>OW121733.1:4897500-5594263 GCA_933228805.2 Hipparchia semele | reverse complement strand
TGTTTTTTTCTTAATTAATTAATTATTTTTGTATGAAAGTTTTTGATAATTAATTTTTACTTTTTACCACCGCCATTGTGTTTATAGGGTCAAAGTGCATGGGTGGTTGCTGGTAAGTTATACACATTAACAAACACCTTGTATAAGCGATAAGCATTAAGGAAAAACAAAGGCTTTGAAACTGGAATTCAATTTATCGATTAAAGCTTTCTTCTTCTTCTTTGTCAACCTTAGACGTCCACAGCTGGACATAGGTCTCTTGCATGGACCTCCACAGGCTTCGGTCTTGCGCCGCCCGAATCCAGCGTATCCCTACGACCCGTTTGATGTCGTCGGTTCTCCTAGTGAATAGTGATTGTAGTTTTAATCGCATAATCTGTAAGTAGTTCTGACAAAATTAATGCTTTGAAACTGCAATAAAATCTATTTATTAAAGATTTCTTTAATCGTACAATAGCACGATTTTCAAAAATTATCGTAGCCGTTTTTAGGATATTTTGGATTAAAAAACAGACTTTTGTATCAATATCCCGTCATACACTATGTGTTGTCGCGATTGAACTCATTACAGCGCCATCTTGTTTCAAACTTGTCAATTGTCAAAAGGTTCAACTTGTTCAACAGATGCAAGTTGCAAAAAAAGAATAATTTTAATAAAAAGTAGAAATAAAGAATGTTACAGTAAATATAATAATATACGTTTTTTTTTGCTCTAGGTTAAAGAAAGAGACAATTTTTATAAAAGTGCACTGGTAAGTATGATTTCTATTGGAAGAGGTAACTATATTATAATAATAACTAGCTTTAACCCGCGGCTTCGCTCACGTTAGGTTCGATTTTTTAAACTCCAATTTTACCTTCTTCGGGGTTGAATTTTGAAAAATCCTTTCTTATCTGATGACTACGTCATCATAGCTACCTGTATGCCAAATTTCAGCTCGATCGGTCCAGTGGTAAGAGCTGTGCGTTGATAGATCAGTCAGTCAGTCAGTCAGTCCCCTTTGCCTTTTATATATTTAGATGAAACATGTATTTCTTTATTTTTAATCGAAAGCCCAAATACAAAGTTTCTACAACTTTAAAAATGAAAAACATTCATACAAAATTTCATCCCCTATTTGATGCCTTTGGGGTTAGATTTTTCAAAATCTGTGAAATACGTATTTCTTTATTTTTATTCGAAAGCCTAAATACAAAGTTTCATGGATATAACTTGAAAAATGACGGACTGTCATACAAATTTTAACCCCCTGAAATTTTCCAAAATCCTTTCTTAGCGGATGCCTACGTCCTAACAGCTACCTGTATGCCAAATTTCAGCTCGAACAGTCCAGTGGTTAGAGCTGTGCGTTGATAGATCCGCCAGTCAGTCAGTCAGTCAGTCACCTTTGCCTTTTATATATTTAGATTGAAGATTGATGAATAATTTACAGCGTTCAAGTGATACGAACTATAACAGCTACAGACCATATCGTGTCAATCCTATGGTGAGTTTAAATAATATAAATAAATATTATATATTAATAAAATAAACTAACGTACCTAAATACATATATATGTATATACTTAAAAAGAATTAAGTACAAATATTTAACTACCATCTTCAAAGATTGGGCAGTCGAGTTAACCGGGGGTTCAAGAACTAGCAACTATCTTGGCCAAAGAATTAGTTTGGCCATCCAAAGGGGCAATGCTGCCAGCATCTTGGGTACTATGCCGCGCTGCGGTGTCATCGATGAGGTTTTAGATTAAAATTTAGTTTCAATTTTAGAAGTAATAAGTTTAGTTTTAGTTTAAATTATTTAGTTACTTACTATTTATAAATTATACTCTTTTAATATTTTATAGACGAAGCAGCGTCCAAGAGATAACTACGATGCAAATCCAGTGGTAAGAAAAATATTATTTAAAAACAATACAACTGATTGCTGATATAAATTCTTTTAATGGTTAAAAACTCTACTACTTTTATAAGTTACAGCTGCTATATTCCCTAGCGCAGAAAGGAGTAAAGTAGTGCCTGCTAAAAACGATTGTAAACAGCGATAAAGTAAGTACAGGCCTTGAGAAATTCGTTGGCCAACAATGTAAATGAGGTGTTTTATGATTTGCTGAAACATTTTGGCGCCAACCAAAGAAACAATCTGAGCAAACCGTAAAGTGCAATAACTTATAAAAGTGGTAGTACTGTGACAATAATTTTATTTTATTTTGACAGCATTTTATCGGCGGAATGTATAACCGCGGTCTTCCTTCAGTAAGTGTATAAATAAATAAATCATATATTTGGATAAAATAAAGAATAGCAAATCAAAAGTTACCGCTTATGTCAGGCTATAAACGAACATTTACTTATATTAAGTACACAATAGGTATATTTTAGATCATAACTTAATTAATTAGTGAAAAGTTTATCTTAATCTCCTTATAATTACGAATCCAATAACCTTATTGTGATTACTTTGGGTGATTAAGATTAATTTTTGTATTTAGAAAAATCATTTTTCTTGTAGGATGATGATATAAGAGTTGGACCTTTGTCATCGGTAAGAATGTTTGACATCTATACTAATAAATAAAGCTGAAGAGTTTGTTTGTTTGAACGCGCTAATCTCAGGAACTATTGGTTCGAATTGAAAAATTCTTTTTGTGTTGGATAGTCCATTTATCGAGAAAGGCTTTAGGTTATATAAAATCACGCTGCGACCAATAGGAGCGAAGCATCAGTGAAAAATATTGCAAAAACGGGGAAAATTATCCATATTTAAAATATATTCTTTTAAAAACTTCTTGATCGTAATAACAGAAATTGACGCGGACGAAGTCGTGCGCAACAGCTAGTTTGAATATAAATCTTTTCTATTTTATAAAATTTTAGGATTCAACCACACCAAGTTGGTTGGATAGAAAAGCTATGTACGACGAACTGGAAGAAGTGGTAAGTGTACTACTAACTACCGACTAATTTTTTAAACTGCCTGTTAACAACTTAACAGTTAAATCACCGAACACCTCCTAGTATAATAAATAAAAAATTGCGGTCTATGGTAGCAAGAGAGAGGCAAATTTTAACCATAGACTTTTTAAATTCATTTTAAAGTAAGTTCTACAAATAAAATTTATCTTCTAGGAAGATAAGATCACCAGGGCAGACAAAGTGAGTGACTTATGAAATACTGCGTGTAACATTGAGTCATAGAATATTTTTCTATATAGAATTAATGTATAAGATTTTGAAAATAAACCAATTCGCATTAATAAATAATTAACAACTGAGAGTAGAGAATAAACATAGAGTAGAGTACAGAGAAATCTGTGGTAGAGATACATAGTTCGAATTAATTCACATTTAATTTAAGTAATAAATAAATACGGTTATAGTAAAATAGTTCAAATAGTAAAAAATATAAAAACATAACCAGATCAGAAATTACGATTTAAATCTCTATAATAAATGATCAATTGAATCAAAACTATTATTTTAATAACTTTGTTATGTACTTCTAGTGGGAAGAATTCAAAGAGTTTGCAACTAAGCTGAAGGTTTGAAACTATTCTATAATTACAATTTCTAATGTAGGTACATAGTTTTATTTAATTTAAGAATGTAGAATGATACTGTCGATGTAATTTGTGAAAGTCGTAATACCATTTTGTAGTAATTTACCACATGAGTAGTTTGGTTTCTTAATCGTGTGATGGTACTTATTTTGCATTACTTACAGGAAGCTGCAGAAAACGATCCTAAGCGTGAAGTTAGTATCACACTAATATTAACTATATTATATAGTTCTTGTAATTCACGAGGGCACGTGAGCTTTAATTGTGGTTACGCCGTGTACATGCACATTGCGTAAATATGCGTGCCTGTCAGGAGCCTAGGTGGGAGCGGTCAGGCGCGAGCAAGCTCTCGCTCCCACTTATATAGATACGACACACACACAACCATGAGCCACGCGCCCTCGTAAATTGCAAGAACTATACTAAGAAAAGGCGAAAGTTTTTATAGGAGTGTGTGTGTATGTTTGTTACTCCTTCACGCCACAAGGCATAAACCGATTTGGCTGATGGAGATAGCTCATACCCAGGATTATTACAAAAGCTAAAGCATTTTATTCTGGCTCTCTGTATGCTCGGCCCTTAGTTTAATACTCAAAGGCCCAGCCCGATCCATCCAGTGATTTGAGCTGTGCGTTGATAAATCAGTCAGTCAGTTTCTTTTTATACCTAGTATATTTAAATAAATATATAAGATACTAGTTGATGCACGCGACTTCGTTCGCGTGGACTGAGGTTTTTTGATTTCCGCGGGAACTCTCTCATTTTCCGAGATAAAAAGTAGCCTATATGTTATTCTAGACTATGATCTACTTCTGTGCCAAATTTCAGCAGAATCGAATCAGTCGTTGCGACGTGATTGAGTAACAAACATCCAAACATCCACACTTTCACATTTATAATATTAGTAGGATTTACTGTGCATAAAAGCTTTAGCTCTATTGCTATATTATGAGCCTATTGTATTTTCTCTAATAATTTTTTAATAACATAATTTTTGTTTCAGCCAATAAATGATTTACGTAAAATTTTGGTAATAAATTATTTTTATTTCTACAAGTAAGTTAAGATTTCGATGAAAGATGATGCAGTCTTTGATGGAAGCGGGAAAACCTGAAGTTAGTAGTTAATTAAAGTTAATTTATTTAATAAATATTTAATTTAGTCTGCCGTAGATTCAAAGGCTAGAACCTACTTTGGCCAAGAATTAGTTTGGCCAAAGGGGCAATGCTGCCAGTATCTTGGATACTATACCGCGCTGCGGTGACATCGATGAGATTATAGGTTTAATTTAGTTTTAATTTTAGAAGAAATTTAGTTTTAATTTAGATTTTAGTTTACAATAATATTTAATTTTAAATTACTTAGGTTTGAATTTTTAAATTAAAGTTTAAATGATTTTTTATTTACATAGGAGTGGACCAAAAATCTTGATAAGGTACCGATTTTATGTAATATTTATTTTTAAACAAATTCAAAAAAAGGAGGAGGTTCTATTCGATGCGTGATTTTGTAAATTTTTTTTAACGATGTTAGTCCATAACTAATTAGTAATTAAATAAAATAAAAAAAAAATTACTGAAATCGTAATTACTTTGGAAACACAATGTCAGTCATCTCATTTTTGGTGAAGATCTGATGAATATCTTCGGTGGTGGAGGTTTTTTAAAAAGAATTTTTATATAGTACCTACTAGATGATTCCCGCGACTTTTTGATTGAGGTTTTTATTCCCTCGGGAACTCTCTTATTTATCGGGATAAAAAGTAGCCTATGTTATTCCAGACTATGATCTATCGCTGTGCCAAATTTCAGTCAAATCGATTCAATCGTTATCGTTGCCTTCGATCACTTTTTTTTCTGTGGTCGAAGATCGTTGCAGTGTGATTGAGTAACAAACATCCATACATCCAAACTTTCGCATTTATAATATTAATAGGATTAAAGAAATATAAAAGAGTATTTTTCCATCTCATTTATTTTCATCCACAAAAATTTTTCTTTTTACAGCCAAAAGCGCCGCGATTTCCTAAGAAACTTTTGGTAAGCTTTCATCATCTTAACATTGTCCACAGCTGGACATCAGTCTCTTCTCAAAATGAGAAGGAGTGGACATAGTCCACTCCTTACTATCTACTTGAAAAGTTACATTCAAAGATCTTGTTCTGGAATTTGGAGTATGTAAAATATTAATTTATACATTCTAGTGATTCTTAACCGACTTCCAAAAAAGGAGGAGGTTTTCAATTCTGTGTCGAAACCTTTTTTTTATTCATTATTTAATTTTTATTTTTTATGTAAGTATGTTCCCCGATTACTCGAAGACACCTGGACCGATTTGGATTGGTCAGGATCTGATGATGGGATCCTGGAGAAATCGAGGGAACTTTTCTTTATAGGCACAATTGATATACTTTGTAGTGGCGTTTGAAGTCGGTTTTGTAAAAAGAAATTTTATGTTTATAACTTGTGTCTAATGATACTTATAGTTACTTTAAAGAATTATTTTTCTTTTAAATTAATTTAATTTCCAGAAACCCTATCCTGATGACTTTCCGAAGCCTACTCCTAGTCCTGGAGTAAGTTATTGTTAAATTTGCTTCTTATAATAATAATTGTACATCAACATCAACATCTTAAGAAACTTTCGCTTAACATTTGCCTACATGAAATAAATTAATTTTGAATTTGAATTTGAAATTTGAATTATTGCTGAGATCTATAGAGCGTGCTCTGACTCAGCTCAGACTCAAGATAGAGGTTAAAACGAGGCACAAATATGCTCTGACATAAATCTGTCTCGTTTTAACTCTGACTTGAGTTTAAACTGAGCGAGACTGCGGTCTATTTTCAGCCTATGACTCGTTCGCTTATGAATGGTTCGTTATTATTTTGTTATAGATGGCTGGTTATTGGGCAGAAGATGAAACGGTTCGTATTCGTATTATTAATTATTTATTGTATTAGTATATGATCACAAACAGCCGCTTAGTAATTTGCAAATGCAATAATTATACCTACATATAATTAATTATAGAGAGCGGCTTAGTAATTGGCAAACTGAAATCTGAAGGCTATAAGGGTGCAAATCATGAAACCCAACCGGTCGAGGTTTTGCTGTCGATTTCTAAGACAAGGAAAATAACGCTTTACATCTAAATATATAAAAGGCAAAGGTGACTGACTGACTGACTGACTGACTGACTGACTGACTGACTGACGGACTGACTGACTGACTGACGGACTGACTGACTGACTGACTGACTGACTGACTGACTGTTGACTGACTGACTGACTGACTGACTGACTGACTGACTGATTGATCTATCAACGCACAGCTCTAACCACTGGACCGATCGAGCTGAAATTTGGTATACAGGTAGCTGTTAGGACGTAGACATCCGCTAAGAAAAGATTTTGGAAAATTTCAACCCCAATCGGGTTAAATAGGGGATTAAAAAATCGAACCTAACGTGAGCGAAGCCGCGGGTTAAAGCTAGTTGACTTATAATAATAAATGGGCATACTTACCTACTATTTTTTTAACCAACTTCAGATGGAGGATCATACTTTTTTATTTTTTCTTTTAAAAAAAAGAATATTAGGCAATCTGAAGTTGACTAATATCCTCCTATCCCCTCCAAATAAGCGGAAAGCTTGTGTTAGGAGTGGGTGCGACAATAGTATTTTTCAAGCGTATTTATTGTATCCGGGGCCGAACCGGAGACCTCCCAGTTATAAGACGACAGCGCTCACCACTGCGCCAGGGAGGTCGTCAAAAGTTGTATTCTCTTTGTTTTAGTTGTCGCCTAAAGAAGTTCGGGAAAAAGCGCTTCGATTATTGCAGGTAAGGCGATTTTTTTGTTAATTGTGAAAAAAGTGGCCAATACATATATTTTTTCTAGTTAAAATACTATAACAGGTAAAATAAATAGGTAAAGTACTATAATAGGTAAAGTAGTTAAATAGGTAGGAGTAGTTAAATATTGATATATTGTATTGATAGAATCAAAAAAAAAAAAGATCATGAATGTCGGTGATACGTCGGTCTAAAAATGATTGCTAGAGTGTGACGATGATCGAAATCACTTCTGATTGGCCTATTGGCATTGCTGCAGTAAGAACGCGTTACATTCCGCCAATCACCACAATTGATATTGTTGCAACAATTGACGCAGCTTTTCCGCCAATTCCAACAATTGACATTACTGCAACGATTGACACAGATTGCCCGCATATCACCATAATTGATATTGCTGCAATGATTAGCACAGCTCTTCCGCAACTGTTAGAACAAGCTGGCCATTATTATTATTTTTTATAGGATGCAGATAAAATGGAGAAAGAAAACCCTTCCGGGGATCCATTGCCAGCGGTGATAAACACACAGTCATTCGTAAGTACCCGTAACATTATTCTTGAGATAGAACTCGACATATTGTGCAACTAGCTTTTGTCCGCGGCTTCGACCCCCCCTCCCCTTTCATTTTTTAAAACCTTACTCGAAACTTAAAACCTTACTTGAAATCGCGGGCCAAACCTAGTAGGTAAATATATTTTAGTTTTTAGTTGGCCAATGTTACAAAATTAGTTTTTTTACAATAACTATGCATTTTTACAGCCACAGTCGCAGCCTACGCAGCAAACCTTGTTCTATAATTTTTTACCAAAAGAGGTAGATATACAATTACAATTAGGTACTACAATTTATTGTAACCTGTTTTTTAGAGATATGCCTTTAGTTCTATCTCTAAAAAACAGGATTATTTCATAACCGCGATAAATAACAGCTTTTTAGCGTAGAATAGAGTAGAATAGAATAATTTCTTATTCAAGTGTTTTCGAATCGTCAAATGAATCTACCACTGATTCGGAATGCCGTTCCAACCAAGAAGAACCAGCAAGAAACTCGGCGGTTGCTCTTTAGCGGTAGCACTAATAAATCTCTATATAATTTAAACTGTAGATAGATGGACAAACAGACGGACAGACTGACTGATTTGGCGAAAATATATAAAAAGATTTTATTATTTGTAGGATGATTTCAAAGCCCCGATCCGATGGGTGGCATTAAGCTCGGTAAGTTTTAAAAATATTATAATTTTGTAGTCTATTGCTCAGACCAAAAGAGTTCTTATTTGGTCTGAGAATTTCATGTTGGGGAATAACTGAGCACTATGATTAATTAATACTGAAGAGAGAGAGAGATTGATGCGATTTTGGCAATCTGGTAAGCAGATAAGAGTATCTCTGGATATTAATTCAATGATTTCATTGATGATTTCATAGATTAATTAGAGTTCGGTGCGTCATTTGCAATATGAGACACTTGTATGTCAAATGTAGCGCTTCAAATTGATCCATAATTAAGCTCTCATTTGTATAGGGACAGCCAATCTAGTGTAGAGTAAGTAGTCCTTTATGCGGCGCAAGTATGCCGCTCTGATCGAGTTTTTTTTTAAAGAATATTAACTTGACTTATATTCTCCCCTCCAAATAAGCGAAAAGCCAAAAGTAGACCCATTCCCGTTGGTGGCACCCGTTCACGAGCATGACGCATGATCCAGCCGTTGCTTCGCTCAACCATTAAGTTTATATTTTCCGTTTCCTGTAGAGACCCTGGGGCTATAGAGTCTAAGTGCAAAGAATTTTTACCAGACATTTCACTGCGATTAATTACCTCATCTGGTGACAGAAGGGTTGGCTCATTTTTTTGGGCAAAGAATCAGCCAGGCTGTCCAGCGCGGGAATTAGAATAATAATAAGTTGTGAGGGGGTTCCTCACTCTGGAGCCCTGACCACTGGCTGTATGGGTCCTGCCCCACAGCAAGTGGGATCCATTTAATTGTATTATTTTTGAGGATTTTATATAGGTATATTGTATTTTTGTAAACATTTTTTTAAAATAATATAATGTGTGCCTGGAGCACTTCGACAATCCGGTGTGCCAGATCTTTTTTCCCACGTACTTTGAAACTGTGGAATCAACTTCCTGCGCCGCTATTCCCACTAAATTACAACATGGGGTTATTCAAGGGGCGGACCAACAAATTCCTAAAAAGCCGGTAACGCATTGGTGGTGCCTCGGGTGCTACAAATGTTCATGGGCGGCGGTAATCACTTAACATCAGGTGACCCGCCTGCTCGTTTGTTCGCTAAAAATATTTAAACAAAGATGTAAATATGTGTGAAAATAAATGATAGAAAATAAGTTGATTATTACTTAGTACTGTTATATACACAAAGTAAACATTTATGTGCACAATTTACTTTGATATTATTATACTTTGATCTTATTCCCACTAGTATAGGTTACCGACCTTTTATAAAATATTAATATAAGTATAGGAAATGGTTAATGGTCTAGAAGTAGTAATACAAATGGTTTCTTCTGTCTAGGACACAAGCCTGGAAATACACGTCAGGTTTTTTCATCCGATAGTCTGATCCGGTAGCCTGATCAGGCAACCGGAAGGCATTGAAGCCATTACTTTGTATGAACACCCAAGTAGCACACGGAGGCTGCTTAGCAGCTGAATAACAAATTCCCGTCACGCTTAAAGCTGTATAAAAAAGCTGCATAAGGGCTGTATACGGCCGTATACAGCTCTTATACCTCTTAAATGGGCACAAATTATGCAGCCTTAAGTTCAAATAGCTGCTTAAGAGCTGTATAGCAGCAAAATAACAGTGTTATAAAGGGTAACGACAGTACTATGCGCTGAATAACGACTGAGTAAAAGATAACAAGTTACTCTTTATTCAGTTAAAATTACGTCATGTGACACATGACGTAAAAGTGAAGTAGCAAACTTTAATCTAGCAAATTATAACCTTGTAGCTTAAACACAATTTCGTGGAGTGAATTGAATACGTGGCTATATATTCAAAGTTCCCTGATTAGTAAGAAAAATGATTGGGAATGTAATTTTACTGACATTATACATATATATTACCTAAGAAAATTTAAGTGCGCCACGAAAATATTCGGTTTTTAATTAGTTTCGTGATATAAATAAGCCGTGATGAAAACTTGAATAAACAATTTTTAGTGCTTTGAAAAGAATTATAAGATAAAAAGTTATTATTATGATATACGGAAGTAAAAACTAATGCAATCCATTCCTAATTCATACACAAAACATAAAAGTTGAAAAATGAATCAGTATATTTATGTGAGGTTATACAATAAAATGGTGGATATCATGTTATAGTTAGAGAGCTGGTGATATGATTTTAAAAGCCTATAGCTTAGAATAAAGGCCTATATAAAAAAAGAGTGTTCGTCCGAAAAAAAGTAAATAAAAACGGATCTTTATAAGTTTGTCTGGTGTAAGAACTGCGTAATATTAGTACGTAAAGATTAAACCGACAAAATACATCATATACGATCTAGCAAGGATATAGAGAGATTGGTGAATCTAGCCACCACTAAATGAAGTTAGGTTATATTTACTAACAATCGACAACCCTCATAATGCACTAAATGGAATGATTTCGTGGACAACGGAGAAGTAACAAACCCTTCGGAGAAGTAACAAACAACTTGTGTACTCTGGATGTAAACATAAGTCTCAAGAACTTTAATTAATACCTACCCTGGAAGCCTGGAATACATAATAAAGAACAGCTCGAACCAAATTCATATTGTCATTGTTACTGAAGCTAACATAAGGGTCACAAACTCAAAATTGTTTCAAAGATAACTACAAGATGTTTTCGCAGCTACTGAATCACCGATGAAGTGATGGTGTAATCCCATTGTAATCCTCTATGTGCATAAAAGTGTATTGTTCTACAGGTTAACTGTGAATACAAGCTACTCTGAATCAGTTATTGGTGAAATTGTCACAAGTTTCAATTAAGTATAAATTAAGTGTTTGTGCATTGTACTGACCTCTGAATACTAACCAAGTATGTTTCATACAGGAACTTAAACAAATAATCTCTCAATTTTCAGGTAAAAGTAATCTTGTAATTAGTGGTGATATGAATATAAACATAATGTTAAACGATCCCAGTGTAAATTTATACTTAAATTCTATGAGTGAAGTAGGTATTGACTGTAGTATAAGGCAGTATACACGGATAGAACCTAAAGGGGATAGGATAACTAAAAGTTGTATTGATCACATATTCATACGATGTGTGGACAATCCCAGCCAATATAGCTTATGTATACAAACAGCAGTTATAAACAATCCTATAGCAAACCACTATTTTACCAGTTTGCAACATTAAAAATTAGCTTAAAATCTATTTCATTACATTACTATTAATTTATTACAATACATTATTATTAATTTATTTAAGTTAGAAGCTTTGTGTTTACATTGCAATATTATTTAAATGTCTAATATAAAATTTCTTATTAAAATGTCAAAAGTTCATAATTAAAATTTTTCCATGAGGTAATCACTGGTTTTAAAGTATGTCCTGTCAATCAAAAATTTAAGCCTTTTTTTAAAAAGTGGTATTTCTTGTGTTTCTAAATGGTTATATAAAAGGGGCCCAGTGCAGAAGAAACTCTTAGAAAAATGTGCACAACAACTGGGTGGTGGACGCAGTTCAATTAGGTAGGTACATGCCTTTTGCTGTGACGATTTTGAAATAAATTCAAGTTACTTTTGACAAATATGACAGTTTCATATACATACAGACATGGCATTGTAAGAATATTATATTGTTTAAAATAGGGTTTACAACTATCAGTCGATTTTAATTTAAATATTGCCCTTAAGCATTTTTTTTGTACCTTTAATACAGCCTCTTTTTAAGTGGAATTACCCCAGAATAAAATACAATATCTCAACAGCGAGTCAACATAGCCATGGTAAACAGTCAGTAACGCTGACACATTTACTGTTTTCCCCAACATATAAAGTGTGTAGGAGAATTGATTTAACTTTGTGCAAATATGACTCAAGTGTTCTTTCCAATTTAGAGTAGAATTAATATTCAGACCTAAGAATTTTGTTACATTGACTTCATTGATAGTTTTCCATTCATAATTTACATCTAAAGCAAATGATGCATTTTCTCTGAGCTTAAAAGTCATTAAGTTCGTTTTGTCTAAGTTAATTATGAGTTGGTTGCGATTCAGCCAGTGTAGATAATAAAATTAAACTGTCAGTCATGTATGAAGCTGTGTGTGATGTGAGCATGTGAGCTCACTAACAAAATACAGTAGATGGGTATACTTAAGACAACTTAAAAACTTGCCAATTATAGCAGTACCTCTGGAAAAATGACTTGGGAATACATGCTTCCTTTACTGCTCAATGAACTGCCAGCTGATTTATTATTTATTTATACAATAAGATACAAAATAAAAAGAACTATCACAAAGTTTATGATTAAATAAGGGTGATTTTGAAAATAATTTATATATACATATTATATTACATAATTAGAACATAATATTATATATTTAAAGATATTATTTGCTAGAATTAATTTATTTGTGTTTTTTTATGTAATTAAAATGTAAAAGTATACTATGTCTGCGCAAAAACCCTGCGTGGTTTATGTGGAGGCTTTCACAAGAACCTTGTAACAATTTCTCCTTTATGTTTGGATAATAAAGATTAAAAAAAGGTATCTTTTTGGCTTTTTATGATCATTTTACTTAACTTCATAAAAAATCTTTTGAAAAAACCTACTTCTTAACTTGTCCCTGCTCTCTTTCTCTCTTCCCTCCAAAACGCTACTAATGTAGTCTATACTTGGTACCTGTGGTACCTACTTATTAACAATCCACAATTCCAAAATCCCCGCAATTTATGTGAGCAATATCAGGGTTCAGGAGCTTGAACCTAGAGCTCCATGATGTAGTCTATGCTTGATACATACAATATCAATTCGAAACTGACAGTTTAGGTAGGCACTACCCAGCAGCATCAGGATTGAGGAGCCAGGACCTAGTTCTCCTTGATGTAGTCTATATGCTTGATACATACAATAACAGTTCGTAATCTATCATGGTAGTAGACGAGGTTCTTGATGTTTCTTAGGGTATAATTATCACTATTAATAACGTCTGCCATGTGTGCTGATCATATAGAAATTTTGCTCGCCAGCTCCCTAACTATTAAACAGCTACGTGAATAGTTAAAACCCTGATATTCTGCCAAAGGCAGTCTAATAGTTCACACGTGCCCCCTTAATAAGTCAGTGTAATAGGAGTTCACAAATACCTTCTTATACAGCATTTGGCGTAATTTTATCCACTAAACAACCCTTATTCAGCCTAAGCTGTTTAAATATCACTGACAGCTATTATGCAGCTGTAGGATCACCAGTGTACTCTTAAAAGAGTCTTAATACGCTTAGAGGTTCAAATAGGTCTAAAAGTGAATACTTACGCAGCTATCTGTGCTACTTGGGCAGTCAATACACGTCCGATCCGGTGGCCGGATCGGACGTCCGAGTCGGAAACGGGCGCGAGGCGTTTCCGATTTTACTGTCGGTCCGATTGTCTGAAGGCGCGGTCTACATACTTCCAGTATGAGACAAAATAGACATCCGGTTACTCCTTCCGATTTTGCCAGTCAGGGTTCCCAACTTAGGGCTTTTAGCCCTAGGGCGGAATTTTGCTTATTGGGATTTTTTAGGGCCCAAAAAATCTAGCGCTGACACTGTGTGGACGCATCGTTGTGGTTCGAATAATGGGCGAAAATTATGAAAAAAATAATAATAAAATAAAATAATTCATAATAATAAAATTATTATTATTATGAATTATTTTGGATGTTTTAAATAGAAATGACTCTCAGTAAGTCTTGTCAAATTGATTGGATGAATCCAAAATAGCGACGTTTTTTCTTCTTTCTCTTTCCTCTCTTTAAAATTTCTGTGGTGGTGTCGTGTGGTGCGGGTTGTTACGTTCCCTCAAATATGGTTGAGCGAAGCAATGGCTGGATCCTGCGTCATGCTCGTGAACGGGTGCCACCAACGGGAATGGGTCTGCTTTTGCCTGCCTGTCTTAACATGCATTGGATTGTTTTGCATTTTTGAAACTTTATTGTGGAAAAACTGTATACATAGCATAGTTTTGTTACCTATTGTAAAAAAAAATTTTTTTGAAAAGAGCGACCGCCGAGTTTATTGCTGGCTCTTCTCGGCAGGAACGGCATTCCGAACCAGTGGTAGATTCATTGACGATTCAAAAGTACTTGTAAAAGTTTATTTGAATAAAAAATATTTCTATTTCTATTAACTCGTCATCCATCTTCTTTTCTTCTGCTTTGCTCCAAACGCAAGCACTCGGGATGATAGCTCGGGAACGACTGAGTTCAGAAAAAGCCTGACGGAAAAATCGGATGTGTATCGAGTAAATACGATCCGGTTGCCTGATCAGACAATCGGAAACAAAATCGGACGTCTATTGCCAGGCTTACAGTGTCGCCGGAAAAAACAAAAGTCTGACATTAACTCCTGAGTCTTTATGCTACGTTTACATGCGTGCTGAGGCTTGGCAAACATCCACAAACTCTTGGATTAGAGTTGTTCAAAAATGCTATAAATCAATATCATGCTACTGACTATAAACTATAAAATTTTAGCATGCTATAAAAAATGCTATGCTCTTGCAACTTTAATTAGGAAGCTTGTGGGCGGCCGGCGCGCGCGCTATGTATTGCAAAATGCTAAATCACATAGCATGTTTATTGCGAGTTGCGATAAATCCATCTGCTAACTGCCCAGCCGCCTCAGCGCCGCTGCTACGCGCAGTGTGCTACACCGCCTACAGCGCGTGATATTTATCGCATCGTAGCACCACCGCGCCTACGTATGTAGCACTTGCTGTGTGCTATGGAAAGATAGCATGCTGTAATATGTTGCTAAGTGCTATATTAACCACCTCTAGCTTGGATGATACACACTTGTGACTGTGTTAGTGTGTTACGGACAGGTAAACTGTGCAGACAAAGATAGAAGACGTAGACGTTGAAGTTGTGTCGGCTATTGCGTTTGTCGTTTGACCAACTACTCATGATCGATATACCGTTATATACATATATGTAGTGCAGCGCAGAAACACCCGTTCAGCGCGGGCTCATGAGCGACACTAAACACGCACCAAAGTGTAAATACGTCGCAAGCGCTTGTCTCAAGCTTCTTTTGGTCTGTGTTTAAGAGGGCCCGTACACGGTCAAACGTGTTTGTCAAACATGTAACATTTTTACGTGTATTTGATAGTCTGTGGTCGTGTTTGTCAAACAAACTACGTGTTTGACAACCGGAAACGGAGGTGTTTGATTGGGTGCGCTGGTGTTTGATGACCTTGTTCAAACAAAACACGTAAAAATTTTACGTGTTTGACAAACATGTTTGACCGTGTATGGGCCTCTTAAACACAGACCAAAAGAAGCTTGCGGCAAGCGCTTGCGACGTACTTACACTTTGGTGCGTTTTAAACCTCTTAAAACCGACATTAGCCCGGATCGGCGACAAGCTCACGCAAGCCAAGCCAAACACCCCGTTCTCACGCTTGGATGTGGACACTTGTCGAGACTTGCCAAGCGTGTAAACGTAGCTTCACAATAACAAACAATGCCTAGAGCTTATAGCTTTCAGCGCCGAAATACTTAAAATGACTATGAGTTAACGACTTGCCCCCGATGCGAGATAAAAATCTAGAATAACAATAAAAAACTGGAATGGTCGGGTAGTAAAAGAATTTTTTTCCGCGGGTACTATTAAAAGTTTTGTTTTTTTGCTACCTATACATTGAGAATAACAATCTCAGTCATAAAGTTACGAGTAGTAGGTACATACATATTTTATAGACAGTTTTTATGTCCTAACACAAGTTTTTTTTAAAGAATATATTAGCTGAAGTTGATTAATGTCCTCCTATCCCCTCCAAATAAGTGGAAAGCTTGTGCTAGGAGTGGATACGACAATAGTGTAACGGGTGGGGTTTGAACCTGCGACCTTTCAATTTTCAGACCGCACCTTTAACCGTTGGACTTTTGAGGTTTTAAAGAGTTTGATGTTGTTTAATTTTATTTATGAACTTAATTTAGGACTACTAGAACTTTGAAATTAGTTATAAAATACAATTTTTCTAGAATGATACAAGAGATGGTTTGGCAAAAGTTACAGTAAGTTTTACTCCATGCATATATATATTTTTTTAAATTTACAAGCTTTTCCCCACGGGTTCGCTCCCGCCATCTATATCAAAAGTAATCTGAAGTGGTAATGCGAATTAGTATAGTAATCTATACAAAACCAATTTTGACTTTTTTAATTTTTCAGCTATTATTTCGTGGTTTCTCTATTTTTTATTTTTATTTTTGAATCACTCCTGTATTAAGGCAAACAAAACAAAAAAAAATACTCAAGTCGGTCAAAGCGATGGATGGATGGATGTTTGTTACTCAATCACGCCACAACGACTGAACCGATTTGGATGAAATTTAGCACAGAGATAGATTATATTTTGAAATAATAGGTGGGCTATCCCGGAAAATAAGAGAGCTCCCGTGGGAATTAAAAAACCTCAACCCACGCGTACGAAGGTGCAGGCATCAGCTAGTTTTATTCATGTTCTTTTATTTTTTAGGATCCTAGAACGGGGAAGAATCGGCAATATGTTATTAATGTATGTTTGATTTTTGACATTATTTCCAACGTATAGTTCTTGCAATTCACGAGGGCGCGTGAGCTTTACTTGTGGTTACGTCGTGTACATGCACAATGCGTAAGTGTGCGTGCCTGTCAGCCTAGGTGGGAGCGGTCAGATGCGAACAAGCTCTCGCTCACACTTATACAGATACGACACACACACAACAATGAGCCACGCGCCCTCGTGAATTGTAAGAACTATAGTAAGTATTAACATGATATAGTTAACATCGACGTAGGTAGGTAAGTGTTGCCAAGCGTACACGTTTTGAGTATTGCTAAAGCTGTTGTGCTGTTTTGGTTATTTGGCAACATCCCTATTATATACAGTTACTATAACTTTTATTGTAACACTTTTATTAAAAAAAAAGACGTGTGGCACTCGGGGGCTGCCGCGGTAAAGCTATTGCATAGCATTTTTTATCAACGCCATCTAGCGGTTCACCGTAGAGGAGTCCCGTGTCAGGTTATTTTCGTTACGGAATTTCTGGATTCGGTCTCCACGCTGGCCCGCGATAGAAGCTATGCAATAGCTTAAAAAAATTAAAGTCGCTTTGTATTTTCCAAATCCTTTTATTTCAGGGCACTGTTTTGGTCCCAGTTATTGATTATAGCGAAGAGCGTCTAGGATTAACAGTAAGTACGTTTTAATTTTTTATTTTATTATATATTTGATAGTATTTTTGTGTGCGTCACACACACACGTACCCAAATATTTGTAACTTTCGCGCGTACTTTAACAACGGCGTTACGTAGCACTTGGGCTACACAAGTGCTACGGTCTTGTTGTAGACTAAACCACGTAGCACTTGTGCTACACAAGTGCTACGTGGTTTAGTCTACGACAAGACCCAATTAAACTACCTTGTTTTATAAATTACCTTGTTCTATAAACAGATAACACCGCAAAATTATTGATTCTTATGAATGAATTTAATTGAACGTCGTCCTTTCAGAGCACAGCCGTGCCGATTCTCACCACAGGGCGTTCATCTTTACGCACGTTAGTCCGCAACGTCGATGTCAAAAAGCTTGACGAAACTGACTGGCTTGTCTTCGAAGCCGCATTGGACTTGCAGGAGAGAGATTACCAAGTGTGTAAAAAACAAGTGTATTAAAAATGTATTTATTTATTCTGTACATCAAAAACTTAAATATAGAAAGGACGTGTACAAGGACATCTCTATTTATTTATTTATTTTATAAGGGTTCACAAACAACGTCACAATTGTATTACTAAAAATTATAAACTAATTATATTATTAGTTGTGGCGTCAACCACGTTAACCACAGGTTGGATTTAATAGGTCTAAGTGCACATTATGGACAGTATTTTTTTTAAATAGGGGAAAACAATAAAAAAAAGGAAATCAACATTTAGAATTACAAAATATATAGAGTGACTAAGTTTCAAGCTTCAATGCATCCAGAACCAACTTCTTAAATGTGCCTACACGCGTGGAAAAAATATCTATTTTATTAAAGCGCTCTTATCTTGATGACAAGTGATGCTTTTAGTAGGTACAGAAACGACAAAATAAACAAAACTAATTAATAAACTTACAGAACTTTATATGCTGAATACATTATCAGACCTTGAATATCATCTAGGACCTTACTTGTCAAGAAAATTCAAACGAGCCCAAACTCGATGGGGTTACGTCATTTTATTACAGAGTTTCTATAGCCCCTTTCTAGCAAAATCATTTGACTAGTTGATGCTCGCGGCTTCACTCGCGTGGATTTAGTTTTTAACATCCTGCAGGAACTCTTTAATTTTCCGAGATAAAAGCCTATGACACTCTCCGGGTCCTCAATTATACAAATGCAAAAAATTAAGTCGATCCGTTACTTTGTTGCGGCGTGACTGAAGGACAAACCAATAAATACGGGAACGAAGTCGCGGACATCAATTAGTGTGATACTAGTTTGTTCTTCAATAACGCTGCAACAGAGCTACGGTTCGACGTGATTTTGTGCATGGGTATAGTTAAGGACCTGTAGAGTGGCATAGGCTACTTTTTATTCTGGAAAATCAAAGAGTTCCCGCGGGATTTTAAAAACTAAATCCACGCGGACGAAGTCACGGGCATCACTAGTTTATTATATAGATGTATAAACCTACCAATTACCCAGTATGTGACGGAGACAAATTAACGTGTAAAGGTAGGGTGACGTTCAGAAATATTGAGTGATATTAAGGGTACAGGATAATGACACCCATTGTGGGCGCTGACGTATAAGATCATTTTGTAGGGCGCGGCTGCGATGTAATCCTGAAGCCTCACTGCCTTTCTTGAAGGGAAACTGTCGCCGGCTTTTCACTCGCATCATTAAATATAGCACTACTAGCTTTTGCCCCTGCGACTTCGTCCGCGTGGAATTAGATTTTGGGGTGGAATTTTCAAAAACTGTGACACACGTACTTCTTTATTTTTAACTGAAAGCTCTAATACCAACTTTGATGGAAACAGCTTGAAAAATGACGGAGTTTCATATAAACTTCCATCCCCTATTTAAACCCCTTCGGGGTGGAATTTCCAATAATCCTTTCTTAGTGTGCGCCTACGTCATAAAAGGAACCAACTGTAAAAATTTCAAGTTTCTAACTTCAGTAGTTTAGGCTGTGCGTTGATATCTTAGTCAGTCAGTCAGTCAGAACTTTAAATTTTATATATATATAGATTAAGACCTCTAGCATGAGGGAAACCGTAGCAGCGGATTGAAAGGGATAGTTGCAGAGTTTTGACGACCTCCCTGGTGCAGTGGTGAGCGCTGTGGTCTTATAAATGGGAGGTCTCGGGTTCGATTCCTGGCGGGGGCAAATGGTAATTTATAATTTCTAAATTGTCTCTGGTCTGGTCTGGTTTTGGCCGTGGCTAGTTACCACCCTACCGTCAAAGACCTCGCCGAGCGAATTAGCGTTCGGGCACGTTGGCGTGTAGAAACCGACTAGGTGTATGGGTTGAATGTACACTGCCATACCCCTTCCAAGATAGCCCTACATCTTAGATTGCATCGTCACTTACCATCAGATGAGATTGCAGTCAAGGACTATCTTAACATCGAATTAAAAATAAGTCAAATGTCTGTTTTAGAATACGCAGCTTTCTAATATGGTTCACCTAATCTAATTCACTCCCCTCACCGAAGCTTGCTTGATAGAGATTTCTTTGTTAGCAATAAGGTCACCTTTGCATGCATAGTTTTTATTTTTAGTTGTGGATATTTTGTTTGTTTCTTGTATGCAATAAAGTATTTATCTATCTATCTATCGACAACGTGTAAAGAAACTCCGAGATAATACTGAAGGGTAACACTGTAAAAATATTGAATAGAAAAAAAGCATCTTTTTTTGTTCATACAAACTAATTTAATTGCATGGATTCGGCTTTCCATTTTTTGTATCTGCTATCTATGGTAACGAATGAATAATATTATGAAATTTTATTTATAGTGCTTTGGAGATGGCTGTCAAGCGAGAGTAAGAAAATCCATTATTTAACTAAAACCATAACAAGTAAAATATTAAAAAAATAAAAACTAAAACTACAGCACCCCTGTTATCTATCTAAATTATTATTATTGTAAGTTGATTCATGTGATCTAAATTTTCAGTGTAAGCAATTGGGATGTGACTCTATGGTACGTACAAAGAAAGTTTTCTCAAAAGAAAGAAAGCCAAAGAATTACATAGATTGGTCATCCAAAGGGGTAACGCTGCCAGTAACTTTGAGTATACTATTCCGCGCTGCGGTAACATCGATGAGGTTTTAGATTTAATTTAGTTTTAGTTCTAGACTAGTAGGGTGCGTGGGTGCGCGGCCCGCTGCAGCGGACCGCGGTTTTTCTGTTCAACAAATAGACCTTCGGGTCTTGATCATCTTTTTCCAAGTAACCACTCTTCCATCTTTTATAGTCTCTTAAATAAACACCGACGAAATTTGTATTTGTGATCATTTTCTACCACAAAACCACTATTCTAACTTGTACACTCTTTAAGATAGACATCGACGAAATTTGTGTGGCCGCCATCTTGAATCCGCCATTTTGGTGTTTTTTTCAGCTCATTGCCAATTGGATGAGGTTTCAAGTAATTTTTGTTTGGGCACCCTCAACCTATCTTCAATACCCTGACCGTGCTCCTCACCCGTCTCCGAAATCCTCAATCATCAGCTCCCTCTATATTTTTCATCCAAATGAATTTTTGTCCTCTGTACGAAACCATCAGCGGAAAGGAACGTATCAAAGTCTTGCATACATTTTATATGAAAAAAAAATCCGCCATCTTGAATTTTTTTCTATTCACCACGTAGACTATCGGGTCCTGATCATCTTTTTCAAAAAAACCACTCTTCCATCTTTCATAGTCTCTGAGATAGATACCGACGAAATTTGTATGGCCGCCATCTTGAATCCGCCATTTTGAATTTTTTTTTTGCTCTCTGCCAATTGGATGAGGTTTCGAGTGACTTGTGTTCGAATACCACCCACCTATCTTTGAAACCCTGGCCGTGCTCCTCACCGGTCTCCGAAATCCTCAACCATCAGCTCTCTCCATATTTTTCCTCCAAATAAATTTTTGTCCTCTCTACGAAACCATCAGAAATTTTGAAAAGGAACCGTATAAAATCTTGCATATATTTTGTATGGAAAAAAATAAATTCCGCCATCTTGAATTTTTTTTCTATTCATCAAGTGGACCTTCGGCTCCTGATCATCTTTTGCCAAGAAACCACTCTTCCATCTCTTATACTCTCCGAGATAGACACAAACAAAGTTTGTATGGCCTCCATCTTGAATTCGCCATTTTGGAGTTTTTTTTCGGCTCTTTGCCAATTGGATGCGATTTTGAGTGACATTTGGTCGAACACCCACCACCTATCTTCGATACCTTGGCCGGTGCTCCATACCAGTCTCCGAAATCCTCAATCATCAGCTCTCTCCATATTTTTCTTCCGAATGAATTTTTGACCTCTATACGAAACCATGAGTGAAAAAAAATTTTTTCATACAAAATTTTACAGGAGAGGTGATCAATGAGTCAGTGAGTGAATCAGCACGAGTAGCTATATACAGGGTGTCCCACGGCTATGCCACATGGAGGGGAAGTACCTTAAATATTGTAGATAGAACATTTTACTGAAAGAAGACTTCATTTTAATTTAAAAAACAATTTAAACTGCATTCATAGATTTTTAAATAACTGCCTGGTTGAACCGGGACTCGAACCCGCTATACGAGAAAAAAATTAACCTGTATTTTTATCATACCGATCGGAAGGCTTCATCATAAGGATTATTTTTTGTGAAATAACATAGCATGAGAAATAAAAGGAAGACCATGAATTTTAGCCTTTGATGTAAAATTTTGTTCCCGCTAAAATCCCGCTACAATTCGTAGCTCTGTTGCAGCGGGATTGAAGGACAAACCAATAAATCAACAAACAAACACACTTTCGCATTTATAGGTAATATAAATAAGGATTAGTAAGGATAGTAAGGATCGAGAAATGATGCGTACTTCTCAAGTGGGTACTCATTAGTAATAGTTCATGTCAGTTGTATGTCGATACGCCAATGTCAGCTTTTCATTTTTCTGAACAAAATTTTACATCAAAGGCTAAAATTCATGGTCTTCCTTTTATTTCTCATGCTATGTTATTTAACAAAAAATAATCCTTATGATGAAGCCTTCTGATCGGTATGATAAAGATACAGGTTAATTTTTTTTCTCGTATAGCGGGTTCGAGTCCCGGTTCAACCAGGCAATTATTTAAAAATCTATGAATGCAGTTTAAATTGTTTTTTAAATTAAAATGAAGTCTTCTTTCAGTAAAATGTTCCATCTACAATATTTAAGGTACTTCCCCTCCATGTGGCATAGCCGTGGGACGCCCTGTATATAGTAAAGAAAAGTTTTAATTTAGATTTTAGTTTACAATAATATTTAATATGTTACAGTGTAAAGGAGATACCTGTGCAACTGGAGTAAGTTAAAACAATATTATTATTTTTGAAATTTTATTATCTTAGGATGAAATCGTATCTGATTTGATCTGTTGAAAATTGCTATTTTAAACATGCATACATTAATTAGGTGTGATTTCACCCTTACTATTAACGAATTTTTATCTTTTTTCAGTGTGTTGGTAGTTCATGTAAGACTTCCGTAAGTCTATTTCTTATTTCTTAGTTTCTTATATAATATAAATAGTTATGAGTGAGTTTATGCAATATATAGGCTCAATATTTTAGACGAGTATGTACCTATACCTGGTATATAGGACCCATGTAGACTAGATCTACACTTTACAATTACCTTACCTTGAAGAACATATTACGGAGATTTCTTAAGTATGCAGATTCCCTCATGATGTTTTTTTCATCGGTTAAACAAAGTATTTAATCGTTTAAAACGCACATAACTTCATGAATTTAGAATAGACTAGTAAACTATCAAGGTAACAGCAATACTTCTAGTGAGTATCACGGTTACCTTACCTCAGACTTACCTTAATGGTCAATACTTACCCGCTGTGCTAGTCTTACATTAACTAATAGGTTACAATAATTGTATTCAATGTATTCAATGTTTTCAGTGTAAGGGACCGGGCTGTATGTCAATGGTACGACAGATATTTTTATTGTTAAATTCAAATTCAAAATTTATTTATTTCATGTAGGCTACCTTGTAGCTCTTATGACACGTCATAAATCTACCACCGGTTCGGAATGCAGATTCTGCTGAGAAGAACCGGCAAGAAACTCAACAGTTGCTCTTTTCAAAAAAATAAAATATTTTACAATAAGTAACCAAACTAAGCTATGTATACAGTGCTTCCACAGTGAAGCTTCAAAAATGCAATACATATAATCCAACACATGTCAACATGGGAAGACGAAGCAGACCCATTCCCGTTGGTGGCAAAAAAGTAATTACGCAAGTCATACTCTCACAGTCCGATGGGACGGAAATCCGACACGACCGGAGAGAGATCAGGTGTAGGACCGACAGCTTTACGTGCTCTCCGAGGCACGGGAGTGACTCACCGCCAACTTCTTAACTCCGGGCTAGTACTGAGAATTTCTTGATAGAAAAGCCCAATACATTTTATAGCCCGACCCGGGAATCGAACATGGGACCTCGTCATCTGCAGTCGCACTTGCTAACCACTAGACTCACGAGGCAGGTTACTTGACTTGAATACTGACATAGAACAACAATAGGGATGTTAACAGTAATCACAAATTAATGTTTACTGTTAATTTTATGATAGTTTGTAATATTAGAATATCGAAAATCACATTTTTGTAATTTAATATACCTTAATAAATTTATTAAAAATTATTTTAAATGCTATATTTATCATCTGATGTCACGTGACTGCAAACGCCAACGTCGTTTGCAGTCGTGACGTCACTAATCGCGAAACAAGCTGACGACTGTATGTATGCCATGAATCGCGACCAATGTTTGTTTGACGAATGACGCCATGTCAGTCACGTGACATTTGTGGGTGTTTTAGCGGGAACATTCAAAATTACTCTATTTTTGTATGTCGGCGCGCGGCGCCGGTGTTAGTTCGTACCTCGCCCAAATATGGGGAATGCGATTGTTTATGTTACAACAGGATCATTGTTTCAAAGCAGAGCGACGGTGACGGGATTAGTATGCCATCGTACGTGGCCGAGGGTTGGTTGGGATACCTCTAAGACGAGTAGAGCGTGAGCCTTGGGAGTCAAATACTTGCCTAGGAAGCAACTAAGCGCGACCCACGGACTCGTATCCGCTCTCTTAACTAAATCTAGGCAAAGACTTTAAAACGTAGATTATAAATTGGACAATCGAGTGATTAGTGCGAACAATATTGTTTAACAAGTTTTAGTGAAATCGTTATAATGACTGTGTTTGTCTCTCGTGTTTCCATTGCCCACAAAAGCTCGGAACAATAAATGAACTAGCCTAAGATTGCCCTCCTGATGACTACCCGGAGTTCGCTCGCTCCGACATGTATATTTTCTCATCGAAAATACTAATTTTTAAATAATTTTTTTTTTAATGATAAACAAGAGTCAATCTTCAAAATAAAAGCGATTCCGAAAAATTATAAACATCCCTATTGTCAATTTTTTTTCAGTGCATCGGTACGGGCTGTACTGCTACGGTGAGTGGTGTATACTGCATACAAAAAAGTAGTATTGCTAAAGTGGTGCTGCATAAGAATGAATAAAGTTGACGTATTGACAGTTTTTGTATTGGCGATCTGTAAAAACGTCAAATTCGTGCGTTGGTTAAACTATGGTTAAACTTTTCTTTGCGATGATTGTGAAATGGGCCTTAAGTTAGACCTATTGAATTGGAATTTCTTGTTATAGTGAATTTTTTTCCAAAATCGTTTAAAAATGATTAATATTGTTCTTTGTTATAACTTTCAAAACATGTTATCTATTTCGAATAAAATATTTGACTGACTTTTTTCTATGAACTACTTTTTTTTTATTCGATGACAAGATAGTCCTTGATTGCGATCTCACCTGATGGTAAGTGACGATGCAATCTAAGATGGTAGTGGGCTAACTTGGAAAGGACATACGCCTAATCGGTTTCTACATGACATCGTGCCGGAACACTAAATTGCTTGACGGACGTCTTTGACAGTAGAGTGCTAACTAACCACGGCCAAAGCCACCAGACCAGACCAGAGACAATTCAGAAATTATAAATTCCCAAATTGCCCCCGTTGGGAATCGAACCCGAGACCTCTCAGTTCTAGTTAGTAGAGCACAGCGCTTACCACTGCGCCAGGGGGTCACCCCAACCTTCTACCACTTGTATATTTCTTACAGTGCGATGGAATGTCGTGCGAGGCAAGGGTGAGTAAAGAATAAATAAGCCTTTAACTTTTTGTGTCACTCAGCGGGCGATGGAGAGAGCTAACCTTGCGAGATTAAATCAGAAATGAGGGGATCCGTAGGAGAACCAAATTTATCGATATAGCTCAGCGAGTCGGGAAACTGAAGTGGGAATGGGCACATAGTTCCAACAAATAGACACTTAGACCGTCTCTCTCTTACATTAAGTTCTCTCGTACAGGTTGCCTGGAAGAGATCACTATTAGTGATAAGGTCACCTTTTGTGTTACACTGTTTATTTACTTGTATATTTTGTTCTTGTTTTTCATGCAATAAAGTTGTATAGATAAATAAAGTAGACAGACAGACAAAAATTTTAAAAATTGTTTTTTTTTGTTATAAGTACCGTATTTACTTACTTGTGCAATTAGTAAAAAGCTGTTATTTCGATGTTACAAACAGACACTTCAATTTTATTTATATGTATAGAATAGAAGATGTATAGATAGAAAAGTTTTAGTTTTTTTTGGCCTAAGAATTAGTTTGGCCATCCAAAGGGGCAATGCTGCCAGCATTTTGGGTACTATGCCGCGCTGCGGTGACATCGATGAGGTTTTAGATTTATATTAGTTTTAATTTTAGAAATAATCGTATTGTTCATCTGTTAAATTAAAATATTTTTTTTTACTTTTGTTCAAATAAACTATTACAAAACGCTTTTGAATTCTCATGTGAATCTACAACTGCACTGGTTCGAATTGCTATTCTGAAAATAACGAGCATGATATGCAGCGGTTGCCATCTTTAAAATATTACGTCGTCATAAATACCTATCCAGCTATAATATTATATGTATGTACTCACTAGAACGTTTTAGTATTGTATTACAATATATTTCTAGAATAGTAAACAGCCTTCGTATCGTAACTTTTGAAATAAAATGAACAAATATTATCTTACTAGCTGTTCTGCTTACAGAGTCAAGTATTGCGTTTAATATTATAATAAAACATAGCCGTGTCTCCGCGGGATATTTATGCGACGTTTCTAGGTTATGGGGGATTGAATTTTTATAGATATTCTTTGTTTTAGTGCCGCGGGAATGGATGCGAAGCTACCGTATGTGTTATTTATTCCTATTACCTATATAAAATTCGCTCTTCAGTCGCGCCGCGTCAGTCTTCGAACTAGAGGTGGTTAATATAGCACTTAGCAACATATTACAGCATGCTATCTTTCCATAGCACACAGCAAGTGCTACATACGTAGGCGCTGTGGTGCTACGATGCTATAAATATCACGCGCTGTAGGCGGTGTAGCACACTGCGCGTAGCAGCGGCGCTGAGGCGGCCGGGCAGTTAGCAGATGGATTTATCGCAACTCGCAATAAACATGCTATGTGATTTAGCATGTTGCAGGACATAGTGCGCGCGCCAGCCGCCCACAAGCTTCCTAATTACAGTCTGCTATAGCATAGCATTTTTTATAGCATGCTAAAATTTTATAGTTTATAGTCAGTAGCATGATATTGATTTATAGCATTTTTGAAACTACTTCGAACGCCTAGCCATAAGACGAAATGCGAGCGGTCTTTTCTCCATACAAACGCTCTCGCCTATTTCCTCCCTGGTTAATGACCCTAGAAAAATGGTTTTTTACAGTTAAATAAATATCAACGTCTTCTATGTCTCTATGTTTTCGCTTTTGAAGATACATTATTTTTCTAAGATTAGAGCCCACACAATATGCTCAAAGTTGTCTATTTTAAACCGCTGTCAATGCCTAGTGTACAAAAACAATTTTTAACGAAAAAAGGAAAACATAGAAGCACAGTCATCTTGAGGGGGTCAAGATAACTGACCAAAGTGACCGATCAGCGCTAAATTTCCCCTATTTAGTACTATTTAATAGCATACATTTTTTCCAGATTTTTTTGACAAAAAATATAGACTTTACTAGAAAGAATTATTTTTTATGTAATGTAACAAAAATGATCAGCCATCTTGACGTCAGAATGACTGATGACTGACCATTTATTAAATTAAAGGAGACGGTCCAAAATTGTATGGAGCGTGGGTCTGGTCTTTGTACCAATAAAATAAAATAAAATAAAATATGAAACCATTTTTGATCGATCAAATCCACGAATTCATCTTAATTTCAATGGTAATATTATTTATTTTCTACACGTAAGGCAACATAACATACGTAATTATGAATAGAATAGAATAGAATAGAAATATTTTTTATTCAAATAAACTTTTACAAGCACTTTTGAATCGTCAATGAATCTACCACTGGTTCCGAATGCCTTTCCTGCCGAGAAGAGCCAGCAAGAAACTCGGCGGTTGCTCTTTTCAAAAAAATAAAAATTTTACAATTGTTATTGAAGTTATGCTATGTATTCAGTGCTTCTACGATGAATTTTCCTGAGTACAATACAAGTAAAAATAAATACAATACAAATACAAATAAATACAATCCAATACATGTTAACACAGGTAGGCAAAAGCAGACCCATTCCCGTTGGTGGCACCCGTTCACGAGCATGACGCATGATCCAGCCATTGCTTCGCTCAACCATATTTGAGGGAACGCAACCCGCAACCCGCACCGCATGGCGGGCGGATTCATGTTTCTGACGTTAGCTGTCAAAATTGTCATGAGCAGTACCGAAAAACTTGGAAATACATTTTTATTTTTGCAATTTATTTATTATGATTTTCTAATTGATTTTATCTTTAATGATCTCTTTGAATTTTTCGCTTTTCATGGTATATGGTACAAGAGTAGACCCAAAGTGGACCGTCTCCTTTCTCTATTAGGTACCAAATATTTAGGCAAAGGTATTAAATAGTACTAAATGCTGGAGAAAAACGCTGACCGGTCACTTTGGTCTGTCATCTTGACGCTTATAACCGTTGATGGGTTGCTGCTGCTGCTGCTGCTGCTGCTGCTGCTGCTGCTGCTGCTGCTGCTGCTGCTGCTGCTGCTACTGCTGCTGATGATAATGATGATGCAATTTGTTCCAGTGTCGAAGTTTCTCCTGTCGTTTCGCGGTGAACGGCCAGCTCCGATATGGAGGTGGGGTTTGGGAGGATCACTACCCGCAGTACAGATATACCAGGCCGGCAGAAACCGACTACTATTAAATAAAATGGACTTAATCGGAATGTCTGTTTGTTTCCTAGTAACTCCTCATGTTTGACGAACTTCCTGGCGCAGGGGTGAGCGCTGTTGTCTTATAACTGGGAGGTCTCGGGTTCGATTCCCTTCGGGTCAGTTTGGGAATTTATAATTTCTGAATTGTCTCTGGTCTGGTCTGGTGGGAGGCTTTGGCCGTGGCTAGTTACCACCCTACCGTCAAAAACGTGCCGCCAAGCGATTTAGCATTCCGGCACGATGGCGTGCAGAAACCGATTAGGGGTATGGGTTCAATTTACACTGCTATACCCCTTCCAAGTTAGCCCGCTACCATCTTAGATTGCATCGTCACTTACCATCAGGTGAGATCGCAATCAAGGGTTATTTTGTCATCGAATAAAAAAAAACTATTTTAACAGTTTGCAAATTAGAAAAACGTTTCAAAATGGAGCATGCCGTATGTCTTAGCAATCTATTATTATATTCGTAAGCGCTTTTGTAAGTCTAAATCGAAGAAATAAACAATACAATACAATACAATAGATTAATGTATACTGCCACACCCCTTCCAAGTTAGCCCGCTACCATCTTAGAATACATCATTACTTACCACCAGGTGAGATCGTAGTCAAGGACGATCGTGTCATCGAATAAAAATAAAAAAAGACGTGTGGCACTCGGGGACTGCCGCGGTAAAGCTATTGCATAGCATTTTTTATCAACGCCATCTAGCGGCTCACCGTAGAGGAGTCCCGTGTCAGGTTATTTTCGTTACGGAATTTCTGGATTCGGTCTCCACGCTCAAGGCCCGCGATAGAAGCTATGCAATAGCTTAAAAGGTGCTGGTTGGTGCTGGCTGTGCAGGTTTTAAATATACATTATAGACCGATATTCTTTAACATTTATAAGAGGTTTTTATTTAGAAATGGCATATAATTTAATGTCGGTTTTGTTTTTGTCGAGAAAGATTTGAATTATCAGGGGTCTCCGCCCACGCTCCTGATATTTTAACTCGCAAAAAGTGCCAAGGAAGACGAATTACCTTTGTGATGTTGTGACCATGAACTTTTATTTGAGGTAACAGTCTCATTACAAACTTTTATTTAACTTGCAATGTATGTATGTACTAGTTTTTGCCCCCGCGACTTCGTCAGCGTGGAATTAGATTTTGGGGTGGAATTTTCAAAAACTGTGACACACGTAGATACTTTTTTATTTTTAACTGAAAGCTCAAATACCAACTTTGATGGAAACAGCTTGAAAAATGACGGAGTTTCATATAAACTTCCATCCCCTATTTAAACCCCTTAGGGGTGGAATTTGTAATAATCCTTTTTTAGTGTGCGCCTACGTCATGAAAGGAACCAACTGTAAAAATTTCAAGTTTCTAACTTCAGTAGTTTAGGCTATGCGTTGATATCTCAGTCAGTCAGTCAGAACTTTGAATTTTAAATATATAGATTACACTAGTTTATAATCCTAAAAAATTATAAATGCGAAAGTGTGTTTGTTTGTTTGTTGGTTTATTGGATTGTTGGTTTGTCCTTTAATCACGCAGCAACGGAGCAACAATTTAACGTGATTTTAGCATGGGTTTAGATACTTGCACGGCAGCTTAGAAACCGAATTGAATATGACTAAGAAATATTTTAATACTATTTGATTGAATATTATATTTGTGAAACTTAAATGATATCCATGATATAATAACTGATTGAATTAATTATTTTTTGTTACTAATTGACATTCAAATTGTTAACCATTCTGTTGCATTATGTGAAATTATTTTTTTATATTATTTTAATTTTTTAATTTTTTATTTACCGTATTCTCTTCAAACTAACCAAATTATTTATAATGTAACTTTGCAACGCCCTGACGGGGCTTCATGTAATCTAACTGACAATTAAACATGTAAGATGAAATGTATTAGACATGTAAGTAGATAGATGCATGAATGAAAGGATGACTTAAGGATTCAGAGTGATACATAGGCCACTATGTATGTTATATTTTTTTCAAATTCAAATTCAAAATTTATTTATTTCATATAGGCTAACTTGTAGCTCTTATGACACGTCATAAGTCTACCACCGGTTCGGAATGCAGATACTGCTGAGAAGAGCCGGCAAGAAACTCAGCAGTTGCTCTTTTCAAAAAGATTTTTTTTTACAAAGCTATGCTATGTATACAGTGCTTCCACAATAAAGCTTCAAAAATGCAAAAATGCATACGTAGGTACACCAATCCAACGCATGTCAAGACGGGCAGTCAAAGCAAACCCATTCCCGTTGGTGGCACCCGTTCACGAGCATGACGCATGATCCAGCCATTGCTTCGCTCAACCATATTTGATGGAACGTAACAACCCGCACCACACATGTAAAAATGCATTTTGTAAATGCATTTTTCATGGAAGTGTAGATACCAATTAAGAAGTGATTTTCCACCAAAGGTGAAACGTGTGCTGAGCCTACTAGCGAAGCTACGAGCTGTCACAACTCGAAGAAAAGTGGCGACACCATTAATCATATAATATGTAACGCTCTTATGGAGGTGGTTTTGGTATTTCACTATTAGGGGTCTCACGCACTACGGCCACGACCGTAACAAAATCGGCCTTGTGGTTGTCTCAATAAAGAATTTATTTATTGACTAGCTTTTACCCGCGACTTCGTCAGCGTGAGTTACTGTTTTTCTGGGGTAAAAGGCTCTTCTTGCCCTCAACTATATTATGACATATATGTAAAAAGTTCATTGAAATCAGTCAGTCCGTACTCGAGATATCGTCAAGAAAGCCATTCCATACAAACGTTGTTATACTGCGTTTTATGTCACATCCCACGGGAACGGGATAAAAAGTATCCTATGTCCGTCTCCTGGTTCTAAGCTACTGCCCCTTCAATTTTCAGCCAAATCAGTTCAGCCATTCTTGAGTTATAAATAGTGTAACTAGCACGACTTTCTTTTATATATACTTTTAGGAATCAGAAGCGGAATTTATTAAGATTTTAGCAAGTCAGAAGCGGAAAAGCATAATAACTGTCAGGATCCATTTTCACAAATATAATTTTAAACAATTATTCAATAGAGAGGTTACATCACGCATAACTGTTAAGAATTACACATATATGAAACGATCTTACTCAGAGTAGTGGCGATACCAACAACCTTCTCTTTCGACGGCTACAGAGAGAATAAGCCTCGTGCACGACTGTGCACTTGCTTTTATAGATGCAACTGATTGTTCTACCTACTTTATTGTGGGTAATTATGACTAAAATGGAGACTACACAAGAGCGTCTGCTAATAATACTATATAGTTAGATAATTTATTTCTAACTTGTATTTTTTTTATTCGATGACAAGATCTCACCTGATGATAAGTGACGAAGCAGTCTAAGATGGTGGTAGGGTAACTTGGAAGGGGTATGGCAGTGTACACTGTATATTCAACCCATACCCCGATTCGGTTTGTACACGCATCGTGCCGGAACGCTAAATCGCTTGGTGGCACGTCTTTGAGCAGCGGGTTGTAAGTAAACAAGCACTTAGGCCGAAATCTATAGACCACACTTTCAATTTGCTCAGACTTAAGACAGAGTTAAAACGGGACAGATTTATGCCAGAACAAATTTGTATCTCATTTTAACTCTGTCTTCAGTCTGAGCTAAGCCAAAGCATGCTTTATAGATCTCAGCGTTAGTCTCCGAATCCGAAAAATTATTAATTTCATTCAACCTGTAGCGACCCTTATTTAATAATATAAGTTTGCCTAGCGGTTAGTCCTGCGTCCTTGGGTATTTCTGCCGAGCGCGAGCGCATAACTAATAATAAATAATCAAATACTCGTAATATAGAGAGTCCTTCCTGCGCTTCGAACAAAGAAGGTCGCGACTCGCGACCCGCGCTTAGTAGAGTCTGTACCTATTCCAGTACTCTGTACCTAAACCTTTTTTTTTCCGTATGTACATGAAAACGTATTTTCTATATGTGGGGTAAAAATAAACAAATTCATATAAACAAACGGAGTATCAATTATGACACCATACCCCACAAACCAATCACCACAATTATTGAGACTGATTTATGTTTTTCCGTAAACGACCGCTGTATGCTGCGACAAAGGCTGCGACCAAAAGTCGTGGTATAGTAACCGCAGTGCGCGAGTACCCTTAAGAGTTGGTCGCAACTGTATATAAACTACTTTAAAAGTTTTTGTTGTTGTTGAGTTATTTACTCGTGGAGTAAATAACTGGACATAGACAAAGGTGATACAACCATGCTGTGATATAGCACAAACATATAAGAGTATATATATATGTATGTTTGTGTGATATAGATACACTCATGGTACACTACTATAGTTCTTGCAATTCACGAGGGCGCGTGGCTCATGGTTGTGTGCGTGTCGTATCTGTATAAGTGTGAGCGAGAGCTTGCTCGCGTCTGACCGCTCCCACCTAGGCTCCTGACAGGCACGCACACTTACGCGATGTGCATGTAACTTCGTGAGATAAACGTACTATACCAGTACGCGAAGTTTGTGGACTTACTTTTTTTTTTCGATGACAAGATAGTCCTCTACTACGATCTCACCTGATGGTAAGTGACGATGCAATCTAAGATTATAATAAAAGTAAGGATTTCTGCCTCAAATTCAATGTTCAGTAGTGTGAGAGACCACTTGGAACTTCGCTAATAAATAAAAGTATAAAATAATGTAATAGAGTATTTTATTTTTTTTATTTAGTTAGAGTGAATGATCTCTGCCTCAAATTCAATGTTCAGTAATGGAAGGGACACCGTGTTCCTGCCGAGTGGAATTTTGACATTTTGCTTCTCGAATTTACAGTTGTAGCCGTTGCACTGAAAAATAAATCATATCTAAATATATAAAAGGCAAACGTGACTGACTGACTGATCTATCAACGTACTGCTCTAAATTCATTAATTAACAAATTGCATGTTAACAAAAAATTAAATTCTTTTTCTCACATGAGCTTCACAATTCGGGCCCAAACACTGCAATAAAAATTAAGCTTTGTAAATGTAAATAACAATAATAATCAAAATGTAAATGTAAATCCCAATAATAACCGGTCAAATGAAAATCGGGCCTGCATACAAAGGGTTCCGTAACTAAAAACGTCGAAAAAACACGTTTCTAGTGGGGGAGCCCCTTAGAATTTCTTACAAGGAATAGGTCATTACAAATATTTACTTCGTATTATATTATGTTACTTAGCAGCGTTGTTATTTTGATAAAAATTGTAAGAACTCTTGACAATAACATTGCTAAGGATAACGTTAAAACGGAGTGATCCTGAATCTAGTCAGCCATCTGCGCTGGAGATATTATAGTGCACAAGTGTGTGCGCAAACACAGGTGCACTCTCACAGTCCGATGGACGGAAAATCCGACACGAACGGAGAGAGATCAGGCGCAGGACCGACGGCTTTACGTGCTCTCCGAGGCACGGGGGTGTCTTTCCGCTAACTTCTCAACTCCGGGCTAGTATCTACTTGCTGAGAATTTCTTGACAGAAAAACTCAATACATTTTTTGGCCCGACTCAGGAATCGAACGTGGGACCTCGTCACCTATAGTGGAACATGCTAACCACTAGCCCAACGAGGCAGTTAAAACGGAGTGATTATTTAATAATATACTCAGTGGATGATACTAACCTTAGCCATACAGACTTCTCCGTCGCACTGAAAATTAGTAATAAATGTAAAAAATCTTTTTACAAAACCGACTTCAAACGCGACTACAAAGTATATCAATTGTGCCTATAAAAAAAGAGTTCCCTCGATTTCTTCACAATCCCATCATCAGATTCTAACCTGATGACAATGGGACTACCTGGGAAGTTATACCCTAAAAAGTATTTTATGCTGTAAAACAAACAATTCCTGTGGCATTCTTACAGCCGGTTTCTGAATTGAGAATTACATGCTGCGTCCGTCTCAAAGAATACTTAAGTATGACTTAAGCACTACTCAAGCTAATTTTTGTTTCTGAATTGAAATTGAGTAGGTACAGTTAGAGAATTGGAGCTTGAGAAATCTCAAATTTGACTAACTCAAACTAATTTGACAATTGACTAACTTAAAAGCTTGTATTATTATGTTCTGTAGCTTTACTTAATTATGTATGTTTTTGCTTACCGATGCAGTGCAGTTTTGTCCATAACACTAAAATAAAGAAAAATCTTTAGGCTACATACCTATCTAATTAAAAACCTTGAACGAACTGCAGTGCAGCCTACATTTTCGAGTAAGTACTTGTTTTGAAATCCTATTATATCCCTTTATCCTATTTTTTATTTAATATTATAAATGCGAAAGTTTGTATGTTTGTTACTCAATCACGTCGGAACGAATGAACCGATTTGGCTGACATTTTTCACAGAGATATATTATAGTCTGGAATAACACATATGCCATTTTTTATCCCGGGAAATAAGAGAAATCCCGCAGGAATATAAAAACCTCAATCCATGCGAACGAAGTAGTGGGTATCATTTATTAATGTCATATTTAAAAAACTTGGTTTCTCCAGGATCCCATCATCAAATCCTGACCTGATGACAATGGAACCACCTGGGAAGTATGCCCTTTCAAACAAAAAAGAATTTTCTAAATCGGTCCTGGCGTCTTCGAGTAATCGGGGATCATACATAAAAAAAAGATTCCGAAGAATTGAGAGCCTTCTCCTTTTTGGAAGTCGGTTAAAAAAAGGTGTCGGTACTTAACTTTTACTTGACAGACATCACCCGAACACTGAAAAAAAAAATCATGAAGTTAAACAAGAAAAAGTTGCACTTTATTAAATTTATCTCTGTACCGTACCGTTGCTAGAGCGTTATCACCTTTGGCCTGAAATAAAGAAATATAAACAAATAATACATTAGGCGATGAACTAACAAGTGTAAATTAAAAATTTAAAACACCCCCGACATGTTACAACATCCTAATCGCTGCGCACGCACGCACACGCACACGCACACGCACACGCACACGCACGCACGCACGCACGCACGCACACACACACACACGCACACACACACACACACATACACATACAGGGGGGTCAATTGTATATTAAATACTAAAATTAAAACAAAATATCTGTGTGACCGCAGCGCATAATACCTGAGATGGTTAAACTAATTCTTTTTATTATGTATTAGGTAACTACTGTGTTAGGTACTGTATACCTAAATTTTTATTTTATTGTTTTTCAAAATAATTCCATGCCTAAAGAGATGAGAAAGGTTGGTTGAATATGAAAATTGTTTAGGAAACCAAAGTTCACGCGTGCGAAGTCGTGGGCATCATCAACTAGTCCTTACTAATATTATAAATGCGAAAGTGTGTTTGTTTGTTGGTTTGTCCTTCAATCACGCTGCAACAAAGCAACGGATCGACGTGATTCTTTGCACGGATATAGTTGTAACATAGGCTACTTTTTATCCCTGAAAATTAAATAGTTCCCGCGGGACCCACGCGAGCGAAGCCGCCGGTGTCAACTAGTTAGGTTATATAAAAGAAAATAATAATTATTAAATACACAAAGCTTACATCTGAACTGCAGGTTCCACCATCGCACTAAGACAAAAGTAACGTAAAGTAACTGAACAATGAATTTGATAATGATAATATAAATTGAGGACCTGCAGGGCTAGCATAGGCGGGAGAAATTTTATCCCCGGGAAAAGGATAAAATGTTTATCACCTCGCTTAGTTTTATCCACCCGTCGAGCATGGGCACAGCGGTGGAAATAACACTCAGTGGATATACTTATAGGAATATACATCGTCTTCTCTTCTGTCGCCATGCTTTAGCATAGGGAAAAGATAATTTTATCCCCTGTCAGTGGATAAATTCGGGGGATAAATTTTTTATCTCCTGCCCATGTTTTGCTCCTGCATATTTTGTATCCCAAATAAATAAAGTACACGTTTAGCTACTAAATTAATCGCTACTCGACTAAAGTACTAACGTAGTCCAAACTAGGCTTAACGAGTCATTAGCTAATTACTAAAGAATATTTACATGCGAAACCGAGTCTAATCCGATGGCCTGTAACAACAAAATTTTGTGAGATAACAAAGGCTAGTCACATAATTATATTATTTTTAATGTCATCAAAATGTCGTTGACTTTGGTTCTCCAACGGATCTCCCCATTTCTGAATTGATCTCGCAGGGATACGCCGAGCCCTCTTAATCGCCCGCTTTAGTGATCCTAAGACTTCTTATGAAGGTAATCTATACTTATAATATAACTAGCTTTTGCTCCCGTGACTTCGTCCGCGTGAAATTAGATTTTGGGGTAGAATTTTCAAAAACTGTGACACACGTACTTCTTTATTTTTAACTGAAAGCTCAAATACCAACTTTGATGGAAACAGCTTGAAAAATGACGGAGTTTCATATAAACTTCCATCCCCTATTTAAACCCCTTAGGGGTGAAATTTCCAATAATCCTTTCTTAGTGTGCGCCTACGTCATAAAAGGAACCAACTGTAAAAATTTCAAGTTTCTAACTTCAGTAGTTTAGGCTGTGCGTTGATATCTCAGTCAGTCAATCAGTCAGTCAGGACTTTGAATTTTATATATATAGATAATATATTTCTTAGTTGAAATCCCAAGGACGTGCACTAAGCGCTTTGCTTCCTCGTTCCTGATACGCACCGCTAAAACTTGGAATGCCCTTCCGGCTTCCGTTTTTCCCTCTAACTTCAATTTGGGTACCTTCAAATCAAGAGTGAATAGGCATCTTCTAGGCAAGCGTGTTCCATCTTAGGCTGCATCTTTCTTCACTTACCATCAGGTGTTATCGCAGCCAAGGGCTAGTCTATATATTTAAAAAAAGACGTGTGGCACTCGGAGACTGCCGCGGTAAAGCTATTGCATAGCATTTTTAGCGGTGAGCCGCTAGATGGCGTTGATAAAATGAAAAAAATAATGCGCCATCTAGCGGCTCACCGTAGAGGAGTCCCGTGTCAGGTTATTTTCTTTACGGAATTTCTGGATTCGGTCTCCACGCTGGCCCACGATAGAAGCTATGCAATAGCTTAAAAATAAAAAAAATGTAATGGGGCGAATTCTGTACGTTAAATATATTTTGAAAATTTTAATCGGAGGATGCTTTATTATCGATACTGAGTCCAAAACAATTTTTTTTGAATTTTTTGTCTGTCTGTCTGTCTGTGCGCGCATCACGTGAACACTACTGAACGGATTTGGAAATGCAATTTGACATAGTGATAGATGATACTCCGCGTTAATATATAGGATAGTTTTTATCCTTACAAACAATAAGGTTCCTCCAGGATATGGGATAAAAGTTTTTACTCCATAACTCAGTCAAATCGTAATTAATTTTGATGATTCTTTCTTTCTTTATTATAAATTGTGTACTGTTAAAAATATTTTGTCCAATATTGTTGAAGATCCACTAAATATTATCGGAGATAGAGGACATAACTTCTCGCGGATAGAGTAGCAAGTCACTCTAAAAATTTTTCCATGCGGATGAAGTCGCGGGAATCGGCTAGTGTAAGTATAAATTATTATTAAGCTATTGCGTAGCTTCTATCGCGGGCCAGCGTGGAGACCGAATCCAGAAATTCCGTAACGAAAATAACCTGACTCGGGACTCCTCTACGGTGAGCCGCTAGATGGCGCATTTTTTATCAACCCCATGTAGCGGTGAGCCGCTAGATGGCGTTGATAAAAAATGCTATGCAATAGCTTTACCGCGGCAGTCCCCGAGTGCCACACGTCTTTTTTTTATAATGGTTTAATTAATATACTTACGTCAGAAGAGCACGTTCCGCCGCTGCACTAGAAACAATAAAAATATCTTTTCATTACTCATACACGGAAAGTAGGTCTGAAGTTGCCTGAGAAGCGGGTTGAAAGTAATACTTTTCAGCCCTAGGGAGAATCGTTTTCAACTGACAGCTGTCAAATAATTAAAAAAACTAGTTGTCACATTTTTATTGGAATTCAAATGAAACACGACATACCCGAGTGCATCCATAGACAAGAAGAAAGATAGACTTTATTCATAAAGTTTAACATAAACTTTAAATAAATATCTCACCAAAGTTGTTGATTTATGTAAAATAAAGTTCATTCAATTTTCTTTAGCTTATTTCTATTTTTATTTTGACTTTCCTTATATTCGTAATGAAAAGCACAGTGTTTACTTCGGGATAAAGACTTATTTAGTCCCTCGAACTATAGGCCCCCTCGCTACGCTCGGGCGCCAAACCCCGTCTCGGGACTAAATAAGTTACTTTCATCCCTAAGGTAACAATGTACTATTTCCTTTACCTTTCATCCGGCGGGAATAATAATGCAGTTCCCAGCAATAGAAAGTTTACTTACACTTGAATTGCAACGTTTTCCATTACACTGAAAAGTTTAAGAAAGCTTTAAGGTAAGAGTATGAAAACTTAAAAATGATATAAATTGACGACCTCCCTGGCGCAGTGGTGAGCGCTGTTGTCTAATAACTGGGAGGTCTCGGGTTCGATTCCCGGCGGGGGCAATTTAGGAATTTATTATATCTAAATTGTCTCTGGTCTAGTCTGGTGGGAGGCTTTGGCCGTGGCTAGTTACCACCCTACCGTCAAAAACGTGCCGCCAAGCGATTTAGCGTTCCGGCACGATGGCGTGTAGAAACCGATTGGGGGTATGGGTTGAATTTACACTGCTATACCCCTTCCAAGTTAGCCCGCTACCATCTTAGACTGCATCGTCACTTACCATCAGGTGAGATCGCAGTCAAGGGCTATCTTAAAAAAATATATAAATTCAAATTCAATTTCAAAATTATTTATTTCATGTAGGCCAACTTGTGGCACTTATGACAAGTCGAAAATCTACCACCGGTTCGGAATGCTGATTCTGCTGAGAAGAGCCGGCAAGAAACTCAGCACTTGCTCTTTTCAAAACAAAAAATGATACAATATGTCATAGAATTTGATATAGATCAGTCAGTCACCTTTTCCTTTTATATATTCAAAAATAGATTAGTTATAAAAATCATTATTAACATACCGCTGTTACACAAATACCTCCGGAGCACTGAAAATAATGTTTTTATATTTTCACAAGTTCCCTATTTGAAAAAGTCAAAATAAAAACAAAGCAAGCTTAGACACGAAATATGAACCGTATATTTTAAAACTTTGATAGTTTTTAAAACTGCAGTATATTATCTGAACTAGAACTCCGTGCGTGGGATTGAAATAAAAACTAAAACATTATGATGAAACTTTGGAAAAGAAAAATATTAAAAGTGCTCTGCTACTTATTTAGATTCTTGCAACTTCTTGTTACTGATATCAGTTGCCTGGAAGATTATTAGAGTATACTAGACAGGAAAACAAAAATAATAAAAAGACGTGTGGCACTCGGGGTCTGCCACGGTAAAGCTATTGCATAGCATTTTTTATCAACGCCATCTAGCGGCTCGCCGTAGAGGAGTCCCGTGTCAGGTTATTTTCGTTACGGAATTTCTGGATTTGGTCTCCACGCTGACCCGCGATGGAAGCTATGCAATAGCTTAATAATAGGATAGCCATCATTTTTATTCTACTAGCAAAGCCAACGGGAAAGTTATGATTTCAGCAAGTCTATGTATGTGACTATTTGTGAATTTTTCACCATAGCGGCTAAAGTACTAAGCCAATTTTGATGAATGAGGTGTCAATTGATTCTTTAAATTATTAACATTATAATTTAAGTACCATCTTGACATCAGAATGACTGGCCACTTATTAAATTAAATTTATCTGTTAATAAATGCTGGAGAAATTTAACGCTAATCGATCACTTTGGTCAGTCATCTTGATGTTTATCCAGTTTTCAATTTTGAAACTTTTTTCTTTTTATTTCGTGTCTAGAGGGTACATAAACTTGCAATTCAGCAATTAATATGCAGCAACAAATAATTGCTCGGTTATCAAATTCTACCTATTCTTTACCCAAAAATCTCCAAGCTCACAAGTTTTTTTAAATGTGCGATAAGATTTTTTGTAACTTTAGCTGAGCTACAAGAAAAATATTATTAAGTATAAAAAGTCACTTAACAAGAACTCTTCAAAGACATAATTAACTGACGCTAGACTTCGAAGCCATCTAGACTTCTAGGGCTTCTTTTTATTATGTAGATAATTTACCTTGAAGTACATTTTCTTTACGGCAGGCGGTTCGAAAGAGTTTAATTGAGAAATAATATTCATTCAACTTTTTGCTTTGATTTAGTATAACAATAAAATAGGTTTCGAAAATAATAATAATAAATTAGTGTCATGTTCTTTTTAATTCACTTAATTTCATAATACCCAACAAAATTTTGAATAAATAATTGTAATAATAAATAATGGGTAAATAATATCGAGGCGGAAAAAGAAAAATTATCAAAATATTTAGACCTTGCCCACGAGATTACCGCCATGTGGAATGTTGATTCAACGATTGTAGTTCCGATTGTCGTTTCGGTCAATGGTCTCATAGCGAAAAGTTTCCATCAATATCTTAAGAAACTTTCGCTTAATACTTGGATCAAGAGCAGGATACAGAAGGCGGTACTCCTTGAGACGGCACGCATTGTGAGGAGGTTCCTCACTCTGGAGCCCTGACCACTGGCTGCTTGGGTCTTACCCCGCAGTAAATGGTACCCACTTCATTTTATTATTTTTGAGGATGTTATATAGATATTTTGTATTTTTGTAAACATTTGTTAAAAATAATGTAATGTAAATACGTGTGAAAATAAATGATACAATAGAATAATTATAATGAGTTAGTGTTAGTCAATAACAATGCTTTTATGGAAAGATTTTTAATTTGCCCGGGTCTGAGAAGAACTGGAGAAGAAGAATAAAAAAATTGACATTACTTACTTCCGACTGGCACTCTGGGCCAAAACACTGAAAATTTTAATTGGAATAGAGGATCTTCTATATGTTTTTTGTGAATATCCTATTAATTTTATAAATGCGAAAGTTTGGATGGATGTATGGATGTTTTTTACTCAATTACGCCGCAACGACTAAACTGATTTGGCTGAAATTTGGCACAGAGTTAGAGTATAGACTGGAATAGCACATAGGCTTTTTATCCCGGAAAATAAGAGAGCTCCCGCGGGACTCCAAAAAAACCTCAATTCACGCGTACGAAGTCGCGGGTTGACAGGATTAAATATAACTTGTGAAATAATTATCAACTATATGATATTTTATATAAAATTCTATGAGATTGTAAAATTTTATGATAATTTTTATAAAAAGTTGTATACCTGTGAATGGCATACTCCTCCTGAACACTGTAAGTATAAAATAAAGTGCAGTATAATGAGCAAAGTTTAAAAAATAGTTTGTAGTTTCAGAGAGTTTCAAATTATATCTTTAACCCTATTTAGCTATAAAACTATATTTTTATAGAAATAATGTAGCGTATATATAATATATTGTTTATTATTATATTATTAGTCAACTTTAGCTTGTTTAAAAGAAAAAAAAATGTGCTATCATTAGGTATGTTTTTTGTTTATACCTCAGATCGACATTTTTTCTCGTGGCACTGAAATAAATAACATATTTTATTAGGTGAAGATATTTCAAAGAATTCAGCATTATTTATTCATTATTGTTATGTAGTTCTTATGAAAATTCAATTCAGAAAGTTTATTTTTATTAGATTAAACAATTATTTCTAAAATTAAAACTAATATAAACCTAAAACCTCATCGATATCACCGCAGCGCGGCATAGTGCCCAAGATACTGGCAGCATTGCCCCTTTGGATGGCCAAACTAATTCTTTGGTCAAGGTTTAAGGTATATTCGGAAAACAGATTCTGCTGAGAAGAGCGGGCAAGCTACTCTACAGCAGTTGCTCTTTAGTAATAATAATGTAAAAAAATATTGATTCCACTGTGATTAACTTACCAACGATTTACATTTGGAGCCGTCGCACTAAACAATAAAAATCAAGTTAGTATCCGTAGCTGTATGAGATTATTGATCTAATATATCGCTCATGTGCGATAAGGGTGACATAACTCAAAATTCACCAATTTTAGTGTCGAACATTTATACTTTTTGCTATAAAAACAACATCGCTTTGTTGGCCGCTGTGTTGTTTCCACAAAACATTACTCTCTAACGAGAGAATTCTCTCACCGTCGATTTTGAATTATGTCACTCTTGTCGCAAATGAGCGATATGTATATGAGATGAACTCATTAAATTATACTGATAAACAGTATAATTTAATGAGTTCATATAATAAGCGAATCTATGAAATTTTAACGAGTAATTAATATTACTTTGCATTATGAATCCAACTTTATCTATGTATACGAAGAGCTCTCGGAGTATTCAACAAAACTTGCTCTAAAATCTATTCAACTGATATAAAATGCATTGAATGCATAAATTTATAGAATTGATAGAACGGCAGGAATTCTATATATTATTGTATAGCCTGTTAGATTAGCTCTATACAAGCTTCGAGCGTCGGCATTCAATAATGGATTAAAATGTTTTTCTGGCACATTCTATATATTGTATCGAAGTGACGTTTCAGTCGAATGGGAAATGAATAGAAACAGGTTTTTGTTTTCATTCACGGCTTTGCTTTGACTGCTGAACTGAAAATTCAGCAGTCAAAGCAAAATTGGTCTTCTCAAAAAGAATTGGATTGTGTACCTACGTATGCATTTTTGAAGCTTCATTGTGGAAGCACTGTATGCATAGCATAGTTTTGTTACCTATTATAAAAAAAAAAATTGTTTTGAAAAGAGCAACCGCTGAGTTTATTGCTGGCTCTTCTCGGCTGGAAGGGCATTCCGAACCAGTGGTAGATTCATCGACGATTCAAAAAATGTATTGGCTTTTTCTGTCTAGATATTCTCAGTACTAGCCTGGAGTTAGGAAGTTGGCGGTGAGTCACCCCCGTGCCTCGGAGAGCACGTAAAACCGTCGGTCCTGTGCCTGATCTCCCTCCGGTCATGTCGGATTTTCCGTCCCATCGGACTATGAGAATGCGGGGATAGAGAATGCACCTGTGTTTGCGCAGACACTTGTGCACTATAATATCTCCCGCGCAGATGGCTAATCTCTGTGGAGATTGGTCGCCGTGGCCGGATTCGGTCGGGAGGACATTATTATTTAAGTGGATGGTTTGTCTTAATTGGTCTTGTCGTAGACTACATCTACACAAGTGCTACGCGGTGCCTACGCATCGTAGCTTTGTGTGTGTACTTTACGCATGGTCAAAAACTATCAGCCACTATCACATCATGAAAAACTATCAAAATGTTGCTCAGTGTAAGTATACTGAGCAACATTTTGAATGTTTTTTAAAATTCAAAATTCAAAAATTCAAAATTATTTATTTCATATAGGCCAACTTGTAGCTCTTATGACACGTCATAAATCTACCACCGGTTCGGAATGCAGATTCTGCTGAGAAGAGCCGGCAAAATACTCAGCAGTTGCTCTTTTCAAAAAAAAAAATTTTTGACAATAGTTAACAAAACTACGCTACGTATACAGTGCTTCCACAATGAAGCTTCAAAAATGCATACGTATATAATCCAATACATGTTAAGACGGGCAGACAAAGCAGACCCATTCCCGTTGGTGGCACCCGTTCAAGAGCATGACGCAAGATCCGATTTTGACCGTACTTATGGATTAGATGAATTTTAATTGTCTCACCAACGCCTTCGAAAGTTCGCCTCTTGTCTGAAAAATGTCAGAGATTTTTAACCGACTTCTAAAATCACGGGCAAATGTTAGTTAATTTTTTTTTTATTCGATGACAAGATAGCCCTTGACTGCGATCTCACCTGATGGTAAGTGACGATGCAGTCTAAGATGGTAGCGGGCAAACTTGGAAGGGGTATAGCAGTGTAAATTCAACCCATACCCCCAATCGGTTTCTACACGCCATCGTGCCGGAACGCTAAATCGCTTGGCGGCACGTCTTTGACGGTAGGGTGGTAACTAGCCGCGGCCAAAGCCTCCCACCAGACCAGACCAGAGACAATTTAGAAATTATTAATTCCTAAATTGCCAACGCCGGGAATCGAACCCGAGACCTCCCAGTTATAAGACCACAGCACTCACCACTGCGCCAGGGAGGTCGTCAAAATGTTAGTTTTGAACGTAATATTAGTATGGAATTTAAACGAGTTACTTACCTGTGCATTACAAAAAGCGCTGTAACACTAAAGAAACAAAATCACAGAAATTATAATATTAATACTTATCTTATTGTATGGAATCAGTAAAATAGAAATTCTACAACCTATAAAATAATTTAACAACCAACCTCTAAAATTTAATTACGGGGGATCGAAAAGCTGGCAGCTGTTGTTAATGTAAACCTGGCTTAGTAGGCATAGACATGTAAATGTCTGTGATCTATGCCTCTTTCCGAATCTGTCTAGACTCTAGAATCTAGGTCGTAAATAAAAAATAAAAAAAAACTGTGACTCGACCTGTAACCTGATTTTGTTGTTGTGTACGTTTCATTAATAATAATACGATATAATCAGTTGTAGGACTTTTAAGCTATTGCATAGCTTCTTGAGCGTGGAGACCGAATCCAGAAATTCCGTAGCGAAAATAACCCGACACGGGACTCCTCTCACCGCTAGATGGCGTTGATAAAAATGCTATGCAATAGCTTTACTGCGGCAGTCCCCGAGTGCCACATGTCTTTTTTTCTTTTTCACCAAAGAATCATCAGCAGCTAGCTCGGCCAAAGAATCAGTTTGGCCATTCAAATATCAATTTTAGATTTACCTAATTTAGTTTTCATTTTATTAGTAATTTAGTTTCAATTTAGATTTTAGTTTATTTTCTATTTTTTTTTAATGTAATAATAATTTCTAAATTCTAAATTAAAACTAAAACCTAAATGTCAAAAATAAAAGCTAAATATAAAAAATATCATCTAAAACACTGGAATGAGGAAAACACTAAATTGTTCATATTACATATTTATTTTCTAAATTATATAATTGTTTTAAAATTTTGAATGTTGATGTATACTTTAAGTGTAGGACAAACTAAACAATTGGAAAAAAATACTTACAGACGCTTGTCCTTCATGTCCTAAGCACTAAAAATAACAAAATAGGAAGCTCAATATTGTAGAAAATATTAATAATTTAAAACAAGGAATAATATAATAGAGTAAATAATTATATTTGCTCTATTTTACTTTCGCATTTTTTGACGATCTCCCTGGCGCAGTGATGAGCGCCGTGGCCTCATAACTGGGAGGTCTCGGGTTCGATTCCCGGCGGGGGCAATTTGGGAATTTATAATTTCTGAATTTTCTCTGGTCTGGTCTGGTGGGAGGCTTTGGCCGTTACCACCCTACCGTCAAAAACGTGCCGCTAAGCGATTTAGCGTTCCGGCATGATGGCGTATAGACACAGATTAGGGGTATGGGTTGAATCTCCACTGCCATATATTCCTTCCAAGTTAGTCTCCGCTACCATCTTAGACTGCACCGTCACTTACCATCAGGTGAGATCGCAATCAAGGACTAGGAGGATGTCATTGCATAAAAATAGCATTTATATTATTAGTAGCTATGGATTATACTCACTTCAGCGGTGCAGTATAAATTGTGACACTGAAAAATACAGCGGTTAAATAAAAAGGTAACACACAGATAGACATACAGAAAATCATAATACTAGTACGGATCTATATAATTATGGATTGTATGGATTGAGGCATTAATGTGTATTATTTACCAACGGGAATGGGTCTGCTTTGGCTGCCCATCTTGACATGCGTTGGATTGGTGTACCTACGTATGCATTTTTGAAGCTTTATTGTGGAAGCACTGTATACATAGCATAGCTTTGTAAAAAAAAATTTTTTTTTTGAAAAGAGCAACTGCTGAGTTTCTTACTCAGCAGTTTTCTCTTCTCAGCAGAATCTGCATTCCGAACCGGTGGTAGATTTATGACGTGCCATAAGAGCTACAAGTTAGCCTACATGAAATAAATTAATTTTGAATTTGAATTTGAATTTGTATGTATAAATTAATACTCACAGCATCTACACATTTTTCAGGGTGTTTCGAATAATGGTGAGTGAGGTTGGAGAAATACGTTCGCACTGTAAGATAAAATTTTAAATTGCTATCTATACTTATAATAAAACTGTAACGGGGCGAATTCTGTGCATTAAATATATTTTGAAATGGAGGATGCTTTATTATCGACACTGAGCCTAAAACAATTATTTTGAAGTTTTTGTCAGTCTGTCTGTCTATATGTCTGTTTGTGCGCATCACGCAAAAACTACAAGATAGATTTTAATGAAATTTAACATAGTGGTAGCTAATATTTTGGGTCAATATATAGAATACTTTTATTCTGATAAACAATAAAGTTTATCCGGGATAGGGGATGAAAGTTTTTGTTGATTTTGCTCCATAACTTCGTCAAATCTAAACCGAATTTAATAATTTTTTTATTATAAATTGTATAAGTACTATTAGAAATATTTTATTTAGTTTTGGTGATGATTTACTTAATATTATTGGAGATAGAGGAAATAACTTCTCGCGGATAGTAGCAAGTCACTCTAAACTTTTTCCACGCGGATGAAGTCGCGGAATCATATTATATTACTCAAATTATTTAGAGTTACACAAATTTTGTCTCTTTTTATTTATGTGTGAGCTGAATAAATGTTTATTTATTAAGCTATTGCATAGCTTCTATCGCGGGGTAGCGTGGAGACCGAATCCAGAAATTCTGTAACGAAAATAACCTGACACGGAACTCCTCTACGATGAGCCGCTAGATGGCGCATTTTTTATCAACGCCATCTAGCGTTGTGCCGCTAGATGGCGTTGATAAAAAATGCTATGCAATAGCTTTACCGCGGCAGTCCCCGAGTGCCACACGTCTTTTTTTTTATCCCTAGAGATGTAACTATATTACGACATCGACCAACCTACTGCGACATATTGAAATTCCGAGAGTGTTAACCGTAAATGTTTACGTGGAATGAAAATTCATGCTCCACTTTTTGCAACTGACGGAGTTGGGTCGCCTGAGATATGGGTTTGATGTTTGAATCGGCGAACAAATGAGACCGGTTCGTGTGAAAGGGCCTTCATGTGGCTGGCAATTGTGTATGTAAATCAAATTTATGGCCGGATGCTCCGGAGAGTTAGCTCCGGGAATTTTCCGGATACTACGTGCCGAAAAAGGTCTATTATGGAAATGAATATTTTATTTTTAAAATCCTTTGAATCCCGATAAGTGTTTATTTTTGAATGACCTTCCTGGCGCTGTGGGAGCGATGTTGTCTTATAATTGGGAGTTCTCGGGTTCGATTCCCGGCGGCGGCAATTTGGGAATTTATGATTTAAAAGATTGAATTCGGCGGAAGGAATCATAAAATGTCATAACATTATGTCGAGTGATATCGAGGAATAAATTGGCCGTTCTGACAATTTTTATTTCGAAAATCTGCCAAAAGTTTGCTTATGACGTCACAGTAAGTAGCTCCATACAATCTCCACAGAAAGAAGAAAATTGCGTTTTAGAAAGAGACAGATACACTTGCAGTAAAACAGCTTATAATTAATTGGTTTGTTGACCGATTTATTATCTGTTTTTACAAATATAAAAACAGAAAATAAATGCCCATGTTAAATTTTAGATTAAGTATAATAAATCAATATCAACATTTTGATGACTGTCAAACATCCTATTTTTATCTGGTGGGAAGTTTGGTCGTGGCTATTTACTATTGTTGTTTTTCATCATAAAATTATTAGGGATAAACTGGTAACTTACGGCCGTAAGAATTAACTTCTTGTCTCCGTTTATTCTTTAGAATCTGAAAATAAAATTCTTTGAAACTATGGATCGATCTGTCGATAAGATCAATATCGATAAAAGTAAATCGCTAATAAATTTTTTTATTCCCATTTTTTCCCTATAGATAGATGGATAGAAATTATTGGAATTTGGAATTGGCGATATTACTTATTTGGAGAGAGTTAAGCTCGGAGTATCCCTCAAATATATAAGTATGTATGTAAGTATCTCGGAGATCAAAATCAGAAATGAGGAGATCTGGAGAACAAAGTTATCGACATACTTCAGTGAGTTGCGAAACTGAAGTGGAAATGGATGGGGCACATAGTTCAAAGAGCTGATGGTCGTTGGGGTCCCTAGGTACTAGAATGGCGACCCGACGTCCGACTACGTAGACATCAGCTGCTGGACAAAGGTCTCCTTCATGGACTTCCACAGATCTCGTTCTTGCACCACTTGTATCGAACGGCCATTTTCCGCGTAATGTGAGGATTTTGTAATCAGGATATATATCTAAGTACGAAAGTTCGACGACCTCCCTGGCGCAGTGGAGAGCGCTGTGGTTTTATAACTGGAAGGTCTCGGGTTCGATTCCCGGCGGGGGCAATTTAGGAATTTATAATTTCTAAATTGTCTCTAGTCTGGTCTGGTGGGAGGCTTTGGCCGTGGCTAGTTACCACCCTACCGTCAAAGACGTGCCGCCAAGCGATTTAGCGTTCCGGCACGATGGCGCGTAGAAACCGATTAGGGGTATGGGTTGAATTTACACTGCTATACCCCTTCCAAGTTGGCCCGCTACCATCTTAGGCTGCATCGTCACTTACCAACAGGTGAGATCGCAGTCAATACTATCTTGTCATCGAATAAAAAAAAAAAAAATTTTGACTTCAGTTTACCGCACAACCATTTTGTAGATGAAGAAACATGGCCAAAATAAAACAGAACACAATCGATGTCATTTCGATCAGTGACTCGTTTGTGAGGCTTCCAATTAATTCTGTCACCGTGACTGAAGGAATTCGACACAAGCGTGATAAGATAAATTGAGTTATTTTCGTCGTCGTTGAGTTACTTAATACTTAATACTCTTCACACTCCTAGAACTATTCGTTTTAGGGAAGCAATGCTATTGCTTTTTCTTAAACTTTCTTATCTATACAAATAAAAAAAAGTTTCGGGTTCGACCTCTTCAATCCTGATGCTGCAGGGGTACTGCCCTCCTAAACTGTGCGGATTTAGGAACTGCCGATTATGAATAGTTATATTAGGTATCAAATAAAGACTACATCGTTGAATTTCAGGACCCAACTCCTCAATCCTGATGCTGCAGGGTTTCTGTCCTCCTAAACTGTGGGGATTTAGGAGCTGTCAATTGAGAATTGGAGAAGCGGATGAAGTCGTGGGCGTCCGCTAGTCTTTTGATAAGAAAGTTTCGATATGCAATCATGTTGGAAAGGAAAAGTTAAATTAGCTACGAAAAAGCTTGGGGTGCAGAACAAAGCGTTAGTTTACGCTTGAGCACAGGCTCCTACTCTATAAAGCTCGAGTCCACCATCACATGGAGTATTGCTCTCTCCTTTGGGCTGGAGCACCTCAGAATCAACTCCGTCTATTTCACAGAATTTAAAAGCGGGCAGTTTTCCTCGAGGACATTGGACAATCCCAAACTAACAAGCTCGCTGGAAAGCCTAGGCACCGCAGAGACGTAAGCTCCCTTTGCGTGTTCTATCGGCTACATAACGGGAAGTGTTCTGAAGAGCTATTTGACCTTTTCCCACCCTCTTTTTTCTACAACCTGCCACTGTATACAATTTCACCCTCACCACCTGAGTGCCTGGAGTACTTCGACCATCCGTTGTGTCAGATCTTTCTTCCACGCACTACCAAACTATGGAAGCAACTTATTCCTACAACAGTGTTCCCACTTAACTACACAGGTGGCGGACCAACAAATTCCTGAAAAGCCGGCAACGCATTGGTGGTGCCTCTGGTGCTACAAGTGTTCATGGGCGGCGGTAATCTCTTAACATCAGGTGACCCGCCTGCTCGATTGCTCGCTGTACATATCTATCCTAATATATAAAGCTGAAGAGTTTGTTTGTTTGAACGTGCTAATCTCAGGAACTACTGTTTCGAATTGAAAAATTCTTTTTGTCTTGGATAGTACATTTATCGAGGAAGGGTTTAGGCTATATAACATCACGCTACGACCAATATGAGCGAAGCATCAGTGAAAAATGTTGCAAAAACGGGGAAAATTATCCATATTTAAAATATACTCTTTTAAAACCTTCTTAATCGCGATCATAATAACAGAAATTGACGCGGACGAAGTCGCACGCATCAGCTAGTAAAAAATATAGGTAAAACATTTAGCGCAAGTAGAAAACATTTTTATATTCGTTAGATATTAAGTCAAGGAAATTCTTAACTAAGGACATTGTGGCCTGAATGTGTATTGGAAACACATTATGTAAATGTAGAACAAACCGAGATGTCTCGTATCTCGGTTTATGGGGGAGGCTGGGGGAATTGGATTACCATCTTCTCTCAAAACTTCTTATAAGTTCGACGCATAAGCTACTGTTCAATTCTGCATATATGATTTATTTATTTTAATTTAATTGGAATCGAAATTGTTTGAAATTTTATTTATTTTATTTATTTATTTATTTATTTATTCGGTGCATTATAACTTCTTTGTGGAAACACTGTGTGCATAGCATAGTATTGTTAACCATTGTAAAAAAAAAAAATTTTTTTTTGAAAAGAGCAACTGCTGAGTTTCTTGCCGGCTCTTCTCAGCAGAATCTGCATTCCGAACCGGTGGTAGATTTATGACGTGTCATAAGAGCTACAAGTTGGCCTACATGAAATAAATAAATTTAGATTTTGATTTTTTTTAACCTTAAAAACTAAACTTAAATATAGAAAGGACGTGTACAAGGATACATACTATGAAATTGGCAAAAAAATGTAGCATAATTTAAAAGTAGACTAGAATCTATCTGAATTAATTAATAACAAATACAAGTCATGGAAATTGTCTACATGACAAATATTATATATGATGAACATAATATACAATAAATAGAAAGAATCTGGATTTAACCTTCAAAAATCTTGCGGAACTGTTTGACTTTCTGTGATAAAAAGTAGCTTATGTCATTCTCCAGGTTTGCAACATGCAAAAATCACACCGATCCGTAGCATTGTTGCGGCGTGACTGAAAGACAAACCAGCAAACAAACACATTTTCGCAATTATATTATGGGTAAGGATTAGCTTCTGCCCGCGACTTCATCTGCATGGAGTTAGATTAATCCGAGAAAGATGAAAAATTTGCTAATTATATAACTGTCTTTCTTTTTTTAATATCTTAATTATTCTGGGAAATATAGAGTTTTAAAGTTTTAGAAAGAGACAGATGCAGTCGCAGTAAAACAGCTTATAACTTATTTGTTTTTTGACCGATTTTATGTTTTTACAAAATAATGTTATTCTTACATATAAGATTTTCGATTTGACAACAGTCAAAATATTCTATTGCCCAGAGATACCATTCCAAAAACTGACCCGATATTTGAGATATCCAATCTAGTATATTATAGTCAGACTCGTAAAAGAGACTGACTAAGTCTGGTCGTGTGATAGATTATAGCATAAATAAAAGATGACACAATAAACCTAAACAAAGATCAGTTCTGTTTCCAAGAGTCAACAACCAACCTCTCATTAACCCAAATAAGAGAGTTGGGCATCGAACTATAACGCCTAGAAGCGCAATAGAGCCTCAATAGTCTAACGGTTAAAGGTGCGGACTGAAAACTGAAAGGTTGCTATTGCCCACCCTTGCACTATTGTCGTACCCACTCCTAGCACAAGATTTTCGCTTATTTGGAGGAGAGAGGAGAATATAAGTCAGTCAGTTCAGCTTGGCTAATATTCTTTTAAAAAAAAATTCCTATTTTGTGGTGGCGGCCATCTTGGATTTGAAATTTACATAGTGTATTGTAGCGTGTAGTGTAGTATTCTACTAAACAAGCCCTTTCATTTGATACCCATATCGAGGGAGTTGTGAAAAAATATGTAATCCGCCATTTTGTGGCGGCGGCCATCTTGGACCGATTTTCATCAAACATAGCTAAGAACCCTCCCGAATAATTCACTTTTGCAAATTAAATGAGTTGTGTATTGAAATATGAAAAACGGATACTTAATTAAATGGTACTAGGTACAAATTCAATTTGAAGAAATGTTGTTAATTAATAATAATGAATTTAAGCTATAATAAGTATCGTGCAAACCATTAGCAAACTGTAAGAGGTCATTTGTAGCTATCGTACCTTTATCTTACCTCCTCAGTTTACGAAACAAATAAATTAAATTAAATGAAATTTCATACAAGGAATACATGAACAGTGAACACAAGTATCCATTAACATAATTTATTCAGGACACAAGTTGTCCGGGTTACACCTGTTTCCCATGATTTACACGGGCCGTTAGAATTTCCAATGTTTAATGGTTCATCATTAAAGGTGTGTGCCTTTTATACCCATCTACATCTTTACTAATTTTTTTAAGCTGACACGGGACCCCTCTACGGTGAGCCGCTAGATGGCGTTGATAAAAATTGCTATGCAATAGCTTTACCGCGGCAGTCCCCGAGTGCCACACATCTTTTTTTATTTAGTTATACATTAATATTGTAATATTTTGTTATGAAAAGAGCAACTGCTGAGTTTCTTGCCGGCTCTTCTCAGCAGAATCTGCATTCCGAACGCGGTTGTCGAGTCATAACGTATCATAAGAGCTACAAGAGTAACACACACACACACACACACACACACACACACACACACACATAAACATACAAACTTTCGGCTTTAGATATAATATTAGTGTGAAGTGTGATGCGATAATACTAGCTGACTAGCTGATAGAATTAATAGGATAATAGGATTTATTTCCCTATTTAGTTCCCTAGCTAGTGAAGGTACAAATATATATTCAGCCGAGCTTCACAAAGCTACGAGAATTTTATTACATCGTAAACTCTAAAGAGATAATTTCGGCCATAACTCTAAATGGGTCAGAAATATTATGGAGCTGTGTTTTTTCCCCCTATTCTGCTACCGTTTCAATTTGTATGAAACTTAATTTGTTTTTTATAACTTTTTCATTGTTCACTTTTTATGTGTGAGTTTCAAATTAGGATCACCTGCGTAAAAATCTTTGTGGTGATATCTTTTTTTGTGTTGAAATTAAATGAGCTCAAACATGGCCTTCTTTCAAATTCAAAATTTATTTATTTCATGTAGGCTAACTTGTAGCTCTTATGACACGTCATAAATCTACCACCGCGTTCGGAATGCAGATTCTGCTGAGAAGAGCCGGCAAGAAACTCAGCAGTTGCTCTTTTCAAAAAAATTTTTTTTTTTTACAATGCTATGCTATGTATACAGTGCTTCCACAATAAAGCTTCAAAAATGCAAAAATGCATACGTAGGTACACCAATCCAACGCATGTCAAGACGGGCAGTCAAAGCAGACCCATTCCCGTTGGTGGCACCCGTTCACGAGCATGACGCATGACCCAGCCATTGCTTCGCTCAACCATATTTGAGGAAACGTAACAACCCGCAACTTTACCTCTCTGGTGCAGTGTTGTCTAGTAGGATGTCTCAGGTTCGATTCCCGGGACGCAAAATGTGTAGGCGTGCAAAATGTCGTACCCACTCCTAACACAGGCTTTCCGCTTAGGTACTTGGAGGGGAAAGGAGAATATGCGTCAAGAACAACTTGGCAATATGATCGTGATCTCACTAAGAGAAGCTCGAGCTGCGCTCAAATAGAATTCACGCTGTGAATGAACGAATGGAACGTGAACGCTCTGGAGTGAATGGGAATGATTCGCCTTTTGACGCGCCAGTTGATAGCTTTTGTGAATATCAACGCCGTCAGTCCAATTGCATGATATTACGAGAAATATATACCTACGTTAGAACACTTTTCATAATATAGCAGCAGTCTACTATTCGGAGGGTCGCGAGTTCGTTCCCGACCCATACGAAGAAAATGTCAGAACTTTTTGTAGTTATGTGTATGCTTCAACTGTGAACGAAAACCCAAAGGGACTCAAAGTGACTGGAATGCACAATGTAGGCAGACCCGACTACGTATCTCGCGACAGGTTCGCGACAGGCGTCAATAGCGCGATCGTTGCTGTCAAACGTCACTTGTCAAACTGATTACGTCAAATTTGCAGTAGTGACAGCAGTAGCAACGCGACAGCAATCACTACGCGATCGGTTGCAAAATGTCACTAAAAATCGTATTACGGAAGCCAATCGCGCGTCTATTGCTCGCCTATCGCAAAATGTACTTTTCTCCTTTAGAGATGCTTGATGGAGGAGAAAGGAAGTCCAAATACTTCGAGAGGGTTTTACCACAGACCACAACACAAAACAAAATAAAAAATATAACAATTCAACCACAGACGACGATAAAAACTGTGTATTTTGTTAACATCTATTGCCGTCCTATCGCGAGTGGCGCTAGTATCGACCGGTGAGCAATAGACGTGCGATTGGCTTCCGTAATACGATTTTTAGTAACGTTTTGCGACCGATCGCGATGTGATTGCTGTCGCGTTGCTATTGCTGTCGCTGTTGCAAATTTTTACGTAATAACCCCGCATGTTAGATTGGAGCGTCACTAGCTGAGCAAATAAAACGCTTGAGATCTCGTGAACAAAACTCGACCGTGCTCAAACAGGAATTCACACTGTGAGTGAACGGAATGGAACGCGAAGTGAATGAAACACTCGAGCGTGAATGAGAACGATTCGCCTTTTGGCACGTGAACTGGTAGCTTTTGTGAATACCGACACCGCCGCACCCGTCTGATTGCATGATATTACGAGAACTCAGCTCAAAATTCAAATACACTACTCAAGTCCCATAGAATATAATAGAATAGAAATATTTTATATTCAAATAAACTTTTACAATTGCTTTTGAATCGTCGATGAATCTACCACTGGTTCGGAATGCCTTTCCTGCCGAGAAGAGCCAGCAATAAACTCGGCGGTTGCTCTTTTCAAAAAATTTTTTTTACAATAGGTAACAAAACTATATGCTATGTTGCTTCCACAATGGAGTTTCAAAAATGTATAAGTCCTACATTTGCATGTTACAATCCATCTTAAGACTGGCCATAAAGTAGACCCATCCCCGTTGGTGGCACCCGTTCACGAGCATGACGCATGATCCAGCCGTTGCTTCGCTCAACCATATTTGTGGGAACGTAACATTTGAGCTATATTTATATTTACATAGTATAGTTCTACATTAGTTATTCTAGTTTCTAAGGTGCTTAGAGATCCCGCACATAAAGTAAAGTGGTGGCAGACTCTCCTCTAGCTGGATATCCAACGAGTCGGAAAGATTGGATAGAAGCAGGCGTTTTACTTTGCGAAATCTGTACTTAATATAATAAAGTGCAAGAGTTTGTTTGTTTGAACGCGCTTATCTCTGGAACTATCAGTCGGATTTGAAAAATTCTTTTTGGTATCTGATAGCCCAATTATTGAGGAAGGTTATAGGCTATTCAATATCTCGGTACGACTCTTAGAAGCCGAGCAAAAAGAAAAAATAGCACTGGCGAACAGTGCGATGCGGTAAGTCTGTGGTCGAGGGTGGTCCCCGACGAGAACCGAACCGAAGGCTTGATTAATCCGGAAGATCAAAGTTCCCATGGGATTATTTAAAACTAAATCCACGCGGAAGAAGTCGTGGGCAACAGCTAGTTCCATGATAATACTAAAAGAAAAAATAATTGCTGTAATCCGACAAACGTTTATTTGAAGTTTATCTCCTCAATTATCCTTGGTATCCAAAAAAATATATATTGACTAGCTTTACCCCGCGGCTTCGCTCACGTTAAGTTCGATTATTCCAACCCCTATTTTATCCCTTTAGGGGTTGAATTTTCAAAAATCCTTTCTTAGCGGACACCTACGTTATATTAGCTATCTACATGCAAAATTTCAGCCTGATCCATCCAGTGGTTTCAGCTGTGCGTTGATAGATCAGTCAGTCAGTCAGTCAGTCAGTCAGTCACCTTTGCCTTTTATATATTTAGATAAACCATGATTCCTCCCCGCCGGATAACTCCAGCCAGCCGACCTCCCTCTAAAATCCGAGCAGGCCACCCAGGTCGGCGAGGACTTCAGGAAGGGTACTTGAGAGCCAATATATCTATGACGTTGGTCGGATACACCCCTGCATTTAAGCAGTACGTGTTCCGGTGTCTCGTCGCCCTCCATGCACGCTCTGCATAGAGGGCTGTCGGTAACACCTAGACTGTAATATTGTACCATACTATATATACCTACCTACCATAATACGAATCATACGAATCACTTCCGAGGTTACTGGTAGACATGCTTGGTGATCGGTTCAAATTAAGAACGAAAACAATGATTGGTTCGCGCGCGTGCTGCTATGTTTGCTACGACAGCTGAGTCATTGGACGATGTTATGAAAATTTGACGTGCAAGAAAAACTACCAACTGTTGACGTGCTATTTTTGTTTTTAATCCCCGCCTCTAACGGCTTAATTTTAATCTCCACCCACTTCGACGCAAATTTTGTTGGTGTCATATTTTTAACTCAGTTAGAATTCCTTACTTATTATTCGTAGGGCTACCACTTATCATTTGCAAGGGCATACTCCTACCACTACTCACTAACAGCACCGGTAGCATGGGCAGGAGATAAAAGTTTTCTCCCTCGATTTCATCCACTGACGGGATAAAATTATCTTTTCCCTATGCTAAAGCATGGCGACAGAGGAGAAGGCGATGTATATTTCTATAAGTATACCCACTGAGTGTTATTTCCACCGCTGTGCCCATGCTCGACGGGTGGATAAAGCTAAGCGAGGGCATGAACGTTTTATCCTTTTCCCGGGGATAAAATTCTCCCGTTCATGCTACCAGTGCTGGTCCTACTATTCTTTTTAAATTGACGTCAGAAGCTACTGCCCATAATATCAATATTGGAGTTGACCACTCTACAATAGTATAGGAGCAAGTCAATCAATTTACGATGTTCCCGAGACAATAACCTTAATCAATTGCTGCGTCGATCGCACCACGCCCGTTTCATTACGCCACTGAAGCAGCGGGTGGCATTTATGGGTCGTCGCCCATCACATTTACACATTATGCTCTAAGAGACAGTGGACGAATTTTCTGTTGCATTTATTTACAGAGTATAGTCGGTAGTTGAGATATATCTGCACAAGCGGTGAATTTGGTTTTAGTTGTTACATTCCACTAGAATAATTATAAGTTAGGTTACGATGGGGCTAGCGTGTCCGTGTCGGACGAAAGTCCCCTAAAATTTAAGATATAAAAAAAAAACGATTTAACGCGCTGAAAAAGCCATTAACCAAGACAAAAAGAATAATAACAATAAATCTGTATTTAGTTATCAATAAACGTACATATGACATAATTAGTAGCCCTGTCTCCTGTGAAAGTAAAAACTGTGTTACAGAAGACAGTGTTACATTTATGAACAAAATTTCACGTTTGACACATAAAATTAACTAAGTAATCTAAGCTATGCTAAGTACATTCTTAAAAGAAGTACCATACCTACCATATCTGTTTTAAATTGTGTATTGCTGTGTGTGTGTGTGTGTGTGTGTGTGTGTGTGTGTGTGTGTATGTGTGTGTGTGTGTGTGTGTGTGTATGTGTGTGTGTGTGTGTGTGTGTATGTGTGTGTGTGTGTGTGTGTGTGAGTGAGTGTAAAAAAGCGTGTGTTTTTTCTGATCTAAGTACTTAAACATTTTTTTGAAAGATATTCTCCGTACCCGCATAATCATAATCACACACTTTCGCATTTATATATAGTATATTTTTTTACGGTACGACAATAGTGCAACAGGTGGGGTTCGAACCTTCGACCTTACAGTTTTCAGTCCGCATCTTTAACCGTTGGGCTATTGAGAAATATATTAGTAAGGATAAGGATAATTAATTTAGAATCTTAGGCTATAAATAACTTCAACAACTCGGCCACCAGCTCTAGCGCTATCGACAAAGTAAGCGCTATAAAACATCTTGTGTCAGAATCTTTTCGCAAATTGTGCGTGAGGATTATGGGGCTAGATAAAGGAATGGCTCTAGGTCAATAAAACTTTGCCCGAGGAATAATTAATGATCCGGACAATGATAAAGTTATCTTGGTTCAATAGAACTCTGCCGAGTTAGCTAGGGATTTTGGAATAATTTCATGGGAATAAATGTTTTAAAGTACAAACTTGAAGAATTTCTTATTAAAATATGCTACTCCTATTTTCTATTATTAATATTATAAATGCGAAAGTTTATATGTTTGTTACTCAATCGCGCCGCAACGACTGAACCGATTTGGCTGAAATTTGGCACAGAGATAGCTTATAGTCTGGATTAACGTTCCGGAAAATAAAAGAGTTCCCGTGGGAATTAAAAAACCTTAATCCACACGAACTAAGTTGCGGGCATCAACTAGTTATTTATTAAATTTTATTAGAGCGACACTTTTTTTTCTTTTCTTCAAAGTCTTATTTATTTCACTTTTTGTTATAAATACTACGAGTATATACCACGGTAATTATTTTAGTTGAGATTGTCGATATTTCGATACAATTGCATGGACCGTGGTCACGACGAGACTGCGGTGTTGCGAGACGTCAAGTTGAAGCTGTCATGGGTAGAATCTATCTACCCGCCTTCTTGATCTTTTCGGAGGAACGTCATTTAAAGTTCGGCAAAAAACACTAACAACGTCACTTTTTAAAGGTGCTGTACGACGCTTCTCTGGTTTGCATAATTCTACGACTGGATTCCACGTACTAGCTAGTTTAAAACCATCTTCCCGATTGAAATTCTGGTGTTTACGAATTTATAACAATTATGTCAGTAAACCACGAATTAAGTCTAAAATCTTTAGTTTATTTCACTTTACTCATAAGTAGGTATTTCATGAAGAAATGGCAACCTTTGGCGCAGAGGGTGCAGCAGTGACATTTATTTATGGGAATTTATTACCTATTTCTGAATTGTCTCTGGTTTGAACTTTCACGGACAGTCGAAAACAAAAATAAAACAAGTAATGGAGTGAGGTTTTCGAGGTAAAAAACGTAGACACTCGAGTGAAAAAGTGTGTCACGCCTACGAGAATAGTACAAAGGGGCTGTAGAATGAAAAAGTTATACATTCGTCACAATAGGCTACAACAATGGCTATTCAACAAGTTGATATCAAGAATTTTATACAACAACATCATCGAACTATTACGCTCAGAAGCGCAATAACCGACGCGCGGAAGATATCACATTTCAATATGATAATGTTGAAAGTTTGTCTGCGTGTATGAGTGTTAATCTCACACGTTCATTGGTTGTTTTGAGCCTACTATTGGTTCGGAATTTTGTTAGAAACTTCTGTTCTAAGTGTTATAGTTCGATGTACAACATATTGCAGATAGAATGTACGGATTGTTTGGTTTTATTTGACGACCTGTCGCTGACGTCTTAGTGACTAAATGATGCCTGCGACTTCGTCCGCGTGGATTAAGGTTTTTTTTAATTTCCACACAACGCTTTAATTTTCCGGGATAAAATGTAGCCTATGTGTTAATCCTTGGTATGAGCTATCTCCATTCTAAATTTCAGTCAAATCGGTTCATTCTTTTGGCGTGAATGAGAAACAAACACACACAAACATCCACACAAACTTTCGCCTTTCCAATTTTTTTAAATCTATTTTTGCACAGACAATCATTACACAGAGACTTACTTAACTTATATTTTTATCACAATAATATACGTATAATATAGTATAATATATCAATTTACATCTGAAACAATGAACCTAAAACTAAAAACCTTAAAAAATATAATATAATAATTAAAATATATCGCTCATTTGCGACAAGGGTGACATAACTCAAAATTCACCAATTTTAGTGTCGAACATTTATACTTATTGCTATAAAAACAACATTACGCTAAGCACAAAAAAATAAGAGCGAGAGAGATTGTGCCTTAATGCTCTGTCGCTTTGTTGGCCGCTTTTTTGTTTCGAGACCGCAGCATCCACAAAACATTACTCTCTAACGAGAGAATTCTCTCATCGTCGATTTTGAATTATGTCACTCTTGTCGCAAATGAGCGATATTATTTTTACCCTTACCCTTTAGGCAAGGTTCCGAAGATACTGGCAGCGTTACTAGCAGTAAAATATTATTGTGATAAAGATACATACATATTATATTACATACTCTGTGACTACCTATTACAGTTTATGAGATACAGCCCGCTGACAGACGGACGGACGGACGCTTAGTAATAGTCTCGTTTGGACACGGAAACGTATTAAAGTACCCATACAGTAGATTTACAACGCCCTTGAAATATGACAGGAATAAAAAATTTGTGACTGCCATCCCGCACCACGCCTTTTTCATTACATCAGCCTATATCACTGAGGACTGAAGTAAGTACGGGGCGGATTTTATAGTGTGCGTCCATCAAATTACACTTTACAAAATGAGACGGGCAGAAGTGCCCGTCCTGACGAAAATGCTCACGGTTCTACCACAGAACACCTAATAGTCGTAGAATGAGTATCCTCTAGAATCCTACCAAGATAATGATGGGTAATCTATACTTAATATAATAAAGTGCAAGAGTTTGTTTGTTTGAACGCGCTAATCTCTGGAACTACTAGTCGGATTTGCAAAATTCTTTTTGTATTTGATAGCCCAATTCTTGAGGAAGGTTATAGGCTATTCAACATCTCGATACGACTCTTAGAAGCCGAGCAAAAAGAAAAAATAGCGCGGGTGAACAATGCGATGTGGTGAGTCGGTGGTCGAAGACGGTCACTTGACGAGAACCGAACCGAACCGAAGGTTATTTATTTATTAATCTGGAAAATCAAACAGTTCCCACGGGTTTATTAAAAACTAAATCAACGCGGACGAAGTTGCGGGCATCAGCTAGTACAGTAATAAAGTACATACAATATTAAAACACTGCAACGCACCATTGTTGTTCTAGATCAGTTTGAGTAACTTAAAGCACTCTTTATTTCGGGTTAAAGACTTTAATTCGCACTAAAATTATCATAACACTGTGAAATACCTACTCTTGTACGTCTTGTTGCTCACAATCAAAATCAAAATCAAAATTTATTTATTTCATGTAGGCCAACTTGTAGGTCTTATGACACGTCATAAATCTACCTCCTCACAATGTATTGTGAGCAACACCTCAAAACGTGGTACGCAGAGAGGGACGGATATAGACATAGCTGTGTCTCATTCTATCTCCTTTTCACTCCCACAAGAGATGCAGTATAGCGATGTCAAACAAATGGAATGAGACGCTATGTCTAATGTCTATATCCGTCCCTCACTGCGTGCCACGTTTTGAGTTGTTGTTGAGGTGATTGTAAGCAACAAGACGTACAAGAGTATGTATTTCACAGTGTTATGCTATCCCTTTCGGCTACACGCTTGGTAGGATTCTAGAGGGTTACTCATTCTACGTAAAAAAAGAACAGAAAATCGCGATTTCTGAAAAATGCTTGTTTTTACATACAGTAGGTATATTGTCATGGCACGGCAGCACTTTGCCCCGCAGGAGTAATTGCCGCGCTCGGAGGCTGTTAAACGGGCCTTTTATCCCGTCGAGGTAACGTACCATCCAATACACTCTTTAACAAGAATCTTTAATAGATAACGGCGCTCGTAAACCACTAAAAGACTCCCAAGGAGATAAAAACCGGATGCGCCTCTAGAGATGCAAAAGTGCATAATAGATATATATTTTTTTATTCGATGACAAGATAGTCCTTTGATCTCATCTGAAGGTAAGTGACGTTGCAGTCTAAGAAATCTATAGACTGTACTCTCGCTTCACTCAGAGTCAAGACAAAAATAGAATGGGACAGATTTATTTCAGAGCATATTTGTGTCTCGTTTTAACTCTTATCTTGAGTCCGAGCTAAATCAGAGCACGCTCTATAGATTTCAGCATAAGATGGTAGCAGGCTAACTTGGTAGGGGTATGGTATTGTACATTCAACCCATACCCCTAATCGGTTTCTACACGTCATCGTGCCGGAACGCTAAATCGCTTGGCGGCACGTCTTTGACGGTTGCTTGGTAACTAGCCACGGCCAAAGCCTCCCATCAGACCGGTATAAATTCCCAAATTGCCCCGCCGGGAATTAAACCCTAGACCTCCCAGTTGTAAGACTACAGCAGCGAAGCAACGGCTGGATCATGCTCGTGAACGTGTGCCACCAACGGGAATGGGTCTACTTTCTGTCTACCCGTCTAAACATGCATTGGATTGTAGGACTTTAAGAAACTTCATTGTGGAAGCACTGTATACATAGCATGGTTTTATTACCTATTGTAAAAATTTTTTTTTTAAAAGAGCAACCACCGAGTTTATTGCTGGCTCTTCTCGCCAGGAAGGGCATTCCGAACCAGTGGTAGATTCATCGACGATTCACAAGCACTTGTAAAAGTTTACCTGAATAAAAAGACGTGGCACTCGGTTACTGGCGCGGTAAAGCTATTGCATAGCATTTTTTATCACGCCATCTAGCGGTGAGAGGAGTCCCGTGGCAGGTTATTTTCGCTACGCAATTTCTGGTTTCGGTCTCCACGCTCAAGGCCCGCGATAGAAGCTATGCAATAGCTTAAAAATATTTCTATTTCTATTTCTACAACGTAAACCACTGCGCCCGGGAGGTCTTCACAATCGCTGTTAAGATGGTACAGAACCCTCCGCGTTCGAGTCCGATTCACGCTTGGCCGGTTTTCTTACAAAAATCTTGCCTTTCATCATTATACGAGTAACTAGCGTACGCCCGCGACTTCGTCCGCGTTCTTAAATTGTTGAAATTTTTCCTGAATTTTCTTTGCTATAAACCTCACGGAGCCATTTCCAACGAATGCAAAACCGTGGAAATCGGTTCGTGCGTTCTGGAGTTATAGCGTCAGGAAGGAAAACCCGACTTATTTTTATATAGTAGAAGTAGATAATGGAGGTCTACGCCTAAATATGTATAATGAAGGAGTCTACAAATTACACAGTTGCCTTTCATCTCTGAAACATTACGTCTCATTTCAAGCTGAAAAATCTCGGGAACTGTGTTAGGCTCGTTAAATTATTGTATCACGCTAAAACGAGGGTAGGTAGAGGCAAGTAGAGGCTCGCAAATTGAGGGGCGTGGCCGGCATTCCGGATTTAAATTGGAATTTTCTCGAAATAAATTGCCGCGTTTCGTCATATCTTGTTTTACGACGTAACTGAGTACTGCGCAGATTTTGATGTGTTTTGTTTTCTTTTATGATTCTTCTTCTTCTTTATCAACATTTAGACGTCTTTATCTGGACATTTTTTTTTTATTCGATGACAATTTAGTCCTTGTCCTCCTGATGGTAAGTGACGAATGCCGATGCAAGATGGCAGAGGGCTAACTTGCAAGGGGTATAGTATAGCAGTGTTATATTATATACAACCTTCTTCTTCTTCAACTAGACGTCCACTGCTGGGCATAAGTCTCTTGCATGGACCTCCACAGAACTCGGTTTTGCGCCGCCTAAATCCAGCGACCTATACACCTATAATCGGTTTCTCTCTTGACGGCATATCTTTGACGGTAGGCTGGTAACTAGCCACTGGAAAGCCTCCCACCAGACCAGACTAGAGACAATTCAGAAATTATCTCCGCCGGGAATCGAACCCGAGACCTCCCAGTTATAAAACCACAGTGCTCAACATTGCGCCAGGTTATGCTCTAACATAAATCTGCCTCGTTTTAACCCTATCTTGAGTCTGAGCAGAGTGAGAGTGGAGTTCATCAGGTTTTGGGTGCACCGTTGCCTCATCGAGTCGTCAGGTAATTATCTACCTACTTACCGACCTACAGATTTCACTTTATACTGAACAGTTTAAAGTGAGTCGGAGACACAAATTAGTTTAATAATCTTGTCGAGTTGTCGAGTTCTAAGTGACCTCCTTTTAGTACCAACTACTTTGTAAAACGAGCTTGGCAACTATGACAGTTTGAATTATAATTAAATATTGACCTAGATAAAGTATGGGTGGTAATAGATTCTGCAACCAATATATTAAGTAGGTCCTGTAGGTAATAATAGAATAGTTTTTATTCAAATAAACTTTTACTAAGTGCTATCGAATCGTCAAATGAATCTACCACTGGTTCGGAATGCCGTTCCAACCCAAAAAGTACCAGCAAGAAACTCGACCGTCGCTCTTTTCAAAAATAAAAGCTAAATATAAAAAATATCATCTAAACCACTGGAACGGTTCATTATGGAAGCACTGTATACATAGCATAGTTTTATTACCTATTGTAAAAAAACTATTTTGAAAAGAGCAACCGCCGAGTTTATTGCTGGCTCTTCTCGGCAGGAAGGGTATTCCGAACCAGTGGTAGATTCATCGACGATTCAAAAGCACTTGTAAAAGTTTATTTGAATAAAAAATATTCCTATTCTATTCTATTCTAACGAGAAAAGTGCCCAGATCGCTGGCTGCGTTACCCCGCTGAATGGCCAAACTTATATGCTGGCCGAGGTAACTTCCAGCCCTCCGGTCACCAGTGGACTCTATGAGACGTTTATTTTTCACCTTACTTAAAAATCTGAACAAAACACATTTTATTGCAGGAAATAAGTTTTTTTTTTATATTTTAAGCGAGCAAACGAGCAGGCGGGTCACCTGATGTTAAGTGATTACCGCCGCCCATGAACACTTGTAGCACCAGAGGCACCACCAATGCGTTGCCGGCCTTTCAGGAATTTGTTGGTCCGCCCCTTGAATAACCCCATGTTGTAATTCAGTGGAAACACCGAAGTTATTTTTTTCCCGAATGGCTAACATTGCTATTTGCCAGGATATTCTTCGCTCTGTTCAGCCTTATATATCACCACTTTACGTGTCCTATCCGTTAGCGATCTGCCGGTTTACTTTTCATAGACAATTCTTTTGCCTGTAGAATAATTGGTTGATATATTTTGTTTGAAGTCGAATAGTTCACAAACTTCTGTGGCGAGAGTGACGATTGCAATCGTCATAAAATTCTGAATTTCCCTATTTTTTAATTTTATTTTTACTAGCTGACGGCCGTGTAGAGTTAGTTTTTAAAATCCAGCGGAAATCCTTTGATTTTCCGGGATAAAAAGTAGCCTATGTCACTCTCCCGGTCCTCATCTCATCATACAAAAAAATCTCGTTGATCCTTTGCTCCGTTGCGGCATGATTGAAGGACAAACCAACAAACCAACAAGCAAACATACTTTCGAATTTATAATATTTGTCTATTAGTTAAAATGGATTGATGCAGCAAGAAGGTGATAAATTCATCCAATAAGAGGTTAATTGGTAGAGCCTTGACGTATCATAAGCGACACAGAATAGCCTACGTGAAATAAATAATTTTGAATTTGAATTTTTCCTTCAATCACGCGGATGTTTCCCTGGAGAAACAGGTTTCCCAGTGGTGGTTTTAAAAACCTAACTCCACGCGGATGAAGTTGCGGGTAATTTTTAAAGCTATTGCATAGCTTCTATCGCGGGCCTTGAGCGTGGAGACCGAATCCAGAAATTCCGTAACGAAAATAACCTGACACGGGGCTCCTCTACGGTGAGCCGCTAGATGGCGTTGATAAAAAATGCTATGCAATAGCTTTACCGCGGCAGTCGCCGAGTGCCACACGTCTTTTTTTTATGAAAGAATATCAGTCAAGCTGAACTTGCCTAATATTCTCCTCTCTAAATAAGCGGAAAACTTGTGTTAGGAGTGGGTACGACAATAGTGCAACGACAATAGTGGGAACCGAACCTGGGAACTTTCCGATTTCAAACTGCACCTGTAATCATTGGGCTATTGAGGCTTTAAATGTAGTAGGTAAGGAAAAGTTAAGTATATAAATTCTTTTCACCATTTTCCAAGCTTATCGAGCGGTAATAATTCAAGTCCAAACTGGATTTGGCATATTGATGATAAGGGTACAACGGTAGAGGGATTTTTGTAAATTCTTGAAATACTTCGTTATATTTGTGCTATAAATTATGTGCCTACATGAGAACACCATTTGTTATTCTTCTTCGTTTTTATCGACCGACTAGCTTTTGCTCGCGGCTTTGCTCGCGTTAAGTTCGATTTTTCAAACCCCTATTTTACCCCCTTAGGGGTTGAATTTTCAAAAATCCTTCCTTAGTGTGCGCCTACGTCATAAAAGGAACCAACTGTAAAAATATCAAGTTTTTAACTTCAGTAGTTTAGGCTGTGCGTTGATATCTCAGTCAATCAGTCAGTCAGTCAGGACTTTGAATTTTATTTATATAGATAGATGTCCACTGCTGGGCAAAGGTCTCTTGCATTCCGCAAGCTTCGGTCTTGCGCCGCCTGAATCCAGCGGCTCCCTGCTGTTTTTGATTTGTTTGATGTCGTCGGTCCACCTAATGGGGGATCTGCCAACACTGCGCTGCCCGGTGCGGGGTCGCCACTCCAGCACGTTGGGACCCATCGACCATCAGCTCTTCGAACTATGTGCCCCGCCCATTTCCACTTCAGTATCGCGACTCGCTGAGCTATGTCGGCGACTTTGGTTCTCCTACGGATCTCCTCATTTCTGATTTGATCTCGCAGGGATACTCCGAGCATAGCTCTCTCCATCGCCCGCTGAGTGATCCTGAGCCTTCTTATGAGGCACATTGTCATTTATTTATTCTTAAACTAGCTGATACCCGGGTTTTTTGGAGTCCCGCGGGAACTGTCTTATTTCCCGGGATAAAATGTCTCACTAATGGACATTAATGGATGATAATGGTGATGAAGAAATTGATCCTGCCTCCTACCGGGAATCGAACCCGAGAAATCACATTTACACGGCACTGGAAATGGGTAAATAGTAATAAAACACAAGCATAATAAGTATTATATTTTACAGTTTTTATTAAGTATCTAAGTAATAATTTATTTAACTATAAGTATCATAGATTTTATTTCACCGTGGTTTTTTACAACATATAAAATTTTTCGTTTCATGTTTCATATTGTTATTTTGATTATCTTGCTGGCCAGATAGATATAATTTAAAAAAAAATCACATAGTGGAGACATACTTTTAACACTCGATACGATCAAATTAAGACCAGATCACACTAAGAAAAACAGATACCTTTTGTAGTCATAGAACATAAATTGTACAGTAGGCTCAACAATCAACATGTGTACCCTGTGAATCCAATACCTACACTGTAACTTCTCCACATCTTCCATTGGATCTTTTTTCCACGTACTTTGAAACTGTGGAACTAATTTCCTGCGATGGTGTTCCCACTAAATAACAACATGGTGTTATTCAAGGGGCGGACCAAAAAATTCCTGAAAAGCCGGCAACGAATTGGTGGTGCCTCTGGTACTACAAGTGTTCATGGGCGGCGGTAATCACTTAACATCAGGTGAATCGGCTGCACGTTAATAATATTTAAAAAAAAACTACAAAAACCTCATGATCAGCGGCAGTGTACAGCGTGAGCGTTACGTCGTACCATATTAAAGATTTGTCTAGTTTGGCGGATTATAATAAAAGAATTTTATTTTTCTTACTGAATAAATGTTACTTATGTATCATGGGATTCCAAAAAGTAACGTCAGCTTTTAAGCTATTGCATAGCTTCTATCGCGGGCCAGCGTGGAGACCGAATCCAGAAATTCCGTAACGAAAATAACCTGACACGGGACTCCTCTACGGTGAGCCGCTAGATGGCGTTGATAAAAAATGCTATGCAATAACTTTACCGCCGCAGTCCCCGAGTGCCACACGTCTTTTTTTATATTATCCCATCAATATGCCATGGCTACATTAATGGCTGGTTGTTATGAAACGAATTAAAAGTATGTTCCAAACTTAAAATAAAAATAAAAAAACTACTTTCGCTTTGTGACAGTTCTTTATCTAGCCAGACAAAATAGTCAAGACATTTTTTCAGATATAAATTTCAATTTTTAGTGCTACTTTTCGCAGTGTTCGTAACACCAAAAGCTTTTTTACTTCCTACACCAATAATAACATTTTATATTTTTCATATAATAATAATTATTATTTAATTTGCCTAAATTTATTTATGCTATAAATAAGTTTATAATATTAAGATGTTCAAAAAACTTTGTTGTACAATTTTATTTACAACAACCATAGTTTAATTTACAAGTATCTAAGCATAGTTACAAAAAAAAAAACATTTCATAGACTACAAAAATATAATTATTTACACGGACAGATACTTTTCCTAAATGGGGGCTCGCCATCTAAGGACTGTGAGGTCAGCTCATCATTAATAAATACAACACTAACGTTACATAGACAACAAATATTTTTAAATTTTATTTTTTTCAAATCTTGACTCTTTGATAAGGTAACCGTACAGTCGCGAAAAAGTATCTTTGAAATTTTCTACAATTTTTTTCATAAAAACTACTTACACGTATTATATTGTGTACAAAGTTGCACACCGAATAAAAAAAAGCAAAAAGAACCATAGATAATATAGAAAATTTGCGCGGCAATATGTGTTAAAAATTATTGATATGTCTATGGTTGAGAATAGACAAACAATAAAGTATACACACTTGTTAAAAACACGTTGTATATACAGTTAAAAGGTTGTATACACACTTTTGACACGCTAATCCTTCCATGCCATGACCAGATCAATGAGTCACAAGAAGCCACTGGATACAGGCGGCGTAAGACCGAGGCCTTTGGAAGTCCATACAAGAGACCTTTGTTTAAAAGTGGACGTCTCAGTCGATGAAGATAGTGCTATTCAAATTCAAATTCAAAATCCATTTATTTCATGTAGGCCAGCTTGTAGCTCTTATGACACGGCATAAATCTACCACCGGTTCGGAATGCAGATTCTGCTGAGAAGAGCTATGACTGTACTGAGCTCTATAATTAAACTATTATTAATATGACGATGAACGCCACTTGACATTAATGAAATTGGCATTTAGTATGAACAAGAAAGGGACGAATAATTTTTCCATCCCTTTTCTGTTTATATTAACAGATTTACGTACAGTTAATGTAAACTTGAAAAGTTAGACTAGAAACTGTCATTATGTAAGCGTTAAGTCAAAATTCGTGGCGTGTCGTGAGTTTGCGTGTCACAAGTGCGTTAACATAACTTCAATATAAATATTTATAGCACAGTTTCGTTAGTACAGGTTCTAGGGCCATTGACGAGGGAGTATCTACTCGAACCGCCGTTTCGACTTGTCACAGCACCTCTTATAAAAAGCTCCTTGAACGTCTCCCTAAATTGTCTCGACATCCCACAGTATATGGCGAAATTTATAGGGTACGATATGATTATAAAAAAGTTCGTTATCAGGATTAGTATGTTAGCGATGTGGTAGTCTAGAATCTCTACTAATGTACTAGATATAATATGGAGTATGGTTACAACGGCAACGGGTATTTCCACCATTAAAAATACGGTTACAACGACGATAAGCATTAGGGTGGTGCAATTTGAGTCTCTGAGACGCTTGCATTCGGATTTTCGGTTCTCCTTGAACAACTTCTGCCGGTTAATCTGGGCAGTTCTCATCGCCCTGAAGAGGAGGACGTTCAGGACTACTAGGGAGGTGCAAGGGATGAGATGGACGAACAGGACTCGGAATGCGAAGTAGGTGATGAAGTAGGCGTCCAGAGTTACCGCGTGAACCCAGGATGCCATTTCGACCTGAAACAAAAATTGCTTTTTTAACCGACTTCCAAAAACTTCGAGCACTTCGACCATCCGATGCTCCAGATCTTTTTTTCCACGTACTACCAAATTGTGGAATCATCTCCCTTCGACAGTGTTCCCACTTAATTACAATATGGGGTTATTCAAGGGACGAAACAATAAGCCGACAACGCATTGGTGGTATTGGTGGTGCCTCTGGTACTACAAGTGTTCATGGGCGGCGGTAATCACTTTACATCAGGTGACCCGCCAGCTCGTTTGCCCGCTGCCCGCTATTCATATAAAAAAAGGAGGAGGTTATCAATTCGGCCATTTTTTTTTTATTAACATGATTATTTAAAACCTATTAGAGCAATGATAGTGAGGTAAGTGTGTGAGGTTAGTGGTGAGGACTGAGTTTCTTTTATTCTGAGGTTCTCGGGTCCGATTCCGTGTACGTATCTCTGATTTTTCAGAGTTAATGTGGTATTTTTCGAAGTCGGGAGTGTTCTCAGCTGTGTTTGATGAATATCGGTCCAAGATGGCCGCCGCCACAAAATGGCGGATTACATATTTCTTCACAACTCCCTCAATATGGGTATCAAATGAAAGGGCTTGACTCGTAGAACTAGATACACTATGATAAATTTCAAATCCAAGATGGCCGCCACCACAAAATGGTGAATTACATATTTTTCAAAGACGTGCCGCCAAGCGATTTAGCGTTCCGGCACGATGGCGTGTAGAAACCAATAAGGGGTATGGGTTGAATTTACACTGCTATACCCCTTCCAAGTTAGCCCGCTACCATCTTAGACTGCATCGTCACTTACCATCAGGTGAGATTCCAGACTTGTCATCGAATAAAAAAATATATATTTTTATTTCACATGCCGGGGTGTTTTAAATTTTCAATTCACACTTATGAATAATAATAATTACTACCTACAGTCTATTTTTCTTTAAATTGTCATTCGAGTAAACAATAATGGCCGAGTGATAACCAAAGACAATTTTTAGGGTTGGGATGTTATCGCATGAGCGATTGAACGATGGGAAAACATACAACTGAATTATTTTTATCATTTAATTGCGATGGTCATGGATGTATATCGTTACTGGTTACTACAGTCAATTTTTAAGTGTGTAAAAGATATCGTCTAGATTTCCAAAATGAATGAAGAAAACAAAAAAAAAATAGATTAAGATTATAATATATATATTTTTTAAATCATTAAAACATCTTAAATTATTCAAGTTAACTTTTTCAATAATTGTCTGCTGGTGATTAACTTTTTAATAATTAATAATAACTTTATATTCATTTAATTTACTGATTCAGTGTTTTATTCATTTCTAAAGTTACCCACCTCTACCGACTACCGATCATTCAATCCATTTTATATCATTCATTCGCCTTTGCCCATCTCAACGATTCATAGACAATCTAGGGTTTCGAATTGTCACATTCTCGTAATTTGTGCAAATAAGTTGTGATATTATTTTGTTTTTGAGAAAATAAATGTGTTAAAATGGTAAACTAAGAGCATTTTGCGGTAATAGTCGTAACGTGTGTTTTTAATGAACAGATCTAGACAGTCATATCTAATTCAAAATGTGTAAGTGATGTGTAATTATGTGATTCTCATAACAAGAGGTGTTTGTTTACTCGAACGACAATTTAAAGAAAAATAGACTGTACCCACTTCTTCCACTTCTTGATTTAATAAAGCTCTATTATCAGCATTAAAATCATGTAAATCAATTCACCTCAGTCTCAAATAAATTCCTCTGTAATTAGAATAATAAATAACCAGATGATTGCTCATAATTATTGTAACCTTCACGAATAATAAATATAATTAATAGATACCGAATAAGAATAATTATACCTTTAGAGATAATATCAGATTTATAAAGGAGTTTAAACTTGAAACTCCTTATGACTTAATTGTGAGGATACTACGGGTTTAAGATTTTCATCAAATTTTATAACTTAATATTGCCCTCTTCACTCCAAATAAACGTGAAGCTTGTGTGAGGAGTGGGTACGACAATAGTACAACGGGTGGGGATTGAAAGGTTGACCTTTCAGTTTTCACTCCACCTTTAACCATTGGGCTATTGTGGCCTAAGAAACTTATCTAAACTTTTATGATGATGCTTAAATAACATCTTTACGGCAGGTTTTTTTTAGTCCTAGACTGCGATCTCACCTGATGGCAAGTGACGATGCAGTCCAAGATGGAAGCGGGCTAGCTTGGAAGGGGTATGGCAGTGTACATTCAACCCAAACCACTAATCTGTTTCTACAAGCCATCGTGTCGGAACGCTAAGTCTACTAACTAACAACGGCCAAAGCTTCCCACCAGACCAGGCCAATTTGCCTCCGCCGGGAATCGAACCCGAGACCTCCCAATTATAAAACAACAGGGCTCACTATTGCGCACAGGGAGGTTGTCAGTCAGCTAGGCTATTCAGTTGGATCTGCAGTGGTCCTTATCGTACGGACGTCCTTTATGAACAACTGCAGAGCGACAGCGATAGTTATTTCAAAAGCCTCTGTGACCGCATTCCCTCTTAAAATCCGCTTTAACCCGTGAATGCTCTTAGAGTAACATGATTGGGGAAAAGTTGGGGAATCATGTAACACTAAAGAGGCATTTAAATTGAACGAGCCTATTGCTTGAACAACCTTTTGCTTCCCTTAGTTTACAATTTCACTCTCAGAATTTAGCATTTAATTGAAGCGCCAAGGGTCGGGTTAGACCCACACTTCAAGTTTAAGACGTTAGTTAAATATGAGAAACAAAAGGTATTATGTGTTTTGTGAATGGGCCCAAATGTTCAAATGTTTTGAAGTGTTACCCTTTCGAATTGGGTATTTTACTGTTGTCAAAATGTGGATATTTATTGTTTACAGTCGAAAATGTAAAATGTAAGAATTATTGTACATTATTGTAAACACAGAAAAAAAATCGGTCAAAAAATAAATAGGTTTTTCTGTTAAGAAATTCTCAGTACAAGCCTGGAGTAAGGAAGTTGGCAATGTGTCACCCCCGTGATCTCCCTCCGGTCGTATTTCCGCCACGTCGGACTATGAGAGTGAGGAAATAGAGAGTGCATCTGTGTTTGCGCACACACCTGTGCACTACAATATTACCTAATCTCTGTGTAGATTTTATAATGTCCTCCCGACCAAGTCCGGCCACGGCGGCCAATCTCCACGGACATTAGCCATCTGCGCGGGAGATATTGAAGTGCACAAGTGTGTGCGCAAACACAGGTGCACTCGCTATTCCCTCACTCTCATAACCCGATGGGACGGAAAATCAAAAACGATGAAAGAGATCAGGCGCAGGACCGACGGCTTTACGTGCTCTCCGAGGCACGGGAAAGGATTTTATAATATTGGAGACGCGGCATGCAATTACGAAACTACGGAAAGAGCCGTGACAGGCACACTGCGCGTGGCCTATCAACGACGATAGGCATTTTTTATCCATTGAAGGTTTGAAGAGAAATGTCATTTACTATTTCATAGTAAACCTTCAATGGATGAAAAATATATGTCAGTGGCTTTCGTTTTTTGGTAGGCACTGCGTTACAGAATCAACAGGCTGAACATTTACCCTGCAAACTTCCTCCAGGTGTCCGCGCCACACGGTGACGTGCGGCACGTACTTGAGGTCGAAGAACCGCGGCAGCTGGTGCAGGAACGCCGCTATGCCGATGTAGATCAGGCACTTCTTCACCCGCGGCATGGTGCACCTGCGGACGAGATCAATTCCTTTTACAAAACCAACTTCAAACGCCACTACAAAGTACATCAATTGTGCCTATTAAAAGAAGAGATCGTAATGAGAGAAGGGCCTTTGTCTTTCTATTGTGACTACTATTTGTCGTCTAATGGTCGATGTAACGTATAGTTCTTGCAATTCACGAGGACGCGTGGCTCATGGTTGTGTGTGTGTCGTATCTGTATAAGTGTGAGCGAGAGCTTGCTCGCGCCTGACCGCTCCCATCTAGGCTCCTGGACAGGCACGCACACTTACGCAATGTGCATGTACACGACGTAACCACAAGTAAAGCTCACGCGCCCTCGTGAAATGAACTATACCTCTGTAATGCAATAATATAAACGTAAAAATTATTTTTACAAAACCGACTTAAAACACCACTACAAAGTACATCAATTGTGCCAATAAAATTTGAAGAGTTCCCTCGATTTCTCTAGGATACCAAAGAAGGAAAACTTTTTCAATCAAAAAAGAATTTTTCAAATAGGTCCCGGCGTCTTCGAGCAATCGGGGAACATAATAAAAAAAATAGAGGAGGAGAGACCAAAAATCATAGAGGGAAAAATCATCAGCTAGCCTAAATATAAAACGAAAATGATTGACTGACTAACTGACAAATCTATTAATGCACAGCTGAAACCACTAGACGGATCGAACTGTTTGGCATACGAATAGCTAAAGTAGGTACTAGAAAATTCCACCGCTAAGGAGGTAAAATAGGGGTTTAAAAATCAAATTGAATGTAAACACAACCCACGAGCCAACGCTAGTTCTAGGGGAGTATAGAGTTGTAGAAATATGAAATATACATATTATGTGGTATTTGGAAAATATGGAATGAATGAAATATGAATCTTGGAGAATGAATGCATACATTTTGTAGATGTTATTATCTTAATAAAGAAAAAAAAGGAAAACTGAAGAGAATAATAATAAAATTTTAACAAAAAAATTGAACCGACGATGAAAGCAACTAAAAAAGGAAAAAATAAAATAAACCTTTTTAATCTTAATAACTAAGCTCCTAAACTAATGTAAAAAAGCAATCTCGCTGGCATTATTTTACGTACTCAATTAATTTGCCTTTAAAAATATAGGTCGTAGTTATTATTTTAAAAACGTTTGTCGACGACTCAAAATTAGTGACTTACATTAGTTTAAGAGTTTAGTTATTAAGTCTAAGGTTTATTTTATTTTTAAGCTATTGCATAACTTCTATCGCGGGCCTTGTGCGTGGAGACCGAATCCAGAAATTCCGTAACGAAAATACCTGCCACGGGACTCCTCTCACCGCTAGATGGCGTTGATAAAAAATGCTATGCAATACCTTTACCGCGGCAGTCCCCGAGTGCCACACGTCTTTTTTTCCCCTTTTTAGTTGCTTTTATCGTCGATTTCATTTTCTGTTAAAAAGTTATCATTTTTTAATTTTTTGAAAACTGAATTGGAACGGGAACTGGAAACATGAAAAGAAGTGAAAACAGAATTGGAAACTGAACCGGAAATGGAAACAAAACTAGAAACGGACACGGAACTAGAAAAGGAAACGGATCTCGACACGGAAACAGAGCTGGAATTAGAACTTGAATCGAAATTGGAATCAAAAACGCTATTAGAAACGGAAACAGAACTGGAAACGGAAACGGAAAGGGGAACGGAATAGGAAATTGGAAATGGAACTCTAGAAACGCCGTAAGCGTTCAAAACGTGTGCAAGAGTTCAAGTCCCTTTCAAGAATTCAAAGCGTTTCATTTTCCGCGAATATTTAAAAAGAGTTGGCAAACACATCTAGACCATTTGAACTAGTAATTGGTTCCATGATTTCCCCAACGTATAGCAAAAGAAGGTGATTTTTTCAAGACCCGCTGCCCGAAAGTTTTGAAGTATACTTAAAGGAAACTTCTTGAAGTATGTGTCAAGTTTCTGGTAAAAGTTTTTATTTTACCCTTTTTTATTCCCCATAGATAATGTATTATGTTATGATCCCTTCTATTTCTTTACTAGCTTTTGTCCGCGACTTCGTCCGCATGGAAATAGGGGTTTTAAAAACCCGTGGGAACCCATTGTTACCCCGATAGATACCCCATTCATCCTACACTACTCCTCCCTTGGTGATACAACCTAGTGCTTAGATAGCTCTCATAGTTGAAAACGGATAGTCTGTTCTTGACTTAATTGTTTTGACGACCTCCCTGGCGCAGTGGTGAGCGCTGTGGTCTTATAACTGGGAGGTCTCGGGTTCGATTCCCGGCGCGGACAATTTAGGAATTTATAATTTCTAAATTGTCTCTGGTCTGGTCTGGTGAGAGGCTTTAACCGTGGCTAGTTACCACTCTACCGTCAAACACGTGCCGCCAAGCGATTTAGCGTTCCGACACGGCGCGGTGGCACGTAGAAACCGATTAGGGGTATGGGTTGAGTTTACATTGCTATATCCCTTCCAAGTTAGCACGCTACCATCTTAGACTGCATCGTCACTTACCATCAGGTGAGATCGCAGTAAAGGGCGGTAGCCCTTTACTGCGATACAAACCGACTTCAAACGCCACTAGAAAGTATATCTTAGACTGCATCATCTTACAATCAGGTGAGATCGCAGACAAGGACTATCTTGTCATCGAATAAAAAAAAAGACATGTGGCACTCGGGGACTGCCGCGGTAAAGCTATTGCATAGCATTTTTTATCAACGCCATCTAGCGGCTCACCGTAGAGGAGTCCCGTGTCAGGTTATTTTCGTTACGGAATTTCTGGATTCGGTCTCCACGCTGGCCCGCGATAGAAGCTATGCAATAGCTTAAAAGTAATTTATTTCAAAGTAGGTAAGTTAATATTTAGGTTATGTGTCGACCAACTATAAAGATTAAATTAAACGTCACTTTCATAGGGTCATTGCCGTTTAAAATTGAATCTTTTTAATGGCCGACACTCAAGCTTAAGACAACAAGATAATTTGAGCGATAGTAAAAGTTTAGAGGTCGTAAAGGGTGCCCTAAAAACGACATTAAAGTGTACTGCCACAGTTGGTCCGGTTTTTCATTTTGGAGCTGCAGTTCTGCAAGAGTTTCTTTACTAATCCTATTAATATTATAAATGCAAAAGTTTGGATGTATGGATGCTTGTTACTCAATCACGTTGCAGCGACTGAACCGATTTGGCTGAAATTTGGCACAGAGATAGACTATAGTCAGGAATAGGACATAGGTTACTTTTTATCCTAGGAAATAAGAGAGTTCTCGCGGGAATTAAAAAAGACATGTGGCACTCGGGGACTGCCGCGGTATGGCCGCGGTAAAGCTATTGCATAGCATTTTTTATCAACGCCATTTAGCCGCTCACCGCTAGATGGCGTTGTTAAAAAATGTGCCATCTAGCGGCTCACCGTAGAGGAGTCTCGTGTCAGGTTATTTTCGTTACGGAATTTCTGGATTCGGTCTCCACGCTGGCCCGCGATAGAAGCTTTGCAATAGCTTAAAAGATTCCGATGAATTGAGAACCTCCTCCTTTTTTGGAAGTCGGTTAAAAAACTTGTACGGTACAATAAAGAAAATTCTATTTATCTGCCATGGAAATGCGAGACACTTTCTTAAGATATTAAATTCACACTTTAGCCTAGAAAAGCGTTTTCGTGCTAAACAGAGATTTTGCGCGCACTCTAAAGTATTCTCTTCTTTCAACGAATGGCGGGGAAAAAAAGATGGGGGATTGTAGTCTTTACTTTATGGTAAAATTATGGCCGAAGCTCACAGATTTTTTACTTGACATAAAAAAGAAACCCTGTATAACAAAGACTTTTATCCTATCGTATTATTCACGTTGCAACGATTGAACCGATTTGGCATAGAGTTAGACTGGAATAGCACATAGGCTACTTTTTATCCCGGAAAATAAGAGAGTTCACGCGGTAATCCAAAAAACCTCAATCCACGCGGAGTCGCGGGCATCAACTTGTTAATTTACAAAGAATTTCATATTTTTTGTAAGCTAAGTAGTTATATTATTTTAGTTAGCTGAATAATTAATTTCAAGGACCAAGGTTGAATTAAAAAAAACATAATTCCGCAATATGAAAAGACTTCATAATTATTTAAAAAAAGACTATTTTTTGTTTGATAATAATATAATTATTTTGTTTCAATCGCAAAGGTTCAAACAAAACAAAGATTATTATTTATAACGTACAATTTTTGTGCCTAAATGGATTTTTTATGAAGAACGTGGAATATTAATTAGAATCAAAATTAATAAATCCTACGATTTTGTGGTAGTATTTTACTTATTGCCTTGGGTAATATTTTACTTTATGTCTGTACATGAACAAGTGGAAATTACGTACTTTGATAAATAATTGGGTATTCGATTAATTTTATTTTTTTTCTAAGTAAAAGTTTTAATTAATATCATGCGTCGTGCTCGTGAACGGGTGTCACCAACGGGAATGGGTCTGCTTTGTGTCTACCCATCTTAATACCGCGTCCGCATGCTTGTGGCAAACGGCAAACGCCAAACCTCTACAAACGTTTGCCTTGAATTTGGGAATCATCCGCACGCTTGCGAGGGCGTTTGTATGTTCTGAACAGGCAAGCATGACGGACGTCGAACTTGTGTCGGCGTTATTATTTGGCTTAAGTTATTTTTACAAATGTTTTAAGCTCAGTATCGATCAATAATCCTACTAAAATGGAATATGGATGGATGGATGGATGGTTGGATGGATGTTTGTTACTCTTTCAGCCACAACTAATGAACCGATTTGAATGAAATGTGGAATAGCGATAGCTCATACCTACATTTTAGCCCGGAAAATTAAGGACTTTCCGCGGGAATTAAAAAACCTTAATCTGCGAGGACGAAGTCGCGGACGTCATCTAGTTGATAGTAAAGCGTCCTCTAATTAAAATTTTCAAAACATATTTCATGTGCACAATTTGTCCAGTTACAGTTTTAGTATAATATTATAGATTAGTAGTAGTAGCTAGTAGTATGTTCGAAAACACTTGATACCTACCTAGTTTATTTATTTGAATAAAAAAATATTCTACTCTATTCTAGTATGCACCTACTCAATAGATATTTTGTTTTTTTTCTTTATCAACCGATAGACGTCCACTGCTGGACTGTTTATTGCATGGACTTCCTCAGGCTTCGGTCTTGCGCCACCTGTACCCAGTGGCTCCCTGAGGGTCGCCTGATGGTGTCGGTCCACCTATTACCATACCATTATACAGGGCGTCCCACGGCTATGCCACATGGAGGGGAAGTACCCTAAATATTGTAGATGGAACATTTTACTGAAAGAAGACTTCATTTTAATTTAAAAAACAATTTAAACTGCATTCATAGATTTTTAAATAATTGCCTGGTTGAACCGGGACTCGAACCCGCTATACGAGAAAAAAAATTAACCTGTATCTTTATCATACCGATCGGAAGGCTTCATCGTAAGGATTATTTTTTGTTAAATAACATAGCATGAGAAATAAAAGGAAGACCATGAATTTTAGCCTTTGATGTAAAATTTTGTTCAGAAAAATGAAAAGCTGATATTGGCGTATCGACATACAACTGACATGAACTATTACTAATGAGTACCCACTTGAGAAGTAGGCATCATTTCCCGATCCTTACTATCCTTACTAATCCTTACTTATATTACCTATAAATGCGAAAGTGTGTTTGTTTGTTGATTTATTGGTTTGTCCTTCAATCCCGCTGCAACAGAGCTACGAATTGCAGCGGAATTGAAGGACAAACCAATAAATCAACAAACAAACACACTTTCGCATTTATAGGTAATGTAAGTAAGGATTAGTAAGGATAGTAAGGATCGGGAAATGATGCGTAGGTACTTCTCAAGTGGGTACTCATTAGTAATACTCGTAGTTCATGTCAGTTGTATGTCGATACGCCAATGTCAGCTTTTCATTTTTCTGAACAAAATTTTACATCAAAGGCTAAAATTCATGGTCTTCCTTTTATTTCACATGCTATGTTATTTAACAAAAAATAATCCTTATGATGAAGCCTTCCGATCGGTATGATAAAGATACAGGTAAATTTTTTTTCTCGTATAGCGGGTTCGAGTCCCGGTTCAACCAGGCAATTATTTAAAAATCTATGAATGCAGTTTAAATTGTTTTTTAAATTAAAATGAAGTCTTCTTTCAGTAAAATGTTCCATCTAAAATATTTAAGGTACTTCCCCTCCATGTGGCATGGCCGTGGGACACCCTGTATACCATTTTCCGGTGCGGAGTCGCCACTTATTATTATTAATACATGTATGTATATAAAACTAATTAATTAATTAATTTAATTATATAAACAAATCGTCTTCAAAAGTCTTCAGTCGACCAGTCATTCATTTTACGTTTTTACCCACTCACAAAATGAAGATTTCTAAAGGTGCGATACGTAAATCGTAATACAATAACACGTCTAATCGCCGCCAGTGCACAAACGAGACTGAGTGCGCGCAAACGTGTGGACGGAGACGCAAGCGCTTGTGGCAAATTCCCTTTGGTTTGCGATCAAAAGACCGACACTCGATGGATCGGCCACAAACGCTCGCAAGCGTAGGCAAACCATGGCAAACGCTCTATCCGCACGTTTGCGTTTGTGAAGGTTTGCCTAGGTTTGCCAAGCGTGCGGATGCAGCTTAACATGTGTTAGGTTGTGGTAGGTGTGCATTTTTGAAACTTCTTTATGGAAACACTGTGTGCATAGCATAGTTTTGTTAACCATTGTAAAAATTTTTTGAAAAGAGCAACTGCTGAGTTTCTTGCCGGCTCTTCTCAGCAGAATCTGCATTCCGAACCGGTGGTAGATTTATGACGTGTCATAAGAGCTACAAGTTGGCCTACATGAAATAAATAAATTTTGATTTGATTTGATTTTTGATTTTGATTTGAATATATAATATTAAAACCTTTACTTAGCAACTTAGAAATCTACAATAGGTATTTGGTCGATATTTAAGTAAGAACTTAGAAATTAAGGAACGTGTTTAACTTTGTTTTAATTAATAAGAAAAGTCCAAGCTCCAGAACTCTCTACAGATCTTAGTTTTAGATGTTCTTCATTCATTACAACATTCCTCTAGTTTTGTACTGGCATTCGTGTTAAAGTAAAATATTTTAGAGGTGGAACATAATCCACGTTTAAACTCTAAAGTTTTTAAACGCTTACGTGTATTCTAGTAAGAATTGAGTAGGTATTTCAAGAAGCCTTTTACTTTAAACCTAAGTGTTCAAAGACGTGATTCCGTAACCTAATATACCTAATATACGCTAAAATCCTAGTAGTGTGTGTGTGTGTGTGTGTGTGTGTATGTTTGTTACTCCTTCACGCCACAACGAATTAACCGATTTTGCTGAAATTTAAACGGGAATTAAAAAGAACTTTAATCCACGCGGACGAAGTCGCGGGCATCATCTAGTAAACTATAAGAGCGCTGTATCATTTCTAGGGTTGCCAGATTTTTTTCAGCCTAAGGGACAAATGGTTAAATGGGCAAAAAATACGGGATTTCAGTTTTTTACCCGGCACAAATTAAAAAAATTATTTAGTGTACTTTTTTTTGATATTTTTCCGAGGATCGAGTTAGTTTTAACATATTTTTATTCGTTTTAACATATCTGTAAAAATCAATACAATTATAATCGTAATTAAAAACGGTCATCAACTCGCTTTTTTACGAACGTTACGTGTCTAAACACTTGGATCGATTTCATAATGAAAAACGAAGTACGGTTCAAATACCGGACAGAGTCAGTCCCGCTGGGACATTTAAAAGTATGCCTAAAATACGGGATGTCCCGGGAAATACGGGACGTCTGGCAACGCTAATCATTTCCCACGCGTTTAACTTCACATTTCATACGACACTCGAGACATTTCGCAAACATAACCAATACCCTTTATACACTAAAACACATAAAACGGACCCAAAACTTTGGCACTTACCCCCCAGGTAATACGACCGAAATGTGTACACCATAAAACAGTAGCACACTATCAAATAGGTCACGTATATTTTATTCGACCGCATTTTTATTACAGTACTAAACGATTTTGACTTTGAAACACGCAACTATTTGGGTTCTTTTTATTGCATAGGCCTGTTATTAAGTTTATGCGATAAAATTGTAATGAGTATCGACTTACAACTTCATTAAAATGCTTAAGGACATCGCTTGAACTTGGTTTGTCCTTCAATCACGCAGCAATGGAAGAAAAGATCGATGTTATGTTTCGCTTGGGTATGGTTACGCACCTGTAGGGCTAACATGCGCGCCACGAGAAAGTTTTGTCTACACGTTTACTCGTAGTCTCTATGTGAAACTCTACAGAGATTCACGAGTAAAGTGTAGACAAAATTTTCTCGTGGCGCACATGTTAGCCCTACTGGAGAGTGACAAAGCTACTTTTTACTCCGGAAAAACGAAAGAAGTAAAGAAGAAAAAATGATAATCTCCTCCTTTTTGGAAGTTGGTTAAAAATGAACGGAATGATTGAATGAATATATACATATATAAATAATATTGTACATCACACACATTGAAACAGATAAAAAAACAATGATATCTTCCAGATAACCAATGGTGTGACAAGACATAGCTACAGATACTATAGTTCTTGCAATTCACGAGGGCGCGTGAGCATTACTTGTGGTAACGTCGTGTACATGCACATTGCGTAAGTGTGCGTGCCTGTCAGGAGCCTAGGTGCGAGCGGTCAGGTTATCGCAAGCTCTCGCTCACACTTATACAGATACGACACACACACAAACTATACCACGTTCAACTATCACGTAATGTTTATTACACACGAAGACAGATTTTAAGTAGTTACGGCAACACCATTATTTATGTACTCAAAGATTTTATGGCAAACGGACCCAAAACTTTCGCACTTACCCTAAGATTATACGACCAAAATGTATCACTCGTAAAAATGCTGTGTATAGGGCACAGGACGTGGTAATTTTATTTACCCGCATTTTTTATTACTAGCCATAACCATTCAAATGAAACACGCAAGCAATATTCATGTCGTATTACCAACACTTTGCATGATGAAGTAGTGTATAACGTTTTTTATAATGGAGTAAGCAATTTGTGTGAACGGAAATGAATTAATGAATACAGAAAGGGATCACGAAAATGTATCCAAGAAATGTCTGCGCAAAGAAAAATCAATAGCTAGCTACCAAAATAATCACCTACTCTTACCCTGGGTATTGTTCTTGCAATTCACGAGGGCGCGTGAGCTTTACTTGTGGTAACGTCGTGTACATGCACATTGCGTAAGTGTGCGTGCCTGTCAGGAGCCTAGGTGGCAGCGGTCAGGCGCGAGCAAGCTCTCGCTCACACTTATACAGATACGACACACACACAACCATGAGCCAGGCGCCCTCGTGAATTGCAAGAACTATACCACGTTCAACTATCACGTAACGTTTATTACACACGAAGACAGATTTTAAGTAGTTACGGCAACACCATTATTTATGTACTCAAAGATTTTATGGCAAACGGACCCAAAACTTTCGCACTTACCCTAAGATTATACGACCAAAATGTATCAATCGTAAAAATGCTGTGTATAGGGCACAGGACGTGGTAATTTTATTTACCCGCATTTTTTATTACTAGCCATAACCATTCCAATGAAACACGCAAGCAATATTCATGTCGTATTACCAACACTTTGCATGATGAAGTAGTGTATAACATTTTTTATAATGGAGTAAGCAATTTGTGTGAACGGAAATGAATTAATGAATACAGAAAGGGATCACGAAAATGTATCCAAGAAATGTCTGCGCAAAGAAAAATCAATAACTAGCTACCAAAATAATCACCTACTCTTACCCTGGGTATTGTTCTTGCAATTCACGAGGGCGCGTGAGCTTTACTTGTGGTAACGTCGTGTACATGCACATTGCGTAAGTGTGCGTGCCTGTCAGGAGCCTAGGTGGCAGCGGTCAGGCGCGAGCAAGCTCTCGCTCACACTTATACAGATACGACACACACACAACCATGAGCCAGGCGCCCTCGTGAATTGCAAGAACTATACCACGTTCAACTATCACGTAACGTTTATTACACACGAAGACAGATTTTAAGTAGTTACGGCAACACCATTATTTATGTACTCAAAGATTTTATGGCAAACGGACCCAAAACTTTCGCACTTACCCTAAGATTATACGACCAAAATGTATCAATCGTAAAAATGCTGTGTATAGGGCACAGGACGTGGTAATTTTATTTACCCGCATTTTTTATTACTAGCCATAACCATTCCAATGAAACACGCAAGCAATATTCATGTCGTATTACCAACACTTTGCATGATGAAGTAGTGTATAACATTTTTTATAATGGAGTAAGCAATTTGTGTGAACGGAAATGAATTAATGAATACAGAAAGGGATCACGAAAATGTATCCAAGAAATGTCTGCGCAAAGAAAAATCAATAACTAGCTACCAAAATAATCACCTACTCTTACCCTGGGTATAGTTCTTGCAAAACACGAGGGCGCGTGAGCTTTACTTGTGGTTACGTCGTGTACATGCACATTGCGTAAGTGTGCGTGCCTGTCAGGAGCCTAGGTGGGAGCGGTCAGGCGCGAGCAAGCTCTCGCTCACACTTATACAGATACGACACACACACACAACAATGAGCCACGCGCCCTCGTGAATTGCAAGAACTATAATTGAAATACGAAAACGTTTTCACATTGCGTAAATCACACTATCAGACTAATATTATAAAGGCGAAAGTTTGTGTGTGTGTGTGTGTGTGTGTGTGTGTGTGTTTTTGTTACTCTTTCACGCTATAACGACAGAACCGATTTGATTATTTGGAATGGACATAGCTCATACGCAAGATTACGAGACTATAATTCGCCAAATAGCCAAATCGGTTCAAATTTCAAATTCAAATTCAAAATTTATTTATTGTATGTAGGCTAACTTGTAGCTCTTATGACACGTCATAAATCTACCACCGGTTCGGAATGCAGATTCTGCTGAGAAGAGCCGGTAAGAAACTCAGCAGTTGCTCTTTTCAAAAAAATTTTTTTTTACAAAGCTATGCTATGTATACAGTGCTTCCACAATAAAGCTTCAAAAGTGCAAAAATGCATACGTAATCCGTAATCAAAATCAATAACCAAAATTTATTTATTTCATGTAGGCCAACTTGTAGCTCTTATGACACGTCATAAATCTACCACCGGTTCGGAATGCAGATTCTGCTGAGAAGAGCCGGCAAGAAACTCAGAAGTTGCTCTTTTCAAAAAATTTTTACAATTGTTAACAAAACTATGCTATCGACACAGTGTTTCCACAAAGAAGTTTCAAAAATGCACACCTACCACAACCTGACACATGTTAAGATGGGTAGACACAAAGCAGACCCATTCCCGTTGGTGGCACCCGTTCACGAGTACGACGCATGATCCAGCCATTGCTTCGCTCAACCGTTTGGCTTGTAGAAACTTGACTTGCAGATGGTCGCCACCAGAAAATGGCAAATTACATATTTTTTTTAATTTCACATGTCGGGGGTGATTTTCAATTTACACTTGTTGCGAATTTTGCTCTGAGAAAGTATTCGCACACACTGTACGTGAAATGGGCATGATAATGTGTTTTCCCGTTAATTATAATTAGTATTAGGTATTTGTGTGAGTGACATTATATTATTCAGTAGTTTAATTGTTATATCACTTACCTATACATGCTTCTATGCTTCTAATATTGATTGTACTATGGCGGACATGTCTGGAATGTATTCGCCAATTCCATACATATTGTAATATTGTGTTTGAAGCTAGGGCATTTCAAATACTAAAGACTAGCACACACCTAGTATTGATTTAAAGTTATTTACGTATGCGTATAAATAAATAAAAACACATACACCCACACACACACACACATACCTACTCACCATACCTATACCGCCGTGCGCAAGCACTTTCACATGTTTGTTTGTTATAATTTAGTAATATTTAAGTAACTGATAAGTGAACATTGTTATAGAAGAGCGGGACCACTTAGTACCGGTATTTAAATATACTTAAAAGTGATTTCGATCCCTGAAACATATCGTACCCTTATTGCAAAAACCGATTATCTGCACCAAAATTTGAGCGAAAAGTTTTTGAGTTATAAGCATTTGAAACTTTAACGACTTAAAAATTAGTTATAATGATGTCCATTTTTAAACAATAATAATTTTTATAAACAAGAAACTATTCAAGAAATGTTAAGTAGGTTAATAATTGAAAAAAACTTACTATTTTTTCAACAAAAAGAAGAAAATAACCGGTAAGGAGCTCACTTAGTTAGTTTTTCCTGAATGTAGAAAAACTACCAAATTTTCAAATTTACCGTTCTGGTAGCTCTAATGGCATTTTTTATTTAATCACTTGTTTTGAATAGTAATAATCATCAAGACAAAAATCGTTTTAGTTCAACTTTAGCCAGTACAGGTGTAAAATAAATATCTTTAGTCGCTTTTGGCTGAAGGTAAAGTAGATTTCATTTAACTTTGTACGTACTAACTGCAGCGCCTTATGGTTTTACCCGAGGAGTTCCCGTTCCCGTGGGAAATGGGCAAGCCTACATTATTTCTTATAATCTCAGCTATCTTTAAAAGAAAGTTTCGTTGAAATCGGTCCAGCCGTTTTAGAGATTAGCTCATTTAAATTATTTCGTTTTATTATATTAGAATAACTAGCTGTGCCTTGCGGTTTCACCTACATTTGTCCCGTTCCCGTAGGAATTTAGGGAAACACTATAACTGTAAACTTTCCTCTCGAATCCCTCTATCTACTGATGAAAACTGAATTAAAATCCGTTGCGTAGTTTAAAAGATCTACGCGTACATAAAGAGGGCCAGACAGCGGGAATCGATTTTGTTTTATACTATGTAAAGATAACATATACAGCAGAGCTAAGTGTGCCCGCAAGCGTTGCTATATGGGTGCCCCATTGTAGCTTTGAATCCAGGGTTAATCCCAAGAACACTTTGGAGTCCTCAGTTTTCAAAGGTTCATTATTTATCTTTAAATTTTTACTGACAGTTCTCGGGTTAGGTAATAAAAACTCAACACACTTTGTTTTTTTAGTATTTAAAAGTAGATTATTTGCCGTAAACCATTCAGAAACTTGAGATAATGCATTATTTACATCGTCAAAATTGTCTTTTATCCTATCGACTTTAAAATTCAAAGACGTATGTATCATCAGCAAATAGTACAATATCGCAAGTATTGTGGACAAAATGTGGTAAATCATTTATGTAGACCAAAAACATGAATGGACCTAGAATAGAACCCTGGGGTACACCCATTACTGAGGCTGATCCGGATGATTTTACATCATTGACACATACTCTTTGGACTCGTTCACTGAGATAAGACGCAATGAGACTAAGTGCAAAATCTTTAATGCCATAGTGGCTCAGTTTAAGCAAAAGTGTCTCGTGATCAACGCAGTCGAATGCCTTTGACGACAAATCACAGAAAATACCAATGGCACTCTGTGAGTTCTCCCATGCATCGAATATGTGTTGTAACAGCCTTGCGGCTGCATCGGTTGTTGATCGACCCTTTGTAAAACCATACTGCTCAGTGTGTAGGATTTTATTTAAATTAAAGTGTAAAAGCAGTTGGTTGAGCATTATTTTTCCGAATATCTTGCTGAGAGTTGGCAAAATTGAAATTGGCCTGTAGTTATTCGGGTCACTTTTGCTTCCCGATTTAAAAAGCGGTATTAGCTTACTACATTTCATAAGGTCTGGAAAAGATCCAGAATCTACTGATTTATTAAAAATTAAAGCAAGATATGGCGCAATAATATCAATTATGTTATGAATTATTTTAACTGATATCCCCCATAGATCTGCTGTTTTCTTATTTTGTAAAGATTTAAATGTTTTGACTATGTCATATGGGGTAACGTGTTCAAACCTAAATAACTTATTGCACTCAGAGACATTGCTCCTTAGAAGACGATAGACTTCTGCTGGCGAGGAATACAGAGAACTGGTTGTAGTAATTGGAATATTTTTGAAAAAGTTCTCAAATGTATTTACAATTACTGTATCGGAGTTAATTACATGATTATCACTTTTAAGCTCCAATTTATTATTATTATGTACCTTATGTTTACTCATTTCATCGCCGATGATGTCCCATGCTGTTTTAATTTTATTATCAGAATTGGCAATTTTTTGTTTTATGTGAAGTGACTTTGCTTGTATGCACACATTTTCAAACAATTTAGAATAGTTTCTTACATATTCAATAAACGCGGGGGAATAATTATATTTTTTTCTGCATATAAGTCAAACAGCTTATTTCTACTTTTATAGATTCCGGCACTTGGCCAGTTACTAAACTTAAGATCTTTAGACAGTCTTTTCTCTATCACCTTAAAGATAGAGTTATATTGTGAACTTAACAAATCAAAAAACTTTTGATTTGTGAAGATGTTCAAAAACCCTCGTAGCCCAGTTATACAGTAAAAGTGAACTTAAGTTCTTTTACCTGAAATAATTTTAACAAAATATTGAGTTCATTATTCTGCAAAAAGCAACTAATGTTGTTTAGTTCGTTTTTCTTTTTAGATACATCAGCAATTTCTAGTATATTAATAAAAGCTGAAACCTGTTAACGCAGGTTAACATGTATTAACAGAATAATATTGACATAATGATAAATCAAGCAACTACATCTGAAAAGTATTATAATACAATACATTGTTTTTGTGGTATAGATTTATAAATCTAAATTATTTAAATGAGTTTAGTTCTTTTTTTAAGAAGGTAATTAAATCATACCTGTAGGTAGTTGCTTTTAACTCTAGCTATCTCCGTAAAAAAGCGTCGTAGCAGATAATGGGTTTTACCTACAGCTTCGCCGTGAGTTGAGGAGTCGATTGATATATTTAACCTAATTTTGGTACAAAAATGCAGATAATCGGTTTTTGCAATAAGGGTACGATATTATTGATTGGTTGACATGTAATAACTTAATTATAAACCTTAAAAAAACTAAAATGATGACATTTGTTAATAAACGCAATAAATTATCTTTGGACATAAACTATCAAGGTGAAAAAATTTCGGAAACGGCACAAACCAAATTTTTAGGCCTCCATATCGATGACAACCTTAATTGGAAAAACCACATTGAGAATTTGTGCTCAAAATTAAATAAATTCTCATTTGCACTATATATGCTATCCAAAGTCGTCAATCAGTCAGCAGTGTTAATAGCATACAATGCATACGTTACGTCGAATCTCCGATACGGAATAATATTTTGGGGCAACTCAACTGACAGAGAGAGGGTTTTCAAAAGTCAAAAGAAATGTTTGAGAGCAATATGCCATTTGAGCCCAACAGATTCATGTAAACCCTATTTTAATAAATTTAATATATTAACTATGCCGTGCTTATATATATATGAAGTCTTAATATTTGTCAAAAATAATTATCAACTATTTAAATTCTGTGACAGTGAACGTCGTAAGGATAAAATATGTTTCTCGCACCATACGACTACATTCTTTAGTAAGAGTATTTTCAACATGGCTCCAGAAATATACAACAAACTACCGGCGTCATTGGCTGACAAAAATCTAAATATTATATTATTTAAAAAAAAAGTCAAAGATATCTTACTGAAAAAGTGCTACTACTCAATTCAAGAATTTTTAGCGGATAAATTGTAATTTTATATTGACATTTGAATTAAGTATGACATTATTATTATTAGATAGTATTAGATTAAATTTTAAATATTTGCATGCCGATTATTATGTAGGCAAAACATTGTTCCAATTTATAATGAAATGTAACACCTGTATCTCACATGTTTTATGCAAATAAATTGAATTGAATTGAATTGAATAAGGAACGTGTTTTAACTTTGTTTTAATTAATACGAAAAGTCCAAGCACCAGAACTCTCTACAGATCTTAGTTCTATAATGTTCTTCATTCATTACAACATTCTTTAGTTTTGTAGTGGCATTCGTGTTAAAGTAAAATATTTTAGAGGTGGAACATAATCCACGTTTAAACTTTAAAGTTTTTAAGCGCTTACGTGTATTCTAGTAAGAATTGAGTAGGTATTTCAAGAAGCCTTTTACTTTAAACCTAAGTGTTCAAAGACGTGATTCCGTAACTTAATATACCTAATATACGCTAAAATCCTAATATATATCACACTGATATTATAAAGGCGAAAGTTTGTATGTGTATGTATGTATATGTGTGTGTGTATGTGTGTGTGTGGTGTGTGTGTGTGTGTGTGTGTGTGTGTGTGTGTGTGTGTGTGTGTGTGTGTGTGTGTGTGTGTGTGTGTGTGTGTGTGTGTGTGCGTGTTTGTTACTCCTTCACGCCACAACGAATTAACCGATTTCGCTGAAATTTAAAATGGAGGCAGCTCACATCCAGGATTAACACATAGTCTATACTTATTTTATTCCGGAAAATTAAAGAGTCCGTACGATAATTTAAAAAAAGACGTGTGGCACTCGGGGACTGCCGCGGTAGCTTGTATGAAATACTGAACTGTGACGTCAAAAATATTTGACGCACTTTTTGTAGTTTAATCGATAATTTAAAAAAAAAGACATGTGACACTCGGGGACTGCCGCGGTAATGCTATTGCATAGCATTTTTTATCAACGCCATCTAACGGTGAGAGGAGTCCCGTGTCAGGTTATTTTCGTAACGGAATTTCTGGATTCGGTCTCCACGCTCAAGGCCCGCGATAGAAGCTACGCAATAGCTTAAAAGAACTTTAATCCACGCGGATGAAGTCGCGGGCATCATCTAGTAAACTATAAGAGCGCTGTATCATTTCCCACGCGTTTAACTTCACATTTCATACGGCACTCGAGACATTTCGCAAACATAACCAATACCCTTTATACACTAAAACACATAAAACGGACCCAAAACTTTGGCACTTACCCCCCAGGTAATACGACCGAAATGTGTACACCATAAAACAGTAGCACACTATCAAATAGGTCACGTATATTTTATTCGACCGCATTTTTATTACAGTACTAAACGATTTTGACTTTGAAACACGCAACTATTTGGGTTCTTTTTATTGCATAGGCCTGTTATTAAGTTTATGCGATAAAATTGTAATGAGTATCGACTAACAACTTCATTAAAATGCTTAAGGACATCGCTTGAACTTGGTTTGTCCTTCAATCACACAGCAATGGAAGAAAAGATCGATGTTATGTTTCGCATGGGTATGGTTACGCACCTGGAGAGTGACATAGGCTACTTTTTACTCTGGAAAAACGAAAGAAGAAAAGAAGAATAAATGATAATCTCCTCCTTTTTGGAAGTTGGTTAAAAATGAACGGAATGATTGAAGTAATATATATAAATAATATTGTAAATCACACACATTGAAGCAGATAAAAAAACAATGATCTTAACGAAGTATACAATTTGGCGGCTTTATAGCGATCTCTTCCAGATATCTAATGGTGTAAAAGGACATAGCTACAGATACTATTGTTCTTGCAATTCACGAGGGCGCGTGAGCTTTACTTGTGGTTATATAGTGTACATGCACATTGCGTAAGTGTGCGTGCCTGTCAGGAGCCTAGGTGGGAGCGGGTATGTTCTCGCAAGCTCTCGCTCACACTTGTACAGATACGACACACACACAAGCATGAGCCACGCGTCCTCGTGAATTGCAAGAACTGTACCACGTTCAACTATCACGTAATATTTATTACACACGAAGACAGATTTTAAGTAGTTACGGCAACACCATTATTTATGTACTTAGTTCGCACAAAGATTTTATGGCAAACGGACCCAAAACTTTCGCACTTACCCTAAGATTATACGACCAAAATGTATCACTCGTAAAAATGCTGTGTATACGGCACAGGACGTAGTAATTTTATTTACCCGCATTTTTTATTACTAGCCATAACCATTCCAATGAAACACGCAAGCAATATTCATGTCGTATTACCAACACTTTGCATGATGAAGTAGTGTATAACATTTTTTATAATGGAGTAAGCAATTTGTGTGAACGGAAATGAATTAATGAATACAGAAAGGGATCACGAAAATGTATCCAAGAAATGTCTGCGCAAAGAAAAATCAATAGCTAGCTACCAAAAGAATCACCTACTCTTACCCTGGGTATAGTTCTTGCAATTCACGAGGGCGCGTGAGCTTTACTTGTGGTTACGTCGTGTACATGCACATTACGTAAGTGTGCGGGCCTATCAGGAGCCTAGGTAGGAGCGAGCAAACTCTCGCTCACACTTATACAGATACGACACACACACAACCATAAGCCACGTGCCCTCGTGAATTGCAAGAACTATAATTGAAATACGAAAACGTTTTCACATTGCGTATATCACACTATCAGACTAATATTATAAAGGCGAAAGTTTGTGTGTGTGTGTGTGTGTGTGTGTGTTTTTGTTACTCTTTCACGCCATAACGACAGAACCGATTTGTTTGTTTGGAATAGACATAGCTCCTACGGAGGATTACAATAATAATTTATCTCTGTGCCAAACAGCCAAATCGGTTCAGTAGTTGCAGCGTGATAGAGTAACAAACATCCATGCATACATCCAAACTTACCAAACTAATACTACTAGCAGACTTGTAGACACTTAGTAGACTAGTAGTCTAGAAGACTAGTAGACTTGTAGTAGAGTAGATACCCGCGACTTCGTTTGCGTGGGTTAAGGTTCTTTAATTCCCGCGGGAACTCTCTTATATTTCGGAATAAAAATGTGTTATTCCAGACTACAATCTATCTCTGTGCCTTTCAGCCAAATCGTTTCAGTCGTTGTGGCGTGATTGAGTAACAAACATCCGTTCATACATGGAAACTTTCGTATTTATAATATTATTGTAATAGGTATTAATAGGAAGCTTCGCTCTCTCGGCTCAGGATCGGTTAAAATAAATACCCTATCCTGAAACCTACAGGAATGAAGATATATATCTTTCATATACCTACATCTTTCTTTAATAAAAATCCTTCCTATTAATATTAATATTAATAGGAAGGGTTTTTATTTGGATAACGTTTTTCGCTATTACTATTATTAGTGCCTCTTTCACCGCCAAACCAAGTAAACCCTAACCGACAAATAAAGTTGACGTTTTGACAGTATTTGTATGGGTAATGGTCAAAACATCAAATTTATTCGTCAATTAAGTTTACTTGAAGGTGGTGAAATAGGCCCTAAATCTATCATTTATTTTTATACACGTTTGTCTTATTATTTTTAAAAATGACTAGAAATATATAATTATTAATTATTAAGCTATTGCATAGCTTCTATCGCGGGCCAGCGTGGAGACCGAATCCAGAAATTCCGTAACGAAAATAACCTGCCACGGTACTCCTCTACGGTGAGCCGCTAGATGGCGTTGATAAAAAATGCTATGCAATAGCTTTACCGCGGCAGCCCCCGAGTGCCACACGTCTTTTTATTATTATTTGTGCTATTTAACATTTTTTACAGGTCAACAAATAAATAAGTAGGGGTGAACGATAAGCGTTTTTTGTCATAATGGCGTCGGGATTATAATCGGAACATGGTTGAGTAATAAAATGTGAATTACGGCGTGACTGTTCATATAATGTTATTGCGTAATGTATATAGGATCTGGGAAATTAATTGTACACCTGAAGTAGGTACCTTGAGCGTGAATAATGTATTGCTTTTACCTGATCATGGTATTGAATGTACCTATGATATGATAAGGCACTTTTAGGCGAGATGAACAATAATGTTTTTTTAATCCAATATACGACAATCAATACTGGATAGCACTGATGAGATCTAGGTTGAAGCACGCTTGCCTAGAAGATGCTTATTCACTCATACCTTGAAGGTACTCAAATTATAGGTGGGTGTAGTACCTTAGCTGTTCTTATCCGAAACGTTGAATTAAAGCGTTTCTTTGGAGTAGGTTGGATTTCTACCATATCATTTTGATATGGTAGAAATCCAACATTCCATTAGGTATTTACAATCCATTAGGTATTTGTGTGAGTGACACTATATTATTATTCAGTAGTCTATTAACTGTTACATCACTTACCTATGCATGCTTCTAATATTGATTGTACTATAGCGGACAAGTTTGGAATGTATTCGCCAATTCCATACATATTGTAATATTGTGCTTGAAGCTAGGGCATTTCAAATATTAAAGACTAGCACACATCTAGTATTGATGTAAGGTTATCTAAATATATAAAAGGCAAAGGTGACTGACTGACTGATTGACTGACTGGCTGACTGACTGACTGACTGATCTATCAACGCACAGCTCTAACCACTGGACCGATTGAGTTGAAATTTGGCATACAGGTAGGTGTTAGGACGTAGGCATCCGCTAAGAAAGGATTTTGGAAAATTTCAACCCCAAGAGGGTTAAATAGGGGGTTAAAATTTGTATGAAAGTCCGGCCGTATTTTTCAAGTTATATCCATAAAACTTTGTATTTAGGCTTTAGAATAAAAATTAAGAAATATGTGTTTCACAGATTTTGAAAAATCCACCCCCCAAGGGATCAAATAGGGGATGAATGTTAGTATGAAAGTTTTTCATTTTTAAAGTTGTATAAACTTTGTATTTGGGCTTTCGATTAAAAATAAAGAAATACATGTTTCATCTTCTAAATAAATAAAAGGCAAAGGTGACTGACTGACTGATTGACTGACTGACTGACTGACTGACTGATCTATCAACGCACAGCTCTAACCACTGGACCGATTGAGTTGAAATTTGGCATACAGGTAGCTGTTAGGACGTAGGCATCCGTTAAGAAAGGATTTTGGAAAATTTCAACCCCAAGAGGGTTAAACAGGGGGTTAAAGTTTGTATGAAAGTCCGTCATTTTTCTAGTTATATCCATGAAACTTTGTATTTAGGCTTTAGAATAAAAATAAAGAAATACGTGTTTCACAGATTTTGAAAAATTCACCCCCCAAGGGATCAAATAGGGGATGAATGTTAGTATGAAAGTTTTTCATTTTTAAAGTTGTATAAACTTTGTATTTGGGCTTTCGATTAAAAATAAAGAAATACATGTTTCATCTAAATATATAAAAGGCAAAGGTGACTGACTGACTGATTGACTGACTGACTGACTGACTGATCTATCAACGCACAGCTCTAACCACTGGACCGATTGAGTTGAAATTTGGCATACAGGTAGGTGTTAGGACGTAGGCATCCGCTAAGAAAGGATTTTGGAAAATTTCAACCCCAAGAGGGTTAAACAGGGGGTTAAAGTTTGTATGAAAGTCCGTCATTTTTCAAGTTATATCCATGAAACTTTGTATTTAGGCTTTAGAATAAAAATAAAGAAATACATGTTTCATCTAAATATATAAAAGGCAAAGGTGACTGACTGATTGATTGACTGACTGACTGACTGACTGACTGACTGATCTATCAACGCACAGCTCTAACCACTAGACTGATTGAGTTGAAATTTGGCATACAGGTAGCTGTTAGGACGTAGGCATCCGCTAAGAAAGGATTTTGGAAAATTTCAACCCCAAGAGGGTTAAATAGGGGGTTAAAGTTTGTATGAAAGTCCGTCATTTTTCAAGTTATATCCATGAAACTGTGTATTTAGGCTTTAGAATAAAAATTAAGAAATATGTGTTTCACAGATTTTGAAAAATCCACCCCCCAAGGGATCAAATAGGGGATGAATGTTAGTATGAAAGTTTTTCATTTTTAAAGTTGTATAAACTTTGTATTTGGGCTTTCGATTAAAAATAAAGAAATACATGTTTCATCTTCTAAATAAATAAAAGGCAAAGGTGACTGACTGACTGATTGACTGACTGACTGACTGACTGACTGATCTATCAACGCACAGCTCTAACCACTGGACCGATTGAGTTGAAATTTGGCATACTGGTAGGTGTTAGGACGTAGGCATCCGCTAAGAAAGGATTTTGGAAAATTTCAACCCCAAGAGGGTTAAACAGGGGGTTAAAATTTGTATGAAAGTCCGTCATTTTTCAAGTTATATCCATGAAACTTTGTATTTAGGCTTTAGAATAAAAATAAAGAAATATGTGTTTCACAGATTTTGAAAAATTCACCCCCCAAGGGATCAAATAGGGGATGAATGTTAGTATGAAAGTTTTTCATTTTTAAAGTTGTATAAACTTTGTATTTGGGCTTTCGATTAAAATAAAGAAATACATGTTTCATCTAAATATATAAAAGGCAAAGGTGACTGACTGACTGATTGACTGACTGACTGACTGACTGACTGACTGATCTATCAACGTACAACTCTAACCACTGGACCGATTGAGTTGAAATTTGGCATACAGGTAGCTGTTAGGACGTAGGCATCCGCTAAGAAAGGATTTTGGAAAATTTTAACCCCAAGAGGGTTAAATAGGGGGTTAAAGTTTGTATGAAAGTCCGTCATTTTTCAAGTTATATCCATGAAACTTTGTATTTAGGCTTTAGAATAAAAATAAAGAAATACGTGTTTCACAGATTTTGAAAAATTCACCTCCCAAGGGATCAAATAGGGGATGAATGTTAGTATGAAAGTTTTTCATTTTCAAAGTTGTATAAACTTTGTATTTGGGCTTTCGATTAAAAATTAATAAAATACATGTGTCACAGGTTTTGAAAAATCTACCACAAAAGGCATCATCTAAATCTAAATATATAAAAGGCAAAGGTTACTGTCTGACTGACTGATTGATCTATCACCGCACAGCTTAAACCACTTTGCATACATATAGCTATGATGACGTAGTCATCCGCTACGAAAGGATTTTTCAAAATTCAACCCCGAAGGAGGTAAAATAGGAGTTTAAGAAATCGAACCTAACGTGAGCGAAGCCGCGGGTAAAAGCTAGTTTACATATAAATAAATAAAAACACACACACACACACACACACCTACTCACCATACCTATACCGCCGTGCGCAAGCACTTTCACATGTTTGTTTGTTATAATTTAGTAATATTTACGTAACTGATAAGTGAACATTGTTATAGAAGAGCGGGACCACTTAGTACCGGTATTTAAATATACTTAAAAGGTGATTTCGGCCCCTGAAACATATACAATGTGAATGTGCTCATGAAACTGAACCACTTTCCCCAAGGAACATAGGTCGAAATATGAAAAAAAAATGTGGACCTCCCAAAAAATTGACAAAAATTGAAAATTGACAAAATTGACGATCAGCTGATTGATTTACTATGGGAGGTAAAAATTATTTTTTTCATATTTCGACCTATGTTCCTTGGGGAAAGTTGTTCAGTTTCATGAGCACATTGACCTCCTTCAGGGTTGACCCACACTTTTGTTACACGTTGTATATTCCTTCCAAGTTAGCTCGCTACCATCCTAGACTGCATCGTCACTTACCATCAGGTGAGATCACAGTCGAGGACTATCTCGTCATCGAATTAAATAGAGCAAAGGATTAAGGAGCTTATCTCACCATGTTCTGGCGACGGGCGCGTGGCACACGTAGATGTACCTCTGCACAGCCAGTGCCAGCGTCAGCCAGATGCTGGCCGTGTGGAACATCGCCGGGATTACCTGCCAACAGACATGTTACAACTTGGTATTAGTGGTAGATCAAACTAAAGATTTCAGACTTGATTCGCGGTTTACTGACATAATTGTTATAAATTACTAGTACGTACCACGGTAATTATTTTAAAATCAAATCAAATCAAAATTCTTTATTTGCACAGATTGAGTGTAGTTACGTTGTTACATAATTCAGAATGTACTTCAATCTGCCGGGTATTGGCATGCAAACATAATACTTATTATAATCATTCTTAATCTAATTTTAGAGCTATATAAACACAAATATTTTAGAGCTTTACAATCCATAATTTATACAAATTCATCCAATAATACATTATAATATAATTAACATTTGAAACTAATAATAATTAATAATTAATAAAATGTAATAATAATATTGAAATATTTAATTTAAAATGTCAAATGTAAAATTTATATTATAATGTCAACCTTATTCAATTATATCTTCTAATTATTACATAAATCTTCACATTTTTCTGTCATCAAAAAATTCCTTAATGGAGTAGTAGGATTTTTTAATTAGAATAGTCTTTTAGTTGGGATTGTCGATATTTCGATCCAATTGCATGGACCCATTCTGGATTCTACCCATGACAGCTTCAACTTGACGTCTCGCAACACCGCAGTCTCGTCGTGACCACGGTCCATGCAATTGGATCGAAATATCGACAATCCCAACTACAATAATTACCGTGGTACGTACTCGTAGTATTTTATAACAATTAGTGATAGATCATTTAATTAAACTGTCTAATTGTAATCCTCTAGTAAATATATAAGGAAAAGGTGACTGATTGACTGATCTATAAACGCACAGCTCAAACCAATGGACGGATCGGACTAAAAGGCATACAGCACTGGTTGCATGAGCAGGAGATAAAAGTTTTATCCCCCGATTTTATCCACTGACAGGGGATAAAATTATCTTTTCCCTATGCTAAAGCATGGCGACAGAGGAGAAGGCGATGTATATTTCTATAAGTATATCCACTGAGTGTTATTTCCACCGCTGCGCCCATGCTCGACGGGTGGATAAAGCTAAGCGAGGGGGTAAACGTTTTATCCTTTTCCCGGGGATAAAATTTCTCCCGCCCATGCTACCAGGGCTGGTAGCTATTATGATAGACGTATCATCATGACGATGATAAGCCCACGGGCTACGAAAGGATTTTTGAAAATTCAACCCCTAAGGGGGTAAAATAGGGTTTTTAAAAATCGGATTTACTAGCGACTAGCGTGCGTGATTAGCTTCTTTGAAAGTAAGTCCAAAAATAGACATTTTAAATTCACAACACTCTTACATACTCCAAATAAAATACGAATATCATTTCTCTTATTAAAAGTACTTTTTACGCGACATTTTTATTAGCTTCATTATATTTAGTATCTTAGAAGACATTAAAACATGGCAGTTAATATCCTTGCTGCATTGTCTGTGATAATAACTAAGTACCTACCTATTACTATACCCGCACCTCGTTTAAGACCTGACTTGCTTGTATAATGAGCTCTTAGCTAACTAACATGAAAAGCAAGAACTTTTTTTTGAAAAAAAAAAAGGATATGAGCCCAACTGAAGTTAACTAATATCCTCCTATCCCCTCCAAATAAGCGGAAAGCTTGTGCTAGGAGTGGGTACGACAATAGTGGAACGCACTTCCAGCTTCTGTGTTTCCGGCCACGTATAATCTGAGTATCTTCAAGACAAGAGTGAATAGGTATTTTCTAGGCAAGCGCGCTCCAACCTAGACCTCATCAATGCATCATTGATTGTCGTCAAGCGCAAGCCTATCTCATAATAAAAAAAAACATTTTGTACAGAAGCCAAGTTTTGTGTGGATTTTTTCGTGTAGTGTGTTGGGCGTCACTAAGTTTACACAAAGCAACTTAACACAAAGCAACTTAACACAACGGGCCTGTAAAATAACGAGCATCGCTCAAGCAGCCGAGTGGAAAACCTCATAATAAATTCAAAACGAAGAGACGCGACGCTTTCCATTCAAGTCTCGAGAATGTGGCAGCTCCATCATGTTCGTGGTTAATATTTTAGTTAGTAATGTACTGCATGACTCGGTGGTTAAGAAAATTTAGATGGATGACAAATATTAGCTGTAGGCACTTAAAATTATAAGAATAGGATATAACGAGTAGAAATGTAGAGTAGATAAGGTATATACATATATAGAAATGACTAAGTATAATATTACAAAAAAACCGTTATCGGTTATCGGTTGAATGGATATTTATATATCCATTCAATATTTGCACATGTTGAAAATGAAACACCCATAGATAAATATTCTTAGGAAACACCTCATCACTATCACTATCACTATATAGTATAAAACAAAGTCGCTTTCTCTGTCCCTATGTATGCTTAAATCTTTAAAACTACGCAACGGATTTTGATGCGGCTTTTTTTAATAGATAGAGTGATTGAAGAGGATGGTTTATATGTATAATAACATCCAATAACAGTAAATGATATAGGCTATATATTTTATACCCGTGCGAAGCCGGAGCGGGCCGCTAGTTTGTATAATAAAACTTCATGTTATTTGAAAATCGGAACTTCGAACCCCGCTCTCCCCTAGGTAGGTATTTTACGAAAACTCGTTGCATGAGTAAATAGAAATAATGTGGTCATTATATTATTTATCTATAAGCACAAATATCGCTCATTTGCGACAAGGGTGACATAACTCAAAATTCACCAATTTTAGTGTCGAACATTTATACTTTTTGCTATAAAAACCACATTACGCTAAGCACAAAAAAATAAGAGCGAGAGAGATTGTGACTTAATGCTTTGTCGCTTTGTTGGCCGCTGTGATGTTTCGAGACCGCAGCATCCACAAAACATTACTCTCTAACGAGAGGATTCTCTCATCGTCGATTTTGAATTATGTCACTCTTGTCGCAAATGAGCTATATGCTCTGACATAAATGTCTCGTTTTAACTCTGTCTTGAGTCTGAGCTGAGTGAGAGTGCGGTCTATAGATGTCAGCCGTAAACGCGTATAAAGCTCAACCCAAGCGACCGAATGGAATACCTCATAATAAATTCAAAAGGACGCGACGCGACACTTTCTATTCACATCTCGACAAGACAGCGGGGACTTCATCGTATTCATCATGTTTAAAGGCCGCTGCATACATAACGTGCACGGGACGGGACGGGACGTGGACGGGACGGGACGTGGAGTTTTGGAAACATCGTTTCATAGAAAATGTAAGCGACTGTGCATACGTCACGGAGCACGGACGGGACGGGAACGTGCCACGCGCGGAACGGGAAAAATATCGTCGGCGACGATGTTTAGCACGTCCCGTCCCGTACGTGCCCCGTCCCGTGCGTGATTCCGCTGCGTATGCACAGTCGCCCCGTTCGCTCCGGAGAGCTAAGTAGTGATGTTTGTGTATTTACCTACGAAGCAAAAATGGACGAATGGAAAAACTAATTGAGTGTGTACGATCATTGAAAGTATTTAGACACCAAATATAAAAATTATCTGTGGCGTAAAATTGCAGTCGAACTATCACTCACTGAAAACGGTCAGATTTATTTTATTAATTTATTGCATTGGTATCTCTACTTATATTTTAATATGTAATAATAATTACAGTTGAACTTTTTATGCTCAAATCAATAGGTATATAGTATCAACCTTTGACGACCTCCCTGGCGCAGTGGTGAGCGCTGTGGTCTTATAACTGAGAGGTCTCGGGTTCGATTCCCGGCGGGGGCAATTTAGGAATTTATAATTTCTAAATTGTCTCTGGTCTGGCCTGGTGGGAGGCTTTGGCCGTGGCTAGTTACCACCCTACCGTCAAAGACGTGCCGCCAAGCGATTTAACGTTTCGACACGATGGCGTGTAAAAACCGATTAGGGGTATGGGTTGTATTTACACTGCTATACCCTGTAACGAAGCGTTACAATTGTTATAATTTATAATTTATTATTAATGTATATACATTCGTTTTAACTTAATTTTATTAACATTACTTGAATATGTATACGAAAACTATAGTATGTTATATTTCATAGCGTTCGAATTCGTTTACGTTTTGTATTGCGAGCCAGGGCATTGACCCCTGAGTCGCTGCACACGGCACGGACAGCCTATTGTTCGAGAGTCGAGACGCGCGCGCATCGTTCACCTTCGAGTGACATTCACGTCCCGAACCGTGCTAGGCGTCGGACGTGTTGCTTGATTGGTGTGTTCCCCGAACGTTTTAGTTCGTAGCACGTTCGTAGTTTTCTGTTAATTATTTAGAAGGTTCCTAAACCTGGAGTCCTCCCGTTCTAGGGTAAGTTTTGAATGGCACCTTAAATAGTTACAACACGTAGTTTCTACATATTGTTACGAGTACATTAAATCATTGTTTTATTTCGCATTCCATAGCTTTTGTTCTAACTTTCCATTTTTTTATAGCTAATTGCGCAGCGTGTTGGTAATAATTATTGTACTATATTATAATTTCTTTTTGACAAACCTCTTTTCAATATTTAGATTTTTCTTTGAGTTTTATTGCATAAAGTTTGTCTTTAATTGTATATTTTTGCCTTCAGCTTTTCTTTTTGCATTTTCATTGTCTCATAACTCCGTTCTGAGTTCTAACCACATCGGCAATGCTATCCACGCTTATGAGTACGTCCCTGTTTAACTAGTGCCAGGGTTGGGCTCAGAACGGAATTGATATTACCAGGCAATAACATCGGTCGGTATATCAATTCCAGGATCACGGCTCCGCTTAAATCTTTCACCGCTGCATCACCTCCACCATCACCATCTCGGCTAGGTCACCAGATCGCAACGGTCGACGTTCCTGTGCGCATTAGCTCGGGCGTCACTACGTCTGCGGGTCCGCGTGCCAGCCATCACCCCCAGCGACTCCGAGACCCCACCAACACCTGGGCCTCTTAACCAGGGGAGTACGATTATTAACTACTACCTAGGTCAGGACCGGATCTTGGTAACTCCACGACCCAATAAATTTGTGTACCTACCTTGAGCTAGCCGCGGTAATAAAACTGTGCCGTTACCTTTGGACCAAATAAATACTTTTGTTACCGTGGGCCTATCTTTTATTTTACCCCCGGTATTCCCGGTACAACCCCTTCCAAGTTAGCTCGCTACAATCTTAGAAAAATCCATCTTTCCTTGTTCACATCACTAGCACGTTAGTTCTGAGTTATTGCCACGTTGCGTATGCATTAAAAATTCCCGTCCGTGTTTACTAACCACGTCCGGGCCACGTCCCGTCCACGTCCCGTGCACGTTACGTATGCAGCGAGCTTTAGTTAACTTCATGACTCTGTATAGTCACTAGGGTTGCCAAATTTTTTTTCAGTCTATTAGGGACAAATGGTTAAATGGGCAAAAAATACGGGATTTCAGTTTTTTTACCCGGGACAAATGAAAAACAAATTTTTTTTTTTTTTAAATATTTTTCGAGTCAGATTTAACATTGTCATTCTGACACTAACACTGTCATTGCTCGATGCGGGCTGCGAGTGCAAGTTAGCAGCGAGACGAGTACGTTTTACGAACGTTGCGTGTGTAAATACCTACTTAGATCGATTTCATTACGAAAAACGACGTACGGTATAAATACGGGACAGAGTCAGTCCCGCCGGGACATTTTAAACTATGCCTAAAATACGGGATGTCCTGGGAAATACGGGACGTCTAGCAACGCTAATAGTTACTAAAATTTGATGAATGACTCCTTCATACAAAGCATAATCTTCGTCTGCTTATAACGGTTTTTTTTGAGTTAGATTAATTAAGTGCGTACAATTTTGTTTTACTACAATATTTTGAACGTAAATGCCAAAGTTAAGAACACAAAAAACTTATTTAATGAATCTTCGTTTGCCATAACAGTACGCTATATTTTTAATTTTTAACCCCCGACAAAAAAGTCGTCAAAAAATCTGCGTGTCTATCCGTTCCCTTGTGGCTCCCCGATGAAAGGACCGATTTTGATGCGGTTATTTTCGTTTGAAAACTAAAGTGATAGAGGTGGATTTTTGTTATAATTTATGAACATCTGTTCAGGCGTTTGATAACCATCAGATCATTTCTTATTTGATTAAAGGGTCTTCCAAACTTTCATGCGTGCGATTGATTTTGTCTGGTGGGCGGCTTTGGCCGTGGCTAGTTACCACCCTAACGTCAAAAACGTGCCGCCAAGCAATTTAGCGTTCCGGCACGATAGTGTGTAGAAACCGATCAGGGGTATGGGTTGAATCTACACTGCCATACCTCTTCCAAGTTAGCCCGCTACCATCTTAGACTGTATCGTCACTTACCATCAGGTGAGATCGCAGTCAAGGACAAGATAAAAAAAAGAAGTTTGGTCACGTAGTAGTAGTCACTTATGTCAAGCAGTGAACGTTAATCACTTGAAAATAAATGATAACAACGATCCCTTTATATAATAGCGCAAACATAAATTTTCATTGTTTGGAATTTACCTACATTTCAATGTTTAAAATGTCTAATTAAATTCTAAATCAAGGCAATATTAATTCGAGAAGCTTTTGGAAGGTCTTTGATCCATTAAACTCTGTACCTACGTAATAGAACTTAATTAATCTGCCACCGGTTCGGAATGATGTTCCTTTTCAGAAACCAACCAGAAACTCCATCGTAATTACCTCTTTTGTATGATATATCCTTAATACAAAGGCCGTCTGAAAGAAATCCCTAATTAGAGATGGGTCTGCTTCATTGTACTCGCTTAATAGGTTTTGCCTAGGCTTTATGAGTTACAAGGTAACACTCGCGACTTCTTTAGAGTTAGATTTTATTGCATAGCTTCTATCGCGGGCCTTGAGCGTGGAGACCGAATCCAGAAATGCCGCAACAAAAATAACCTGACACGGGACTCCTCTCACCGCTAGATGGCGTTGATAAAAAATGCTATACAATAGCTTTACCGCGGCAGTCCCCGAGTGCCACACGTCTTTTTAAGCTATTGCATAGCTTCTATCGCGGGCCTTGAACGTGGAGACCGAATCCAGAAATTGCGTAACGAAAATAACCTGACACGGGACTCCTCTCACCGCTAGATGGCGTTGATAAAAAATGCTATGCAATAGCTTTACCGCAGCAGTCCCCGAGTGCCACACGTCTTTTTTTTTATTCCCTATAGCCCTTGACTGCGATCTCACCTGAAATGACGATGCAGTTTAAGATGGTACTGCCCTCGTAATTGAAAACACAGTAACTTAAAGGTAACTTCTATTTAACTTACTGTGTTTTCAATTACGAGGGCAGGGTAGTGGTCTAACTTGGAAGGAATATATAGGACAACGAAATATTTTACGTGAGGAACTTAAGTTACAGAATTAAATTGCAGTTTTTTATGCTGTTATAATCGTAGACAACTTTCTATTCTTTTTGGGTAAACGGCTCTATTAGTCTATGGTTCGGCGAGAGTGTATCTGCGCCGTCGTCTCATATGCTAGTCTGTAATTTCCCGCGGAAACTCGGTGTCTTGCGTGCGGGAAATGGTTCTTGGGGAATGGTAAAATTTTACTAAGAAATTCTACGTTCAGAGATTTTCGCTAACACTTTACACAATGGGTGTACACTTTACGCGGTAGGTGGGTATTAAAATAATATTACTTCGTTGTCTAAATATATAAAAGGCAAAGGTGACTGACTGACTGACTGACTGACTGATCTATCAACGCACAGCTCTAACCACTGGACCGATCGAGCTGAATTTTGGTATACAGGTAGCTGTTAGGACTTAGACATCCGCTAAGAAAGGATTTTGGAAAATTTCAACCCCAAGAGGGTTAAATAGGGGGGTTAAAAAATCGAACTTAACGTGAGCGAAGCCGCGGGTTACAGCTAGTAAATAATAATTCTATCTTCCATCAAGTAAAGAGTTAACTTTAAATTGAAATTGTGATATATGTAGAAAGGTAGAGTAAATCTTTATTAACTACAAAGTATTAATGGGAGCACGTAATAAATTGGTAGTTTCATATTATTTAATAAATAGATCTATTTTGGACTGTATTTCGATCACAATAAGATGGAAAACCTTGAATAATGTAACCATTGTTAGAAATAGAGCTAAAATTTAATTACTAAGAAAACCTTGTGAATACCGTTTTATCGTTCAAAATTATCTTTCTGATACGAAAATGTTAAAGCTGTATTTCGTGCACTTTCAACTGATTTTGAACTCTATTCTTATCGTGGTAAGAAACAAAATTGTAACAAATAATGTTTCAGGGATAGCGCTGAAATAAGTACTAAAAGAGCTTTAGGAAAATACCGTTTTATCATTTTATAAGGATTTTCTCTGAGCGATCCCGATAAAATTTAACGAGAAACCCAATTTGCACGTTTCAAAAATGACAATTAAAAATGTTGTAACTCATTTTTAAGGCCGTCTTGCACCAGCCGCTTATTCAAATTCAAAATTCAAAATTATATATTTCATGTAGGCCAACTTGTAGCTTTTATGACACGTCATGACTCTACCACCGGTTCGGAATGCCGATTCTACTGAGAAGAGCCGGCAAGAAACTCAGCAGTTGCTATTTTCATAACCAAAATATTACAATAATAATGTATAGTTACATAATATTGTTAAATACAATGTAATTAATCATGTTTAGTTACATTTTGCAATGTTGTCACTATTTGGCAAGTTTATTTATTTATTCTGTACATCCTAACCTTAAAAACTAAAGTTAGATATAGAAAAGACGTGTACAAGGAGGCACAGAATTTTTTACTTGTATCACCTATCATACGAGGCACAGAATTTTTTACTTGTATCGCCTATCACAGGAGGCATAGAATTTTTTACTTGTATCACCTATGACAGGAGTCACAGAATTTTTCACTTGTATCACCTATGACAGGAGTCACTGAATTTTTCACTTGTATCACCTATCACACGAGGCATAGAATTTTTTACATGTATCACAGTAGGTACAGAATTTCTTACTTGTATCACCTATGACAGGAGTCACAGAATTTTTCACGTGTATCACCTATGACAGGAGTCACTGAATTTTTCACTTGTATCACCTATCACACGAGGCATAGAATTTTTTACATGTATCACAGTAGGTACAGAATTTCTTACTTGTATCAACTATGACAGGAGGCACAGAATTCTTGAACTTGTATCACCTATGACAGGAGTCACAGAATTTTTTACTTGTATCACAGTAGGTACAGAATTTCTTACTTGTATCAACTATCACACGAGGCACAGAATTTTTATTCGACATCAAGGAGGGACATTACCTTTGTCGGGGACGAAAAAATATGACATGGGTTAATGTAACGGAGAAAAAATACTGGTATTGTTATTGTTTCCGGTCTAGTTTCTTATTTAACGTTTTGTATTGGGAAAGCCATCAGGGGAAACTGAGGTCTACCTTTTACTTTAACTTAATAATATTTCTACTTACGAGGCAACCAGTATTATTTTAACCTGTAGTTACCAAAATATACGTACCACTATACAATCTATATATCTACACTACTATCATAAAGAGGAAAGATTTGTATTTTTGTGTGTATGTTTGTAACAAATTGGCTCTAAAAGTACTGGACCGATTTTGCTGAAATTTAAAATGGAGATAGACTATACCTTGGATTGAAACATAGGCTACTTTTTATCCCGAAAAAATTACAGTTCCCGTGGGATTTCAAAAAACCTCAATCCACGCGTACGAAGTCGCGGATATCAGCTAGTATAAAAGAAAGTCGTGTTAGTTACACTATTTATAAGTAAAGAACGGCTGAACCGATTTGGCTGAAAAGTTGATTTGGTTGGTGGGGAGGTAGCTTAGAACCAGGAGACAGACATAGGAAACTTTTTCTCCCGTATATTATAATACAAAGTCGGGTATGTTCGGACACTTATAACTCTAAAACGGCTGGATCGATTTTAATGGATTTTGGTTGGTTGTATTTATCTCCGTCCCGAATAGCAGAACAACTTTTAAAATATCGAAAAAATAATATGAAAAAATTTCACTGTCTCATACATTTTATATTGAAAGGGGTTTTGATGGCAAGGAAAGTGACCTTTTACCCCGGAAAACCAGTAACCTAAGTCACGTGGACGAAGTCGCGGGCAAAAGCTAGTATAATATAAAGAAGGAATACAAATACATAAGAAAAGAATTTTATTAAAAAATCCAACGAAAAATTACACCACTGGGGAAGCTTATGTACTTAGTACTTGGTTTCAATTTTCGTTATCCTGCCCCTAAAAGCCTGTACTGTAGCTATATCTAGATATAACTATCTCGTTGGTCTAGTGCTTAATAAGTTCGACTACGGACAACGAGGTCTCGGGCTCGATTCCCGGGTCGGGCCAAAAATGTATTGGGTTATCTGTAAGAAATTTTCAGTACTAGCCCGGAGTTAGCAAGTCGGTGGTGAGTCACCCCCGTGCCTCGGAGAGCACGTAAAGCCGTCGGTCCTGCGCCTGATCTCTTTCCGGTCGTGTCGGATTTTCCGTCCCATCGGGCTATGAGAGTGAGGGAATAGAGAGTGCACCTGTGTTTGCGCACACACTTGTGCACTGTAATATCTTCCGCGTAGATGGGTAATCTCTGTAGATATTGGCTGCCGTGGTCGGATTCGGTCGGGAGGATCATTATTATTATAGTAATATACAATACTAGCGGCCCGCTCCGACTTCGCACGGGTATAAAATATACATATAGCCTATGTCATTCACTGTTAATGGATGTTATCAATACATATAATAGAATTGTAGAAAAGTGGTGTCTGTACAATGGAAATATATAAAAAAAAGTAGCAGGGGTTGTTATTATATCGATGCCGAACCCGAAATTGTAATTAATTTTTTTTTGTCTGTTTGTCTGTGTGTTTGTGCACGCTAATATCAGAAACGGCTTATTCGATTTAGTTACGGTTTTCACTAATATATTGTAGTAAGCTTCACTTAACATTTAGTGTTTATTTCATGTCAATCGGTTCATAAATAAAAAAGTTATGTCAATTTAAAGAATCACGGCGAACATTTTTAACGTACAGAGTACGTACTACACGCCTCGCGCCTGAGCGTCGACAGTATATGTAATTCAAAATATGCTGCCCGAAAAGTCACTATTCCACGCAAACGAAGTCGCGGACACAGCTAGTTATACATATAAACCTTCCTCTTCAATCACTCTATCTATTAAAATAAACCGCATCAAAATCCGTTGCGTAGTTTTAAAGATTTAAGCATACATAGGGACAGAGAAAGCGACTTTGTTTTATACTATGTAGTGATACATATATAGATATAAAACCCAACATGAGATAGCAGTTACCAAAATTATACCCAAACTAACAATGGTATAGCAGACAATAATAATGTTATCAGGTTTGAAGGCCTAGTTCAAGACAATAGAACTATGCCGGCTGTCTCGACCGGGTAGATAGCCGGTTACAAAACCCGGGTATATTAATACCCGGGTGCTCTTTGTATACTTTTTTCTTAGTCTCAGTGAAATCAACATTTCGGAGCTACGATATTTCTTTCAAATGCAAAATTTGAAAGCCAATTTTTAAGGAAAAATCTTCAGTGATATTTCACTGTTTATTAAAAAAATAAAAAAGACGTGTAGCACTTGGGGACTGCCGTGGTAAAGCTATTGCATAGCATTTTTTATCAATGACATCTAGCGGCTCACCGCTAGATGGCGTTGATAAAAATGCGCCATCTAGCGGCTCACCGTAGAGGAGTCCCGTGTCAGGTTATTTTCGTTACGGAATTTCTGGATTCGGTCTCCACGTTGGCCCTTGATAGAAGCTATGCAATAGCTTAAAAAACACATCGCAAATGATATTCTACTAGGGATGAGTTATATACTCACAAAACAAGCGAAAAACTTGTTCCGAACGACGAAGTATATAATAGAGTACTTGATTGTTAAATGACATGACAAATTACGACAAATATCTGCCATTACGCGCTTCATTTACCGCACGCTTGTAACGTATCCACCTCTTTTCATACATATACTATATCATAGATCGCAAACCCCTATTTTATTACGTTAGGGGTTGAATTTTCTAAAATATTTTCGTAGTTTCCTAGGTCATAATAGTTATCTGTATGCCCAGTCCAATCCGAGTTTTGAGCTGTGCGTTGATAGAGACAGTAAATTTAGAAAATAGATAATAATGAAATTACGAAGTGAATTAGGGAGAAACATTCCCTAAGAAGTAAATAACTGAATTTAAATCGAGCAATTCTCCACTCGACACGACTTCCATTCGTACACAGATTTCGCCAAGATTCGTGAACCGCTTTACTTATTTTTTTATATTTTATTTCGTTAAAAGGAAGGCTCGTGGAATGGTTCCACAAAAATTTCATTAACTTCAGCTGAGTGGCCTTTTGGCTGTCGTGGCTTATTTGAAGGCTGTTTTATATCCCAATAACAAAGACTAGTTTATGTCCGCAGTTTCGTCTGTGGAAATATTAAATCCCTTTGAATTTATTAATTACAATTTTTGGGGTTATTCAAGGAGCGGACCCGGGACCAATAAATTCCTGAAAAGCCGGCAACGCATTGGTGGTGCCTCTGGTACTACAAGTGTTCATGGGCGGCGGTAATCACTTTACGTCAGGTGACCCGCCAGCACGCGCCCTCGTGAATTGCAAGAACTATATGTTACATCGAGCATTAGACGACAAATAGTAGTCACAATAGACGGTAAAAAGATCTATACCTAAAGAATACCTTTGTGAAACAAAACTCGACGAATAACAACCAACTTGAGAAGCACTTGAATTATTCAAGGCGATAATAAAATGTCGCTTTAATCAGTGGGGTTTAAACAAAAGAGCTTTAGGTTAGGTACTAAATAATGCGTGCTTAGCGTAATCTTGGTTTAATTATTACTTTCTTTTACATTTCTTTTACTCTTGCTGACTTCCAAAATAAAATAACTGGTGGGAGGCTTTGGCTGTGGCTAGTTACCACCCTATCGTCAAAGACGTGTCGCCAAGCGATTTAGCATTCTAGCACGATGTAGAAACCGACTGTGGCCTTGGGTTGAAGGTAGGAGAACTAAAGTCACCGAGTCGCGAAACTAAAGTGGAAATGGGCGGCGCACATAGTTCGAAGAGCTGATTGTCGATGGGGTCCCAAGGTGCTGGAGTGGCGACCCCACACCGGGAAGCGCAGTGTTGGCAGACCCCCCACTAGGAAGAACGACGACATCCAACGAGTTGCAGGGAGCCGCTGGATTCAGGCGGCGCAAGACCGAGGCCTGTGGAAGTCCATGCAAGAGACCTATGTCCAGCAGTGGACGTCTTTCGGTTGATAAGAAGTAGAAGAAGAAGAAAATAATTTTAAATATCTAGCAACATCCTAATTAAACCTACATCCAAATTGTCAGGCAGTATAAAATATAGTAGAGCAAGCAGACAAACATATTTGTCATCAGAGAGTTCTTTATCCTCTGAATCCAGAATCAGTCATATCGGAAATCTTACCTTTGTTATGACCTCTTAACAGAAGATATACAAAAATTTACAGAAACATTTAATATTATTCTGAATTATTCAGGATCTTGTCGAGCCGTTTCTTATCCGGTTTTACTCCACAAAAGCGTTTAATGTTATCCGGGATTATAACCGGGTTTCAAGATGAATCTAATTCCGTACTGAATAATATAATGGAAAATATATATTTTTTTTGAATAGCTTTTACAAAGTGCTTTCAATTTGTTATCTGAATTTTTCACTGGTTCCGAATGAAGAACAACCGTGAAACTATAGATTTTAATAATTATAACAACTAGCTGATATTCGCGACTTCGTTCGCGTGGATTGAGGTTTTTTAATTCCCGCGGGAACTCTCTTATTTTCCGGGCCTAAGTGGCCTAAGTGTTATGCCAGACTATCTCTGAGCCAAACAAATTTCAGTCAAAGTTGTTCAGTTCTGGTGCTGCAGCAGCTGTCGGTCCTGCGCTTGATCTCTTTCCGGTCTTATCGGATTTCGGCGGTGTTTGCGCACTATAATATCTCCCGCGCAGATGGCCAATCTCCACAGAGATTGGCCGGATTCGGTCGGAAGGGCATTACTTAATTTTCTCCATCGTAAACTGAGTAACTGTGGCTGAAGCTCTGTGATTGAATGTTCTTATGAAGATCAGAACAACAAATCTTTTTACAGCAAAAATCATTTAGTGAGGAGATTTAATAACCCGATTCCAAGAGGTGATTTTAAAAATCGTTGGATATTTCAAGCGGTATTTCTTCAGTCCTTGAATTATTCAAGAAGTCTTTCGCGAGACGCTTGTTATTTGCTTCTATTTCAGAGAGGCATTTTATCCGGGCACTTACCCGGGTATATCAGATAACAGTAAATAGTTCGTTCGCGTTTCGGAGTCAATTATTTTAAATAACTTAATTATTATAAAATACAATACCCAACTGAAATCTAATCTACAATTAAGTTATAGATAAAGGCAAAATAATGGTCGTTTATTTCAAACAACATAGATACTATATTAATTTGCAGTGAAGTTCGACAAACCATTTTGATACCGCTTTCATTTTCAGACAGACATTTTTCTTGCAAATACGCTTCTATATGTTCATGTTTTTATTACATTTTAGAGCTGACAATACCACCTTAATGATTATGCTTGGTTGCGTAACGCTGCGTTGGATTGGTGCTTTACGTCTGGTTGGGTCACGATAAGATCAGATCGGGTCGGATTGGGTAAGGTTGATCTAAATTGGGTCACATTGGGGGTAGGGATAGGGAACTTAAGTGCAATAAAAACTTACCTAATTCATATAATGCTACGCCTCACAGGCTCAAAAGCTTGTAATGTTTTCCGAAGGTGCACATATAGAATACAGTATAGAATAGGGCTACAGTATCGTGAACATGTCGCATAGCGCCATCGCCATCGGCACAACGTTGGTAAGGGTCCTCATGTGACATCGGGAGAGTACAACCACGATCAACGTGTTGGCGACTATATGATCAGATCGGGTCTGATCTGTTCGGGTTGGGTAGGAGATTGAAGTGCAATAATCTTACCTCATTCATATAGTGCCACGCCTCGCACGCTCTCACAGGACTTAAAGGCTTGTAGTGGTTCCCGAAGGTGTACATATAGAACAGCCATGGCGCGGGAAACAGCATCGTGAACATGTCGCATAGCGCCATCGCCATCAGCACCACGTTGGTGGGGGTTCTCATGTGACGTCGGGAGAGTACCACCACGATCAACGTGTTGGCGACTGTGGTTGTGGCGAGCAGGAACGGGGCAATGTATCTGTTGAGTAAATTGAAACGTTAAATATTTCAGAGGGAACAACCTACGAATAAATAACTAGTGGTTCGCCCCGAACTGAGACCTCGCGATATCCCATAATTCCCAAAAGTTTTAATTATATATTGTAATAATTAACTTTTAACATTAGACGCAATAAAAAAAAATAGTTGACACAAAACTGTTTTACTGACACAGCGCCATCTATTAGCATTATTGTGAAGCTATTAGCATTTAAAATCAAATAATTTCGTTTCTTTATAACATTTATCTAATTTTAGTATTTGTTGTTCAAGTACAGGATATAACTGAATTTTCAACCAAGTTTCACGTTCTAATATTCAGTAATTCTTGACATATGGCTCAAATTAAAATCTCCACTTTGAAAGCCCCCCATTTCGTCAATTTAAAGGGAAAAATTAAAAAAAAAAATTTTTGTACTCTGATCAAAGTCGTCTTTAAAAAGATATATTGCAAGTCTATGTAACGCAACAAACAAAATTTTACTTCAAACACGCTTCTATGAGAGCCCCCCTGAAATAAAGCTTTTTATATTTTTTTATACAATGTTCGGCTGAAGGCCATCAGTTTACATATTATATTTAAATTTGAAGTAATTACGCTCAGTAATTCAGAAGTTATAGGGCTCTGACAGACATTTGGACGTACACACTTCTCTGTCCAGTACAGACAAGCGCCCTAGTTGACTCAGAGAACTCGCTTCGCTCGTACAATAAGTAATAATAATAATAATAATAATAATAATAAATCATTTATTTAGCAGCAACACAACACATTTTAGTAGATTAAAAAATAATTATAAAACAAAAACAAAGTAGGCGCCCTAAAGATTTTCAAAGAACCGAGGGAAAGATAAAAAAAACCATCGGTTCTCTGAAAAGCCAGGCGCCTACCAATATCTAGGATGCATAATGCCACTAAATAGGGCGCTGCCTCAGCTTGATGCCACAGCCAAAAATGACCATAGCGCTGGTTTTCAGGCATGACCCCACGGTGACGTCACGGACCGGACAGAACAATTGTTAGACATTCCAGTAATAATTTAAATAATATTTATTCGGTTCGGAAAAAACGTATTAATAATAATATATTAAATATAGATATCCATACAATTAACATAATTACATTACAATAACCATACTAATATATATACACACACACATATATACATATATTTATATTATATATATATATACATATCTTACACATGATACATTTTGAGCCTTTGATTTTATGAAGCCTAGAGAAGGATATTGAAAGTTAGCAGTGCGAGTTTAAATCATTCCAATTTTTGTTTCTCCAAAAGGTATTTCCTAACCGCATTCTTAAATGAATATATCGATTTCAGAACCCGAATCGGAGGAGGCAAATCATTCCATATTTTACAGGCTGCAAATTTAAACGTCCCCCTGAAAGCGGCGGACCTATGTCTAGGCGTTGAGATCCGAGGAGCTGACTTAGGTCTAAGATTTTTATTATCAACAATCCAATTTATTTTTGAATGTAAATAGACAGGTTTTCCTATGGAAATAACTCCAAATAACAGGGTAGCTAAATGCAGTTTACGGCGAGCTTCCATTTTAAGTATGTTGGCATTGTTAATAAAAGGACTAACATGCGTGCGAGGAGCAATAGGGAAGCAAAAACGGGCACAAGCATTTTGAACCCTTTGAACAAGTTTCGCTGACCTACCCAGTAAGCATGGGCCATACGCGGCATCAGCATAGTTTAATTTGGATAGTATTAGAGACTCACAAAGACGAATCCTGACGTCAACGTTCAGGTATGAACGCATTTTGTAAAGGACTTTCAACCGATAAAAGCAACCTTTCACTAAATTCTTAATATATGTTTCAAAACGTAATTTTGCATCAAATATGACCCCCAAATTTCGTGCCTCAAAAACTCTTTCTACAGTATCACTCCTAACATTGATGATTGGCTTAAGTGTCTCTACTTTACTTACAGCATTCTTAGTTCCTAATATCATAAGCTTGGTTTTCTTGGGGTTGAGATTGAGTGAATTAGATTCTGACCAAGCTGCTATATTCTCTAAATCTTGGCATATTTTTATTTCAGCGTCCTTTGCATCATTTGGTTGGAAAGAGTAATATAGTTGGACATCATCCGCATAGCAGTGATATTTGCAGTGAACAATGTGGCGAGTCATGTCTGCTGTGTACAGTGCGAATAGTATAGGACTAAGGATTGAACCTTGCGGTACTCCCCTGAGTACTGGAGACATTGAAGAGACTAACTGACTACCATTGATTTGATTTACTTCAACGTATTGATACCGATTAATGAAATAACTGTTAAACCAGTTTACTGTATTATTTGTAAACCCATAGTAAGCTAATTTTGACAAAAGTAGTGACGTATTTATGGAGTCAAATGCTCTGGAAAAATCAAGTAACACCAAAATTGTGGCCATACCTTGATCTTGAGCAGTAAGAATGTTATCAATGACATCCATGACAGCCGTGGTAGTACTGTGATTTTTCCGAAACCCAGATTGTAATACAGGTAGAATATTGTTATCTTCGAGATATTTAGTCAACTGTCTACAAACCACTTTTTCCAAGATTTTAGAAAGACATGGGAGTATGCTAATTGGCCTAAGGTCTTTTAACGTAGTAGGGTTCTCAACTTTTGGTAGCGGCTTCACTATGGCTGTTTTCCATGAACTGGGAAAGGTTGAAGTTAGAATTGATTTATTTATAATATTTGTTATGGTGGTAAGGCTTTGCGGAAGTGACAGCTGTATCATGTCTAAAGAAATCTTATCAGTTCCAATTGCGTTAGACTTAAGTTCTCTAATAATTTTGATAACTTCACCTTCACTAGTTGCTTTTAGATTGAAAGTGTAAGGCCCGAACCGGTGAAATTCAAAGTAAGTATAAGTTGACATTTTTGCAGTGCTGATATAAGGAATGTCTAGAAAGTGTGTATTTATAAGATCAGGATTGCATAAGGGAGTAGGTATCTCTAGTTCTCTCGTTTTATTTAAGACTAAGTACTTTTTTAAATTTTTCCACATTAACTTTGGATTTTTAATGCACCTATTTATATAATATTTGTAGTAAGCACATTTCTCGGCTTCCAATGCTTCACTCACCACTTTCTTTAAATCTTTATAATATTGTTTATGTGTATCCTTTTTAGTTGCTTTGTATCTCTTATGACTTTGATTTCTTAAGTTCATCATAGTCTTTACAGTGTATGTTAACCAGGGGTAAGTACGTTCTTTTATAAGGATTTTTTTCGTGGGGGCATGATAGTCAAATATGCTTAAAAACTGGGAGCTGAAGGCATTTACCATACTATCTACATCGCTCATAAGGTTAATTTCCGTCCAGGATATGTTGCTTAAATCTTCATCAAATTTTTTTATATTTATATCACTTAGAGGCCTAGATACTATCCAACGGGGAGGAATATTATCTTTTTTTAGATTCAGTGTGACAGTAACCAAGGCATGACTACCTAAGTCTGGGATATAATTTATTGACGTATCGCGAACTTTAGCATCTGTACAAATTAAATCGATCAGAGTTTCACTGTGGTCCGTAAAGTGGGTAGGCTCAGTAACATATTGAGTTAAATTTACACAATGCATGAAATCATTGAATAACTTTGACTTGTTTTCCATTTGATTCATTAAATTGATATTAAAATCGCCTAATAGCAACATGTTATCGCAATATGAGAAGCATGTGATAGATTGAGTCAATGCATCTAAAAATTCATTTACATCTTGCCAGGGGGGCCTATAGGCAGTACCTATGATTATACGTTTCCCATTAAATTTTGTTTCCAACCACATTTGCTCCACTGAGTGAACGTCGGGGTAGTCACATATTTTAACTCTAAGATTTTTTTTTATATAGAAGCCCACCCCTCCCCCCCGCCCACCACGAACATCTGCAGGACGCGGTTTGTGACGAAACCGATATCCTGGCACTACTGGAGCAAGCCCCTCTTCATTTTCACGTATCCACGTTTCATTTATGGCTATGATTTCAACAGCTGCTTCCGAAATCGCCTCAAGGAGTTCCTCATGCTTAGTTTTCAGAGAACCGGCATTAAAAAGTCCAATTTTAATATATGCAGATTTACCTTTTTTTAACATTTAGTGTACGAAATATGACACTATTAAATATATAAAATATTATAAAAGCATAACGAATACATATATTAACATGCCTACATATAGTAAGGAAGTCTAATTCAGAACAAAACCACTCAAAAAATGGCCCTACTTCAAACCAAAACGACGTATGATTTAAAATACGAATCATACGAATCACTTCCGACGTTACAGGTAGACATGCTTGGTGATCGGTTCAAATTCAGAACGAAAACAATGATTGGTTCGCGCGCGTGCTGCTATGTTTGCTATGACAGCTGAGGACGATGTTATGAAAATTTGACGTGCAAGAAAAATGACCAACCGTTGACGTGCTATTTTTGTTTTTGATTCCCGCCTCTAACGGCTTCATTTTAATCTCCACCCAATTCGGCGCAATTTTTGTTAGGGTCATTTTTTTAACGCAGTTAGACTTCCTTACTTAGGTATTATTTATTCGTAGGTGACAACAGCAAAAAGGTGGAAGAAAATTGGACCCAACTTGTCGTTTGTGACATAAACGTTTTGTAATTCGTAACTGATTAAAAGTTGTATAATAATAACTGTAGTTGTATGAAAAAAAAAAAAAAACTGTCTTTGTGTGACAAAATATTCATCTCTATAAACAAAGAGGTGATATTTTATTTTTATTTTATTTTATTTTATTGTAATCAACAGCGATACATACACAATACAATTTACAATTAAATCTTAATACTAAAATAAGGCCAAATAGGATTACAATTGCATGAATTTATAGATACTTATAACAATATGTGTGTGTGTGTGTATGTGCGTGTGTGTGTGTATGTGCGTGTGTGTGTGTATGTGCGTGTGTGTGCGTGTGTGTGTGTGCGTGTATGAGTGCGTGTGTGAGTGAGTTTGTAAGAGTGTGTGTGTTCATTTATAGATGTTGATTTAATTATTTTGGTTACATATAATTTTTCTGATGCAGCTTAATTATTTCTTTTTTTAATTGCATTTTGGATAGGTGGAAAAGATCAAGATCTGAGTAAGTTTTATTATATGTTCGCGCCAAGCGTAAGAGTACAGAATTTTGGGCGTAGTTAGTATTAGATTTCGGTACACGTAATAACCGAGGTTTTCGAGGTCTAAAGGTGGGAACATTTAATGAGAAAGCTGACAGCAGGCTAGGACAGTCAATTTGGCCAGTCAATATAGCTTGTAGCAGCAGCATGTCACATTGGTTTCTTCTTAGTTCCAGGGAGTCAATTTTGTAATGGATACAGGCTTCTTTGTAGCTATTAAATTTTTTAAAGTCCTTGAACGCCAAGTATTTAAGAAATTGTTTTTGTATTGATTCGAGTCTTTGAGTATGTATAATATAATAGGGTGACCATATGCTGCATGCATATTCAAGAAGGCTACGAACATATGCAAAATAAAGGGTTTTTATACAGTCTATATTGCTGAAGGTGCGTGTTACACGTTTAATGAAGCCTAGTTGTTTATAGGCTCTATCTGCCACAACTTCAACATGGTCATTCATTGATAGTTAACTAGACATCGTCATAAACTAGTAACACCATTCTGTCGTCTGCTTAAAGTGCAGAAATCCTTTGTGGGGTCGGATATACGCTTTTGTAACCTGATATCGAAAGAATCAGTAGATTTACCATTACACAAAAAGCAGTGTGTAGAGAAACATTGAATAAATAGTGGCTAAAAGACAGTAAGTAAATCATTTAATGACAAAAGTTGCTTGGAAGTAATGGTGCTTCAACTGCCCACAAGATAGATAACTTACATAATGTAACATTTTTAGGTTATTCAAGGGGTGGACCTATAAATTCCTGAAAAGCCGGCAACGCATTGGTGATGCCTCTGGTACTACAAGTGTTCATGGGCGGCGGTAATTACTTAACATCTAGTGACTCGCCTGCTCGTTTGCCCACTATTCATATAAAAAAAAATGTGCGAGAGAGAGGAAATGATGAACGTAAATTGGCTCTTAACTATGTCGGTAATTTTGGTTCTCCTACGTGACACACATTCTAAGGACACAAATGAACAGAAATAAAACTGTCAGGAAGGTTCGAAGTGAAAAGAATGGGTGATCAATGATACGGCAAAATGTCAAATTATGTTCCCAACTCCTTGATAGGAAGGTAACCGATCTCAAAGGGGAAGTGACAGAAAAATTTATGACACCCTATCAGTTTTTTCCAATCCTTACTAATATTATACTCGTAAATGCGAAAGTGTGTTTGTTTGTTAGTTTGTTGGTTTGTCCTTCAATAACGCCGCAACAGGGCTACGGATCGACGTGATTATTGCATGGGTATAGTTGAGGACCTGGAGAGTGACATAGCCTACTTTTTATCCCGAAACATCAAATAGATCCCGCGGGATTTTAAAACTAAATTCACCACATACGATTTGGCTGAAATTTGGCACAGAGATAGATTATAGACTGGAATAGCACATAGGCTACTCATAGGCTCTATTGTTATCGCGGAAATCCAGAAAACCTTCAATCTAGGCAAAATAAGTCACAGGGTATCTGCTAGTATAATAATAACTCGAATTTCGGGGAATTTGAGAAACTCTTCTAGATGCCCTAGTCTCGTGACTAAGGCGTCAGTTACACAAGAATAGCATTCAAAAACTCTTCTTGTTGCACTGAGCCATAACAGGCATATACGACGTTTCGGGAAATTGGACCTTCCGGGAATAGGACTTTCGGGGACTTGGACCTTCCGAGAATAGGACTTTCGGGGACTTGGACCTTCCGAGTATAGGACTTTCGGGGATTGGACATTCGGGGAACAGGGCGCAACGGACATATTGGACGTTCGGCGAATCCAGTTAGTAACTTACCCATACATAGGTTCCGCATAATTGATGGGAAACTCGCAAGTTACGTTCAAGTAAACATGCGAGTGATTTGACCCACAGTAGTCGTCGGACGTAAAGTTGGAGTACCCAAGATCAGTAATGTCATCGCCGAAACTGTAGTTGAACCTGGCTTCATCGGGAAATAGCCTCTCAGTGGGAAGATATCTCGACGTATTGCTCAGGGAGTTCTCGAGCCAGTCATCGTTCGACCCCATCTTGGATTTTTCCTTGGCTATCTTACGATTGGTCTTGACATCGTTGCGTGGTCGTGTATCGGGTTTTTTTTTATTTGTTGTTTGAGTTACGTCATTCTTTTCTGATCTGTGGACAAAAGAAAATAGTTGTTAGTTTATTTTTACCAAGGTAAATGTGAATGGTATATTATGTTTGTATTTCCTGGGTCGTTTTTGATGAATGAAATCTTGAATTAAATCAATCGATTCGTTTGATGTCCGGATGTCATGGACTACATTTTTGATCGATTTCAAAAAAAGAGGAGGCTCAATTCGTCGGAACCTTTTTTTTTGTATGTTCCCCGATTGCTTTACGACTATACGATTATGAATAAGAGCAAATCGCTTGCGGTTAGTAAATGTGTAGATTGATCCTATGCTGCGTTACACTAAAAAACTTAAAATAAATTCTGGTGGGAGGCTTTGGCCGTGGCTAGTTACCATCCTACCGTCAAAGACGTGCCGCCAAGCGATTTAGCGTTCCGACACGATGGCGTGTAGAAACCGATTAGGGGTATGGGTTGAATTTACACTGCTATACCCCTTCCAAGTTAGCCCGCTACCATCTTAGACTGCATCGTCACTTACCATCAGGTGAGATCGCAGTCAAGGGCTATCTTGTCATCGAATAAAAAATAAAAAAAAAAGGTTTTTACACGTATGTTGAAGTCGGGCTAGCGTCGCACATCAGTTTTATAGTTTCTATTTAGGCCCGCCCGACTTAAACGTACGTGTACAAACGATTACGTTGTAGTGGCGTTTGAAGTCGGTTTTTTAAAAATAATTTTGAAACTGTGGAACCAACTTCCTACGACGGTGTCCTCACTAAATTACAACACAGGGTTATTCAAGAGGCGGACCAACAAATTCCTGAAAAGTCGGCAACTCATTGGTGGTGCCTCAGGTGCTACAAATGTTCATGGGCGGCGGTAATCACTTAACATTAGTTGACCCGTCAGCTCGTTTACTCGTTAAAATATTTAAAAAAAAAAATACATTTATTTTTATGTAGGAACAAAATCAATTAGGATTTTATCGTAGGCCGAAATCTTAACCACTGCATTATATTATAGGGTGAAAGGGGTATTTTTGGGTTAGGGGCTTAAAATAAGTATTACTTCGTCACTTTCTTTTGAAATGTGTAAAGAAGACACCATAAGCCTTTACGTAAACCTCATTCTTTATGGCGGGATAAAGTATATGAATATGTAAAGTACGCAGCTTTCCTCGAGACAAGATAAACTTAGTGAATTTCGCCTTTTTTCTGGCACTTTTACTTCAATATTTTAAAAATTCCTTCCCTTTTCCCTTATACATTTTTTATCTTTATCAATTTTTTTCGGTTCTTTGTTGCATGAAAAATTCACTTACAAAGGTTTTTAACAGAGTATGGCAAAGGAACGGTTATGATTTTGGCAGTCTATGTATATTGTATGTATATAAGTATTTACGTATGCTCCACCATAGCGATCAAACTACTGAACCGAATTTGATGAACGAGGAGTCGATTCATTATGATTGTCTGGGTGACTGTATTTCTTAGTCTGCCCCTTGAATAACCCCATATTGTAATTAAGTGAGAACACCGTCGAAGGGAGATGATTCCACAATTTGGTAGTACGTGGAAAATTAGGGAAGTTTTATTTAACGGCAGGATCTCCGAAAACAGCCTGTTTTTGATTCAATAGTAAACAATCAAATATTCTTTGTTTTGATAGGTTAAAAATATATGTTGTAATTTAATACACGTTCTAAATTATTTTACCGTTCAAAAGTCCACATTTTGAACTTCACTCGATCAAATAATATTCCGAAAACAGTGTTGTTTTTAATTGATTTTCAGGTTGTATTTATAGTATATCAAAGTTAAACTAAAAAAAAATATGTCAAAACATAGGCAAAAGCTTTTAGAAGAATATTTTACCGTTAATTTTTCTCTAAAAAGTTTTCTTTTTTTTTATCATGACTGTTTTATTTTTTTTATAACAAAGTGGCTCGTGCGCCTCACTTCAATTGCTTGCAAGTTACTGCGGCCGAAGATCGTGCCCTTAATGAACACTGTGGTGCGAACGCTGCCATTTTGCTTTTGCAAACTTGTTAGTTTAACGTGTTTGAGACATCAAAGGTATACTGTAGTTCGAAATTCCGAGCTGAATAAAGGCATCCTCTGCTTTATCCTGTGACGTCACCCCTAGAGCACTGTCCGGGATTGAATTAGCCCTGAGGTGAACGGAAGCCGTGTGTTGCGGACGTTAGGACGTAATTAGGGCAGTTCCGGGGCAAATTTTGTCTTTATACCAAATAATTTAGTTATAACATAATTGTTATAAGATAATACGCGTACGTACAACGGTAATTATTTTAGTTGGGATTGTCGATAATTCGATCCAGTTGCATGGACCGTGGTCACGACGGGACTGCGGTGTTGCGATACGTCAAATTGAAGCTGTCATGGAACTATCCAACTAAATAATTACCGTGGTACGTACTTACGTAAATAATACATATTTTATAACAATTATGTTATTAAACCACGAATCAAGTCTAAAATCTTTAGTTATAAGTTTGCATCTTTTTGGATTTTAACCAACTTCCAACAAAGATGGAGGTTCTCAGTTCGTCGGAATCTTTTTTTCTTCTTTTTAAAATTCTTTTTTTGTTTGAAAGGGTATACTTCGCAGGTGGTCCCATTGTCATCAGGTCAGGATCTGATGATGGGATCCTGGAGAAATCGAGGGAACTCTTAAAATTTTATAGGCACAATTGATAAACATTGTAGTGGCGTTAACAAAAAATTTTTACGTTTATATTATCCGTGGCCAGGTAAAAAATAATAACAAAAAAAAAAATAGAATATATACGCGACGAATTCCCTTTTTTTCATCCGTCAAAAAAGAAACAAGCAATCAACGATCAAAAGAAATACAACCGCCCCATTATTACTAGAATTTACCGACTTTTCTGAACATTTCATTCGAGATAATTTCTTTCTGCTTCAATTCTCTTTGAAAGGGGTAACGTTGATATTTATTTAACTTGACGTACCTAATTTCCGTTCGCATTATCGAAATGCCTTTTACATACATACTTGGAAAGCATTTGGAAAGCGAACTCACTTGTCAATTGTGTCAAATGAGGGAGGTTACACACACTGAACTTCTGAATCTATGATTAATAGGTACTGGATTTGCTAATCCTATACAAATGACAGCTTAATTATGGATCAAGTCTCTGGAACTAATAATACTACAAATGGCATAATGACCTCTAGAATTAATGTATGAAATCATCTTCGACCATTTAGCCTACGTACAGCACACATTTGCTCACTTCCGCACACTCTTGTAAAAAACTTGATGTCTCTATGAACGCACACTAACTCAAAAGCTGTCACACTTACAAGCTAACACGTACGTTTGTACATGTACTTCGGCAGAGGGGAATGCGTGCGCTTGCCAAGTCCTGGCTAAATGGTCAAATGAAATCATAGATGACGGTAGGGTGGTAACTAGCCACGGCCAAAGCCTCCCACCAGACCAGACAGAAACAATTCAGAAGTTTTAAATTACCGCGTTTTCAATTCACATTTCTTAAATCCCTCCAGTTAAGGTGGGCAGAACCCATGCAGCATCAGGATTGAGAAGATGGGTCCTGTAATTTAACGATGTAGTCTATACTTGGTACCTACAATTACTATTCATAATCAACAGTTCCTAAATCCTTACCGTTTAGGTGGGCAGTACCCCTGCAGCATCAGGATTGAGGAGTTGGAAACCGAAGTTTTTATGAGAGCATCTCTCAAAGTTTTTATGTCGATTAAAAAAAGATTCATGCAAATCGGTTAAGAAATCACGGAGATATCGATATACAGAGGTAGAAAAACACAATTCCTTCTCCTCTTTTTTCGAAAGTTGGTTAAAAAAGTAGTATATATTTTGCCCGATAATATCAGCTATCTACCAGTGAAAGTCCCGTCAAAATCGGTCCAGCCGTTCCCGAGATTAGCGGCAACAAACGGACAGACAGACAGACAAAAATTTTAAAAATTGTTTTCTTGTTATAAGTACCGTATTTACTTTCGTATTGTACCGTATGTACTTAGTTAGTAAAAAGCTGTTCTTTTGATATTACAAACAGACACTTCAATTTTATTTATTTGTATAGACTAGAACTAATGTCATTACCGTACTTGTTTTCTTTACCTATTCCATGATTGGCGAATTGAATTCGCTTCCGAAGTGAGTTTGTATTTTACCGAATAGCGCTGCAGAATCGGTATTTCTAGTGAGCTGACTTAATTTCTGATTCAAGAAGATTTAACTAATTTAACGAAGTTCTCTCGGCCCGTTTATTCGGCGACAATCAACTCGGTTTCAATTATTCTTATCAGTTTGGAGTTCTTGTTATGAAATGCTTACCTAATGCAGCCACTGTTTTCCTACTAAATATTTTTATATTTTCTAGATGATACCCGCGACTTCGACCGCGTAGATTAAGGTTTTTTGATTCCCGCGGGAACTCGTTAATTTTCCGGGATTAAATGTAGCCTATGTGTTAATCACGGGTATGAGCTATCTCCATTCCAAAGAACCAAATCGGTTCATTCATTGTGGCGAGACGGAGTAACAAACATACACACACAAACACGCACGCACGCACACACATACATACACACACACTTAAAAAAAGACGTGTGGCACTCGGGGACTGCCACGGTAAAGCTATTGCATAGCATATTTTGTCAAGATAGAAGCTATGCAATAGCTTAAAATTTCGCCTTTATAAAAGTTAATAAATAACCACTGATACACAAAATTGTTAGCTTTTTTTTATAAATAAGTTATGAATTTTAGATACCTTACAATCATTACGGAAGTTTGTATAAAAATACTGATTATTCGAACTGTTAGATTCATGTTTAAGATTGATCTTTTTGAAGGTAGTTAATTAAATCGATATTTGACTTGTTGAAAGCGAGGGCACGCCAATGTCGTGCCATCTTGAATTATTAGTATGTCAGAGATTAAGATTAAAGTGATTATTATTTAAAGCGCCATCTAGTGACGATGGTCTTATAAGGTTTATTGACGGTAGTCTTGTGAGTTTAATGACGGTGGTTTTATAACGTTGGTGTCATTGTTCGATGGGCGTTCCGTGATTGCTCCCCACTTGTTCGGTTGATAAAAGTTAGACTCACAGCGTGTGTCGAGCTCAGTCTATCATTAGTTGTCGGTCGTCACCGCTAGTCATGAGCGGTCGGTTTAGCGTTATAGTGGTTATTCTGATGGTTCAATATTGTTATGATCAAGTGATTGGTAATAGTGCTGTTGGTGTCAATCTGGTTTGGCCTTTGAATCGCAGTTATTTGGTGAGTTTGTTCCATTCTTTAATCATGTTACGTTACTGTGATTTCCCTATAGTGTTGTTGCCCATTCGTGGCTTATAGTGGTTAAAATAGACGTTGGCTAGGTTCTTCTATCATGGTGTGTGACGTGACGGCTATGGGGAAGGTGGAGGCCGTAACTAGCCTAGGTTAGTTAGCCAAGTTTATCTAAGACGTGGAAATGTTGGGTTCCATGTTAGTTATTTAATTATTCGAATATTACCTTATTGTGAGTAGTTATTTGTATTAAGATAGTTTGATTCCCTTTATTAGTCGCTTGGCAAGTGTATCTTCACACTTTTATGAGACAATTACGATGAACGAAACTGTTCATTGCCGTAAGGTTAATAGTTAATTTTACCCGCTTCGTTAAGTATAAATACGTCAGATTTGACGCTACGAATCCAGTCTCTGCCAAAGACCCATTCGGCTATTAGATGCTCCTGCGTCTAGGTCGTTGTATTTGATTAAGGAATGGCGATAGCAATCGCATCCTAATCGAATAAATATTGCCAGTAGGTTTAAGTGGGTGTAATTGGCTAAATTATAATACTTTGATACTTTGATATTTTCGATAACTACCCTCACGTAGATGGTGGTTTGTCTGTCGTGTTGTGGTTAAATTAATTAGATGTGGGTCATGGGGCCGCTAAAGGGGCGAGTGGAGGCGGCTTTAGGTAGCATTTCCGCGTTTTAAGAGATAGGTTCTCTTAAGGCGTGATTAGTTAAAGAGTTCCAATACCCGTTTCTGGAGTGTGAGCTAACAATTCAGAAGCGGGATAGAACCACGTTGCCTTGATTTGCTCAAGTCATCTTTACAGTTGTATTGTTTTGAATGATTTGGAGTCTAGAAAATGAGTCATGAGGTTAAATATTGAAACCAAATCTTTTGTTATTTTTGGTAAAATCTTAGAATCAATAAGATAATTTATTAGAGGTTGTATGAATAAATTGGATTAACGTTTTATCTGGTATTCCCTGATGGTAAAGTGGTAGTTTCATGATATTAAACAAAAACCGAGTCTGGTTTTGTTTGATTGGAAGAATATTAACAAGTGGAATCAGTTGTGGTTGTGTACCGCAATATTATGGTTGTGTTCCACAGTATTAGATTATTCTATTACTGCGGTTATGTAAGCCGCTTTAATGTATTTATTTACTGATTTATTTATTTATACTATTACTGCGGTTATGTATGCCGCTGTTAAAGTATTTATTGATTCATTTATTTTATATATTTATTTATTCTATTACTGCGGTTATGTATGCCGCTGTTAAAGTAATTATTAATTAATTAATTTATTTATTTTATTACTGCGATAATATGCCTTTACTTATTTGTATATATTTATTTGATTTATTTATTCTGTTGCTGCGGTTATGCGTGCCGTTATTAAAGTAGTTATTTATGGATCTATTTGGAGGTTTTAAGTTCAAGTTAATTCAAGTTAATTGTCGAGTTCAAGTTAATTGTCGAATTCAAGTTAATTGTCGAGTTCAAGTTAATTGTCGAATTCAAGTTAATTGTCGAGTTCAAGTTAATTGTCGAGTTCAAGTTAATTGTCGAGTTCAAGTTAATTGTTGAGTTCAAGTTAATTGTTGAGTTCAAGTTAATTGTTGAGTTCAAGTTAATTGTTGAGTTCAAGTTAATTGTTGAGTTCAAGTTAATTGTTGAGTTCAAGTTAATTGTTGAGTTCAAGTTAATTGTTGAGTTCAAGTTAATTGTTGAGTTCAAGTTAATTGTTGAGTTCAAGTTAATTGTTGAGTTCAAGTTAATTGTTGAGTTCAAGTTAATTGTTGGGTTCAAGTTAATTGTTGGGTTCAAGTTAATTGTTGGGTTCAAGTTAATTGTTGGGTTCAAGTTAATTGTTGGGTTCAAGTTAATTGTTGGGTTCAAGTTAATTGTTGGGTTCAAGTTAATTGTTGGGTTCAAGTTAATTGATGGGTTCAAGTTAATTGATGGGTTCAAGTTAATTGATGGGTTCAAGTTAATTGATGGGTTCAAGTTAATTGATGGGTTCAAGTTAATTGATGGGTTCAAGTTAATTGATGGGTTCAAGTTATTGATGGGTTCAAGTTATTGATGGGTTCAAGTTAATTGTTGGGTTCAAATTAATTGTTGGTTTCAAATTAATTTTTGGGTTCAAATTAATTGTTCGGTTCAAGTTAATTGTTCGGTTCAAGTTAATTGTTGGATTCAAGTTAACTGCCAAGTTAAAATTGACTATCTAGTTAAAGTTCACTATCGAATTAAAGTTGACTGTCGAGTTAAAAGTTGACTGTCGAGTTAAAAGTTGACTGTCGAGTTAAAAGTTGACTGTCGAGTTAAAAGTTGACTGTCGAGTTAAAAGTTGACTGTCGAGTTAAAAGTTGACTGTCGAGTTAAAAGTTGACTGTCGAGTTAAAAGTTGACGGTCGAGTTAAAAGTTGACTGTCGAGTTAAAAGTTGACGGTCGAGTTAAAAGTTGACTGTCGAGTTATAAGTTGACTGTCGAGTTAATCGAGTTAAAGTTCACTGTCGAGTTAAAATTCACTGTCGAGTTAAAGTTCACTGTCGAGTTAAAGTTCACTGTCGAGTTAAAGTTCACTGTCGAGTTAAAGTTCACTGTCGAGTTAAAGTTCACTGTCGAGTTAAAGTTCACTGTCGAGTTAAAGTTCACTGTCGAGTTAAAGTTCACTGTCGAGTTAAAGTTACTGAGTTAAAGTCCGTTACTGAGTTAAAGTTCATTACCGAGTTAAAGTTCATTACGTACTGAATTAAAGGTAGCCGTGACTGAGGGCTAAGGTAGCCGTGACTGAGGGCTAATGTAGCCGCGACAGAGGGCTAATGTAGCCGTGACTGAGGGCTAAGGTAGCCGTGACTGAGAAGCATCCCAACACTGTGCAAGAGTGCACAAGACGCGGAACTCGAGCGCCGGACGCGGCGCTTCAGCGGCGCCTCTCTACGCATCACCTGCCTGCGCGTCGCCTGTTGATGCCAGGCGAGCCTGAGGCAGCTTCGGCTACGGGACTACTGCGCGCCATCTAACTGCGCGTCGCTTGTTGGTGTCGGGCGAGCCTGACGCAGCGCCGGCTGTGGGACTACTGCGCGCCATCTAACTGCGTGTCGCTTGTTGGTGCCGGGCGAGCCTGACGCAGCGCCGGCTGCGGGACTTCTGCGCGCCATCTGCTTGTGCGTCGCCTGTTGGTGCCGGGCGAGCCTGACGCAGCGCCGGCTGCGGGACTACTGCGCGCCATCTAACTGCGCGTCGCTTGTTGGTGTCGGGCGAGCCTGACGCAGCGCCGGCTGCGGGACTACTGCGCGCCATCTGCTTGTGCGTCGCCTGTTGGTGCCGGGCGAGCACAACACTGCGGGCGAGCACAACACGCCGTGCCAGTCTTCACATCGCATATGAGAAGTTCTCTGCTAAGTACAAGCCTCTATATGTTGGTAAGAAGTTTCCAATTATACTTTTGAATGTGCTTTTGAAGATCCTAGTGATTTTCGTACATTATTATCAAATCGGGGTAGACTGATAAAAAAATGATGCAGGTAATTCAAGTACAGATTGCCGAGTTTTTACTGAAGATTGTGTTGCAAAAATTATATTTACATAACGAAGGTAGAAAATTAAATTCGGGACGTGTAGTTACTGTTTCCAAGTAAAACAAATTTGATAATGTGGCTACTGGTTATCTAACTGATCGGTTTGGTTGAGATTTTCAGTTTGTGGATAAAACCAGTTATGACATTTTAACTAAGTACTGATTCTGATGTATTACATAGAAAAGTTGACACGTGCGTACGTACCTACCGAGGATAGTTTATTTGTCTGAGTTAGTTTGTTATATCGTGAATAATATTTCAACTTACGCGGTAGTTGAATAAAGCTTTTGCTTTCGATCAAATCAGTGATAATTTCTTACATGTGTAAAAAAAGAAGTGCTTAAAGGAAAGTGCTTTTGTTATTAGAATCATTGGTTAAAGTCAGGTTAGGCCGAGCAATTAGTTGATCGATCGTGTGGTCCAGCAAAATGACGTTAAACAGTTTTGTTAATTTTTGAGGTTTGATATCGAAGGTGTCGATTACGTGATTAGTGATGAAGAGTACATTGTAGACAGACAGAACTTGTATGTTTTACCTGGAGTATTACAATTCTGTTTTTTGAAAGTTATGGTTAAATTGACAATGAGTTGCCTGTGGGATTGAATTACCAACCTGACCGAATTGTTAACTTACTTTAATCTACACATACTTATACGCACACGTGCACACGCACGCTCACACACTCACACACACTCTCACACATGCACACACACGCACTCAGCACACTAGTACAAATACATCACACATATACACACCCAAGCCCAAACATGTAGTCGCAAAATCTCGCAGATATGTTTGGTTCACTCTCTCGCTCACACACGCTCAAACACTCTCTTACACATACACACACAGCACACTTGTACAAATACATCACACGTACACACACCCAAGCCCAAACATGCAGTCGAAAATCTCGCAGATATGTTTGGTACACTCTCTCTCACACATACACACACGCACACACAGCTCACATGTATAAAAACATCGCACATAAACGCAAAACAAGCGCAAATATGCAGTCGCAAATCTGACATATTTTATTGTCTTGGGTTGTGTACCTTTTGGTGTTATTACCTTTTGGTATTATTATATTCAATAAATATTATTATAAAGAAAAGGATAACAGGAAGTGCAAGGTGCACGGCTGAAAGCGTTAGCTATGAGCGTTAGTGTTAATAATAATGAAAATAATATAGTTTTATTTCAGATCTTGAAGTGCAAAGTGCACAAAAAAATAAACGTACACTGCTATGAGCGTGAGTGTAATGAAAACCTACACTGCTATGAGCGTGAGTGTAATATAAACCTACACTGCTATGAGCGTGAGTGTACTGTAAACCTATACTGCTATGAGCGTGAGTATAATGAAAACCTACACTGCTATGAGCGTGAGTGTAATGTAAATCTTCACTGCTATGAGCGTGAGTGTACTGTAAACCTACACTGCTATGAGCGTGAGTGTAATGTAAACCTAAACTGCTATGAGCGTGAGTATAATGAAAACCTACACTGCTATGAGCGTAAATGTACTGTAAAACTACACTGCTATGAGCATAAGTGCACTCGAAGTGCACCGTAAACGTGTTACTGTTGTTATTTTTGAAGTGCAAGGTGCACAATAATAATTGAAATAGTTCCAGTATATGTCAATAATTTCTTTACTTATTTTTGTTTTGTGGCGTTCGCGGGGACGCGAAAGTATCAGGATGGACGAATTGTTAGCTTTTTTTTATAAATAAGTTATGAATTTTAGATACCTTACAATCATTACGGAAGTTTGTATAAAAATACTGATTATTCGAACTGTTAGATTCATGTTTAAGATTGATCTTTTTGAAGGTAGTTAATTAAATCGATATTTGACTTGTTGAAAGCGAGGGCACGCCAATGTCGTGCCATCTTGAATTATTAGTATGTCAGAGATTAAGATTAAAGTGATTATTATTTAAAGCGCCATCTAGTGACGATGGTCTTATAAGGTTTATTGACGGTAGTCTTGTGAGTTTAATGACGGTGGTTTTATAACGTTGGTGTCATTGTTCGATGGGCGTTCCGTGATTGCTCCCCACTTGTTCGGTTGATAAAAGTTAGACTCACAGCGTGTGTCGAGCTCAGTCTATCATTAGTTGTCGGTCGTCACCGCTAGTCATGAGCGGTCGGTTTAGCGTTATAGTGGTTATTCTGATGGTTCAATATTGTTATGATCAAGTGATTGGTAATAGTGCTGTTGGTGTCAATCTGGTTTGGCCTTTGAATCGCAGTTATTTGGTGAGTTTGTTCCATTCTTTAATCATGTTACGTTACTGTGATTTCCCTATAGTGTTGTTGCCCATTCGTGGCTTATAGTGGTTAAAATAGACGTTGGCTAGGTTCTTCTATCATGGTGTGTGACGTGACGGCTATGGGGAAGGTGGAGGCCGTAACTAGCCTAGGTTAGTTAGCCAAGTTTATCTAAGACGTGGAAATGTTGGGTTCCATGTTAGTTATTTAATTATTCGAATATTACCTTATTGTGAGTAGTTATTTGTATTAAGATAGTTTGATTCCCTTTATTAGTCGCTTGGCAAGTGTATCTTCACACTTTTATGAGACAATTACGATGAACGAAACTGTTCATTGCCGTAAGGTTAATAGTTAATTTTACCCGCTTCGTTAAGTATAAATACGTCAGATTTGACGCTACGAATCCAGTCTCTGCCAAAGACCCATTCGGCTATTAGATGCTCCTGCGTCTAGGTCGTTGTATTTGATTAAGGAATGGCGATAGCAATCGCATCCTAATCGAATAAATATTGCCAGTAGGTTTAAGTGGGTGTAATTGGCTAAATTATAATACTTTGATACTTTGATATTTTCGATAACTACCCTCACGTAGATGGTGGTTTGTCTGTCGTGTTGTGGTTAAATTAATTAGATGTGGGTCATGGGGCCGCTAAAGGGGCGAGTGGAGGCGGCTTTAGGTAGCATTTCCGCGTTTTAAGAGATAGGTTCTCTTAAGGCGTGATTAGTTAAAGAGTTCCAATACCCGTTTCTGGAGTGTGAGCTAACAATATATTAATACATTGTGTATCAAAATCTGAACGGATATTATACACAATGTAATAATTTAGTAGTTTTTGCGTGAAAATGTGACAAACATCCATCCATTCATTCATCCATTCTCACAAGCTTTCGTATTTATAATATTAGTTGGATTAAACGTCTTGCGTAGTATCAAACTCAAACTCAAACTCAAACTCAAACTGAAGTATCAAAGTCAAATTCATCCTCGGCTCATGACGAATTCATAATATTAGTAAGATATTAACAATAATCAAGCCAAGGAAAACAACTTGGACCAGAAAAATCCCCTGGGTTTCCTACTTAACGTGATGAAATTTATAATTTTATACTGCGGATGAAAAGTTGACAGAAAAGCAAAAATAGAATTGAGATAACACGATTTCAGAGTTTATTTATCTAAATCAAACTTTCTGTCCCTTTTGGAAAAGTAATTATTCTTTCATTGAACAACTTTTGTTTTCGAAAAACGCTTAAAGAACTTTTCTCTTGTCTGTGACATCTTTGTTTTTGTAACATTTGAAACGTTTTAAGTTTTAATTGGGACGATTAAGAGGACTTTGCTCAAGCGGCTCCCATAGAAACGAAGTTAGATTCTTAATTGAACGTACTCTAATCAAACCGAACGAAGTTTAATAATTGTAGGGGTAGTATAAGATTTAATTCGATTGATCGCAATTCGCACCGAACACAATTTCACCCTCACCACCTGGGTGCCTGAAGTACTTCGACCATCCGTTGTGCCAGATCTTTTTTCCACGTACTTTGAATTGAAACTGTGGAACCAACTTCCTGCGACGGTGTTCCCACTGAATTACAACATGGGGTTATTCAAGGGGCGGACCAACAAATTCCTGAAAAGCCGGCAACGCATTGGTGGTGCCTCAGGTGCTGCAAATGTTCATGGGCGGCGGTAATCACTTGACATCAGGTGACCCGCCTGCCCGCCTGATCTTATTTTACTATCTTACGAATACTATAAATGCGAAAGTGAGCTTGTTTGTTGGTTTGTCCTTCTATCACGCTGCAATAGAGTTTCGGATCGACGTGATTTTTGCGTGCGCATACCTTCCTTACTCTGTGCTTCTGCACAGAGGATTTGAATGTACACTGCCATGCCCCTTCCAAATTAGCCCGATACCATTTTAGACTGCATCGTCACTTACCATCAAGCGAGATCGCTGTCAAGAACTATCTTGTCATTTAAAAAAAATGTCTTCACCATCATCATCATTATTTTAATTTTCAACGGTAAAGTAACAACTGCTATATATTAAAGTTCTTTGTTTGTTGGAGCAAAACAAGTAATAAATTGCAACTGAAGTGCTGAAATTGTTCTAACTTAGTCAATAAATTTCAGCAGTAAGTCAGACTCAGTCTGTAATAGACAAAATTATACCATGTACCTATGTATAATAGTTCTTTCAATTCACGAGGCCGCGTGATCTTTACTTGTGGTTACGTCGTGTACATGCACATTGCGTAAGTGTGCGTGCCTGTCGGGAGCCTAGGTGGGAGCGGTCAGGCGCGAGTAAGCTCTACCTCACACTTATACAGATACGACACGCACACAACCATGAGCCACGCGCCCTCGTGAGTTGAAAGAACTATACTATTATATCGTCTGTTCCGTAGAACAAAGTCACATGTGCTTTCAAGCATCTGCTAAATTCACAACTTGAGCCTTAAAAGTTTTTGTAAACTTCATATAAAATGTTTATAGTTTACTAAAACCTCTAAGGCTCAAATCACAAGTTATGAATTTAGCAGATGAGACTTTGTTCTATGGAATAGTCGATATATTTGGGGGAAAGACTGACTTACCCATAGTACAGGGGATCTTGTACTGTACTCGTGCATTGTACAAACTCCAAAAAGGATGTTGCCAACTAATCAAACCACCAACTCTTTGTCAAACCTCAAAATGAGCATTTTATGGTAGCTTGTATGAAATACTGAACTGTGACGTCAAAAACATTTGACGCACTTTTTGTAGTTTAATCGATTATTTAAAAAAAAGACGTCTGGCACTCGGGGACTGCCGCGGTAAAGCTATTGCATAGTATTTTTATCAACGCCATCTAGCGGTGAGAGGAGTCCCGTGTCAGGTTATTTTCGTTAGGGAATTTTTGGATTCGGTCTCCACGCTGGCCCGCGATAGAAGCTATGCAATAGCTTAAAAACAATCAATCAGTAGAGTTAGTATAAGATTTAACTCGATTGATCGTATTCGTATTCGATGAAATTAGCGTCACAGTAAAATGAACCTTAATTCTGTTGAGTTAAATTCACAAATCCAGTACAACCGATTTTAATTTAAAGCGTATCCGTATACGACATACGTACTTGTATAAGGATGTATGCACGAAATTGAGCTATAGCTGTTTCATTAAATCCATAACTGAATTATCAAAGTCAAATTCATCCTCAGCTCATGACAAATAAGTTTTAAATAAAATATCCTTTACTCTATTATTATCTTGACAAATAATAGGTAAGGGAATTAGAGACACCCCTACGTCTTAAAACCGAATCTGTTTTAAAATGTACGAGAAAGTTGGTATAAAACGGGAATCGCAGTAGAAATAACATTATTCCCGCGACCCTCCTTAATGTCTGCCGCGAAAATGTTCCCCATTTAGATAATTTGTTCCTTTATGCTTTTTTAAGTACCGAATAAAGTATTTGACATACTTTCTAATTGCGCTGTCTTCTCTATACGCTTGTATAACTGTTACCTAACGCTTATATTAGTAACTAGTGAAATTTTCCAAAATCCTTTCTTAGCGGATGTCTACGTCCTAACAGCTACCTGCACACCAAATTTCAGCTCGATCGGTCCAGTGGTTAGAGCTGTGCGTTGATAGATCAGTCAGTCAGTCAGTCACCTTTGCCTTTTATATATTTAGAAGACTAGCGGACGCGACGCTCGCTTCTAATCTCGGGAACGGCTGGACCGATTTTGACAGGACTTTCACTGGTAGATAGCTGATATTATCGGGCATCGTATAGGCTACTTTTTTAACCGACTTTCGAAAAAGGAGGAGGAGTTGTGTTTTTCTACCTCTGTATATCGATATCTCCGTGATTTCTTAACCGATTTGCGTAAATCTTTTTTTAATCGACACAAAAACTTTGCGAGATGGTCCCATAAAAACTTCGGGTTCCAACTCCTCAATCTTGATGCTGCAGGGGTACTGCTCCCCTAAACTGTGGGGATTTAAGAACTGTTGATTATGAATAGTTATTGTAGGCACCAAGTAACTCCATTGTTAAATTCCAGGACCGAACTCCTCAATCATGATGCTGAAGGGGTTCTGCCAACCTAAACTGTGGTGATTTAGGAACGCGGACGAAGGCGCGGGCGTCCGCTAGTTAATAAATAATAGCGGGAAAGTTTGTCATACAGATAGCTATTATGACGTAGGCATAGGTGTTTGAAAGAACGAACTTAACGTGAGCGAAGCTGCAGGCGAAAGCCTTATACGTATATTAAGAAAGTTTGCCATTTCAACTGAAAGCCAAACACGTACCTACCTCGTGAACTTCCTCTCATAACCGTATCTGTTCACGTAGTGGCATAAAACTTTAATATCGCGTTGAAAAGCCTTCTCCCAAGTTAATGGTTTGATTCATTCTTTTTCTTAATCTTCTCATTCCAACGACCTCTGGCATAGTGGTGAGCGCTGTGGTCCTATGAGTCCCAGCATAGCTAGCATGGGCAGGGGAAAAAAAATTTATCCCCCGATTTTATCCACTGACAGGGGATAAAATTATCTTTTCCCTATGCTAAAGCATGGCGACAGAGGAGAAGGCGATGTATATTCCTATAAGTATATCCACTGAGTGTTATTTCCACCACTGTGCCCATGCTCGACGGATGGATAAAACTAAGTGAGGGGATAAACGCTTTATCCTTTTCCCGGGGATAAAATTTCTCCTGCCTATGCTAGCCTTGCAGGTTCGATTCAGCGACTAATTGGGTATTTGACTTCATTTTTTTAGTATGTTTATCTCACGAAGTTACGAGCGCTTTGCTTGTGGTTACGTCGTGTACATGCACATTGCGTAAGTGTGCGTGCCTATTAGGCGCGAGCAAGCTCTCGCTCACACTTATACAGATACTAGCTTTTGCTCGCGGCTTCGCTCACGTTAAATTCGATTTTTTAAACCCCTATTTTACTCCTTTAGGGGTTGAATTTTCAAAAATCCTTTCTTAGCGGATGCCTACGTCATAATAGCTATCTGGATGCCAAATTTCAGCCCGATCCGTCCAGTGGTTAGGGCTGTGCGTTGATAGATCAGTCAGTCAGTCAGTCAATCAGTCACCTTTGCCTTTTAAATATTTAGACGACACACACACAACCATGAGCCACGAGCCCTCATGAAAGAACTATACTTAAAAATAACTTAAAATAAAGGTTTTTAATATTATAACACAATGCCATTTTCATTTTTTTAATATATTATCTAGTCTCGAAAATATAGAGCTTTTATGTTCCCTGTTAGATAAAGAGAGCGCTACTAAATCATGACGTCACGAGCGAGTAGCTCCATACACCCTCCTTCGTGGAACCGTTGTCAACGGTACGGTATGACGTCATTCTGTAACGGTCGACTACGGCCAACTTGAGATGGAAGGGTAGTGTTGAGTAGGACATACAAGAGGCGGTACATTTCGCTCATTTGCGACAAGAGTGACATAATTCAAAATCGACGATGAGAGAATTCTCTCATTAGAGAGTAATGTTTTGTGGATGCTGCGGTCTCGAAACAACAAAGCGACAGAGCATTAAGTCACAATTTCTCTCGCTCTTATTGTTTTGTGCTTAGCGTAATGTTGTTTTTATAGCAAAAAGTATAAATTTTCGACACTAAAATTGATGAATTTTGAGTTATGTCACCCTTGTCGCAAATGAGCGATTTGTCCCGTACATGACGTGAAAATGTAAGAGCGGCTCATCACTTCAAAATGTAGTACTTCACATTTTTTGTCGCGGTAGTCGCGTTACACATATTTTTGAGGCTGAGGCGATTCGGTATCAATGTCTTCCATCCGACTGTAGTGACATCAAATGTCATATTTGTACTCATTACTTCAAAAATTCATTATTGCCAAGCTTCATTCGCCTCATTTGAAGTGGGACAATGGAATGGCTCAGTACAAAAAAGAGGCTACTCTTACAAACTCTTTTTCAAGTCATGTCCTACTCAACACTAAAGGGTAATAAAATCTCTCGGACACAGTGCCTCGTTATCTACAGGGGCACATGAACTCATCTCTCAGCAAAGCGCAAGTAAATCTGTCAGCTGAGCTGCTGATTCGCTATAAACGATTTTTAATCGCCTCAGTACTGAGAAAATATTTTAAATAGATTCAATGCCAGTGTTAAATATATTAGTGCGAGAGACCGCGGTATAAAATATAAATGTTATTCTTAATGCTACTGCTCCATCTGCATTAATGTTAGTGTTAACGGCTGAGCTCAAATTGATTAGCGCTTAGCGTCTAACGTCATTATATACATTTAACGCAGTAAAATATTGGCCCCATCTGCGTAATGCCTTTATTATCGTGTTAATTTACGCGTTACGCCGCAGGTGGAGCCCGGGCATTAGAGAGAAACAAATTAATGATGATCTTACTCAACTAAATAGCTATCTATACTTCTTTACTAATATTACAATTGCGAAAGTGTGTTTGTTGGTTGGTTTGTCCTTCAATCCCGCTGCAACAGAGCTACGGATCGACGTGATTTTTTACATGGGTAATGGGTATAGTTGAAGACCTAGAAAGTGACATAGGCTACTTTTTATCCCGGAAAATCAAAGAGTTCCCGCGGGATTTTAAAAATTAAGTCCACGCGAACGAAGTTGCGACTTCGTTCGTGGATTGCGGTGTTTTGCGGTTTCAACTCCTGCTGCTATTTTTTATCCCGGATAATATATATCTGCTATTATAATATTATAAATGTGAAAGTGTGGATGTTTGGATGTTTGTTACTCAATCACGCCACAACAACTGAACCGATTTGGTTGAAATTTTGGCACAGAAATAGATTATAGTCTGGAATAACACATATGCTACTTTTTATCCTGGAAAATAAGAGAGTTCCCGCGGGAATCAAGAAACCTCAATCCACGCGTACGAAGTCGCGGGTATCATCTAGTAATTAATATTGTTATGTGTCCGATAGAGAATTTTTAGCGCCGCCTCTCTGACTGTTAGAGATCAACGAATTTGACTTTACGCGGGCCATAAAATTTACTGAGAAAAATGTGTGTATTTACAGTTATACGCGATTTCATACCGGCCATGTGGGAATTTTTATTTCTTTCGGCGAGCGTGATTTGGTTATCTTGGATCAAAATAATATAAATTATTTATTTTACAGTCATTTCTTTACGTTTTGTGGGTTTTTAATTAGCACCTAGTGGTACGCTGAAGTATATCTTTGTCCGTACTTAAAGGGAAATCATTTTATACGTCTATGAAATATAGTTTTTTCGGAGTAGAGTTAGGTTTTGAAAATCTCGCGGGGTCTGGTGGGAGGCTTTGGCCGTGGCTAGTTACCACCCTACCGTCAAAAACGTGCCGCCAAGCCATTTAGCGGTCCGGCACTATGGCGTCTAGAAATACCCCTTCCAAGTTAGCCCGCTATCATCTTAGACTGCGTCGTCACTTACCATCAGGTGAAATCGCAGTCAAGGACTATCTTGTCATTGAATTAAAAATAAATACTAGTACTAACTTTGTCATTTTATCTCAGCATTTTCAAACTCACCGAAAACCACTCAAAGACAACGTTACGAAAATTCAATTCAGTTATATATACGCTTAAAACTGAAACCGCTGTGTGCTGAAAATTGTTAATGGTATTACAGTTTTTAAACTTTCACCCGCATGTTTCAATTAACGTAAATCGTGTTTGTCATATATTTTGGAAGTTTGAATTCAATAACACCCTCCGCACATTATTCACTCCCCTCACGCGTGTGTTTATAATTATTATAACGATAATTTGGAGATAAAATTCAAAATATAATATCAAGCAAAATATTATTAATTTTGGTAATAACATTTACATAGTAACTCGGCGCGTATTTATTAGTCCGTATTGGTTTATGAAAGTGATTAACATTTATTAGCATTTGCAATGTATTGCTGATTCGCATTAGGTAATTAATATGTCGATAAGCCTCAATAACCCAATGGTTAAAGGTACTGAAAACTGAAAGCTCGCAGGTTCGAACCCCACCCGTTGCACTATTCAAAGTCAAATTGCTCTATTGGCTTGAAAACAATGGGTGGTTAGGCATTCATTAATGGTCCAGTGTCATCGGCCATTATAAATGTGAAAATGTGGATGTTTGGATGTTTGTTACTCAATCACGCAAAAACGTCTGAACGGATTTGGATGAAATTTAGCGTGCATGTAGCGTTTGACGCAGGAGCTACTGGGTATGTAGCTTTGGTTCTCCTACAAATCTCCCCATTTCTGAATATCAGGTCACTGTGCAGTATTAAAACAACATTGCATAATAAAAAGCCGGTATGAAATATATGAAACTTAATCCATTGTTCCAGTTATTATCGCGGAAAGCTTTCTCTTTATTAAAACAAACCGTGAAATACGCGGAACGATTTTTAGTGCGAACTGTTGATGGATTAAGTAAATAAATATTCATGTTGCAAATGCGAAGTTTACCATGGTTGTTTATGGAATTACGGTCATATTTTAATCTCATTTCGCCCTATTTATAAAAGTAACCTATATTTTCAATCCATACGTTTTTAAGCTACTGCATAGCTTCTATCGCGGGCCTGAGCGTGGAGACCGAATCCAGAAGATCCGTAACGAAAATAACCTGACACGGGACTCCTCTCACCGCTAGATGGCGTTGATAAAAAATGTTATACAATAGCTTTACCGCGGCAGTCCCCGAGTGCAACACGTCTTTTTTTTTAGCGAGCAAACGAGCACGCTGTCACTTAATGTTAAGTGACTACCGCCGCGCACGAAAAAAAGCCATTCAGCAAAGAAAAGACAACGATTCTTCTTCTTTTCTTTGCCACCTGCACACCACTGCACGCACACGCACACGCACACATTTTGTGACATAAACATACACACACACTCACACAGAGACAGTCAAACTTATAACATTCCTTCGTTTTTGCGTCGGGGCTTAAAAACTCCATCGTATGTTTTTATTGAAAAAGTCATAACATAAGCCCCTCTGTTATTGAGCATATTTTGAATACTCCACAAAGAAATCTGCCTCTTGCAGTTATTCAAATAGTTATTACCACTTATAAATCTACGATTCAGTCAATAAAGACTTCCGAAAAAAAAAAATGGCCGCCCCGGCGTTTTCGTGAAATATTGCAGCTCAGGCAGGAACAACCGACAACAATGAAAGAGCAATTTTCTGTCGATTCCACCGACTATGCAATTTTTGGGATCACGTTTTCGATTTGCTCGAAAACTAAGTAACTTTTTACTGAAAGCACTTTTTAACCGACATCTAAAAAAGGAGGATCCCAAATTGGTATAGATATATAGGTAGTTGATCTATATATATAAAATTCAAAGTCCTGACTGACTGACTGAGATATCAACGCACAACCTAAACTACTGAAGTTAAAAACTTGAAATTTTTACAGTTGGTCTCTTTTATGACGTAGGCGCACGCTAAGAAAGGATTATTGGAAATTCCACCCCTAAGGGGTTCAAATAGGGGATGGAAGTTTATATGAAACTCCGTCATTTTTCAAGCTGTTTTCATCAAAGTTGGTATTTGAGCTTTCAGTTATTTAACTGAAAGCTCAAATACCAACCTAGTAAAGAAGTACGTGTGTCACAGTTTTTGAAAATTCCACCCCAAAACCTAATTCCACGCGGACGAAGTCGCGGGGGCAAAAGCTAGTTTTGTATATAGTTCTGTCTGCCCGTCTTAACATGTATTGGATTGTATATAGGTATGCATTTTTGAAACTTCATTGTAGAAACACTGTACACATAGCATAGTTTTGTTACCTATTGCACATTTTTTTTTTTAAAGAGCAACCGCCGAGTTTATCAGCAGGCAGGAGGGCATTCCGAACCAGTGGTAGATTCATCGACGATTCAAAAGCACTTGTAAAAATTTATTTGAATAAAAAATATTTCTATTCTGTTCTATGTTAATTGTAATATTTTGTGTGTACCGATGGGGCTGACATAAAGGTAACCTTTAAAAGTTCCATATTAAATAATGAGAATAAAAAATAAAAAAAGAGGAGGTTCTTAATTCGTTAGGACTTTTTTTTTATGTAGGTTCCCCGATTACTCGAAGATCAATTTGGAAAATTCTGTTTTTGTTTGAAAGGGCATACTTCCCAGGTGATCCCATTGTTATCAGGGCAGGATCAAATGATGGAATCCTGGAAAAATCGAGAGAACTCTTCAAATTTTTTTATAAGCACAATTGATATACTTTGTAGTGACGTTTGATTGGTTTTGTAAAAATAATTTTTACGCTTATTGCGTAACTACGTAAAATTATGTAATTAGATTCAGCAAGTCTAGTGTTAATCATAGGTTAAAGATAGAGTCACTTATCGTCAGGGATTGCAGTTTAGAGTTGCCTTGAATTAAAAAAAAAAAGCGCTCGGACAAAGCCAATATGAAGCAAGCTTTAACGGCAGGATCTCCGAAAACAGCCTGTTTTGGATTCAATAGTAAACAATCAAATATTCATTGTTTTGATAGGTTAAAAATATATGTTGTAGATTAATACACGTTCTAATTTATTTTGCCGTTCAAAAGTCCATATTTTGAACTTCACTCGATGAAATAATATTCCGAAAACAGTGTAGTTTTCAATTGGGTTTCGGTTGTATGTGTAGTATATCAAAGTTAAACTAAAAAAAAAAATTACAAAAAATAGGCAAAAGCTTCTAGAATAATATTTTGCCGTTAATTTTTCTCTAAAAAGCTTTCTTTTTTTTTAATCATGACTGGTTTACTTTCTTTATAACAAAGTGGCTCGGGCGCCTCATTTCAGTAGCTCGCAAGGTATCATCGAGGGAGGACGTATCGCTCTAGCTGGCTCACTGCGATCCCCGCTGATCAGACGAACTATTGGAGTATTATTTATTTGTGTTCACTTATCATAGATAATCAAAATAAAATTAGTGTGTAAATATTATTACCTATTATCTTCTAGTGTGTAAATCTTGTTATGTATTATTAAATCTGTAAATATTAATGTAAGTTAGGTACTCTTATAGTAAATTAATTAATTAAGAATATAATAAAGTGAAAATATGGGGATTAAAAATAAACAAAAGAACAAAATATCCAGATTTAAATTACGAAAGCTTAGACAAAATATAAGGTAAGTTTGATCCTTCTAATACAAATGTTGTACCTATTCTGTACCTTACCTACTTTATTTTTTTTAATTCTTGTGAATCTTTGGACAGACTTTCGAAATCGATCTGGACTCTCGAATTCCCTGCACTTGAGAACTATTGCCAAAATCAGAAAAAAGTGGCAGCCATTTTCTTTTTTCTCGTTATGGGACCAATTCCTTTCAAAATCGATATCTGGAGATCCCTGTGCTCATAAAGGAGAACCACTGCCAAAATCAAAAAAAGTGGCGGCCATTTTCTTTTTTCTCGTTATGGGACCGATTTCTTTCAAAATCAATATCTAGGGGTCCCTGTGCTCATAAAAGAGATAACCACCACTACCAAAATTAGAAAAAGTGGCGGCCATTTTCTTTTTTCTCGTTATGGGACCGATTTCTTTCAAAATCGATATCTGGGGATCCCTGTGCTCATAAAAGAGATTACCACTGCCAAAATAAAAAAAAGTGGCGGCCATTTTCTTTTTTCTCTTTATGGGACCGATTTCTTTCAAAATCGATATCTGGGGATCCCTGTGCTCATAAAAGAGATAACCACTGCCAAAATTAGAAAAAGGGGCAGCCATTTTCTTTTTTCTCGTTATGGGACCGGTTTCTTTCAAAATCGATATCTGGGGATCCCTGTGCTCATAAAAGAGATAACCACTGCCAAAATTAGAAAAAGTGGCGGCCATTTTCGTTTTTCTCGTTATGGGACCGATTTCTTTCAAAATCGATATCTGGGGATCCCTGTGCTCATAAAAGAGATAACCACTGCCAAAATTAGAAAAAGTTCGGCCATTTTCTTTTTTCTCGTTATGGGACCGATTTCTTTCAAAATCGATATCTGGGGATCCCTGTGCTCATAAAAGAGATAACCACTGCCAAAATTAGAAAAAGTGGCGGCCATTTTCTTTTTTCTCGTTATGGGACCGATTTCTTTCAAAATCAATATCTAGGGATCTCTGTGCTCATAAAAGAGATATCCACTGCCGAAATTAGAAAATTGGCGGCCATTTTCTTTTTTCTCGTTATGGGACCGATTTCTTTCAAAATCGATATCTGGGGATCCCTGTGCTCATAAAAGAGATAACCACTGCCAAAATTAGAAAAAGTGGCGGCCATTTTCTTTTTTTCGTTATGGGACCGATTTCTTTCAAAATCGATATCTGGGGATCCCTGTGCTCATAAAAGAGATAACCACTGCCAAAATTAGAAAAAGTGGCGGCCATTTTCGTTTTTCTCGTTATGGGACCGATTTCTTTCAAAATCGATATCTGGGGATCCCTGTGCTCATAAAAGAGATAACCACTGCCAAAATTAGAAAAAGTTGCGGCCATTTTCTTTTTTCTCGTTATGGGACCGATTTCTTTCAAAATCGATATCTGGGGATCCCTGTGCTCATAAAAGAGATAACCACTGCCAAAATTAGAAAAAGTGGCGGCCATTTTCTTTTTTCTCGTTATGGGACCGATTTCTTTCAAAATCAATATCTAGGGATCTCTGTGCTCATAAAAGAGATATCCACTGCCGAAATTAGAAAATTGGCGGCCATTTTCTTTTTTCTCGTTAAGGGACCAATTTCTTTCAAAATTGATCCCTGTGCTCATTATAGAGGTAACCATTGTCAAAACTAGAAAAAGTGGTGGCCATTTTCTTTATTCTTGTTATGGAATTTATTTGTTACGTTCCCTTATTGGTTGAGCGAAGCAACGGCTGGATCGTCATGCTCGTGAACGGGTGTCACCAACGGGAATGTTTGTCTACTTTCTGGTTAGTACAGTAATGTGGAGCGGAGATATCGAATTTGAAAGAATTTTATCCAATAGTAAATAATGATAAGAACGCCTTTTTAATATTTGACTAATGTTTAAGGGGCAAGTCTGGAAGAAATGCGCAAATAGATACTTACGGTTTAACCCAAATTAAAAAACTCATTGAATTGAATGACACCACAAAAAACCTCGATTGCTTAATAGATGAGCCTATAAGTACGCCGCGAAATATATCTAAAATAAATTTCAGTTTTTGAGAAAAAAAATCAGCAACATTATCAAAATCACCGAAATCGACCTTTTTTATTTAATACATCTTATGCTATTCCGATGTTATATTTGGAATAATTTTTGGTTAAATCGTGAGAAGGAAGTATAGAGAAAATTTTCACCATTAAAATTTTATATTAATTCAAACCAAAAAGCAATAATATAAGACTAAAAATCATTAATTTTGTAGCGAAAATCGTTCCCCGTTGCTCATACATTTTAGTATGAAGCAGTAGCCGCCCGTAATTCGCTTTATATTACAGTGTTCAACCACAAATAAATTCAATCGCGTCCCAATGTTCAAGGTGATAGCACGCTCGTTTTCGTAGAGCACCGCAACTCCGGCGACCGCGATATAATAATTGTTCCGACGAGCATTAGGGTGGGTCGCGAGTGTCGGAAACGACTGCTAATTTTTTTATTTGTATTCTTCGAGTACGAACGTAGTAAGTATGTGAGTTTTATTATGTATTTTTTTAATCATCAAACACTTTATTAATTAGCAAACACTAATGTACTCATTAATATCGTAACTTATTTTGCTCCTCATTTCAGGTAGATATGAAAAAGCGTCTTTATAACCCTACAAACACTAAACCGATTTGGCTGATACATATTTTGGAATTCAGATAGCTTATACCCTGGATTAACATATAGGCTACCTTTAAACCTTTAAAATCTAATTGGGGTTTGCAAAAAATCTAATTTAATTAATTATATCCTAATTTCTAATAAATACCTTATTAACTATATTGTTTCAGGAAACAAAGTGTCAATTCTGGAAAACAAAAGCTTGAAAGATGATGCGTGCACTGATGTTGAAAAAGCAACGAGAGTTCTATTTCAGGAAATACAAAATATGGAAAATATAATTGTAAATGACAAAGTTACTTGGAACCAATCTGCTTGCTTCAACTGCCACAAGATACATAAGCTACATATTGTAATATTTTTTGTTTTGAAAAGAGCAACTGCCGAGTTTCTTGCCGGCTCTTCTCGGCAGAATCAGCATTCTACATGAAATATATAATTTTGAGTTTGAATTATTTAGTGACACTTGTTTTGTCTAAACTAATATCATAAAGATGAAATATTTGCTTCTTTGTAAGTTTGTAAAATTGTTTGTAATGGATAAACTCAAAAACTCCTTAACCGATTTTAAAAATTCTTACGCTCATGGAAAGCTATTATTCCTTTAGTAACATGAGCTATATTTTATTTAAAAAAAAATAACCGTAACTTCGTGAGATATACGTACTATACATGTTTGCAATACTCATAATTACCTACAAGCACGTCCGCGGGGCTATATATTGAACTATTATAGTTGAGCAACTATAACCCCTTTTTTATTCAAATTAGTCTGTTGAAACATGAGCACGATGAAAAATGTTGACGTTCTCATCATGATTATTTAGTAATCTTTATCCAATTAAATATTTTTGTAACTATAATTGACTATGTATCTGGAAATTCCTCTTTAAATAATTCGAATCGGACCCTTACTTAGAAGTTATTCCATTCAGACAAAAGTTACATGACAAAAAGCGTGCACTGTGGCCCCACCCTATACCGCCACTGGTCACTAGTCTCACTACGGGCCCGCGAACTTCATTATGCGGTTAAAATACATTGCGTATTTTCTGTGAAATTCATTAATATCCTACTAAGACGAACGCGTGATGTGCATTTAACTTGAGGGAAGCGCCAAACGTAGATTGTTAAGATTGTTACTTTCCAAGGTGCGTATACTAATATTGTATGATATGTCTGTGTGAATAGAAATTATCAATGTGGGTGTTCTATCGCAACTTCTCACGCGTCCAGACTGCAGGCTTAACTATAGCAAAAAAAAATATTACTGCCACTTTTTCTAATTTTGGCAGTGTTTATCTCTTTTATGAGCACAGAGATTCCCAGATATCGATTTTGAAAGAAATCGGTCCCATAACGAAAAAAAAGAAAATGGCCGCCACTTTTTCTAATTTTGGCAGTGGTTATCTCTTTTATGAGCACAGGGATCCCCAGATATCGATTTTGAAAGAAATCGGTCACATAATGAAAAAAAAGAAAATGGCCGCAACTTTTTCTAATTTTGGCAGTGGTTATCTCTTTTATGAGCACAGGGATCCCCAGATATCGATTTTGAAAGAAATCGGTCCCATAACGAGAAAAACGAAAATGGCCGCCACTTTTTCTAATTTTGGCAGTGGTTATCTCTTTTATGAGCACAGGGATCCCCAGATATCGATTTTGAAAGAAGTCGGTCCCATAACGAGAAAAAAGAAAATGGCCGCCACTTTTTTTGATTTTGGCAGTAGTTATCTCTTTTATGAGCACAGGGATCCCCAGATATCGATTTTGAAAGAAATCGGTCCCATAACGAGAAAAAATAAAATGGCCGCCACTTTTTTTGATTTTGGCAGTGGTTCTCTTTTATGAGCACAGGGATCACCAGATATCGATTTTGAAAGAAATCGGTCCCATAACGAGAAAAAAGAAAATGGCCGCCACTTTTTCTAATTTTGGCAGTGGTTATCTCTTTTATGAGCACAGGGATCCTCAGATATCGATTTTGAAAGAAGTCGGTCCCATAACGAGAAAAAAGAAAATGGCCGCCACTTTTTCTAATTTTGGCAGTGGTTATCTCTTTTATGAGCACAGGGATCCCCAGATATCGATTTTGAAAGAAATCGGTCTAATAACAAAAAAAAAACTGAACAAAATATGTAGTAAGTAAAATATTAATCGAACTTACTTAATACCTTGTTTGAGCTTTAACAGTTTAAAACTGCATGTTTTGTTCTTTCTTCAATATAAATATTTCATAAACCTTAGAACTGCCCTACTGTTAGGTATCATAAGGTTATTTAATCTATGACGTAAAATTTGCGCTGCGGCGGGGTTAGCGAGTTCATTTGATGAGCGCGAGCGAGACCTCACCGTGCGAGGAACGAAGTGGCTCTAAAATACCTACTGCGGCCGAAGATCGTGCCCTTAAGATTAAATTCAGTCTTGAATTTTGAAACATTTCGTTAAAACGCAAACGTCATAATATCTTGGTATCTTGACGTCGACGAGAGAAACAAAACGAAATCATAAATTCATACAGATAACCTTCGTTTGTTATTTCCATGCATAAATCAAATTTTGTCATTTTCAAATTTTCGCAGAGTTCTTTTTATCGTAAGACATCGGCACACACAACAAAAACTGAGCTTCTAATGCTCTGATTTGATAATAAATTCCATATAAATTACCATAGACATAAATGAACGCTCGACCTGTCGAATTGTTAAGCTTGCAATAGCTTCTATCGCGGGCCTTGAGCGTGGAGACCGAATCCAGAAATTCCGTAACGAAAATAACCTAAGACTCCACGGACACGGACTCCTCTCACCGCTAGACGGCGTTGATAAAAAATGCTATGCAATAGCTTTACCGCGGCAGTCCCCGAGTGCCACACGTCTTTTTTTTTTATTCAATGACAAGATAGTCCTTGACTGCGATCTCACCTGATGGTAAGTGATATAGTCTCTAGGCCCTAAATCCTAGAGTAAAATACACTGGGCTTTTTTTACTTGATGACAAGATAGTTCTTGACTGCTATATTTCATCTAATGGTAAGTGACGATGCAGTCTAAGATGGTAGCGGGATAACTTGGAAGGGGTATGGCAGTGTAGATTCAAACCATACCCGTAATCGGTTTCTACACGCCATCGTGCCAGAACGCTGAATCGCTTGGCGGCACGTCTTTGATGGTAGGGTGGTAACTAGCCACGACCAAAGCCTCCCAGCAGACCAGAGACCATTCAGAAATTATAAATTCCCAAGAAGACTGCCTCCGGGGTGCTGGCGCTTGGAAGGAAGAACCTATGCATTCTAGTACGAGCTTTGACGGGACATTGTGGCCTAAACAGGCACATGTATAACCTCAAGCTCCAGGGCTCAGATGTGTGCAAGCTTTGCCAGGATGCGGTGGAGACACCGCTGCACATCATCTGTTACTGCCCTGCTATAATGCATAAACGTAGCATCCATCTGGGGAAACATATAGTTCACCCCGAGGAGGCTATACTCATTCCAGCCAAGAAAGTGCTGCTGTTCCTGGCGGCAACGAGTATCGGCGAGGAAATATGAATAGTGGCGAGCACAATAGATCGACGACGGTCAACGTGCTACAGGGCCTCGGGACCTGCATAGCGGCAACACAAGAAGATGAAGATGAAATTCCCAAATTGCCCCCGCCTCTGGGGAAAATATTCATAGGAATATTTTCCCCAGAGGGAGTGGTCTAGCTTGCACCGCTAATGCGAATAAACGGACATAACATCATACATATAAAGTGAATGAGCAGGCCATAATTAAAAGGTCACATGTCACGCCAGCAATATCGCCTGTACCTACACACACCGTTAATATCAATTTATTCTACTACTGCGCGTTCATTTTTATTGTCCCACTAATTTATCCCGTCAGGGGCAAGGTTTTATGTTGGTTTGACACGAATTTCCTGCTGCAAAAACTGCTGGACATAAGTCTCTTGCATGGACCTCCACAGATCTTACGCCGCCTAAATCCAGCGGCTCTCTGCGACTCGTTTGATGTCGTCGGTCCACCTCGTGGGGGGTCTGCCAACACTGCGCTTCCCGGTGCGGGGTCGCCACTCCAGCATCTTGGGACCCCATCGACCATCAGTTCTTCGAACTATGTGCCCCGTCCATTTCCACTTCAGTTTCACAACTCGCAGAGCTAACCTTTAATTTCATATCTTACCTTACTCATTAATATAACCTTAAAAGATTTATATTCACAATCTTGCTATGCAGCCCCCAGTTCACAATGGCCGAAGTTCGGCGAAAGTTGGCCAACGTGTAAGCAAGAACTATAGAGCAAGTATTTTGATTCGGATCACGTATTCACACACCTTTAGAGCATTACAAGTGGAGGAGAATCGCGTGGAGGGCGGTACGACCCAAAATCAAGAAGGCTAACGAGTCTGTTCAATAAGTTAGTTTACTTAGAAGGGTTACTTTTTTATATCAAACTGTTTGATTCATCGACTATGATATAATATATGACGGATTAACTGTCGCCGAGTTGTTTTTAAATCTTCATTATTATCATTACTCTGCATAGTGATAGCAAATCAAACTATAGAAACTTGAAAGATCCTTTTATTGGAATTGAGGTGATTCACAATAATAACACAGAGCTCCGCACTGTACGGCTACTCACGCCGGAATGAATCGAGCAACAATAAACACTCGTATTTATAACAAAATCAAGAATAGGAGATTTGTTTATAAAAACGTTTTTACATGCAAGAAACTTATTTGTAATAATTAATTAATCATTTTTAACTTAAAGTAATCAATTGTAATTATAATTTAACTTATGATTAATTTTAGTTTTAATATTGAAGAGTTGTTGCGCCGATATATATGTATAAAATGAGTGTACAAAAAGAGGTGGATATGTTACAAGCGGTTGATGGGGTCCCAAGGTGCTGGAGTGGCGACCCCGCACCGGGAAGCGCAGTGTTGGCAGACCCCCCACTAGGTGGACCGACGACATCAAACGAGTCGCAGGGAGCCGCTGGATTCAGGCGGCGCAAGACCGAGATCCATTAAACATCCATAAGCAAGACACTTATGTCCAGCAGTGGACACTGGACGTCTATTAGTTGATAAAGAAGATGTTACAAGCGTGTGGTAAATGAAGCGCGTAATGGCAGATGTTTGTCGTAATTTGTCATGTTATTTAACAATGAAGTACTCTATTATACTCTTCGTCGTTCGGAACAATTTTTTCGCTTGTTTTGTGAGTATATAACTCATCCCTAGTAGAACATAGTTCATCGATGGCTCTTAATACAATGTTGCTTCAATCAATTTTCAATTCGCCCACGTCAACTGGCTTATCAAATATACTCAAGAACTATCTCCCTTCGACGGTGTTCCCACTTAATTACAACATGGGGCTATTCAAGGGGCGGACCAATAAATTCTAGTAAAGCCGGCAACGCACTGGTGGTGCCTCTGGTACTACAAGTGTTCATGGGCGGCGGCAATCACTTAACATCAGGTGACCCACCTGCTCGTTTGCTCGCTATTCATATAAAAAAAAACAAATGTCACATAATTTCAGAGACAACGACCACTCTAACTGAGTGACCAATGGAGAAGAAGAAAAAATGAGAACATAACTGGAAACTGTCAGGTTACCTCACTACAATAAAGCATTGCAAGATGCTCCGGTATCGGGGTAAAACGTGCGTCGAGAGAAGTATACAAGTCTGGTGTGGTAGTGCATGTGAGTGGTGGTGGTATTGCTTGCTTGGGAACTTGGCTCTCTTGCTTGGTTGGGGAGGTAAGCGGTGCTTAGCTTGTAACTGCATGTTTGACCGATACCAAAAATTCCGAGGCCAGCGGGATTCGAACCCACATCTCTTTGGGAATCGCGCCCGAGTGTGTTGACCGTTACACTACGGCCAAATTGAACCACACATCAGTCACGAAATTAGTGATATGTATATACTTTTTCAATCAGTTTTATAGCAACGGAATTTTTGATATATAGATTTATAAATACATAAATCTATTAGAATATAGAATACAGAATATTTTCATACAAAATCGAGCATTCATGTACATAGCTCCCGAGGGTATTTACATAATTCCGCCGGGCTATAGAATGATGAATCACGTGGGGAAACACGGAATTATGCCGCTCTTGATTTTTCCCGCAAACTTTGCAAGCGGGAAGTTTGTTTGCCTCTCCCATCGTTCAACACTCCACTTGAAAATGGAAATGTTTAATGGTGATATTAAAAGATAATATCACTACATAGTATAAAACAAAGTCGCTTTCTCTGTCCCTATGTACGCTTAAATCTTTAAAATTTTGATGCGGTTTTTTTAATAGATAGAGTGATTGCAGAGGAAGGTTTATATGTAAAATAGCATCCATTAACAGTGAATGACATAGGCTATATATTTTATAGTCGTGCGAAGCCGGAGCGGGCCGCTAGTTGTATAATATACGACGCTGTCTATCGCCTATATTATACACAAAATGGATGTAATCACTGACTTAGCTATCAATCACACTTGAAACTAATATTATAAACTAGTTGATGCCCGCGGCTTCGCTCGCGTGGATTTAGTTTTTAAAAATCTCGCGGGACCACTTCGATTTTCCGGGGTAAAAAGTAGCCTATGTGCCTCTCCTGGTCCTTAACTATAGTTGAAAGTATAGGAGGAACGTAGGCTAATTTCGTCGATCCGTTGCTTTGTTGTGGCGTGATTAAAGGACAAACTAACAAACAAACGCATTTGTAATATAAGAAAACTGAATACGTTTATAAATACATATCAAAAATTCCGAGGCCGGCGGGATTCGAACCCACATCTCTCTGGGAATTGCGCCCGATTGTGTTAACCGTTACACCACGGCCGAACCACACGTCAGCCACGGAATTAGTGATATGTATCTACTTTTTCAATCAGTTAGTAAGTTAAAAAAGTAGATACATATCACTAATTCCGTGGCTGACGTGTGGTTCGGCCGTGGTGTAACGGTTAACACACTCGGGTGCGATTCCCACAGAGATGTGGGTTCGAATTCCGCTGGCCTCGGAATTTTTGATATGTATTTATAAACCTATTAGGTTATTTCCTTTAAGTGTAGGTTAACACTTCAATAAAAAATTAAAAAATAAGAAAACTGAGACTAATGTAGACGGTTTTTACCATTGGTAAAAACCGCGGATACTTTTACTTTTTAATACTTTTTTTTTACAAATAATGTCTGACGTTATCTTATTTGGCCAACAACTAAACCGGTTCCCGTGTCTATTCTCATCACTATAACTTATCATCTCCGAACGATCTTGAGACTTGACAATATGGATCAAGGGTCAAAGTTTTTATTGAAGTGCTCGTATACAAGTTCACGACTGGAATAAAAGTTACAACAACAACAACGATAACTTTGGTCGTTGGCGATTTCATTATAATGGATATCAAAGAGTAAAGACATACAATTTCTTTAATAATAATGGTTTTATGAACCGTCGCTTCCAATTCATGAATTCAATGGCTTCTAACTGGAAAGTAAAGTCTGTGGAATGCCAAAGTTCGCTCTTTAGATCACACCATTAGACCATTGAGAACCACTTTCTATGAAGATGAGATGAGAGTAAAATGATAACGAGAGACTTAGAGAGATAAAGAGAGACGAGAGATCTATAGAGCGTGCTAAGACTTGCTATAATAGAATAGAATAGAAATATTTTTTATTCAAATAAACTTCTGCTCGGACTTAAAATAGAGTTTTTTTTTTCGAATCAAATTCAAAACTCAAAATTATTTATTTAATGTCGGCCAACTTGTGACTCTTATGACAAGACGATAATCTACCAACGGTTCGGAACGCTGATTCTGCTGAGAAGAGCCGGCAAGAAACTCAGCAGTTGCTCTTTTCAAAGCAAAAAATGTTGCAATATGTAGCTTATCTATCTTGTGGACAGCTGAAGGAAAGCAGGTTGGTTCCAAGCAACTTTGTTATTAAGGAATTCATTAACTGTGTAATAACCTCTACTTATTAAATGTGTTTTTACACCCTGTTTAAATATATGTAATGGTAAATCTAACAATTCTTTCGGAATCAAGTTATAAAAGCCTATACTCGACCCCACAAAGGATTTCTGCACTTTACACAGACGATCCGTGTTTGTTTATAGAGATGAATATTTTGTTTCACAAAGACATTGTTATAAATACTGATCTGAATGTGAATCTGCGACCTTTCAGTTTTCAGTCCGCACCTTTAACCGTTGGGTTATTGAGGCTTCATTTATTATGTGACCATGGGGACAGAACTCATAATTTACGACTTTTGTTAAAATAATTATTTTCTTAAGTGAAATAATTTCAATATTATGAAGAAGTTATAATATTAAGTTATAATTATTGTCCTTTGGCGCTAATATTTTCTTTATTGCCAGAAATACTTTTCTCTACCTACTTCATAAAAGTTTCAATACTTTTACAATAAAATAAATGTTTTTTAATTACTTAATTTATTTATTAAGGGCCCGTGGTAAACCACCGCTAAATAAACTTTTCAAGATACTACCAGTTCCTGTTATTTTCCATTGTATCGAAAGTTTTTTAATCCGTTCTATTTTTTTCATTTTTTTTTATTATGAGAAGGGAAATAAAGACTTAGGTACTATGTGATTTTCGTAATATTATATTTTTTACGAACTCCCTACTGGGATGTCTCGGGTTCGATTCCCGGCGGGGGCCATTTGGGAGTTTATAATTTCTAAATTGTCTCTGGTCTGGTCTGGTGGAAGGCTCTGGCCGTGGCTAGTTACCACCTCAGTCAAAGACGTGCCGCCAAGCGATTTAGCGTTCCAGCATGATGGCGTGTAGAATCCGATTAGGGGTACATTACCATACCCCTTCCAAGTTAGCCCGCTGCCATCTTAGACTGCATCGTCACTTACCATCAGTTGAGATTGCAGACAAGGACTATCTTGTCATCGAATGAAAAAAAATATATACTCCCCCGTTTCAAACATACTTTTAAAGTATTTGATTTAATTAAAAACTTATACGCAAAAGCAAAATCATTCCACTTTCTTTCTCAGTTTAATTACTGTGTAACATCTTTGAAAATACCTATTAAATTACTTATCACATAATGAATATTATAAACTAATGAAGCTATAATTACTGTAAGGTTACAGCAAGGTTAATATTAAACTCCGAAGTATTAAAGTTGCTTTATAATAATGTGAAGTTTTAATTGATATCAGATACGCAAAGTTATTAAGCTATTGCATAGCTTCTATCGCGGGCCAGCGTGGAGACCGAATCCAGAAATTCCGTAACGAAAATAACCTGACACGGGACTCCTCTACGGTGAGCCGCTAGATGGCGTTGATAAAAAATGCTATGCAGTAGCTTTACCGCGGCAGTCCCCGAGTGCCACACGTCTTTTTTTTATACTAGTACCTATAGTTCTTTTAATCAGTGATATACTAGTGGTTAGAATTGCGGTCTCCTGTTCGAGGGTCGCAGGATCAATCCCGGACGGAGCCTAGGTGGGAGCGGTCAGGCGCGAGCAAGTTCTCGCTCACACTTAGGGCGCCTTCAATTTATGCGTTTCTTGACGGCCTGCTGCGGTGCCGAAGCGGTGCGTTAGTCGTACTGCGCACGGACGTTCGTTTTTTTTTCATACAAAGCGCGCGTGTTATATAATTTGTTTATCAGTCTATGTATGTATATTACATACATACATAGACTGATAAACACATTATCTTCCTTTGCGTAGTTGGGTAAGCTTATAAAAAAAGGCTAATGGCTCTTCCTCGAGAGATTAAAACTGGTTTTTCATCGTTTAACGGCAGGATCTCCGAAAACAGCCTGTTTTGGATTCAATAGTAAACAATCAAATATTCATTGTTTTGATAGGTTAAAAATATATGTTGTAGATTAATACACGTTCTAATTTATTTTGCCGTTCAAAAGTCCATATTTTGAACTTCACTCGATGAAATAATATTCCGAAAACAGTGTAGTTTTCAATTGGGTTTCGGTTGTATGTGTAGTATATCAAAGTTAAACTAAAAAAAAAAATTACAAAAAATAGGCAAAAGCTTCTAGAATAATATTTTGCCGTTAATTTTTCTCTAAAAAGCTTTCTTTTTTTTTAATCATGACTGGTTTACTTTCTTTATAACAAAGTGGCTCGGGCGCCTCATTTCAGTAGCTCGCAAGGTATCATCGAGGGAGGACGTATCGCTCTAGCTGGCTCACTGCGATCCCCGCTGATCAGACGAACTATTGGAGTATTATTTATTTGTGTTCACTTATCATAGATAATCAAAATAAAATTAGTGTGTAAATATTATTACCTATTATCTTCTAGTGTGTAAATCTTGTTATGTATTATTAAATCTGTAAATATTAATGTAAGTTAGGTACTCTTATAGTAAATTAATTAATTAAGAATATAATAAAGTGAAAATATGGGGATTAAAAATAAACAAAAGAACAAAATATCCAGATTTAAATTACGAAAGCTTAGACAAAATATAAGGTAAGTTTGATCCTTCTAATACAAATGTTGTACCTATTCTGTACCTTACCTACTTTATTTTTTTTAATTCTTGTGAATCTTTGGACAGACTTTCGAAATCGATCTGGACTCTCGAATTCCCTGCACTTGAGAACTATTGCCAAAATCAGAAAAAAGTGGCAGCCATTTTCTTTTTTCTCGTTATGGGACCAATTCCTTTCAAAATCGATATCTGGAGATCCCTGTGCTCATAAAGGAGAACCACTGCCAAAATCAAAAAAAGTGGCGGCCATTTTCTTTTTTCTCGTTATGGGACCGATTTCTTTCAAAATCAATATCTAGGGGTCCCTGTGCTCATAAAAGAGATAACCACCCAAGTAGCACACGAAGGCTGCTTAGCAGCTGAATAACGAATTCCCGTCACGCTTAAAGCTGTATAAAAAAGCTGCATAAGGGCTGTATACGGCCGTATACAGCTCTTATACCTCTTAAATGGGCACAAATTATACAGCCTTAAGTTGAGTAAAAGATTACAAGTTACTCTTTATTCAGCAAATATGTCACGTGACGTAAAAGTGAAGTAGCAAACCATAGATAATACAAATCTAGCAAATTAATATACTTCGTGGAGTGAATTGAATTTGATTGAATACGTGTGGTTATATATTCAAAGTTAAGTGCATTGTTTTCATATTTATAAAAGAAAAATGATTGGGAATGTAATTTTACTGACATTATACATATATATTACCTAAGAAAATTTTAGTGCGCCACGAAAATATTTGGTTTTTAATTAGTTTCGTGATATAAATAAGCCGTGATGAAAACTTGAATAAACAATTTTTAGTGCTTTGAAAAGAATTATAAGATAAAATGTTGTTATTATGATATCGAGAAGTAAAAACTAATGCAATCCATTCCTAATTCATACACAAAACATCATAAAAGTTGAAAAATGAATCAGTATATTTATATAGGTTATGAGGTTATACAACAAAATGGTGGATTCATGTTAAACAGCGACGTGAATAGTTAAAACTCTGATATTCAGCAATAAGCTTCATAATAGTTCACACGTGCCCCCTTAATAAGTCAGTGTAATAAGAGTTCACAAATACCTTCTTATACAGCATTTGGCGTAATTTTATCCACTAAACAGCCCTTATTCAGCCTAAGCTGTTTAAATATCACTGACAGCTATTATGCAGCTGTAGGATCACCAGTGTACTCTTAAAAGAGTCTTAATACGCATAGAGTTTCAAATAGGTCTAAAAGTGAGTATTTATACAGCTATCTGTGCTACTTGGGCCACTACCAAAATTAGAAAAAGTGGCGGCCATTTTCTTTTTTCTCGTTATGGGACCGATTTCTTTCAAAATCGATATCTGGGGATCCCTGTGCTCATAAAAGAGATTACCACTGCCAAAATAAAAAAAAGTGGCGGCCATTTTCTTTTTTCTCTTTATGGGACCGATTTCTTTCAAAATCGATATCTGGGGATCCCTGTGCTCATAAAAGAGATAACCACTGCCAAAATTAGAAAAAGGGGCAGCCATTTTCTTTTTTCTCGTTATGGGACCGATTTCTTTCAAAATCGATATCTGGGGATCCCTGTGCTCATAAAAGAGATAACCACTGCCAAAATTAGAAAAAGTGGCGGCCATTTTCGTTTTTCTCGTTATGGGACCGATTTCTTTCAAAATCGATATCTGGGGATCCCTGTGCTCATAAAAGAGATAACCACTGCCAAAATTAGAAAAAGTTCGGCCATTTTCTTTTTTCTCGTTATGGGACCGATTTCTTTCAAAATCGATATCTGGGGATCCCTGTGCTCATAAAAGAGATAACCACTGCCAAAATTAGAAAAAGTGGCGGCCATTTTCTTTTTTCTCGTTATGGGACCGATTTCTTTCAAAATCAATATCTAGGGATCTCTGTGCTCATAAAAGAGATATCCACTGCCGAAATTAGAAAATTGGCGGCCATTTTCTTTTTTCTCGTTATGGGACCGATTTCTTTCAAAATCGATATCTGGGGATCCCTGTGCTCATAAAAGAGATAACCACTGCCAAAATTAGAAAAAGTGGCGGCCATTTTCTTTTTTTCGTTATGGGACCGATTTCTTTCAAAATCGATATCTGGGGATCCCTGTGCTCATAAAAGAGATAACCACTGCCAAAATTAGAAAAAGTGGCGGCCATTTTCGTTTTTCTCGTTATGGGACCGATTTCTTTCAAAATCGATATCTGGGGATCCCTGTGCTCATAAAAGAGATAACCACTGCCAAAATTAGAAAAAGTTGCGGCCATTTTCTTTTTTCTCGTTATGGGACCGATTTCTTTCAAAATTGATCCCTGTGCTCATTATAGAGGTAACCATTGTCAAAACTAGAAAAAGTGGTGGCCATTTTCTTTATTCTTGTTATGGAATTTATTTGTTACGTTCCCTTATTGGTTGAGCGAAGCAACGGCTGGATCGTCATGCTCGTGAACGGGTGTCACCAACGGGAATGTTTGTCTACTTTCTGGTTAGTACAGTAATGTGGAGCGGAGATATCGAATTTGAAAGAATTTTATCCAATAGTAAATAATGATAAGAACGCCTTTTTAATATTTGACTAATGTTTAAGGGGCAAGTCTGGAAGAAATGCGCAAATAGATACTTACGGTTTAACCCAAATTAAAAAACTCATTGAATTGAATGACACCACAAAAAACCTCAATTGCTTAATAGATGAGGCTATAAGTACGCCGCGAAATATATCTAAAATAAATTTCAGTTTTTGAGAAAAAAAATCAGCAACATTATCAAAATCACCGAAATCGACCTTTTTTATTTAATACATCTTATGCTATTCCGATGTTATATTTGGAATAATTTTTGGTTAAATCGTGAGAAGGAAGTATAGAGAAAATTTTCACCATTAAAATTTTATATTAATTCAAACCAAAAAGCAATAATATAAGACTAAAAATCATTAATTTTGTAGCGAAAATCGTTCCCCGTTGCTCATACATTTTAGTATGAAGCAGTAGCCGCCCGTAATTCGCTTTATATTACAGTGTTCAACCACAAATAAATTCAATCGCGTCCCAATGTTCAAGGTGATAGCACGCTCGTTTTCGTAGAGCACCGCAACTCCGGCGACCGCGATATAATAATTGTTCCGACGAGCATTAGGGTGGGTCGCGAGTGTCGGAAACGACTGCTAATTTTTTTATTTGTATTCTTCGAGTACGAACGTAGTAAGTATGTGAGTTTTATTATGTATTTTTTTAATCATCAAACACTTTATTAATTAGCAAACACTAATGTACTCATTAATATCGTAACTTATTTTGCTCCTCATTTCAGGTAGATATGAAAAAGCGTCTTTATAACCCTACAAACACTAAACCGATTTGGCTGATACATATTTTGGAATTCAGATAGCTTATACCCTGGATTAACATATAGGCTACCTTTAAACCTTTAAAATCTAATTGGGGTTTGCAAAAAATCTAATTTAATTAATTATATCCTAATTTCTAATAAATACCTTATTAACTATATTGTTTCAGGAAACAAAGTGTCAATTCTGGAAAACAAAAGCTTGAAAGATGATGCGTGCACTGATGTTGAAAAAGCAACGAGAGTTCTATTTCAGGAAATACAAAATATGGAAAATATAATTGTAAATGACAAAGTTACTTGGAACCAATCTGCTTGCTTCAACTGCCACAAGATACATAAGCTACATATTGTAATATTTTTTGTTTTGAAAAGAGCAACTGCCGAGTTTCTTGCCGGCTCTTCTCGGCAGAATCAGCATTCTACATGAAATATATAATTTTGAGTTTGAATTATTTAGTGACACTTGTTTTGTCTAAACTAATATCATAAAGATGAAATATTTGCTTCTTTGTAAGTTTGTAAAATTGTTTGTAATGGATAAACTCAAAAACTCCTTAACCGATTTTAAAAATTCTTACGCTCATGGAAAGCTATTATTCCTTTAGTAACATGAGCTATATTTTATTTAAAAAAAAATAACCGTAACTTCGTGAGATATACGTACTATACATGTTTGCAATACTCATAATTACCTACAAGCACGTCCGCGGGGCTATATATTGAACTATTATAGTTGAGCAACTATAACCCCTTTTTTATTCAAATTAGTCTGTTGAAACATGAGCACGATGAAAAATGTTGACGTTCTCATCATGATTATTTAGTAATCTTTATCCAATTAAATATTTTTGTAACTATAATTGACTATGTATCTGGAAATTCCTCTTTAAATAATTCGAATCGGACCCTTACTTAGAAGTTATTCCATTCAGACAAAAGTTACATGACAAAAAGCGTGCACTGTGGCCCCACCCTATACCGCCACTGGTCACTAGTCTCACTACGGGCCCGCGAACTTCATTATGCGGTTAAAATACATTGCGTATTTTCTGTGAAATTCATTAATATCCTACTAAGACGAACGCGTGATGTGCATTTAACTTGAGGGAAGCGCCAAACGTAGATTGTTAAGATTGTTACTTTCCAAGGTGCGTATACTAATATTGTATGATATGTCTGTGTGAATAGAAATTATCAATGTGGGTGTTCTATCGCAACTTCTCACGCGTCCAGACTGCAGGCTTAACTATAGCAAAAAAAAATATTACTGCCACTTTTTCTAATTTTGGCAGTGTTTATCTCTTTTATGAGCACAGAGATTCCCAGATATCGATTTTGAAAGAAATCGGTCCCATAACGAAAAAAAAGAAAATGGCCGCCACTTTTTCTAATTTTGGCAGTGGTTATCTCTTTTATGAGCACAGGGATCCCCAGATATCGATTTTGAAAGAAATCGGTCACATAATGAAAAAAAAGAAAATGGCCGCAACTTTTTCTAATTTTGGCAGTGGTTATCTCTTTTATGAGCACAGGGATCCCCAGATATCGATTTTGAAAGAAATCGGTCCCATAACGAGAAAAACGAAAATGGCCGCCACTTTTTCTAATTTTGGCAGTGGTTATCTCTTTTATGAGCACAGGGATCCCCAGATATCGATTTTGAAAGAAGTCGGTCCCATAACGAGAAAAAAGAAAATGGCCGCCACTTTTTTTGATTTTGGCAGTAGTTATCTCTTTTATGAGCACAGGGATCCCCAGATATCGATTTTGAAAGAAATCGGTCCCATAACGAGAAAAAATAAAATGGCCGCCACTTTTTTTGATTTTGGCAGTGGTTCTCTTTTATGAGCACAGGGATCACCAGATATCGATTTTGAAAGAAATCGGTCCCATAACGAGAAAAAAGAAAATGGCCGCCACTTTTTCTAATTTTGGCAGTGGTTATCTCTTTTATGAGCACAGGGATCCTCAGATATCGATTTTGAAAGAAGTCGGTCCCATAACGAGAAAAAAGAAAATGGCCGCCACTTTTTCTAATTTTGGCAGTGGTTATCTCTTTTATGAGCACAGGGATCCCCAGATATCGATTTTGAAAGAAATCGGTCCCATAACGAAAAAAAAGAAAATGGCCGCCACTTTTTCTAATTTTGGCAGTGGTTATCTCTTTTATGAGCACAGGGATCCCCAGATATCGATTTTGAAAGAAATCGGTCAGATAACGAAAAAAAAGAAAATGGCCGCCACTTTTTCTAATTTTGGCAGTGGTTATCTCTTTTATGAGCACAGGGATCCCCAGATATCGATTTTGAAAGAAGTCGGTCCCATAACGAGAAAAAAGAAAATGGCCGCCACTTTTTTTGATTTTGGCAGTAGTTATCTCTTTTATGAGCACAGGGATCCCCAGATATCGATTTTGAAAGAAATCGGTCCCATAACGAGAAAAAAGAAAATGGCCGCCACTTTTTTTGATTTTGGCAGTGGTTCTCTTTTATGAGCACAGGGATCACCAGATATCGATTTTGAAAGAAATCGGTCCCATAACGAGAAAAAAGAAAATGGCCGCCACTTTTTCTAATTTTGGCAGTGGTTATCTCTTTTATGAGCACAGGGATCCCCAGATATCGATTTTGAAAGAAATCGGTCTAATAACAAAAAAAAAACTGAACAAAATATGTAGTAAGTAAAATATTAATCGAACTTACTTAATACCTTGTTTGAGCTTTAACAGTTTAAAACTGCATGTTTTGTTCTTTCTTCAATATAAATATTTCATAAACCTTAGAACTGCCCTACTGTTAGGTATCATAAGGTTATTTAATCTATGACGTAAAATTTGCGCTGCGGCGGGGTTAGCGAGTTCATTTGATGAGCGCGAGCGAGACCTCACCGTGCGAGGAACGAAGTGGCTCTAAAATACCTACTGCGGCCGAAGATCGTGCCCTTAAGTGACGCTGTCGAGGCCTGGAAGCTGTTCAGTCATTTGTCTTCCCGCTCATTACACTTACATCGAGTTCATTGACATCGGATATTTTTCTGTTCTAATTTTTATGCGAATAATTACCGGTCTTTTTGACCATGATATTGCTGGGAATTGCTTCTTCGAATATTAAGAGGATTTTTTAAGGTAAAAGTAGGTCTATAATATAAATCACAGCATGACAGCGTTATTAATCCTATGCTTTATTATCCAATGCGTAAAGAAACATTTCGCTGCTTCAGAACTAAAGAGCCACATCGCAAAATCAATTTTTTTCACAAGAGCAGATTCAAATTTTTATTTTTATTTTTTTTGCTTTTTTGGCTCTCCAACTATGTAAGTATGATAATGCTAAAAGGATGTACGCGTAAATTATTGTGATTTAAAGGCCGATTTTGACGAATGTCTTCGCGTTATGGCCCTATTTTTGAAATAAAAGTAAAGGAGATCCTCCGCGGTTCATACATTTTTGGGCTACATCTGAAAGTGCCGGCCAAAAAAAAATTTTGCTGTATTTCGTTAGAACTTGTCCACCTAAACATTTTTTATTATGACACCGAAGCTGTAGAACCATTAACCTTGGTTTTATTTAAGTTTAAAAATCTGTATTTTCTCGAGTATATGAAGTGTTTCTAAGCCAATTTTTTTGCTTTTTTTGGAATTTTGTTAAGTGCTACCTATTCTATCCTAACCACACACCCAAAAAATACCACACAAGCAATATCTATTGCATAATAATTGTGAAATAGACTGCATCTTGGCTGGAACCCCAGCCGTCTCAGATGGTGATCGAGGCTGAAACCATCCCGGTCGTGCAAATTCCAGTCAGAATTTGCACGATCGGGTTGGTTTCAGAGGAACATGCCACATGCCAGAAACCTCGTGAGCCAGATCTAGATACTTCCGTTTTTCTCTGTCTCCACTCTCACGAGGTTTTCGTCATGTTCGATGGTGATATCCACTAAAACACCCTCGATTGTGCTCGATCCATCAGCACGATATCAGGCTTATTTGCTAGAATCGTACTACGGCACTCTCTCATTCAGGAGACCGTACTTCAGAGCAGGCTCTCGGTGAAGGATTTTGGCCGCTTGGTTGTACCTGTGGAGGTACTCAGTGTTAGCAAAAAGCGTCCGTGCAACTTCCTCTCCTTCCGCATGGAGAGCGCATGCTCTCCCAGTCAGAGGTGCTTACCACTGATATCTGCCATTCGGTTTCAGCCAAAGATAAGGGAGTAAGTCCTTTACCACATTCTATGACGTCTCTATGCATTGGGCTCTCTCTCTTCGTCTCAAAGTAGGTACTGAGGTTGTACATCTCCCAATTATGCATGGTTTTGACGCTTAATACGCCTTGACCTTTTCAGGGTCGAACAGACGATTTCTTTGCAGCCTGGATTGACAGCCCGTCTCATAACAGATGATTTCGGATGGTGCATGCGTATATAGAGAGTCATAGTCATGTGGATTTCTCTGTCCAGAACACCTAATTCAGTCTGAGTCCATCCGAGTACGCCAAAGGTGTACATGAGAAAAGGCATGACCCAACAGTTATAAGCCCGGACCTAATTGACACCTGACAAATAACTTTTACAGACTTTTACCAGGCGTCCAACAAAGACGTTGCAAACTGATTGTTTCATGTCCGTCTTCTTTACCCCTACGGACTATGACATACCCAGATACCGGTATGACTCAGCTTCAGAGAGGGTTCTGATGCTTGTCAGCTTGAGATTGATCTCGGCCCAATGAGTAACCTGTCCCCTCTCCACATGTAGGACCGCACACTTATCTAGTCCAAGTTCCATCTTGATGGAATTACTGAAGTCGGTGGTGATGTTCAGCAACTCCCTCAGGCGGGTGTAATTAGGTGCTAGCAGCTTGAGGTCATCCATGTGAGGCACTTTTGCCCCTACTCTCCGAAACTGTAAGCCCGTCCCTAATCTCTTCAGCAATGAGCTGAGCGGGTTCAGAGACACAAAACCATAGTGGACTCAGACAATCGCCCTGGAAGATACCCCGCCTTATCCTTATCCGATCATCGGAAGCTGCCAACCGCTCATCATGAAGACCAAGGATCGTGTTCCATTGCCCCATACATTCACCGAGAAAGCCTCGAACTGTCCTATCGACTTTGTACAGCTAAAGGACCCTCAAGAGCCATGAATGGGGCACCGAGTCGAATGCCTTCTTATTGTCAATCCAGACTGTGGAAAAATTCCGGCGACTTAGTTTAACCAGTTCGCCCAGGCTCATCGGATGTCAATGTCTTATAGATGGTAGTAAGATATGTGATGGGGCGGTACTTAGTCGGGTCAGCGGCATCGGTGGACTTTGGAGCTAAATGAGTGAAAGACAAAAGACTCGGAGTGCCCTTTACTCGAGAGCTTCTTGGACTTATTGGGCCAGATAGCATAGCAGAACGAAAAACCCTTCAGCCAGTAACGATGCAATCCATCGGATACCGGAATTTTCCAGTTCGCGGCCCGGCGTACCGCACCAGGTGCATCCTCCGGAGAGATGGCGACTGGGTTCATTAGCTCTATTGAGGCACATGCTTTCTCTACCGCCGCAATTCAAGAGCCCTCCTCAACCATCCAGCCATCCATCTCTCTTGACCACACACTTCGCCAAAAGGCGATGAGGTCAGCCGGGCTCGGCTGCTGAGATGTAGAACAGACTGCTGGGCACTCCAGTTTTTTATTATTATTATTAGAAACACTTCATATACTCGAGAAAATACAGATTTTTAAACTTAAATAAAACCAAGGTTAATGGTTCTACAGCTTCGGTGTCATAATAAAAAATGTTTAGGTGGACAAGTTCTAACGAAATACAGCAAAATTTTTTTTTGGCCGGCACTTTCAGATTTAGCCCAAAATGGATGATGTCCTTTGGAAAATTTTGAGATGTGGCCCTTTAGTTCTGAAGCAGCGATTTGTTAAGTCGTGGTTATTACAAAGTTAGTGACTTTCTTAATGACAAACTTGCATGGAATCAATCGGCTTGGCATCCAGCTACCCACAAGATAGTGTTAGTTATTATATTGTAATACTAGCTGTTGCTCGCGACTTCGTCTGCGTAGAATTGCTGATTTCCCGTGAGAATCAGATTTCCCGTGTGACCTATGCCCTTCTTCAGATAGTAAGCTATAGGCAAAATATGTCAAACCTTAAGATCAGTTCATTAGTTTATACGTTAGATGGCCACAAGATATCGATTATCGGTTTTGTAAAAATAATTTTTACGTTTATAAAATCGCACAGAAGAATCAGAACTTATTTATTGCATTAAACATTACACATAATAATATTTTATGAGGTGTTAAAAACGATAATAATCTATTTTTATCGAAATACGATAATACCTACTCTATTTTTTACAAAATACGATTTTATAAAGCGAAACAAACGAAAGCCATTAGGTAAACGATGTTTCGCTGATCGAAAAATACGAAGCCCTCAAGATTTCAAATATTTCGAAAGATTTCGTTTAATATCGAAAACTTATTTCATAAAAATGAAGATTATACCCCGGGCCACGGCTTTGAACTAGGCGACAAATGGCGATAAGCTGTCTTTATTTAATTTTGTATCATATATTCTCCCCCTCTCCTCCTCAGGGATTATTCAGCGATGCAGGAGATATTATAGTGCACGTGTGTACGCACTCTGTATTCCCTCACTTTCATAGTCTGTTAGAACGGAAAACCGATACGACCGGAGACATATAAGGTGCAGGACCGGCAGATTTACGTGCTCTCCGAAACACGGGAGTGACATACCGCCAATTTACTAACTCCAGACCAAAGAACATATGAATTTATTGACAGACAGACCCAATAGATTTATTGTCCCGATCCAGGAATCGAATCCGGGACCTCGTTATCTGAAGTCAAATATGCTAACCTCTACGTAAACGAGGCAGTTAATTTATTTTTAACACAAACAACGTCCCAATTATAGTACATTATGGTACAAGTGTCAAAGTTGGTGATTACCGCTGAGGCGCTATTGAGACCCGAGCCGTTAGGTGAGGGTCTTAAGGTAGCCGAGGACGGTAATCATCAATGTACACGTGTATCATACGACGTTTTTCAACACACTTGCGAAGAAAATAATACTAAAATAGTACATTATGGTACAAAACAGTGAAAACGAGTTGTGAAAATTTTTTCGCAATGGCGGGAAAAATTACCTAATGTTGTTTTTTTGTTCGCCCTCTTGAGATGCTCTTGAGGGCAGGCAAAGATCGACGACCATACAGCCTATTCAGGTGTTTATTTGATTTAATTAGTTTTCCGGAATGCGCGCGCACCTTTAATGGCCATAGACTAAAAGAATGAGGTTTCTTTTTTTTTTGGCTTTTCTCTTATAGCCACGTACAAAAAGGGGAATTTCCAGTTTTCTTTATTACAGAAAAAACAAAAGTTATATTTGAGTGACAGTTTTATTTATTAAACACGTACAAGTTGAAATTATCTATTTAAATACGAAGTTGTATGAAATGAGCAAGCAATAGGTATCTTGGCAATAGGTAGATCTTTTTTGTAATAGAAACTTTTTTAAGAACAAAGCAACTCAACCAATAAAATTAAAAAAAAAAATTCTATAACTCACATTGTGAATAATAGTAATCAAAAGTCACAGTTTGAGTTAAAGGTGTCATTGCGTGCCTAATTGCGGTGAACCGGGAGCCACTTTATGAGCAAGTGTGTTGAAAAGAATTTTATCTACCTTATTAATAAATAGCGTTACAGAGTCAGTGATGAACATAAATATATTAACTATTACTAGATGATGCTCGTGACTGCGTCCGCGTGGATAAGTTTTTTAATTCCCACAGGAACTCTTTAATTTTCCGGGATAGAATGTAGCTTGTTTTAATCCTGAGTATGAGCTTATCTCTATTCCAAAGCTCGGCTAAATCCGTCCAGTAGTGTTTGCGTGAAAGAGTAACAAACACACACACAGACACCGACACAGATACACACACACACACACACAAACTTTGGCCTTTATAATATTATAGTGTGATGTGAAATGTTATAGGTTACACACACACATACAAACTTTATAATAAAAGTGTGATTAGTGTGATTATTCCTAGATTAATTTTGTAAGCCTCAATAGCCCAACGGTTAAAGGTGTGGACTGAAAACTGTAAGGTCGCAGGTTCGAATCCCACCCGTTGCACTATGGTCGTACCCACTCCTAACACAAGCTTTCTGCTTATTTGGAGGGGATAGGAGGATATTAGTCAACTTCAGGTTGCCTAATATTCTTTTAAAAAAAAAATGGTATGTAACATCGTCGCTATCGCCTGTTGCAATAAAACTATGGCCCTAGGAGGGTTGATTAAGATCGAAGCGATTCCTATCGCATCAAACTTGGGACATTCTTCGATAAGAAATTGTTTATGCTACTAGCATAGACGAAGGGTTATTGGGAAAGTTTCTGAGAAACAATTTGACTCACCTCTGCTCAGCTGTCTCAGAAATAAATAATTAATTTAATGAAGAACAAGTAATCCCACTAAATTACAACATGGAGTTATTCAACGACCAACGAATTCCTGACAATTTTCGCGAAAACTTGACAGACAAAAAATTCAAAAAAAAATTGTTTTGGGCTCAGTAGGTATCGATAACAAAACATCCTCCGATTAAAATTTTCAATGGTTTCGTCCCGTCACAGTTTTATTATAAGTATAGGCATAGATAGATAATAAAATATCAAAAATTTCGAGGCTGGCGGGATTCGAACCCACTTCTCTCGGGAATCGTGCCCTGAGTGTGTTAACCATTACACTACGGCCAAATTGAACCACACGTTCATGTTTGTAAATCTTAAAACTTAGAAGTAAAACCTGAGATTTGTTTTTATCCAAAACTAGACGATGCCCGCGACTTCGTCCGCGTGGATCAAGGTTTTTAAAATCCCGCGGGAACTCTTTGATTTTCCGGGATAAAATGTAGCCTATGTTTTAATCCAAGGTATAATCTATCTCCATTTTAAATTTCAGCCAAATCGGTCCAGTAGTTTTTGCGTGAAAGAGTAACAAACATACACACACACACACACATACAAACTTTCGCCTTTATAATATTAGTTATTAGTGTGATATAGTGTGATAGACTTGCGCTTGACGACAATCAATACAGGATAGCACTGATGAGGTCTAGGTTGGAGCGCGCTTGCCTAGAAGGTGCCTATTCACTCTTGCCTTGAAAGTACTCAAATTATAAGTGACAGTAAACACGGATGCTGGAAGAGTGTTCCACACCTTAGCGGTTCTTATCAGAAACGTTCAATTGAAGCGTTTCGTTCGAGTAGATTTTAGATTTTTGTCTGGTGGGAGGCTTTGGCCGTGGCTGGTTACCACCCTACCGTCAAAGACGTGCCGCCAAGCGATTTAGCGTTCCGGCACGATGGCGTGTAGAAACCGATTAGGGGTATGGGTTAAATTTACACTGCTATACCCCTTCCAAGTTAGCCCGCTACCATCTTAGACTGCATCGTCACCATCAGGTGAGATCGCAGTTAAGGACTATCTCTATCATACGCTCTAATTGTATAAAGTAAGTACACTTCATACTCTAGAGCCTATGTATGTTTTTAAGATCCCTCATATCTACCAAACACAGTTTCTCCATTACCCAGTATCTCCGTAGGATACATTACGCAAATTAAGCTTCTTTGTTACGATTGAATTTGAAATGTGTCACGAGGGTAGCTAGATATTTCTTCATCAAATGAACGAGATAATTTCGCTTCGAGAAATGTAAACTCTTGGATATACTTATCTTGGATTAATGTTAAACTGTTCTGTAGATTTGGTAAATGTTTATTATACTAGCTGATGCCGCCTTGCTTTGTGCGTGTTTTTTGAAGCATTCAGCCTCTTGTTCGAGCGCTCCGTTGACCGTATGTCTGTCCGTGTATCAAGGCCCTTTTTTATATGAATAGCAGGCAAACTTGCTGGCGGGTCACCTGATGTTAAGTGATTACCGCTGCCCATGAACACTTGTAGTACCAGAGGCACCACCAATGCGTTGCCGGCTTTCCAGGAACTTATTGGTTCGCCCCTTGAATAACCCCATATTGTAATTAAGTGGGAACACTGTCGAAGGGAGATGATTCCACAATTTGGTAGTACGTGGAAAAAAAGATCTGGCACAACGGATGGTCGAAGTGCTCCAGGCACCCAGGTGGTGAGGGTGAAATTGCGTTCGGTGGCGAGCGGTGCGGTTGTAGAAGTTAGAGGGCGGAATAAGATCAAACAGCTCTTCAGAACACTCCCCGTTATTTAGCCAAAACACAAAAACAGCTTGAGGTACTAAGATTAAGTTTATCTACCTAAATATATAAAAAGAAAAACATAGAAAAAGGTGACTGACTAACTGACTGATCTCATAACGCACAGTTCAAACCATCAGACGGATCGGGCTGAAAATTGGCATACAGGTAGCTATTATATTAGGCATGCACTAAGAAAACTTTTTCTCTAAGAAAGGGAAGTTCAACACCTAACATTTTAACATATTGTATTGGATTGCATGTATCTACGCATGCATATTTGAACTTCTTTGTGGATACATAGCATAGTTTTGTTACCTATTGTAAAAAATATTTTTTGAAAAGAACAACTGCTGAGTTTCTTGCCCGCTCTTCTCAGCAGAATCTGCATTCCGAACCAGTGGTAGATTTATGACGCGTCATAAGAGCTATAAGTTGGCCTACATGAAATAAATAAATTTTGAATTTTTTGAAATTTGAAAAATCGAACTTAACGTGATGGAAGCCGCGGGCAAAAGCTAGTACTGAATATAACGTGTTGTTACGTTCCCTCAAATATAGTTGAGCGAAGCAATGGCTGGATCATGCGTCATGCTCGTGAACGGGTGCCACCAACGGGAATGGGTCTGCTTTGACTGCCCATCTTGACATGCGTTGGATTGGTGTACCTACGTATGCATTTTTGCATTTTTGAAGCTTTATTGTGGAAGCACTGTATACATAGCATAGCTTTGTAAAAAAAAAGTTTTTTGAAAAGAGCAACTGCTGAGTTTCTTACCGGCTCTTCTCAGCAGAATCTGCATTCCGAACCGGTGGTAGATTTATGACGTGTCATAAGAGCTACAAGTTAGCCTACATGAAATAAATAAATTTTGAATTTGAATTTAACGGTAATGCTCTGAAAATTTCAAGTTTTAAAAGGAAAGGAGAAGTCGCTTGTGTGCACACGCCTCTATATTGTAAAATATTAGCTCGCTCATCTATAGTTACGTGTAAAGTAAACACTCTTTAGCTTGTCTCGCTCGATGCAGTCTTCATTGAACCGTAAAAAATTTAACGGTCGGCCATTTTGATTTACTACGTCATAAAACAAAATGGCGCCCTAGGGGCACTATTTGAAACCTGGAGTCTAGTTAACTCGTAAAACCTAAATGCGATGCCACTTTCATTCAATCGCTATGCAGATTCTGCGTCTTTTTTTCTTCATGAAAATGATTGCGGGAAACACTTATGATGCCGTCAGTTTGATTAGAATGGGAATATTATAGTCTAGGAGCCAACATACGCTGCAAAGGGTCTGATGTTACAAAATTTAATTTTTTCACTGGCTTAATTTAGTCATATTTATATAGAACTAGCTAATGTCTGCAACTTCGTTCGTGTGAAATAAGTTTTCAAGATCCCGCGGGAACTATAATTTTTTTCGGGATAAAAAGAAGCTTATGTTTTAATCCAAGGTATAATCTATCTTCATTTTAAATTTCAGCCAAATCGGCCTGGTACTTTTTGAGCCAATTCGTTACAAACATACTTACATACAAAACTTTCCTCTTTATAATATTAGTATAGATATCTCTATAGAAATGATTTCAGTTTATGGGTTATAAAATATCACCACCTCGCATCGTAAGTCACACTATTCAATATGCGTATAAATAGGGACTCTATATTCAGACAAAACCTATAGACTGCACTCTATCTCAGACTTTTTTTAGCAAGCAAACGATCACCTGATGTTAAGTGATTACCGCCGCCCATGAACACTTGTAGCACCTGAGGCACCACCAATGCGTTGCCGGCTTTTCGGAATTTGTTTGTCCGCCCCTTGAATAATCCCATGTTGTAGTTTAGAGGGAACACCGTCGCAGGAGATTGCACAGTTTTACAAGATTCATAAGATTTGGCACAAAAGAGGGTAGAGGTGTTCCAAGCACCCAGTTGATGAGGGTCAAATTGTGTTCGGTGGCAAGCGGTTCCATTGTAGAAGAAAGAGGGTTAATGTAGGTCTGTAGCGGGGACTGGTGAGTCAGCATTTTCGAGGCTATATCATGTGAGGCATAGCACGACACGCCAGTTGCGCTTAGATCACCATATCCGACAGTAACGTCCGTAATTTAAATTGTTCGAATTATATTTTATCAAGGTTCACTTCACTTTCATTTCTTCCTACGCGCTACTGCTGCTGCTAGTGGTAGTATCGTTAAACTATTAACCTGTACAAGGTCAAATGGCTATTATTATAGCCGATAGAATACGCAAAGATAGTTTACAGCCTTTAAAAGGTATTCGATTGTTCCGTGCAACTTTTAACCTCCTTAATTGTTGACTAGCTCTTAGACTAACAACAGTTTTCCTTGATCAGATATTTTACCTTTGGGAATTTTGTGGAAAATTCCACTCACATTTTTATAAACAAAGTTATTTTGGCTTACCTTGTCTAGACGACTCTAGACGAAATTTTCTAAGACGTTGCTTATATTACGTGCTGTTTAATCAAGGCCTTATATTTTTAAGTAAACGCAATGCAGATATTCATTGCCCCGATGATTTTATTAGCCCTTACCTTCTTGTAGCGAGGATCTGGGAATTTACTACCAAAGCTTAAAACAATATTATTTCAATAGTTTTTGAGTTTATATTTGACAGACAGACGCGGCGGGGGAATTTGTTTTATAATACTTACGTACTTTGAAACTGTGGAATCAACTTCCTGCTACGGTGGTCCCACTGAATTACAACATGGGGTTATTCAAGGGGCGGACCAACAAATTTCTAAAAAGCCGGCAACGCATTGGTGGTGCCTCAGGTGCTACAAATGTTCATGGGCGGCGGTAATCACTTAACATCAGGTGACCCACCTGCTCGTTTGCTCGCTAAAAATATTTTTAAAAAATAATCTTCAATTATTGTATATTATTTAATAGATTTCTTAAACTTATGAAAAGGCAAGTCTAAAGCAACTGTGGAATTTTATTGTAGAGAACGCCACGCCTATTCCCATCCCGTTTAATCAAACACAAATAAATTAATTAACTGGTTGTGCAGGGCAATGACGTACGACAGGATTCAGGGAAGTAGGTAGGTGTAACCGCAGTCTGTGGTTGCGTCGGTTAATTCACGGTTAATTCAGCATCTGTTCCCAAGCGAGACGTGGTCTACAAGTTATTTATGTAACTGCGTAGGCCACTGCATAACTAGTCAATTCACCTGACATCTCATGCGTCGTGCTCGTGAACGGGTGCCACCAACGGGAATGGGTCTATTTTGTCTGCCCGTCTTAATATGTGTTGGATTATATATACCTAATTAGCCTATTTCAAGTCTTTAATTTTAGTGTCTTTAAGTGCTTTGTTTTGTTTTTGTTAAAGGTAGGTTTTTGCCTCTTCCTACTGCAGGCCACTGATAGTATGTAGGTATACATTTTTGAATCTTCATTGTAGAACCACTGTATACATAGCACAGTTTTGTTACTTATTGTATTTTTTTTTTAAGAGCAACTGCTGAATTTCTTGCCGGCTCTTCTCAGCAGAATCTGCATTTCAAACCGGTGGTAGATTTATGACGTGTCATAAGAGCTAAAAGTTGGCCTACATGAAAAAAATAAATTTTGAATTTGAATTTGAATCTCTCTTGCTATTTTATCTAACCTTACTAATACCACGGGGTGTTTGTTAATTAGTTTCTCCATCTATCACGCAGCAACAGGCGAGTTTACAGTTGAGGATCTGCAGGACTAACATGCGCACCACGAGATAATTTTGTCAACCCTTTTACTCATGAAATCTCATACAAATTCACGAGTAAATGGATAGACAAAATTTTCTCATGGCGCGCATGTTAGCCCTACTGGAGACGGACAAAGCCTACATTTTATCCTGGCAAAATGAAAAGATAGACGAAGTCACGGGAGTCAAGCTGAACTTAATAATGATAATGAAAAATTTATATTAAATCACTTCTAAAATTGCGTCGTCACTTAACATTAGGTGAGAGAGCAGTCAAGGGCTATCTTGTCATCGAATAAAAAAAAGTGCTAAAGATAGGAAGAAGTTTTTTGGGTCGCGGTTGCGGGTAGTTGTATATCCTATATAATAAAAGCTATATTGGTTCCATTAAATCAGGACGGGAGCCATTTTTCTCGAGCCAATATTAGCCCTGTCGATAAATCAAGTGTTAACGTTACCGCGCTCCAACGCTCACCTCAACATTTAAGGGCGGCCACAATTTTTTTTTTTTTTTTGTACATATAAAGAACTACATTTTTATGACGACCTCCTATTGTATTATTCTATCTTTGTGGCGTAAAGGAGTAACAAATCACCGGGAATCGAACCCTAGACCTCCCAGACGATCTCCCTCTGGCGCAGTGGTGAGCGCTGTGGTCTTATAACTGGGAGGTCTCGGGTTCGATTCCCGGTGGGGACAATTTGGGAATTTATAATTTCTGAATTGTCTCTGGTGTGGTCTGGTGGGAGGCTTTGGCCGTGGCTAGTTACCACCCTACCGTCAAAGACGTGCCGCCAAGCGATTTAGCGTTCCGGCACGATGGCGTGTAGAAACCGATTAGGAGTATGGGTTGAATTTATACAGCTATACCCCTTCCAAGTTAGCCCGCTACCATCTTAGACTGCATCGTCACTTACCATCAGGTGAGATCGCAATCAAGGGCTATCTTGTCACCGAATTAAAAAAAAAATCATATAAAGTACATATAAAGAACTGATACCCGCGAGAAGTCGCGGGAACGAGTCGCGGTTCGCGTGGATTAAGGTTTTTTTATTCCCGCGGGAACTCTTCCCGGGATAAAAAGTATGTCTTTGTGCTATTCCAGAACATGGTGCGGGTTGTTACGTTCCCTCAAATATGGTTGAGCGAAGCAACGGCTGGATCACGCGTCATGCTCGTGAACGGGTGCCACCAACGGGAATGGGTCTACTTTATCTGCCTGTCTTACCATGTATTGGATTGTATGTACGTGCGTATTCATTTTTGAAACTTCACTGCAGAAACACTATATACATAGCATAGTTTTGTTTCCTATTGTAATAATTTTTTTTTTTTTTGAAAGAGCAACTGTTGAGTTTCTTGCCGTGTCTTAGCAGAATCTGCATTCCGAACCGGTGGTAGATTTAAGACGTGTCATAAGAGCTACAAGTTGGCCTACATGAAATAAATAAATTTTGATTTGATTTGACATACTCTATATCTATGCCAAATTTCAGCCAAATCGGTTCAGTCGTTGTGGCGTGATTGACCCATCCGTCATTCGCTACAAAAATTTGGAATGGCCTTCCGGCTTCCGTTTTTCCAACTAACTATAATATGGGTGTCTTTAAATCAAAAGTGAATAGGCATCTCCTAGGCGCGCACCATTTTAGGCTGCATCTTCACTTACCATCAGGTGAGATCGCAGTCAAGTGCTAGTTTATATATTAAAAAAAAGTGTGTAGCCATCCTTAGCTCTGTATTAGTATAAGCGACCAAAGTCAGTGATTTTCTCTTGACCATTCATCCCCACACTATCTCACCCGACCAGTTGTAGACGGCATTTATTTACGTTTAAAGACCATTGCTTTATTAAACGACTGCCAAAAAAGGAGGAGGTTCTCAATTCGTCGGAATCTTTCTTTTTTATGTATGTTCCCCGATTATAGAACGTTTATATTGCGAAGTTACGGGCGCTTTACTTGTGGTTACGTCGTGTACATGCACATTGCGTAAGTGTGCGTGCCTGTCAGGAGCCTAGGTGGGAGCGGTTACTCCCACTTATATAATTACGATACACACACAACCATGAGCCGCGTATCCTCGTGGATTGAAAGAACTATACTCTAAGACGCCTGGACCGATTTTATATAGCTATAGCCGTGTAAATTCAATCCATACCTACCTCTAATCGGTTTCTACACGCCATCGTGCCGGAACGCTAAATCGCTTGGCGGCACATCTTTGACGGTGGGATGGTAACTAGCCCCGGACAAAGCATCTCAGCAGACCAGACTAGAGACAATTACCCCTGAGACCACCCAGTTATAAGACCACAGCGCTCACCACTGCGCCAGGGAGGTCGTCAAAATAAATCTAAAATAAATACTCGGTAACAATCAAACTTGACTCACATATTTAATAGGCATTGCATAGGAACAGTACTTATTCATAAAGAGGAAATAGTATGTAAATTGTCTCTAATAGAGCCATTTGGGGATATCTTAGCACTTTTGGTAGAAAGCCAGACATACATGAAAGATATGACATAATTATTATATTTTCACGCTTTATCATGCGTGATTTTGACGAAGTTATTTTGTGATCATTCATAAGAAATTGCTGGATGCTTCTCCATGTTTCAGTCGAATAACTACTACTAACTGCCACGTTGGTCTGGTGGTTAGCAAGTTCAACTGCGGATGACGAGGTCTCGGGTTCGATTCCTGGGTCGGGCCAAAAATATATTGGGTTTTTCTGACTAAACCAGCAGGGCGATTCAGGCCCGTTCGATAACATACCGTGTGGATACGGTTAGATATCGATCCCGTATAAAAAAAATTTGTCGTGTGATTCAGAGCGTTTGGTTTGAGGATACGATTCGGTATTCGACATCGACAAAATACATTCGATTACAAGAGCATTTACGAATTGAAAATATATGTTATCGTACGGTAACAAACCGAATCGATCGATAAATAAGTTATCGGAAGGGTCTAAATCGGGGGGCAGAGCAGAGATAGTTTAGAAATTATAAATTTCCAAATTGCCCCCGCCGGGGATCGAACCCGAGATCTCCCAGTTATAAGCCCTCACAACTGCGCCAGGGAGGTGACTTAAGGGTGCATAAGACTTCCGAAGTACGTTCAGTTCATACGTGGTTGAAATTCAACCTACTCGCACGAAACGCTTCAGTTCAACGTTTCTGAAACGAACGGCTAAGGTATGGAACGCTTCCAGCTTCTGTGTTTCCGGCCACGTATTATACGTGAGTACCTTCAAGAAAAGAGTGAATAGGCATTTTCTAGCCAAGCGCGCTCTAACCTAGACCTCATCAATGCTTTACATCATTGATTGTCGTCAAGCGCAAGCCTATCTCATAATTAAAAAAAAAAAAGTTTTTTTTTTTAATTATGAGAAGGAATAGGAAGCTTACTACAATATATTAGTGAAAACCGTATCTAAATCGAATAAGCCGTTTCTGATATTAGCGTGCACAAACACACAGACAAACAGACAAAAAAAAAATTAATTACAATTTCGGGTTCGGCAACGATATAATAACAACCCCTGCTACTTTTTTTTTATATATTTCCATTGTACAGACACCACTTTTCTACAATTTTATTATATGTATAGACTAGTACATAGGAGTGGACATCTATCGTTTGACGACACTTTTTAAGACGTACGGCCATAAAATAAATCGATTCGATACACGAGAATACGTGCGGTTTAATTTACAATTTATAAGCTCAGACCTGGTCATAAACTCGTCTAGACTATCAATTAATCGAACGCAAGGGCGAATGTATTTGTTTCTCTAATTAATTATGCCGTGTACAGGTTTTACCAGATGATTGAGCGTGTCGTGTGATTCAGAGCGTTTGGTTTGAGGATACGATTCGGTATCTTGTGTCCGTTTTCACCAACCATATCTACTTAAATCATCACCTCAGTTATTACATATTATGTAGCCCCTAAATACAATTCCTTACCTAACGTCATTTCCAACTTTAGATGTTCCCAAAAGGTTCGTGAAAAATAAATTTACAGAAAGCGCCACCTACCTTCTTGGCCTTATTTAATAACCAAAAATACCTAGTAATATCAAGTTCTAGAAACGATTACTTAATTACTCCTACTTGATGTAAAACCGAGTCGCTGTCTCTTATATGTCAACTAGCTTATGCCCCCGCGACTTCGTCCGCGTGGAATTAGGTTTCGGGGTGGAATTTTCAAAAACTGTGACACACGTACTTCTTTATTTTTAACTGAAAGCTCTAATACCAACTTTGATGGAAACAGCTTGAAAAATGACGGAGTTTCATATAAACTTCCATCCCCTATTTAAACCCCTTAGGGGTGGAATTTCCAATAATCCTTTCTTAGTGTGCGCCTACGTCATAAAAGGAACCAACTGTAACAATTTCAAGTTTCTAACTTCAGTAGTTTAGGCTGTGCGTTGATATCTCAGTCAGTCAGTCAGGACTTTGAATTTTATATATAATATGTCAATGTCAGTGCATGACAATGTAACATTTCGTTACTACCTTGAAGGATATAGCCAACGTGTGTGTGTGTGAATGTGTAGTACACATATTAATAATGAGGCTTGTTCGAAAGATGAAAGGCGCGTGGCAAAACCAAACAAAGACCAATTAAAAGCCAAATATAAACACAGCCGCCGCCGCTTGTCTGGGAATTAAGGCCAAATAAAATCTACGGCAATTAGGGCCGAGCACGCAGAGATTTAATTGCTTGCTTATTGACAAAGTACAGAAATTCACTTCCCACTTAATTGTTCGAAAAATAGAGTTCAAAGTCGCTCGGCAAATATTTTGTCATTAGGAGGAGTTTGACAAAATTGGTAAATTAATATGAGACATTTATGGTTAGGGTTACATAATATTAAAAAGTACCATGAATACTTAGTGAGTTTTCGAAAATCCTTTCTTAGCGGATGCCTACGTTATAATAGCTATCTGTATGTCTTTCAGCCCGATCCGTCCAGTGGTTAATAGATCAGTCAGTCAGTCACTCAGTGAGTCAGTCAGTGACCTTTTCGTTTTCGTTTTATTCTAGTTGCCGCGACTTCGTTCGCGTGGATTTAGTTTTTAAAAATCCCACGAGAACTCTTGGATTTTCCGTGATAAAAAGTAGCCTATGTCACTCTCCCGGTCCTCAACTACACCCATGCAAAAAATCACGTCGATCCGTTGCTTTGTTGTGACGTGATTGAAGGACAAACCAACAAACAAATACACTGTCGCATTTATAATATTAGGATTAGAATAACGGTTGAATACTGAAACATGACTGAAGCCATAGATTTAGGATTCGTAGTCGCTACGCCGCTTCTCGTAGCCATAGCCGTAGCTCGTAGCATCGGTTACTCTACGGAAATAAATAAGCACATTACCCTCCTACACGCAGTCGGGTAATAAGAAATAACGTAACTTAAGTTAGCAACAGTAGGACTTAAAAAAGGAAAGGAAGACTTTTGACTAATCTTACTTTAATTTAAGGTGCTTAAACCTAAGTTACTTCTGTTTCTAATACTTAAACCCTAGCTTACCTATATATTCTACTCTTTACAACTTTAGTCTACATGCTGACTGCATTCAATCACGTATATCGACGTGAAAATAATAGTTTATCGTACGTTAATGTATGTGAAGCTTTTTGTAGATACCATAAAAATAAAAATAAAAAAGTTGTTAATTTGAAAATCTGTGTTCTGTTAAATAACGTTTTGGTACGGAACTGTTCGTATGCCAGTCCGATTCGCATTTTACCGTTTATATTTATAAGATTAAGCCTTTAAAACATTAAGTTACATGTACTTTATCTTAGAGAAAGAAAATTATTATGAAATAAAAATAAAATTGATACTATCCTTACTACTATGCTACTATGCCAAAGTGTGCTCGTTTTTGCTTTATTTAACCTGAGACCTCCAAGTAATAAGACCACACACTCAACTCTGCACCAGGGAGGTCAAAAACTCCAACACAAGGTTTCCAACAAAAAAAAATAATAGGAAAATTTAAAAATCCCTCCTTCCTCCTTCCTTAAAGAGGTTCTTACTTATTCTATTAACAGACATTAATAGAAGATGTATTAAAGCAAGGAAGGAGGCCCTCTCCTTTGAGAATAATGAATATAGAGTGTTTCAACGGAAAGATTCTAGAAATATCTTAACAGCTATCGCCGCAGGGAATTAACCGAGAAATTGGATAGAATAACTAGGTTTCGCCAGCAGCTAGACATAATAATATTTATACAGGGTAATTTTTTTGGTTGTGGACAATTTTTTTTATGTTCTAGGTATATGAATGAAGTTTAATCAACGCATATTTTTTATTTTTTTATTTTACTTAAGAATACCAAAGTTATCGTTTACCAAAGAGATCCACTTTTAAACAGATGGTTAGGGTCACCCTACAAACGTAATCTATCAGCTGTTGATACATTAGGCGCGCGCGGCGGCCGTTGACCTCTGAGGGTGTATTTTAATTTCGTTGAATAGTATGACCATGATTTGCCTATTTTAAGGTTAGATGTGGTAAAAAAAAATATTTTAAAAAAGGTACAAAACTATTAATGGAAATATGTTCTATTAACGATAGAACCACCAAAAAAAATTGTGTACCACCTAAAAAATCATCCTGTATACTAGCTTAATTTAGGACGAAAAACGAGTAAAGCGCAAAATTCTTTTTTATTCGACTAATAATAGAATAACAATAATGTCCTCCCGAGGTCCAAGTATTGTTATGTCAATGTTAATAGTCTTTTATTTTAAGCGAATTTCCATTTTTTGTCAGTTTTTTGTTAATTTTATTAATAAGCTATTGCATAGCTTCTATCGCGGGCCTTGACCGTGGAGACCGAATCTAGAAATTTCGTAACGAAAATAATCTGACACGGGACTCCTCTCACCGCTAGATGGCGTTGATAAAAAATGCTATGCAATAGCTTTACCGCGGCAGTCCCCGAGTGCCACACGTCTTTTTTCATAACTAATTTTGATTCATTATAAGGTGTAGTCAATCTTCGAAGGTCGGAGTACAGAATAGCAGGTTATCTCGGGTTGGCTCTGGTGAGTTATTAGGCGGGGAATGCGGTCGTATCTCTACTTATCACTTTGGATACAGACAAAGTGTAGATCGGAAAACCATTTGGCGTAACGCCAAGTGCTTCGATTGGCTACCTCGCTAATTAACACTCAAGTGCCCATGCACCTAGTTAGCGTTGCCAGACGTCCCGTATTTCCCGGGACATCCCGTATTTTAGGCTAGTTTAAAGTGTCCCGGCGGGACTGACTCTGTCCCGTCTTTGAACCGTACTTCGTTTTTCATTATGAAATCGATCTAAGTATTCACACACGCAACGTCGTAAAAAGTATGGTTTACATTGTCTGACTCGGCTCGTCTCGAGCGACTGTGTAGTGTAAAGTAACTTGCACTCGCAGCCCGCATCGACCAACGACAGTGTTAGTGTCAGAATGACAATGTTAAAACTGACTCGATTCACGGAAAATTATAAAAAATAATAAAAAATGACACTTTTGTTTTTATTTGTCCCGGGTAAAAAACTGAAATCCCGTATTCTTTGCCCATTTAACCATTTGTCCCTTATAGGTTGAAAAAAAATCTGGCAACACTACACTTAGTATAGAGTACGGAATTACAGATGCAGCAACTTATACGTTCAAAGTAGCTTTTGCCCGCTTCGCTCACGTTAATTTAGATTTCCAAAAATCATTGATGACGATGATAATGATGATGATGATGATGAAAAAGGCTCCCGTTTTTCCCTCTAACTATAATTTGGGTACCTTCAAATCAGAGTGAATAGGCATCTTCTAGGCAAGCGCGTTCCATCTTAGGCCACATCTTAACTTACCATCAGGTGTGATCGCAGCCAAGCGCTAGTATATATATATAAAAAAGCCTCTGTTTTAATCCGGGGTATGAGCTATCTACATTCCAAATTTCAGCCAAATAAGTACAGTAGTTTTTGCTTGAAAGAGTAACAAATATACACATGCACACACACATACATACTCGTACACACACATATACAAACTTTCGCCTTTATAATATTAGTGTGATTAATTTTACATTTCCTCAGATAGAATAGGTACACACATGCATATACATGTTGAAATTTTATTCGTTGTATACCCTGAAGGAGGTGAATGTGCTCATGAAACTGAACAACTTACCCCAGGGAACATAGGTCAAAATATGAAAAAAAAAATTGGATCCTCCATACAAAATTAACGATTAGCTGATTGATTTACTATGGGAGGTCTAAATTTTTTTTTTTTTTCATATTTCGACCTATGTTCCTTGGGGAAAGTTGTTCAGTTTCATGAGCACATTCACCTCTTTCAGGGAGTACAACCAATGAAATTTCACCGTGTATAGCGCTGCTGATGAAAAATGCTGCGAACAGCTTTATATGTGTGCGTAAAGCTTGACTGTGTGCGTGTCACAGACGACGCACGGGTAAAGATGGCGTCTATTGGCCGCCATATTGCTTTCCAATATTATTATAGCTTTCGTGACAAGACAAATTGGTGCAAGAATCATTAAATTAAAATTCGGTTCACGCGTTTAATCTCTACAACGCTACGAGGGAATATTATCAAGTATAATCATTTATCAAATACCAGACATTGAAGCCACGAGGATTGTAAGTGGTTTTAGAATCTTTAAAGCTTTAGAACTTTTTAGAACTGGTTACAAAGTATTTAACGTAAATTGTTTTTAATTTCGGGTATAAGAAGTTGGGATTTGTATTGTTTTATACACTTTATTACTTGTCTGTAGGGTTAGTATAAGATTTAATTCGATTGATCGTAATTGTATTCGATGACATTATCGTCATGGTAAAATGAACATTAATAGTATTGATTTAAAGTCACAAATTCAGTACAACCGATTTTAATTCGGAACGCATCCGTATACATAAACGCGAATTTATGGCGGCGGCCATCTTCGACCGATTTTCATCAAACATAGCTAAGATACGATGCCAGACAGACAGACATACACACACACACCACACAGGCACGCACGCACGCACGCACGCACACACAGTCGTTTTTGCGTCGGGGGTTATTAATTTATTTTGCAGGAGTAAAGTCAGAGCCGCGGGAATAAACTAGTATTTAAAAAAAAAGTAACTCTAATCTTTATGCTACCCAGCGTTTTTTCAATAGGAACCCACATTTCGTAGACAAAAGGGGCGGGTCAGTGTATACTAAATATAAAAAGAGCGTTTAAGCATCGGGCCTGCTCTTTATGGAACTAAATGAAACCCCCGGGGAGTCGGGTTTTTCAAGCAAAAATTTTATATTTTCCCCCATTGAATACTTTTCTACTTGAAAGAATAATGCTCTCGCTATATAGTACAGAAAAGTGCTAAAACAGATGATACTTTTCTGTACCTACTCGTACTGTTTCATTCAAAAAATGATATGAAATGTTCTTGTCATAGAATTAAAAAAAAAAAATGATCTGACATAAAAATGTATTTCTTTTTTAACCTTTTTTGTCTCTGGTCTGATCTGGTGGGAGGCTTTGGCCGTGGTTGACCCTACCGTCAAAGACGTGCCGCCAAGCAATTTAGCGTTCCGGCACGATGGCGTGTAGAAACCGATTAGGGGTATAGGTTGTATTTACACTGCTATACCCCTTCCAAGTTAACCCGCTACCATCTTAGACTGCATCGTCATTTACCATCAGGGGAGATCGCAGTCAAGGGCTATCTTGTCATCGAATAAAAAAAAAACCACAAACTAAATACTCTAAAAAATATTAATAATAAATCATCTAGTAATGTAGGTATAAACGTAAAAATTCTATTTACAAAACCGACTTCAAACGCCACTACAAAGTATATCAATTGTGGCCATAAAACTTGAAGAGTTCCCTCGATTTCTCCAGGATCCCGATTGAAAGAACTAGATCGTAAGTGTGCGTGCCTGTCAGGAGCCTAGGTGGGAGCGGTCAGGCGCGAGCAAGCTCTCGCTCACACTTATACAGATACGACACACACACAATGACACATGAGCCACGCGCCCTCGTGAATTGCAAGAACTCTATAGTCCTAGGGACAGTGGTAAATTACCCATGTTAATTAGGATAAAACAAAACATGGTCCGTAAAAATAAGGACCCCCTTTTTCCCCCTATAAAGTGGGTAACGCTGTCCCCATTCTTCAAGCTTGATGTCATTTGTTAGTGCGTCGACTGAGTTTTATTTCTGCGCTGCGATCGCCCACTTGTATTAATTACAAAAGTTGCGAAGATAGTACCTACGTAACATTTTATTTATTTATTTATACTATTGCATGTAAAAAGTACAAAATATATAAGTAAATAAACAGTTTAATACAAAGGGTGACCTTATCACTAATAGTGATCTCTTCCAGCCCTGGTAGCATGGGCGGGAGAAATTTTATCCCCGGGAAAAGGATAAAACGTTCATCCCCTCGCTTAGCTCTATCCACCCGTCGAGCATGGGCACAGCGGTGGAAATAACACTCAGTGGATATACTTACAGAAATATACATCACCTTTTCCTCTGTCGCAATGCTTTAGCATAGGGAAAAGATAATTTTATCCCCTGTCAGTGGATAAAATCGGGAGATAAAACTTTTATCTCCTGCCCATGCTACCGGTGCAGGTAGCGTTGCCAGGCGTCCGGATAAAGCCGGACATAGGTAGGCTTTTTGATTGCGTGTCCGGCCAAAATGAACGGTGTCCGTCTTGTCCGGCTTTTGTTAGGCTTTTCACATTTCGTAAACAAGCGAGCGCCGAGCGTGGCCTAGCGCAGCCTGCGCAGGCGACTTGATTGAAACTTGATTTTACATACAATTTTTTTGTCGTACCTATTAATACTGAGACAAAATCCTCAATAATATAGGGTGTCCGGCTTTACCCAAATGTCCGGCCAAACTGGCTGGTCTGTCCGGCTATTAGGTTTGGCGACCTGGCAACCCTAGGTGCAGGCGACTTCAGCCAAATTCCTTCCAAATTTCCTTCTAGGTAAATTTTATTCAAGCCTCAATAGCCCAACGGTTACGTGTGCGGACTGAAAACTTAAAGGTTGCAGATTCGATCCCCACCCGTTGCACTGTTATCGTACCCACTCTTAACACAAGTTTTAAGTTTTCACTTATTTGGAAGGGAGAGGAGAACATCAGTCAAATTTAGCTTGACTTAAAAAAAAACTTATCTGTCAAACATACATAAAAATCAGCACTCAGATTTTAAGAAAAGTCACCAATGTTTGTACGTAACTTTAGCCTATAAGGTAACTATACCTTCAAAGAATATACTAATACTACTATACTACTATTAAATCGAACATATTTGGTTATATCCTTATCCTACTATCCTTACTAATATTATAAATGCGAAAGTGTGTTTGTTTGTTTGTTTGTCCTTCAATCACGCTGCAACAAAGCAACGGATCGACGTGATTTTTTGCATGGTTATAGTTGAGGATAGAGAGAGTGACATAGCTTACTTTTTATCCCGGAAAATCAATGATTTCCCGCAGAATTTCAAAAACTAAATCCACGCGAGCAAAGCCGCGAGCATCAACTTTTTTTTTTATTCGATGACAAGATAGCCCTTGACTGCGATCTCACCTGATGCTAAGTGACGATGCAGTCTAAGATGGTAGCGGGCTAACTTGGAAGGGGTATAGCAGTGTAAATTCAACCCATACCCCTTATCGGTTTCTACACGCCATCGTGCCGAAATGCTAAATCGCTTGGCGGCACGTCTTTGACGGTAGGGTGGTAACTAGCAACGGCCAAAGTCTCCCACCAGACCAGACCAGAGACAATTTAGAAGTTATAAATTCCTAAACTGTCCCCGCCGGGAATCGAACCCGAGACCTCCCAGTTATAAGACCACAGCGCTCACCACTGCGCCAGGGAGGTCGTCAAACTAGTAGAAAACAAGTAAGGTCCGGCGGTCCTGGGATCTTGGACCAAAAAAGGATATTCGAATTTCAAACTCAATTTAGACCACACGCACATTCCTTATTCTAATGTTTTCATAACATTGTTACAATTTTGTTTACATAGGTTATATTCGTCCATATTACATTGTCAAGAAATTGGATTTGGAAATTGATATCCAGGCTGGTATTTGGCGTATTTATCTTTCATATCGGCTACATGGAGGCTCGGGTCTGCCTATAGGCCTATAGCTTACGTAAGCATGTACCATAATTGAGACATTTGCGTATGGTATAAAAAGTAAGAGGATTGCCTAGAGACAAATATTATTTTTTCATCATACCTATTCGAAAAACGAATATTGGCTTCAGAGGATAGCGGGAGCAAAATTTAATTTTTAGTCCCATGGGAGTTTTCATTTCTCTCTTCTGATTGGTCCGCGTTCGTGCTTTAGTATGTGTTTATTACTACTGCGATCGTTGCAGAAATTCAAAAAACTCGAAATTCAAAAATGTTTGAGCAGCTGTTGTCTTCGATAAGTCACGTGATCATAGAAGGTTGATACTCCTAGCTTTTTCTCATAGGTAATGATGAAAAATAGTGTGTGTCACTCGGGGCCAAATTTTTTGTTCTCGGGCGGCGTATATTGAATTCCTCGCTACGCTCGGGGTTCACCTATAGAATCCTTCACTTCGCTCTGAATTCAAAATAGCGCCCTCGGGGAACAAAAATTTTCTTTGGCCCCATATAACACAAATAACTATTTATTGATTTAGCTTTTGCTCGCTCTACGCTCACGTTAAATTCGATTTTTCAAACCCCTATTTTTTTAAAGAACATTAGCCAAGCTGAAGTTGACTAATATCCTCCTATCCCCTCCAAATAAGCGGAAAGCTTGTGCTAGGAGTGGGCAGTTAGGAAGTTGGCGGGGAGTCACCTCCGTGCCTCGGAGAGCACGTAAAGCTGTCGGTCCTGCGCTTGATCTGATCCGGTCGTGTCGGATTTTTGTCCCATTGGACTATGAGATTAAGGGGATAGAGAGCGCACCTGTGTTTGCGCACACACTTGTGCACTATAATATCTCCCGCGCAGATGACAAATCTCTGTGGAGATTGTCCACCGTGGCCGGATTCCTATTATTTTATTATCTTGTGGTTCCATTATAATATTGTAAAGTTGTGCTACATACTATACTCGTATTAAGCATTTTTTCCCTCTCCCTAAACAGTTTCTACTCGGTTTCATAGTGGAATACGGAACGCTAAATAGTTTCAGAGTAAAGTTTAAATATATACCGACTTTAAATGTTTCAGCTGAAATGTCTAACCCAAGGAGGAATCAAAAAATTTATGGTCTAACCTCTTGCCAAAAGTAATAAATCGCTGCAGCTTATAAATTAAAACGATTTAAATCACGTCTTGTCATATTGATTCGAGAGAGCAAATGTTAGTCTTTAATTCACTTCGGTCTGTATGTTACATATACTATATCATAGTATGTATGTAGGTTTATAATCAAGGAAAGTCGGTTTTATGGTTTCGTCTGTATATGACTCAATAACATTTAATTCTGCTTGACGATTACGTTAGTCACAAAATTCAAAAATTCTACTCAAAATTTTATTTATTTCAATTACTTAAGATTTGTTCTTAAGACTAAAATAAGTAATACGTACTACGTATATCTTCGACCATTTAGCCGGGACGAGCCTTTACACAGATCTAGTACTGAATATATTCTGCCACTTTCTGCGGGAGGTGAGGTAATCACGTACAGCCTACGTACAGCGAACATTTAGCCACTTCCGCACACTCTTGTAAAAAACTTAATGTCTCTACGAACGCACACTAACTCAAAAGCTGTCACACTTACAAGCTAACACGTACGTTTGTACATGTACTTCGGCAGAGGGGAATGCGTGCGCTTGCCAAGTCCTGGCTAAATGGTCGAATACATATATTATGTTTTTTAACTGACTTCCCAAAAAGGAGGAGGTTATCAATTCGTCCGGTATCTTTTTTTTTAAGACCGCAAACGTCGACCTTTCAATTTTCAGATCGCAATTTTAACCGTTGGGTTATTGAGGGTAGTTTGATTTTATCCTAATTTTCGTCATACCTTCCCCATGTATCGGAAAGCACTTCAGAGAGCTTCCCTTTAAGGATGTTACAATGTTGCGTAACGGGAGTTGTCAGATATCCGAGATGATTTCCATATCCGTATACCATAACCGAAACCAATAAATGGATATAGAATGATATATATAGAGATATATATCATTCTATATCCATTTCTAGGCTCGAAATATCGTATACCTGACAATTCGATCCCCTACTATCCCTTAAGTTGACAACATTATTTTAATGCAGCTAAAATATACAGGTAGTAACACCTTAAATAAAGAAACAAAGAAAACTATTGCTAATTATATAAGGCATGTAATTAAACGAGCTTCTATTTAATACCATTATTGGCTTCTAAATTACTAAGTCAGCTTCAACTAGTGAGCCTCTAAAAAATATAATTTTAACATCTATATTTATAACTTAGCTTCAAACCGTGAACTCCTAAAATACTTAAATATTAGCATCAAATAATACACCAAATCTTCAACCACATTTTTAATTTTTTTTTTGTGAGAAAAATGAAATAAAAAAATGTTTCTAACTAAATAAAAAACGTTTTTTTTTTTTTGATAAAATGAAATTAAAAAAATGATTGTTTTTAAATTTAACTCAAGATAAATACCTACACTAAACATAAACATTTTTGAAAAAAAAAATCAAATTTTTTTTCAATTTTTTTTTTTAGTTTTAGGTAGGTTTACGATCCCAACAGAACCTAAGTGCCCGGCCTTCGGCCGGGCACCTGAATATTCATGTATAACCCTAACCTAACCTAACTTTAGTTTAAAGAAAAAATTATACAAAAATAATTGCAATATTAACACACTAACAACAGAACAACAAAAAAAACAAATGCATGTTTTGAATGGCGCTCTCTGATTGGTGCAAATAGCCATAACCAACGAGATCGTGCAAATTGCCAGTCGCATCCGTCTCACTCGCACCAACGAAATCGTGCAAATGGCCAGTCGTATCCATCTCACTCGCACCAAATCGTGCAGTGGCAGTGGACAATAATAAAAATAGTGGCTCTTTATTTGATGCTTTCTTTGGAATATTTTGTGGCCATTGTGAAGAAGCCGAGTTAGTATATTAGAAGCTTTATCATTTTCCCGTTGCTGAGTTATTAAATTAGAAGCTAGGTTTTGATGCCAAAAAATAAATTTTGTTGGTCGACTTATTATATTCCATTATATAATTTAATGCGAACTCGCCATCCTCAACATAAACGCAAAGTTTCCTGAGGATGGCATATAAAATAATCAAATGTATTGTGTACAGATCTTAACCAATAAATTAAAAAAAAAAAAAAATAAAGAAAGAAAGAAAGAAAACTATTTGCGGGTTGTTACATTCCCTCAAATATGGTTGAGCGAAGCAACGGCTGGATCATGCGTCATGCTCGTGAACGGGTGCCACCAACGGGAATGGGTCTGCGTCTGCCCGTTTTGACATGCGTTGGATTGTGTGTACCTACGTATGCATTTTTGAAGCTTCGTTGTGGAAGCACTGTATACATAGCATAGTTTTGTTACCTATTGTAAAATTTTTTTTTTTGAAAGAGCAACTGCTGAGTTTCTTACCGGCTCTTCTCAGCAGAATCTGCATTCCGAACCGGTGGTAGATTTATGACGTGTCATAAGAGCTACAAGTTGGCCTACATGAAATAAATGGATTTTGAATTTGAATTATTTTATTCGATCAACACGCGGACGAAGTCGCAAGTATCAGCTAGTTATTCATAAATTATAGCTTAGATCGATCTCGATCACGTTAGCTTTCGAACAGAAAAACTGCATCAAAATCGGTCCAAAGAAGGAATAGACAAACACATATTCAAAACAAAATCAATATGTTACCTACAGTTTATGAACTTTTTTTTTTACATTTTTGCATGCTACTCGATACTTACTTAATCTAGAGTCTAGAACTTTCGTCTTTTCAACGAGAAAATCTCTTAGAACTAAAAACACTAACTTTGTCTCAGTATTATGCACCCAAAACCACTCAAAGAGAGCGTTGCGAAAATTCAGTTACGCTTAAATCTGAAACCGCTGTCTGGTGGAAATTATTAATGTGGCCTTAAGTGTAGTTTGCAGAACTTTGTTGTCGTTTTCTCGTAAAGCTGCATTGGCGAAGTTGTGGTATAACAAGACGTCGGTTCACGGTTCAGTGAAGTGTGAGAAAAATACCTTGAAATATAGATAGATAGATAGATAATGTCTTTTATTTTCCCATGAAACAATTACAGAAATTCGCTTACCAAGTAAGTAAATCTAAAAAAGTACAAGAAAATATAAGCGGCCATGGAAAAATAAGGTACCCCACTCAGCAGAAAGCCACAGCATGCTGCAGCGCTGGTTTTCAGGGGGAACCTAAGTGTCCACAGACGTGATTCCGTAACCTAATTAAATAAACTACATTAAATAAACCATAACTACAGCTACCTACTATATACTAATAATATTACTACGATTTAAGTGACGATGCAGTCTAAGATGGTAGAGGGCTAACTTGGAAGGAGTATGGCAGTGTATATTCAACCCAGACCCCTAATCTGTTTCTACACGCCATCGTGCCGGAACCCTAAATCGCTTGGCGGCACGTCTTTGACGGTAGGGTGGTAACTAGCCACGGCCAAAGCGTCCCAATATATAAATAAAAAATTTACCATATTGCTTCCGCCGGGAATCGAACCCGTGACCTCCCAATTATAAGACCACAGTGCTCACCACTGCGCCAGAGGGAGGTCGTCTAGTATTATAAACATCTAGTATTATAAATGTGAAATTTTGGATATATGGATGGATGGATGGACGAATGCTACTCAAAAACGACAGCATCAATTTGGCTGAAATTTGGCACACAGCAAAAAGGCTACTTTTTATCCCAGAAAATAGAAGAGAGAAATTAAAAACTTTAATCCACGCGAACAAAGTAGCGAGCACCAGCTAGTTGAACCCAAAGTGAACGGTGCTGAACTTACTTGGCCGATATTTTCCAGCTTCGTTTGTGATCGAAATCTCGTTACAACGTTACGTTCTGTTCTTATTTCCAATCGACCCTTGTGACACTATATTTCGAATTTTATTGCAGCCGTTATACGAAGACTTTATTGAAATTGCCCTCTCTTGATTAAGAGATTGTCTCTGTTTTTTAATTAGTTTTCAAGCATGGTGCAAGGAGTTTGGATACATTCCACATGTCTCTCTATAGATCTATAAATACATATAACACGTGTCTATAAAGAAAAGAATCTAATATGATTTCAATAATAGCATACATACATACGCTTTTATTTTTTAAGGAACAAAATAAATAGTCTAGGCCAGCGTCGCGCATCGGTTTCGTCGTTTCTATTTAGACCCGCCCGACTTCAATATACGTGTACATGCCTAAATTATTTTATACTTTTGAGTAGCGTTTGAGGTCGGTTTTTTACAAGTATTTTTTTTTTGTATGTTTTCCGCTTACTCGAAGACGCCTGAACCGATTGAGAAAATTCTTTTTTTGTTTCAAGGGTTATACTTTCCAGGTGGTCCCATTGTCATCAGGTCAGGATCTGATGATGGGATCCTGGAGAAATCGAGGGAACTCTTCAAATTTTTTAGGCACAATTGATACCTATACTTTGTAGTGGCGTTTAGAGTCGGTTTTGTAAAAATAATTTTTACTTTTATATTATTATTCGATGACAAGATAGTCCTTAATAATAGAGTACTTCATTGTAAAATTATATGGCAAATTACGACAAATATCTGCAATTACGCGCTTCATTTACCGCACGCTTGTAACATTTATTTTTATTTTTGTATTTATTTATTTATTAGTAGGGAAACCTCCAATTACACTAATTAAGACAATAAAATTAAAAACAGTCATGACAAATATAACATAAAAATAGCATCAAAAATTAAACAAAAATTAAATTAAACAAAACAAAAGTCAAAAACTTACATTTTTTAAGTCAGGTGCATGGTTTGCGATTCGAAATCCTCGCAAAACTGCAGGCACCGACTCACAATGGAGCTCCATTGGTCTGTAAATATGTCACATGGAGATTCGGAGAACATATTATCCACCTCTTTTTATACATATACAATTCTAAACTATTCTGTATCTGTTCTAAACTATTATGTTCAGAACAGTCAAGTTCACGAGGGTTAATGGTTTAACAGCGCCGACTCCTCGACTATAAAGTGTATTCATTGCGCGGATGAAAGCAGCGGGTCAGCGGCTGTGGAAATAATGAGCACCCTGTATGTACGAGCTAGGCGTGTTTTGTGAAGAAAAATGAAAATCCTCCTTTGAGCAGAAAACATGCATCTTCAGGGCTGTAGAATAACATTAAAATATTATCCTACTAATCCTTCTATCCTTACTAATATTCTTTTTCTTTCTTCTCTTTTTTTTTTTTAAAAAAGGATATTAGCCAAGCTGAAGTTGACTATAATATTCTCCTCACCCCTACAAATAAGCGAAAAGCTTGTACTAGGAGGGGTACGACAATAGTGCAACGGCTGGGGTTCGAACCTGCGACCTTTCAGTTACAGTCCGCACCTTTAACCGTTAGGCTATTGAGCCTATTATTTATTTTAAAAACTTGAAATCGCGCACTAAGCGCTTTGCTCCTTCGTTCCTGATACGCACCGCTATTTGAAATGCCCTTTCGGCTTCCGTTTTTCCCTCTAACTATAATTTAGGTACCTTCAAATCAACAGTGAATAGGCATCGTCTAGGCAAAAAACCTAACAAAACGCGGACGAATCCACGGGTAAAAGCTAGTAGTCAGAACTAATCATTCCGCCCGCGCCGTGTGAAATATCCAGACGCGATAAAAACCGCCCAAAAAAGTCGACATATTTTACTGATCCAATACTTTTTCCGAGAAAAATCTAAAAGTCATCTGCCAATGACTTCGCTTGAATCGTATTTGAAAACCCGCCCGACTCATTGGCTCGGACCTAACGCTGATGGACGGGCATGAAATTCAATCGCCTTCCGATATTGGATTTAAACTTTTTGTACTTAGATATCATTTTTGCAACCGGTGGAGATCGAATCAAACCAGGCCAGAGACGATTCAGAAATTATAAATTCCCAAATTGCCCCCGCCGGGCATCGAACCCGAGATTGCGTCGTGCTCGTGAACGGGTGCCACCAACGGGAATGGGTCTGCTTTGTCTTCCCATGTTGACATGTGATGGATTATATGTATTGCATTTTTGAAGCTCCACTGTGGAAGCACTGTATACATAGCTTAGTTTGGTTACTTATTGTAAAATTATTTTATTTTTTGAAAAGAGCAACTGCTGAGTTTCTTGCCGGTTCTTCTCAGCAGAATCTGCATTCCAAACCGGTGGTAGATTTATGACGTGTCATAAGAGCTACAAGGTAGCTTACATGAAATAAATAAATTTTGAATTTGAATTTGAATTTGATTTTCCAGTAATAAGACCACAACGCTCACCACAGCACCTGAGAGGTCGTCAAACAACATCCAAGCCTCAATAGCCCAAAGGTTGAAGGTGTGAACTGAAAACTGTAAGGTCGCAGGTTCGAATCCCATCCGTTGCACTATTGTCGTGCCCACTCCTAACACAAGCTTTCCGTTTATTTGGAGGGAATAGGAGAATATTAGTCTACTTCAGGTTGGCTAATATTCTTTAAAAATTAAACATCTCTACATCAATCCTCACAATCTATACTAATATTAAAAAGAGAAAAGATTTGTATGTAAGTATGTTTGTAACGTATTGGCTCGAAAAGTACTGGACCGATTTGGCTGAAATTTAAAATGGAGATAGACTATACATTGAATTAAAACATAGGCTACTTTTTATCCCGAAAAAAATTATAGTTCCCGTGGAACTCACAAAAAACCACAATTAAATCGCGGATATCAGCTAGTCTTTTATAATATTAGTACGATACTTTTCTGGGTTTATAATATTAGTAGAATCCTATTCTATTCTAAAAAAAAGGCTGAAGTCTTAACCCCTAGGCCGTCACCTCTGTCTGCTATTCAGTTCAAAATTCAACATTCCCTTATAGCCAGCGCAAAACCTAGATCAAATCGGACGGGTCAGGGCGACCTTTGTCCGAAATCGGGATAATCCCGGCCAAGAATACACGCTCAGAATACTAAACATAATGAAGAGTCACGAAGGTCCGACGAAACAAGCTTTGTCTGCTGGCCACAGATATCCTTACTAATATTATAAATGCGAGAGTGTGTTTGGTTTGTTAGCTTTGAATCACGCAACAACGGAGCTGCGGAGTGCGGACCGACTGTTATTGCGTGGGTATTGTAGATAGATAGATAGATAGATAGATGGATGGATAGATAGATAGATAGATGATTTGAAGACTCCTTGGGAAAAACAATGAATGTCAAAAGATGATTAAAAAGAGAAAAACAACTTTTTATAGTCTCAAAGTCTATATTTCTTTCATTTTATGCTCATTTTGTATAAATATGGAAATAACATATTACTATTTAAACATGTTCTTTGACTTTATCAAAAAATATAGTTTAGTTCTATATTTTAGTAACAGATGGCATTAAAGGCTCAGTTTCACGAAAAAAGTGACATTCATTGTTTTTCCCGAGGAGTCTTCATTTATTCACTAAAAATAAAAAAATCAAAATCAAAATTTATTTATTTCATGTAGGCTAACTTGTAGCTCTTATGACACGTCATAAATCTACCACTGCACCGGTTCGGAATGCAGATTCTGCTGAGAAGAGCCGCTAAGAAACTCAGCAGTTGCTCTTTTCAAAAAAAATTTTTTTTTACAAAGCTATGCTATGTATACAGTGTTTCCATAATAAAGCGTCAAAATGCAAAAATCCATACGTAGGTACACCAATCCAACGCATGTCAAGATGGGCAGTCAAAGCAGACCCATTCCCATTGGCGGCACCCGTTCACGAGCATGACGCATGATCCAGCCATTGCCTCGCTCAACCATATTTGATCAAAACGCAGGTACAGTGGGATGGTATACAGAAAATCGAGCCCCTATACATTTAACCAGGACTTATACAATGCAACAAAATCTGTACTTTAAAATAATAAAGTGGAAGAGTGTGTTTGTTTGAACGCGCTAATCTCTGGAACTATCAGTCGGATTTGAAAAATTATTTTTGTATCTGATAGCCCAATTCTTGAGGAAGGCTACAAGCTATTTAATATCTCGGTACGACTCTTAGAAGCCGAGCAAAACGAAAAAATAGCGCGGGCGAACAATGCGATGCGGTAAGTCGGTGGTCGAGGGCAATCACTCGACGAGAACCAAACAAGAACCGAACCGAAGGCTATTTATTAATCCAGAAGATCAAAGCGTTCCCACGGGATTATTAAAAACTAAATCCACGCGGACGAAGTCGCGGGCAACAGCTAGTGTTAATATTATAAAACTAGCTTTTGCCCCCGCGACTTCGTCTGCGTGGAATTAGATTTTGGGGTGGAATTTTCAAAAACTGTGACACACGTACTTCTTTATTTTTAACTGAAAGCTCAAATACCAACTTTGATGGAAACAGCTTGAAAAATGACGGAGTTTCATATAAACTTCCATCCCCTATTTAAACCCCTTAGGGGTGGAATTTCCAATAATCCTTTCTTAGTGTGCGCCTGCCTACGTCATAAAAGGAACCAACTGTAAAAATTTCAAGTTTCTAACTTCAGTAGTTTAGGCTGTGCGTTGATATCTCAGTCAGTCAGTCAGTCAGTCAGTCAGTCAGTCAGTCAGTCAATCAGTAAGTCAGTCAGGACTTTGAATTTTATATATATAGATAGACTAGAATAGAAGAATAATTTTTAATTCAAATAAAAAAGTGCTTTTAAATCGTTTAGCTCGACTGATATATATTCTTTATATAAAAAAAAAGTTGTAGGTACCTAGACTCAAGGTGATGTGAAAACACTGTAAATGATTATATATATACTTTATTGGTTTGCCAATAAGTAATTACACATATTATACATACATAGATCACAAAAAACATGTTAGATGTATGTACATTATGATGATGTATCTAATTACAAATAAACCGATATCCATAAATATGAATATGTAATTGCAGGGTTGACCACTAACCAATATTTATGCAGACGATAATATAAAAAGCATAATACATAATTATGATCTGAGCATAAAATGATTTCATACACATATGAAAATATTTTTTTGATATACCTGGTAGTATCACGGGTAAAAAAAAATCTCCAGTGATTTATTTATTTATTTTTTTATTTATTTATTGTCCAGAACATGGTACATTATAATATATATTACATAATATTATAGGTGTTACATTAGCATAGTAGGTAAGATCTGCATGTTCTACCGTTGCCGGTGTACAATATTCAAGCTTTTGTTTATTACTAGATTATAGGCACACATTACATAACCAATGCTTATTATTTATTATTATAACCTAATTATTTTATACAATAAAAATAATCTATTTCTCCGTAATTTATTGTACATACCTATATCTAATCAATGTCAATTTTAATAATAATAATTGTAAATGTCAATGGGTATAATAAGTATGATTTAATTAATTAATTTTAAGTTCGAAGAATTCTTTAAGGTCATAGAAATTATGCATATTAAGCCATTGGAATAACTTAGTTTTAAATCTTTTCAATGGTAGCCCTTTGACACTGTTGGGTATTTTGTTAAATACTTTTATACACATGCTAACACAGTTTTTAGAGAAATACTGGGTTTTCGGAACATAATTTAGAACCAAACGATCTGTGTTTCTCGAATCTCGAATATGACTATAATATGTATAGCTTGCTGTTGTAAACATAGTCTTATGTTTTTTAACAAAACAACAGATTTCAAATATGTATATGCAAGGAAGTGGCAATAATTTTAATTTTTTAAATAATGGTCGACAACTATCTAGAGGAGCAGCACCACACATAGCACGCACACATTTTTTTTGGGCGATGAATGCCCTATTAACATCAGTGCCGTTGCCCCAAAAGATCACTCCATATCTGAGAATCGACACAACGTAAGCGTGATACACTGAAAGTACAGTTTTAAAATCTACTAAATTTTTAAGACGTCTTAATACGTAACAGAATTTATTTATTTTTTCACATACTATCTCTATTTGAGTGTTCCATTTCAATTTGAAGTCCACGTTTAGTCCTAAAAATTTTATTTCCGAGGTAGGACTAATTTTTTGATTATTATAAGCAACGTTTAGAGTAGGAGGGTTCTTGTTATAAAATTGCATATAGTATGTTTTAGTCAAATTAATTTGTAGATTATTGATGTCAAGCCATTTTATAATATTATCCAAAGTGTTATTAATGTCAGATTCATGTACTAATTTATTGTTATTATTTGATGTCAGAATTATGGAGATGTCATCTGCAAAAAGAACACATTTGTGGTCTGTAACTTTTGTTATGTCATTTATATAAATAATAAACAATATCGGGCCAAGGATACTGCCTTGGGGCACACCATATCTATTAATCATAAAATCTGATTGAAAGGATACTACTTCATTTCCAACTTTTTTATTTATCATCACGGATTGATACCTATCTTGGAGGTAGTCCGCGAACCACTTTAATACTGGACCTCTTATACCTATGCTTTCCATTTTACCGATTAGTACCTCATGTCTCACAAAATCGAATGCCTTGGAGAGATCTAGAAATAATCCTGTGGTAATTTTTTTCGAGTCAGTGCTACGAAGAACAACTTCTAATAGTGTATAAATAGCTAGTGTTGTAGATTTGTCTTTTTGGAATCCAAACTGCTCTTCTTTTATGATTCCATACTTTTGACAGTATCCCAATAACCTTTTTAGCATGCATTTTTCAAATACTTTTGAAAAGATGGGTATGAGTGTTATAGGCCGATAATTTGCGACGTCCTTACGGTCTCCTTTTTTATGTAGCGGTTTAATAATTGATCGCTTTAAGGTCTCAGGGAATGAGCCGGTCTCAACTACTGTCTCATACGGTCTCATACTACCAGTAGGACCGCTTGTAAGTGCCACGGGTAAGTAACGGAATTATAAATTTTTCTTTCACTATTTTCTATTCTATTCTAATTTTTTACCCCCGACAAAAACGACGGCGTGTGTGTGTGTGTGTGTGTGTGTGTGTGTGTGTGTGTGTGTGTGTCTTTGGTATCGTAGCAGCCTTTTTATTTGTTTGAAAGGTGAATTAGTCGGGAGTGTTCTTAGCTATGTTTGATGAAAATCGGTCCAAAATGGCCGCTGCCACAAAATAGAGGTTTACATATTTTTTCACAACTCCCTCAATATGGGTATCAAATGAAAGGGACTTGACTAGTAAAATACTATTCACATAGTGTATAGTATTTTACTCCAAAATGGCCGCCGCCACGAAATGGCGAATTACATTTTTTTCTCACAACTCCCTCAATATGGGTATCAAATGAAAGGAGCTTGACTAGTAAAATACTATGATAAATTTCAAATCCAAGATGGCCGCCACCACAAAATGGCGAATTAAATATTTTTCTTATTTCACATGTCGGGGGTGTTTTAAATTTTCTATTTACACTTCTAAATCTAAATATCCATGAAGTATAACGCAGTTAAAATCACGTTAAACTGATGTTGTTCAGCATAAAATATAAGAGAGTAAGAGATAACATAAAATATTGATGCTGGCAGAGAAAATGAGTTTACCTCCTGTTCGTTATATCGTATGATACACACCTCGGGAGGAAATATTTTTATAGGATATTTAGAAAAACGAAGTTAAATACTACAGGGTTGTACCAAGCGATAAAAAACTTTTGACGACCTCCCTGGCGCAGTCTTTAGCGCTGTGGTCTTATAACTGAGAGGTTTAGTGTCGATTCCCGACGGGGGCAATTTGGGAATTTATAATTTCTAAATTGTCTCTGGTTTATTCTGGTGGGAGGCTTTGGCCGTAGCTAGTTACCACCCTACCGTCAAAGACGTGCCGCCAAGCCATTTAGCCGTTACTCTATCTAGAGAGTTTATAATCAAAGGATTTAGCGTTCTGGCACGATGGCGTGTAGAAACCGATTAGGGGTATGGGTTGAATCTACACTACCATACCCCTTCCAAGTTAGCCCGCTACCGTCTTAGACTGCATCGTCATTTTTTGTTTAATCCGAAATAGGCTATCGCTTGACGAAAATCAATACCGGATGACACTGATGAGGTCTAGATTGAAGCGCGCTTGCCTAGAAGGTGCCTTATTGTCTTGAAGGTACTCAAATTATAAGTGGCAGGAAACACGGATGCTGAAAGAGTGTTCCACACCTTAGCGGTTCTTATCAGAATCGTTGAATTAAAGCGTTTCGTTCGAGTAGGCACTTACTTTCTGATGAGATCTCAGTCAACGACTATCTTGTACTCACATAAATGCACAACTGTAAAAAAGTAATTAATACACTAGTGATGTTATAAGGCAACCCTATTTCCAGATAATAAAGCAGATCATGTGAAGTAAAGCAGACGCCCCGAGCAAGCTAGACATACCCGTAAATACCACATAATACGTTACGAAGGTCGGCATACACGTGCGAGAAAAAATAATAAATACACACTCGGAGTGTTCATAAAAGCACCATCTGTACTTTTCTCTGAGAATTCTTAGAAATACAATAATAGTGTTAAATCGGCTGTATGCAATCTCTTATCTAAGGTGGACTGACAGCTATAATACTTTGGTAAAAGTTCTTTCACTTTCAATTCACGACGGCACGTGGCTCATGGTTGTGTGTGTGTCGTATCTATATAAGCGGGAGTGGGAGCGATTTTTTCTTTGACGCTAATATAAACACAAAAAACACTAAAACCCTACCTAAAGCCGTCTCCAACCGCCCCTATAACGGCCCCTGTCCTCACATCTAATCAATTTAACCACAACACGTCAGACAAACCACCATCTGAACGTGAGGGTATCTATCAAACATATTCAAGTATTATTTAATCAATTACACTCATCTAAAACTACGGGTAATATTTATTCGATTAGGGCGCGATTGCTATCACAATCCCTTAATCAAATACAACGACTTAGACGCGGGAGCATCCAATAGCCGTATGAGTCTCTGGAAGAGACTGAATTCGTATCGTCAATTCCCGGCTATTTATACCGTTCAAATCGGCGTCAGTCGGGCGCCTACGTCGTAAACAAAGTCAAACTACCTACTACTAGTTTTATCACACTACCTTCACATTAACGTTGTATATCTTTACTATTTCAATATTTCGCTAACACTAATGTCACAGTAAGATCATCAATCAAATTAAATCTTACACTAACCCTGTTGTCGAAAAACGCTGCGCGAACGTTGCGTTGCCGCGACGTTCGTAACGAAGTTAATGCGTGAATGCTTGACGCTTAAAGACTGTCCAACAGAGAAGTCTATTGTCGATGACGACGCAGCGACATCGTTCATCGTTCAATATGGTCGAGTGAAGCAACGGCTGGATCATGCGTCATGCTCGTGAACGGGTGCCACCAACGGGGATGGGTCTAATTTATGGCTGCCCGTCTTAACATGGATTGTAACATGCAAATGTAGGTCTTATGCATTTTTGAAACTTCATTGTGGCAGCACTGTGTTTTGTTGCCTATTGTAAAAAAATTTTTTTTAAAAGAGCAACCGCTGAGTTTATTTTTGGCTCTTCTCGGCAGGAACGGCATTCCGAACCAGTGGTAGATTCATCGACGATTCAAAAGCACTTGTAAAAGTTTATTTCAATAAAAAATATTTCTATTCTATTCTATTCTAAAGCTATCGAAGTATCTATCGCCTGAGAGGTCTTAACTCATGCTCAGCCCTAGATCCCCATAATAAGGTTGATCATCCGAAGCACAGTATCGTCCCAAGAGAACTTGCCAGAAATTCAATTTAATGCCCGGGCGTCTTCACACTACGCTCATCAAACGCGGCGTTCTATCCTCCGGCCGACTTATGACTCAGTTACCAGAGCTGTAGCAAACCGTATGTATTCGGTACTAAGTAACGGGTGCGCCATCTAGTACCGAGTAACGAAACGTTACTCACGAATGCATTTCGTTACTCGCATGTTTTGCATCTTTCAAGTAATAATGACGTAAGTGATACCGTACGCAATACGCATCACGACTCGATGCGATGCTCTATGATTCTCGCTTATGATACCAATACGACCATACCGTACGCATACGTATTCTTAACCGATTTGCGTGAATCTTTTTTTAATTGAAACAAAAACTTTGCAAGATACTCCCATAAAAAATTTGAGTTCCAACTCTTCAATCCTGATGCTGCAGGGGTACTGCCCTCCTAAACTGTGGGGATTTAGGGTCTGTCGGTAATGAATAGTTATTGTAAGTATCAAGTAAAGACTACATCGTTGAATTGTAGGACCCAACTGTTCAATCCTGATGCTGCAGGGTTTCTGCCCACCTGCAAACTGTGGAGATTTAGAAACGCGGACGAAGTCGCGGGCGTCCGCTAGTTATAAATACTTGAGAAGTTTTTTTTTTTTTTTTTTATTCAGAATAGGCTTGCGCTTGACGACAATCAATACCAAATTGCACTGATGAGGTCTAGGTTGGAGCGCGCTTGCCTAGAAAATGCCTATTCACTCTTGCCTTGAAGGTACTCAAATTATAAGTGGCAGGGAACACGGATGTTGGAAGAGTGTTCCACACCTTAGCGGTTCTTATCAGAAACGTTGAATTGAAGCGTTTCGTTCGAGTAGGTTGAATTTCTACCACATAAGGATGCCAACGCTTACGATTTCTCGCAGTTCTGTGGTGAAAAGGTGAAGGAGGAACTAAGTTGTGAAGTTCCTGGGCGCACTCTCCAAAGTATATCCGATAGAAGACCGATAGACAGGCGACATTGCGTCGGTGCTGTAGACTCAGCATTTTCGCCTGCGTTAGCGACTGATCGCCTATAATACGACGGGCGCGGCGATCTATCGAGTCTAATGCATCGAGTTGGTACTTGAGAAGTACTATTGTTAATTTAATTTCACAGTAGTGATTACCTAGTTACCTAGTGGTTTAGACTGCAGTCTTCTATTTGGGACCTCCCAAGGCAGGTTCGATCAAAGAAAGCCGCGCACTGTCGGTTCAATGTGAACATGCTTTACGAGCTGCGGAGTTGGGGACGTGTCTCATACGTTGAATATTGTATTATGCTGACGTTTAGGCAATTTCGTAAAATAAATTGGGTAAAATTCAGCTCCTCGACGCTTTCAATACCAAAATATTTAATAATTTTTAAGGGAAGGCTGGGCGAAATGCAATAAAATACTTATGTTCCACATACATCCTTACATTAGATCAACCCAATACAGCTATAATACGTTTATCTCACGAAGTTACAAGCGCTTTACTTGTGGTTACGTCGTGTACATGCGTGCCTGTCAGGAGCCTAGGTGGGAGCGGGCAGGCACGAGCCAGCTCTCGTTCCCACTTATATCGATTCGACATGCACACAACCAGGAGCCACGCGCCCTCAACAACTCACGAGTGCACGTGACTCATTGTTGTGTGTGTGCCATATCTGTATAAGTATGTACAAGTAAAGCTCCCGCGCCCTCGGATGTTGAAAGAACTATAGTAACATTAATACAATCATAAATATAAGATTAAATCTACGAATACAATGTTTAATTCCATTTTTTCCCCGAAACTGCCTAAACGTGAGCATAATACAACAATTAATGTATCAGACATGTTTCTGACGCGTTAACCGAAGTGGGGGGTGGGGTAAGCGTTTGGGGAGGGGAGGGGGTTTGCGGAACCGGACGCATTAAATTGAATTTGTGTGAAAGCTCCCTTGGGACGATACTGTACTACAGATGATCACCTTTATCTGCTTTATATGTGAACTAGCTTTAACCCGCGGCTTCGCTCACTTTAGGTTCGATTTTTTAACCCCCTATTTAACCCTCTTGGGGTTGAAATTTGCCAAAATCCTTTCTTAGTGATGTCTACGTCCTAACAGCTACCTGTATGCCAAATTTCAGCTTGATCGGTCCAGTGGTTAGAGCTGTGCGTTGATAGATCAGTCAGTCAGTCAGTCAGTCAGTCAGTCAGTCAGTCAGTCAGTCAGTCAGTCAGTCAGTCAGTCAGTCAGTCAGTCAGTCAGTCACCTTTGCCTTTTATATATTTAGAAGATGTAAGGGACACCTATATTTTTAGATAGGTAGATCTATACTAACTCTTTCAAACAAATGCAAATTGAAAATTGAAAACACCCCCGATATGTGTAATTAAAAAATGTAATCCGCCATTTTGTGGCGGCTGCCATCTTGGATCGATTTTCATCAAACATAGCTAAGAACATTCCCGACTAATCGTCGAGGAGGTTACGTCGTGTACATGCACATTTGACATTGCGTATGTGTGCGTGCCTGTCAGAAGGCTAGGTGGGAGCGGTCAAGCGCGAGCAAGCTCTCGCTCCCACTTATACAGATACGACACACACACAACAATGAGCCACGCGCCCTCGTGAATCGCACGAACTATATTGGATTCTATCCATACATCCAAACTTTCGCATTTATAATATTAATAGGATTAGCTTTGGATTAGCATCACAATTGTAACTTGTTTTTTTTTTTCAGTAATAAAGGGTTTATTTATTTTTTAAGCTATTGCATAGCTCCTATCGCGGGCCAGCGTAGAGACCGAATCAAGAAATTCCGTAACGAAAATAACCTGACACGGGACTCCTCTACGGTGAGCCGCTAGATGGCGTTGATAAAAAATGCTATGCAATAGCTCTACCGCGGCAGTCCCCAAGTGCCACGCGTCTTTTTTTTTTTTTTTTAGTGTTAGTGTGTGTAGAAAATGCCTTACACAAGCCTTACAATTAATAGCGCCCTCAACGCGCTGTAGGTACTCTAACAAGTAAGAACAAGTGTAACTAGTTTGCGACTTCGCTGATACAAACTTGGATACGGATCCGCCCCGGGGAATATCTAATCAGTGATACCTATTACTAGGTTATTAATAAGTGCACATGTGATTCGAGGTAATAAATAAATCCTTACTAATCCTTAAGTAGAGGCTTTTAAGCTATTGCATAGCTTCTATCGCGGGCCAGCGTGGAGACCGAATCCAGAAATTCCGTAAGACACGGGACTCCTCTACGGTGAGCCGCTAGATGGCGTTGATAAAAAATGCTATGCAATAGCTTTACCGCGGCAGTCCCCGAGTGCCACACGTCTTTTTTTTATTCGATGACAAGGTAAGCCTTGACTGCAATCTCACCTGATGGACGATGCAGTCTAAGATGGTAGCGGGCTAACTTGGAAGAGGTATGGCAGTGTACTCATACCCCTAATCGATTTCTAATTTTGTATAGAGGTAACTGATACTCCGGGTCAATATAGGATACTTTTTATCCGGATAAACAATAAGGTTTATCCGGGATAGGGGATGAAAGTTTTTGTTGATTTTGCTCCATAACATCGTCAAATCTAAATCGAATATGATAATTCTTTTTTTATTATAAACTAGCTGTTGCCTGCGACTTCGTCCGCGTCAATTTCTGTTATTATGATCAGCGTGATGTTATATAGCCCAAAGCCTTCCTCGATAACTGGACTATCCAACACAAGAGAATTTTTCAATTCGAACCGGTAATACCTGAGATTAGCGCGTTCAAACAAACAGACTCTTCAGCTTTATAATATTAGTATAGATTGTGTACTATTATAAATATTTTCTCTAATTTTGGTAAAGATCTACTAAATATTATCGGAGATAGAGGACATAACTTCTCGCGGATAGTAGCAAGTCACTCTAAACTTTTTAAGACGAGAACTTTTTTTTAAGAAGTTAGACAAATATAATGATAAATCAGGGAGTACGGATACACATAGTTACCTACTTATATCAAAAAAGCCGTGAGAGATAAAAGCAAAAAACATACAACCTCAACGCTCATGGCACATTAACTTGCCTCACGTTAACTTGAAAATCGTACTTGACGCTAGCACATTTATTATCTTGATATGTACCTGAAACAATACAATTAACATATTATTCTCTACCAATAAACAGACTGTGAGCCGGTAACGAAAAATAAATGCGAATTGATTAAAAATAAATAAATTCGCGAAGTTTTTTGAAAATTGCCGAAAAAATTTCATTATTTTATGTTTCTACTTCATCATATTTTCAAGGGACGATACTGATATCGTCCCTTGAAAATATGATGAGATTTTTGGCTATTTTTTTAGGATAATTAAAACTTGATCTACTGTTGTAAAAATCATATCTTCATCTGAACATTTACCATTACACGTTCTCTTAAGTCTGGTGTAGCATACAGAGGGTAGTCTGTGAATATTGGAGGAAACATGTTATAAATACAGGCGTCATTGAGTCATTAGTCAGTCGTGCTAGGACCACGGGTCGGCCAGCACGTCGGTTGTGTGACACATATTATGTGTGCCTGAAGTGTGCATTGGTATATACGTACTATATACTTGACTACTATATAAGTAAGTGTTTGAAGTACAGCTGGTATATACTATTAAGGATGGTAGGTAAATAAATTACTGTTGTTAATATAATGTTTTTGTGCAATAATCTCGAGGAACTCTCAAATCTCTCTCGCTTATCCCTGTGAATTCCTTCCATCGAAAGGCCATCAATCAAAAGTAAGTAATCCTCGCACAAGCAGAACTTTTAAATATCCATTTATCACTTTTTCAATCTTGCTTGTGCCAAACTAATTGCTTAATCCAGAAGCTAATAAATTGCTCGGTAGCGTTTAGATGACTTGCTCATTTATTAGTAAGCTTCCTTGATGACAAACTGTTGAACTCAGAGAGGAAATGCGGTCACAGAGACTTTTGAGAATTAAAATCTATCGCTGTCGCTCTGTCCATCATTCGTGCGATAAGAAAAACTGCAGATTTCACTGAATAGCGTAAGTAATAAGTCATAATTCGAGGTTTGACTCTCTTTTTGTTTGAAAGGTGAATTAGTAGGGAGTGTTCTTAGCTATGTTTGATGAAAATTGGTCCAAGATGGCCGCCGCCACAAAATGGCGTATTACATATTTTTTCACAACTCCCTCGATACGGGTATCAAACTGAAAGGACTTGACTAGTATAAAACCTACTATACACTATGATAAATTTCAAATTCAAGATGGCCGCCACCACAAAATGGCGAATTACACATTTTTTTTAATTTCACATGTCGGCGGTGTTTTAAATTTTAAAACACTTGTTCTAAATCTAAGTAAGTACTTAGAGTATAAAGACTTTAGCATAGAGCTATGAAAAATACAGGTTTCTAGTTAAACACAATAAAAAATACGATGTTCCAGAGTATCTATCTCAATACATTGTTATAGACTGATCATTAAAAGTTATACTTAGCAAACTTTCCGGCGACAAACTTGTGGCTAGAAGGTTGAACAAGAAAACTCTTGTAATACAAGTTTGGAATAAACACGAGGTTCTCTCAAAATCACTGAGCTCTATGATTAACAAGAGTGAAAAGGCATCTTCTAAGCAAGCGCACACTATCTTAGGCTGAATCTCCACTTACTATTAGGTGAGATCGCAGTCAAGCGCTAATCTATACTTATATCAGAGAGTATATCTTTTCTCTATGATTTATATGTAAAAAAAAAAAATCTTAACCATTTCCGTTCGTTTCCTTCTTGTTTCGTTTTCATTTTTTTTAATTCGATGACAAGATAGTCCTCGACATCGATCTCACCTGATGGTAAGTGACGATGCAGTCTAAGATGGTAGCGGACTAACTTGGAAGGGGTATGGCAGTGTACAACCCATACCCCTAATCGGTTTCTACTCGCCATCGTGCCGGAACGCTAAATCGCTTGGCGGCTCGTCTTTGACGGTAGGGTGGTAACTAGCCACGGCCAAAGCCTCCCACCAGACAAAGAATTTATTTCATAAGCATTTTTAGCGGTTAAAATTATTTCGGTGTATGATTATAGTAAAGATTTATGGGTAACTTGGCCATCGTCCAAATAATTAAGCCATTTGTGCTCTCATTTATTTTAAGTTAAAATGTTTTTGTGTACATATTTAATGTGGTGTACAATAAAGTGTATTCATTTCATTTTCATTTTCATTTCATTCATTCAGCCAATCCCCATTAAAACTATAATGCTTAGAAGCTTAGTTGACGCAGCGATAAGCCATTTTTAACCTACTTCCAAAAAAGGAGCAGGTTCTCAATTCGACGGAATCTTTTTTTTTTTTTTAATTTTTTATGTATGTTCCCCGGTTACTCGAAGGCGCCCGGACCGATTTGGAAAATTCTTTTTTTGTATGAAAGGTTATACTTCTCGGGTGGTCCCATGGTCATAAAGTCAGGATTTGATGATGGGATTCTGGAAAAATCGAGGTAACTCTTCAAATTTTGTGCCTACGTCATAATAGCTATCTGTATGCCTGCTTTCAGCCTGATCCGTCCAGTGGTTTGAGCTGTGCGTTGATAGATAAGTCAATCAATCAGTCAGTCAGTCACCTTTTGTTTTAAAATACTTAGATAGATACATAAAAAAATATCTGTCAAATACCAAAATTGCACTTGTTTAATTTTATTAGCTCTTATTTGGTAGACTAGCGGCCCGCTCCGGCTTCGCACGGGTATAAAATATATAGCCTATGTCATTCACTGTTAATGGATGTTATTATACATATTTAACCTTCCTCTTCAATCCAGCCCATCTTAACATGACGTGTTAGGTTGTGGTAGGTGTGCATTTTTGAAACTTCTTTGTGGAAACAATGTGTGCATAGCATAGTTTTGTTAACCATTGTAAAAAAATATTTTTTTTGAAAAGAGCAACTGCTGAGTTTCTTGCCGGCTCTTCTCAGCAGAATTTGCATTCCGAACCGGGGTAGATTTATGACATGTCATAAGAGCTACAAGATGGCCTACGTGAAATAAATAAATTTTGATTGATTTGATTGAATCACTCTATGTATTAAAAAAAACCGCATCAAAATCCGTTGCGTGGTTTTAAAGATTTAAGCGTACATAGGGACAGAGAAAGCGACTTTGTTTTATACTATGTAGTGACTAATATTTCGCGCTAAGCTTTTAATACCACCATCTGTATGTTAATCGCATGCAATAACACTTGGCTGCAGATAAAATAACATTTCTAGTCGGAGTAACGACCCCGCACCGGAAAGTTTAGACTTCCCATTAGGTGGACAGATGACATAAAATTATTGCTTAGATTATAATGGAATTAATATTTGAACTCTCAGTAGCCCAACGGTTAAAGGTACTGTAAAACTGAAAGGTCGCAAGTTCGAGCCCCATCATTTCGCTCATTTGCGAAAAGGGTAACATAATTCAAAATCGACGATGAGAGAATTCTCTCGTTAGAGGGTAATGTTTTGTGGATGCTGCGGTCTCGAAACAACACAGCGGCCAACAAAGCGACAGAGCATTGTCACAATCTCTCTCGCTCTTATTTTTTTTGCTTAGCGTAATGTTGTTTTTATAGCAAAAAGTATAAATTTTCGACACTAAAATTGGTGAATTTTGAATTATGCCACCCTTGTCGCAAATGAGCGATTTGTGTGTGTGTGTGAGAGTGTGTGTGTTTATTTTTCGCGCGTAATCTAGCGGACGGATCTTCATCTACATCTTCATTTCCTGGGAATTTTCTAAATTTTACCACAAGTAGGCGTACCTACTGGAAGGATGAATGAATGAATGAATATACTTTTATTGTACACCACACATATTATAAGAACAGACACAAAGAGCTTAATAAATAGCATACAATTTGGATAAATAGGATAGGATTTGGCTGAACGGAGATAGCTCATACCTTGGACTAACACATAGGCTACATTTTATCCCGAAAAACTATAGAGATCTAGCGGGAATTCAAAATCCACACCGACGAAGTTGGTGGCATCTTCTACTTAATATAATAAAGTGCAAGAGTTTGTTTGTTTGAACGCGATAATCTCTGGAAATATCAGTCGGATTTCAAAAATTCTTTTTGTATCTGATAGCCCAATTCTTGAGGAAGGTTATAGGCTATTCAGTATCTCGGTACGACTCTTAGAAGCCGAGCAAAAAGAAAAATTAAAGCGGGCGAACAATGCGATGCGGTAAGTCGGTGGTCGAGAGCCGTCACCCGACGAGAACCGAACAAGAACCGAGCCGAAGACTTTTTATTAATCCGGAAGATCAAAGCGTTCTCACGCGATTATTAAAAACTAGCTTTACCCCGCGGCTTCGCTCACGTTAAGTTCGATTATTCCAACCCCTATTTTATCCCTTTAGGAGTTGAATTTTCAAAAATCCTTTCTTAGCGGACACCTACGTTATGATAGCTATCTACATGCAAAATTTCAGCCTGATCCATCCAGTGGTTTCAGCTGTGCGTTGATAGATCAGTCAGTCAGTCAGTCAGTCAGTCAGTCAGTCAATCAGTCAGTCAGTCAGTCACCTTTGCCTTTTATATATTTAGATTAAATCCACGCGGACGAAGACGCGGGCAACAGCTAGTATCTATTAAACTAAGTTATCAAAACTTGAGAAACAATAACCAACAACGCGCCTACAAAAATTTGAGTAATCACTTGTTTCACGGACGGACGGACGGGCGGGCGGCCTGATGAATATATATTAACAATTTTCCAATTTAAGCGAGCCCGGCCACGAGGTGGCGCTAAAATTTTTTTAATCATGTCTATAACTTCCCGACTCTGTGGCTGGCTTGGTAGGAAAGGTCCGTTGCCCACCTACCTTCACTTTTTATTTATTTATTTATTTATTTATTGTATTTTTATTTTTTACGTACATATAAGGATTTACAAGACAACATAAATATTAGAAGAAGTAGACATAGGTGAAGCTTATCTCTAATAAAAAAAGAAATTTCTTCCAGCTTCCCTTGAAAGTGAGTAAGGTGAAAACCCCACTTCCAAAAAAGGAGGAGGTTCTCAATTCGTCGGAATCTTTTTTTTATGTATATTCCCCGATTACTTAAAAACGCCTGGACTGATTTGGAAAATTCTTTAATAACCGGATAACCACGTCGGAAGATAAAATCAGCAGAACATTCATTTAAAAATAAAAAAGGAGCGTGTGTACGTGCGTGCGTATTTATAGGTTCGTCTGGGCGTGCGTGTGTTTGTCTGGGCGTGCGTGTGTTTGTCTGTGCGTGTGTGTGCGTGTATATGTGCGTTTTTAAATATGTGTGAGTGTACATATTTTGTTGTGCATGTGTTTGTTTCTTTTCAGTGATAGGCTTTGAATTTATATTCCATAAATAAATTAATATTACTAAGCTAGCGACATGGGCGTTTATAAGTATGGCTAGTAAAAAAATATATTAATTAAGTAGGTATGTTTTTTTTTTTTATAAGAACATTAGCCAAGCTGATACTGACTAATATCCTCCTATCCCCTCCAAATAAGCGGAAAACTTGTGATAGCAATGCGTACGACAATAGTGCAACGGGTGGGGTTCGAACCTGCGACCTTTCAGTTTTCAGTCCGCATCTTTAACCGTTGGGCTATTGAGGCTTTTAATTTATAACGTGTTTAAACTGTGCGTTGTCAATTCGACGAGAAGTTGTACATTTAATCGGATCTTTCCTTGAATTTATGTGTCAAAGAATAAAGATGGAAGGTAGAATATCGTGTAGCTATATCGTATCGGATGTAATGTGTACGCGACCATTTTCATCAAGGTTGGGCAAAATTTTATTAATAGCTACAGGCTACGAACGGCCTTCCGACGTACAGTTAATAGAAAATTTCTCTCATTACCTAGCTTCCTTGAACTCAAATTGCGTTGATATTTTAGCGTAGCGGCCTCTACATTTAAGATTTAATACTCACTGGCACTTTTTTTTTTTTTTTTTAAAAAAAGAATATTAGCCAAGCTGAAGTTGATTAATATTCTTCTATCCCCTCCAAATAAACGGAAGGCTTGTGCTAGGAGAGGGTACGACAATAGTGCAACGGGTGGGGTTCGAACCTGTGACCTTACAGTTTTCAGTCCGCACACTTGGGCTATTGAGGCTTGACGACGAAATCCGTAAAAGGCACGAAAGGAGTTCTTATAGTACATACTACACAAGTAAAGGTGTATTGGCAAAATCAAAGGCATTTTGCACTGCCTCTCGGTTATTGAATTTGGTTCCTGCCAAGAGGTCCAAATCAGATTCCTGTCCAAATTCTGGGAAAAGTATACGTCTGGGCAAATCAAATCATTACACAGTACATAAAATACAGTTAAATACAGTTAGCAGCAGACTTTTTGAAATAATTTCCTGGTAGTGTTTTCGTAAAATTTGGCACGGAAGGGGCTATCTTGTCATCGACTGTAAAATCAAATCAAATCAAAATCAAATCAAAATTTATTTATTTCATGTAGACCAACTTGTAGCTCTTATGACACGTCATAAATCTACCACCGGTTCGGAATGCAGATTCTGCTGAGAAGAGCCGGCAAGAAACTCAACAGTTACTCTTTTCAAAAATAGTACATTGTTACCTTAGGGATGAAAGTAACTTATTTAGTCCCGAGACGGGGTTAGGCGCCCGAGCGTAGCGAGGGGGCCTATAGTTCGAGGGACTAAATAAGTCTTTATCCCGAGGTAAACACTGTGCTTTTCATTACGAATATAAGGAAAGTCAAAATAAAAATAGAAATTAGCTAAAGAAAATTGAGTGAACTTTATTTTACATAAATCAACAACTTTGGTGAGATATTTATTTAAAGTTTATGTCTTGTCTATGGATGCACTCGGGTATGTCGTGTTTCATTTGAATTCCAATAAAAATGTGACAACTAGTTTTTTTTAATTATTTGACAGCTGTCAGTTGAAAACGATTCTCCCTAGGGCTGAAAAGTATTACTTTCAACCCGCTTCTCAGGCAACTTCAGACCTACTTTCCGTGTATGAGTAATGAAAAAAAATTTTTTTTTACAATGGTTAACAAAACTATGCTATGCACACAGTATTTCCACAAAGAAGTTTCAAAAATGCACCCCTATCACAACCTAACACATGTTAAGATGGGTAGACACAAAGCAGACCCATTCCCGTTGGTGGCACCCGTTCACGAGCACGACGCATGATCCAGCCATTGCTTCGCTCAGCCATATTTGAGGGAACGTAACAACCCGCACCACACGACACCACCACAGAAATGTTTAAGTGAGCATGACATACTTAGGCTACCCACGTTAAGGCATCGAATTAAATACTAATATTAAGATACTCATTCTAAGACATGACTGAGACACAAATAAAGTGGAAACACTGTAGAACAGAATACAATAGAATCATGTTTTTGTTTGTTGTTGTAAAAAAAAAATCATTCGCGCCCATCTGCCGTCTTTGACAGATGTGCGCGCAGCTTTATGCAATAGCTATAAAGCACAGACAGCGCAGTTATTTAGCCGGCTCAGAACAGCCCTGCGTATATTAACAAAGTCAAATCCACAAAATTGGCGATTCCAACCACTTCCCTTTCCTTTATTAAAAAGGGCTTTTTTTATGTCGACGTGCAAAAAGGGTAGCTTTTTTAGGATTCCTTACTCGAAGGGTAACCAATTACTAAGCCTCCGCTGTCGATCCGTCCGTCCATCTGCCTTTTTTTATATTTTTAGAGAGCAAACGAGCAGACGGGTCACCTGATGTTAAGTGATTACCGCCGCCCATGAATACTTGTAGCACCAGCACTGGTAGCATGAGGGGGAGAAATTTTATCCCCGGGAAAAGGATAAAACGTTTATCCCCTCGCTTAGCTTTATCCACCCGTCGAGCATGGGCACAGCGGTGGAAATAACACTCAGTGGATATACTTATAGAAATAAACATCGCCTTCTCCTCTGTCGCCATGCTTTAGCATAGGGAAAAGATAATTTTATCCCCTGTCAGTGGATAAAATCGGGGATAAAACTTTTATCTCCTGCCCATGCTACCAGTGCAGAGGCACCACCAATGCGTTGCCGGCTTTTTAGGAATTTGTTGGTCCGCATTTGTCTGTCTGTATCTCATGATACGTAATAGGTAGAGAGTTGAAATATTCAGAGAACGTATATTTCGGTTGCCGCTATAGCAACAAATAATAATAAAAATAAATTAAAAATGAAAATAGGCTCCCCTACTAGAAACGTATTTTTTCGGTGTTTTTTGGTACGGAACACTTCGATGCGAGTCAGACTCACATTTGACTGATTATTATTTTTTTTTACTTTGACGTGCAAAAAGAGTACCTTTTTTATTATTTAGGGACTTATATTTTTATATCTTGGTACATAAATATCAGCCTAATTGTAATCTAGAAAGGTAGATTAATACTAAATTGAAATTTTCGCTGTTGTAAATTCAACAGGTAAGAAATTGAAAGCTATTGTTACAATACAAATACCTAACTTTCTCGAAGCTCCGAAAGTTAAGTATTTGTATTGTAACAATAACCTTCAAGTATCTTCTATTGTTTGGTACTGTAGCGGCCATTAGTGCCAGCAGCATACTCCATCCGAAAAAAAAGACGTGTGGCACTCGGGGACTGCCGCGGTAAAGCTATTGCATAGCATTTTTTATCAACGCCATCTAGCGGCTCACCGTAGAGGAGTCCCGTGTCAGGTTATTTTCGTTACGGAATTTCTGGATTCAGTCTCCACGCTGGCCCGCGATAGAAGCTATGCAATAGCTTAAAAGTCCTGAGGGTCAGTTCAATTCCACAACCGATCGAAGCGAGTAGAGTTTAAGCTTCAATAGATCAACGGTTAAAGGTGCGGACTGAAAACTGAAAGGTCGCAGGTTCGAGCCCCACCCGTTGCACTATTGTTTTTTTTAAAGAATATTAGCCAGCGTCAAGTTGACTAATATTCTCCTATCCCCTCCAAATAAGCGGAAAGCTTGTGTTAGGAGTGGGTACGACAATAGTGCAACGGGTGGGATTCGAATCTACGACCTTACAGTTTTCAGACCGCACCTTTAACCGTTGGGCTATTGAGGCTTCAGGTTGTACCCATTCTTAGCACAAGCTTTTCGCTTATTTGGAGGGGAGAGGAGAATATAAGTCAAGTTCAGCTTGGCTATTATTCTTTTTTAAAATGAAAATAAAAAAAGAGTAGAGCGAGATAGATTCACATGTCGAGGTGTTTTACATTTTTAATTTAAACTTGCTATAGTTCTTTCAATTCACGAGGGCACGTGGCTCATGGTTGTGTGTGTGTCGTATCTGTAAGTGTGAGCGAGAGCTTGCTCGCGATTGACCGCTCCCACCTAGGCTCCTGACAGGCACGCACACTTACGCGATGTGCATGTACACAACGTAACCACAAGTAAAGCTCACGCGCCCTCGTGAATTGAAAGAACTATAATAAAAATGGTTCATCACCGCTTCTAAGCTTTATAGTTCGATGGTACTATGGAACCTTTGGTAAATAATTTATCTATTGGGTCGGTATTACGTAAATTTCCTAGGAATAACCTTTGGTAAATAATTTATCTATTGGGTCGGTATTACGTAAATTTCCTAGGAATATTATACAAATCCTGGGATTCCGTACACTTCCGATGAAAGATACATAATATTGACTTTGACACGTCTGAGTAGGCTTCCAAAATCTAGTTCAATTCCCCCTATTTACAGAGGACTGCCTAAAGGGATCCAACGAAATTATTAACTGGATGTAAATATCAATTGAGTGGTGTTTACTTAATATAGTGAAACTCCATAGTAAGTACCTAATCAGTAGTGAAATTATTAAATGAATGTACCTCGGTATACCCGGAAACACTATTGTAAACAATCAAAGCAATCAGTGAACTATTTATCTAAATAAATAAATAACCACCGAACGCAATTTCATCCCTCACCACCTGGGTGCCTGGAGCACTTCGACCATCCGTTGTGCCAGATCTTTTTTCCACGTACTTTGAAACTGTGGAACCAACTTCCTTTGACGGTGTTCCCACTAAATTACAACATGGGGTTATTCAAGGGGCGGACCAACAAATTCCTGAAAAGCCGACAACGCATTGGTGGTGCCTTTGATATTACAAGTGTTCATGGGCGGCGGTAATCACTTAACATCAGGTGTATCTAAATAAATATAAAAAAAGACGTGTGGCACTCGGGGACTGCCGCGGTCAAACTATTGCACAGCATTTTTTATCAACGCCATCTAGCGGTAAGAGGAGTCCCGTGTCAGGTTATTTTCGTTACGGAATTTATGGATTCGGTCTCCACGCTCAAGGCCCGCGATAGAAGCTATGCAATAGCTTAAAAAAACCCCGGATATGAACTATCTCCGTTCCAAATTTCAGCCAAATCGGTTCATTCGTTGTTGCGTGAATGAGTAACAAACATACATCTATACATCCATCCTCACAAACTTTCGCATTTATAATATTACATGATATTGTTATTAGAGCATAATAAGTCAGCTTAATTATCAAACTTCGTAACTCCAAAATTTTCGATTTTTTTATTTTGACGCCATCTAGTAACGGACACGATGGAATCACTCGTAGGTATCTCCTACTTGTTTTTAGTTTTTTTGCTATTTACAAAAAATAAAAATACCACGGCATAAGCCGACGCCATTCTGACCTAATACCTAAGTCCATTTATTGAATCATGATAACAGATAATAAATCATAATTACAACAAACATAAGCACATTAATATTCAAATGTAAATAAAGCTGTTTGTCTATATTTCTATTGTTAGTTAGTTAGGTAAATAGTAAAAAAGTATTTTCTTTCTACTGTAAAGTTTGACCAAATGGAGATACGAAGTTTGATAAATAATTAGGCCGACAATATAGAGTAACCGCCCAGTTTCTTGCTGATTCTTCTCGGTTGGAACGGCATTCCGAACCAGTGGTAGATTCATTTGACGATTCGAAAGCACTTTATAAAAGTTTATTTGAATAAGAAATTATTCTATTCTATTCTATCCTATCCTATTCTATTCTATTATGCCTTTCTGACAACTCTCCCATCTAGAGTTAGGTACGCCTTTTCCAGAAATAGTTGAAACATTTCACTGTTCAAATGGTAATATGTACCTTATTTCAGTACCTACGAGGCGCCCGCGCACATTGTGTTATTTTATTTCAAAATCGGACATCCCTTTTTTATGATACTAATCGAAACTTTAAGCTTTTTTTAATGCTAGAGTAGAACACCCAGAAGTTAATTCTGTTTAGAACCGGAGTTATAAATTTTTTTATGGTTACCAGAAAAAAACTAAGAAATGCTGTAACTTTTTATGTAACGAAAGTTTTTAAGTTTCAATTATAGCATGCTATAAAATCAATTAAGTGCTATTTTTGGAAACATATAATTAATTTTTAAGTGAACAATAAAGGAAGATATGTTTTTTTTAACTAATTTTGAAATTAATTTTTTTCTCATCTTTGTATAGATATTAGCATCTAACTTTCACATATTGTATTTATTAGTGCTATGTTAACCCGCCTGTATAATATCAGATACGTAACACTTAGGACTTCGGAGTAATTGAATTTTAAAAATTTCATTTTATGCAACTCAATAATAATCCCTGAAAAACATAACCCTCCGTTTCCACAGTCGGATAAAAATTCTTTCTTTCAGCCACTTTTTTAGAATTTTCTCTCGTACATTTGTAATTAAGATCTTTGTGACAACCCTAATATCATTGAAATTGTAAAATCTCATATCTCCAATGTCCTCATAGATTTCTGTGTGATTTTTTTTACTAGTAACAATACAGTTACGAGGTATGTTTTCAGATAGATATCTACTGCTAATCGTAAATGGTTTATGAGAAAAAAAATAAAATGTAAAAATCACAAAATTAAGAATATTAACTTTATTATTAATACTAAAATTATTTTGTTTAGCTTCTAAAATGCCCTGTATATAATGCCACTATGACCTATAAATAATTGTATAAATATCAAATGCAATTCATTTATTTCGCCTTTTTCTGAAAATACAGAATTTTCTAAAAAAAAATATTACTCCGAAGTCCTAAGTGTTACGTATCTGATATTATACAGGCGGGTTAACATAGCACTAATAAATACAATATGTGAAAGTTAGATGCTAATATCTATACAAAGATGAGAAAAAAATTAATTTCAAAATTAGTTAAAAAAAACATATCTTCCTTTATTGTTCACTTAAAAATTAATTATATGTTTCCAAAAATAGCACTTAATTGATTTTATAGCATGCTATAATTGAAACTTAAAAACTTTCGTTACATAGAAAGTTACAGCATTTCTTAGTTTTTTTCTGGTAACCATAAAAAAATTTATAACTCCGGTTCTAAATAGAATTAACTTCTGGGTGTTCTACTCTAGCATTAAAAAAAGCTTAAAGTTTCGATTAGTATCATAAAAAAGGGATGTCCGATTTTGAGGTAAAATAACACGATGTGCCGCGTGAAGAAATCAACTTCGCACGATTTAACCGCGAGTTAAGTTAATTTAAATATCGTGCATTTACTAATTGGGTCACGTAATTATTCACCTTGCTCGTTTCTTTGTACTTACTTCCACAGGTAAAATTAATTAAAAATATCGTCGTCATTTCCAAGAATATTTGTATTTTAATTGTAGGTCGGTGTGGGCGTTAGTTAGATATTGAATTTAATTAAGATAAAATGTTTCATATCAGCCAATCAAGACGAGTTATTTTTGGATAATTCCATGTTAATTTGAATATGAGTAAGTAATTAACAAAATGTGGGTATTTAATTACAATCGAAAATGTAACATGTAAAAATAATATTTGTAAAAAAAATAATAATAAGTTATAAGCTGTTTTACTGCGACTGTATCCGTCTCTTTCTAACATGAAATTTTGTATGTAGCTTCTGAATCGTGACGTCATGGTGCAATAGCGCTTTCTTTTTCTAACAGGAAAAGGAAACACCCTAAGTCTCTTTCTTTTATAAAGCCTTTTAGTACTATATTACACAAAGTATAAAACAGATCATACGCTATGTCTTAGTGTGAACACGGCGTAAGTCTCTCTCTTTTATAAAAAGGTCTCTATTAAAGTAGAGTTATTCTATACTCTATCATAATATTTTGCCACAGTATGCTCAAGGAACTTTGAAAATAAAATTAATAAATTGCCTTACGTTCGTAATAAATTGTTGCCCCCGAGAGCGCAAGAATTATGTCTTTTACTTTGTTGGATGGAACTTTTCCAATAATAAAGACGCGGGATCCATTAATTGGTCGTTAACAACAAAGTTGTTTAACCAGTTTCATTCCATGTTTGAAACATTGATGTTAACACATTTCAGAAATTATAAATTCCCAAATTGCCCCCGCCGGGAATCGAACCCGAGACCTCCCAGTTATAAGACCACAGCGCTCACCACTGCGCCAAGGAGGTCGTCAAAAACATAGAAATAGAATTATTTTTTATTCAAATAAGCTTTTACAAGCACTTTTGAATTGTCAATGAATCTACCACTGGTTCGGAATGCCTTTCCTGCCGAGAAGAGCCAGCAAGAAACTCGGCGGTTGCTCTTTTCAAAAAAAAAAATTTTTACAATCGTTAATGAAACTATGCTATGTATACAGTGCTTCCACGATGAAGTTTCCTAAGTCCAATACAATACAAACACAACTAAATACAATGCAAATACAAATAAATACAATCCAATGCATGTTAAGACGAGCAGACAGAAAGCATACACACACACATACACATATAAACTTCATAATCTATATATATAAAATTCATAGTCCTGACTGACTGACTGACTGACTGACTGAGATATCAACGCACAGCCTAAACTACTGAAGTTAGAAACTTGAAATTTTTACAGTTGGTTCCTTTTATGACGACCTCCCTAGCGCAGTGGTGAGCGCTGTGGTCTTATAACTGGGAGGTCTCGGGTTCGATTCCCGGCGGGGTCAATTTGGGAATTTATTATTTCTGAATTGTCTCTGGTCTGGTCTGGTGGGAGGCTTTGGCCGTGGCTAGTTACCACCCTACCGTCAAAAACGTACCGCCAAGCGATTTAGCGTTCCGGCACGATGGCGTGTAGAAACCGATTAGGGGTATGGGTTGAATATTCACTGCTATACCCCTTCCAAGTTAGCCCGCTACCATCTTAGACTGCATCGTCACTTACCATCAGGTGAGATTGCAGTCAAGGGCTATCTTGTCATCGAATAAAAAAAAAAAAAAAAAAAAATGACGTAGGCGCACACTAAGAAAGGATTATTGGAAATTCCACCCCTAAGGGGTTTTAAATAGGGGATGGAAGTTTATATGAAACTCCGTCATTTTTCAAGCTGTTTCCACCAAAGTTGGTATTTGAGCTTTCAGTTAAAAATAAAAAAGTACGTGTGTCACAGTTTTTGAAAATTCCACCCCAAAATCTAATTCCACGCGGACGAAGTCGCGGGGGCAAAAGCTAGTATTAGTGTAAAGTTGCGATATCAATGTCAGTGCAAGTGAATTGGCTAGTACAGTGTAACAATTAACTAGAGCTGAACATTGGGCCTATAAACGCTGACATGTGTTAACAATCAATTAAGGGAATCAACCATCACCTTAATTGGTACAGTTTGATCAGATTACAGGTGATTTAGGGAGCTATTAAGGGAGTGTATTTTATGTACATACCTACTAGTTGATGCCCGCGACTTCGTTCGCGTGGATTAAGGTTTTTTAATTACCGTGAGAACTCGCACATTTTTCGGGATAAAAAGTACAGTAAGACTATAAAAATTTCAGCAAAATCGGTTCAGTTGTTGTGGCATGATTGAGTAACAAACATCCATCCATACATCCAAACTTTCGCATTTATAATATACATAAAACTACATATATATATACATAAAACTACATCTATACTAATATATAAAGCTGAAGAGTTTGTTTAAACGCGCTAATCTCAGGAACTACTGGTTCGAATTGAAAAATTCTTTTTGTGTTGGATAGTCCATTTATCGAGGAAGGCTTTAGGCTATATAACATCACGCTGCGACCAATAGGAACGAAGCATCAGTGAAAAATGTTGCAAAAACGGGGAAAATTATCCATATTTAAAATATATTCTTTTAAAAACTTCTTAATCGCGATCATATAATAACAGAAATTGACGCGGACGAAGTCGCGCGCAACGGCTAGTAAAACTATATTCATAAAATAAACGTTTATTTCTTTCTTTACTTTCAGTCAAGCGCTAGACTATAGATATATTTAAAAAAAACTTAATACAATACGGTTCAAGACAAGACAATGTGGAGCACATATGTCTGTTCCACGTATATTAATAAACTTGGCCAATTTATACGTACTCAGGTTTCCACACGTTCATTTACAACAATCAAGGCAGCGCCCATATATCAGCCAGTTCATTCGACCTGTGACCACTAATGAAATGTTTCCTAGTTCCCCACAAATTGAGACAACACAAGCAATTTAGGTTTGGGCCGGTTTCTTTTTACCCGGACGACGGAAGGAGGGTAATGTGTTTACCTCATTGTCTCATTTTTCTATTTATTTCATTCTTTTTTTTGTTTTTTTTCTTTGTCTCCGCTATTTAATTCAGTCATGTTTTTTTATGTAATTTTTTGTACTTTAATTTGATATTTTCAGAATAATAATTATTAAAATATTTTAGTTAGTATTTTAATTGAAGTTTAGAATAAGTGAACTGGCAATTCCTCGTATAAACCCTTAAGTTTCATGAGGATGACTTAAATTGTTTGGTAGTTTGTTTTTTGTAAATATTTTGAACAATAAATGAAAATGAAAAAAAAAATTCTATGTACGTATGTATGTATGCATGTATGTATGTATGTATGCATGTATGTATGTATGTATGCATGTATGTATGTGACGCTCTGGAGACCAAACGCGTGGGCTGATTTTTATGATTCTCACGTCGTCATGGGTGAATTTACACTGCCATACCCTTTCAAGTTAGTTCACTCTTAGACTGCATCGTCACTTACCATCGTCACCTACCATCAGGTGAGATCGCAGTCAAGAACTGTCTTGTCATTGAATTAAAAAAATAATTAGAAAATCTTGGAGAGCGTCCATAGGCTACTTTTATTCCGGAAAATCAAAGAGTTTGAGCGATTTTGTTTTAAAAAACTAAATCCACGCAAACGAAGTCACTCTATTTAACGTAGTCAAAATACCTATGATATTCTACTAGAGATGAGTTATATACTCACAAAGCAAGCGAAAAAATTGTTCCGAACGACGAAGAGTAGAGTAAAGTAGTTCATTGTTAAATGACATGACAAATTACGACAAATATCTGCCATTACGTGTTTCATTTACCGCACGCTTGTTACACATCCACCTCTTTTTATACATATACTATATCATAGCAATATATAGTACCCGACTGTAAATGCCGAGCTCGCTTACAACAATCAAGGCAGCAGCCATATATCAGCTAGTTTATTCGCTCGGACGACTAATGAAATGTTCCCTACAAATTGAGGCAATACATGCAATTTGACCCAAATTGGGTGTATCACGTTTGCAGCAATTTGTTTATATTATGCTGTTAATAAATGGCATAATTACTTCACACATTAACAATCATTTTGATTAAGGGTTCCGAAAAAAAATTGAAACCTTATAAAATCGCTTCCTTGCCCGCCTGTCCGTGTGTAAAGGCTCTTTTTCTCAGAAACGGCTTGAAATATTGTCGGTGATGATGCATGACACACGACTAGAGTTGTTCAAAAATGCTATAAATCATTATCATGCTAATGACTATAAGCTATAAAATTTTAGCATGCTATAAAAAATGCTATGCTATAGCAGACTGTAATTAGGAAGCTTGTGGGCGGCCGGCGCGCGCGCTATGTCTTGCAACACGCTAAATCACATAGCATGTTTATTGCGAGTTGCGATAAATCCATCTGCATGCATAGCGCGCACGCGATGACTGGCAACAGTGCCCGACTACCCGGCCGCCTCAGAGCCGCTGCTACGCGCAGTGTGCTACACCGCCTACAGCGCGTGATATTTATAGCATCGTAGCACCACAGCGCCTACGTATGTAGCACTTGCTGTGTGCTATGGAAAGATAGCATGCTGTAATATGTTGCTAAGTGCTATATTAACCACCTCTACACACGACACACGATTTCAAGTTTCTAGTATAGTTCTTGCAATTCACGAGGGCGCGTGAGCTTTATTTGTGGTTACGTCGTGTACATGCACATTTCTAGTTCGGGTTTTATTTATACGGAACCCTGAAAACTTGTAGATCAGCATAGATAGGAGTGAGTTAATATTGATCACGTTCCTTTTGAAAATGATAATAAAGTCTTCGCTTGAAGCCCCAAAGAGTACGATAACAAAAGATGGTGCGCGATTTTACCTTGTTATTATTCGGATTCAGTACCTACCGATTTCAAACACAAAGGGTGTTTTAATAACTTCTGCACGTATCTCATGTGTTTTAACGAAACCGAAGAGAGAGAGCGAAATACCTAAAATATGAGTCTTTTTTATTACTACATATTAGAGTATCAGCTACCAAACATTCAAATCCGTTCAATAGTTTTCGCGTGATGCGCGCACAGACAGACAGACAGACAAAAAATTCAAAAAAAAAAGACGTGTGGCACTCGGGGACTGCCGCGGTAAAGCTATTGCATAGCATTTTTTATCAACGCCATCTAGCTGTTCACCGTAGAGGAGTCCTGTGTCAGGTTATTTTCGTTACGGAATTTCTGGATTCGGTCTCCACGCTGGCCCGCGATAAAAGCTATGCAATAGCTTAAAAATATTTTGGGCTCAGTATCGATAATAAAGCATCCTCCGAATTAAAATTTTCAAAATATATTAAATGTACAGAATTCGTCTCGTTACAGTTTTATTATAAGTAGATATGAGATAGGCTTGCGTTTGACAACAACCAATGATGGAAAGCATTAATGAGGTCTAGGTTGGAGCGCGCTTGCCTAGAAAATGCCTATTCACTCTTGTCTTACAGGTACTCAAATTATACGTGGCCGGAGACACGCTTAATTACTTTCTAAACATGAACTCATGTGCAGACATACACTATCTAGGCTTATCTAGGTAACTACGAATAAATAATAAGTAAGGAAGTCTAACTGCGTTAAAGAAATGACCCCAACAAAAATTGTGCCAAAGTGGGCGGAGATTAAAATTCAGCCGTTGGAGACGGGGATTAAAAACAAAAATAGCACGTCAACAGTTAGTAATATTTCTTAACCATCAAATTTTCTTAACATCGTCCAATGACTCAGCTGTCATAGAAAACATAGCAGCACGCGCGCAAGCCAATCTCTGCTTTCGTTCTGAATTTGAACCAATCACCAAGCATGACTATCTGTAACCTCGGAAATGATTCGTATTTTGAATCATACGTCGTTTTGGTTTGAAGTAGGGCCACTTTTTTGAGTGGATTTTGTTTTGAATTACACTTCATTACTTATTATTTATTCGTAGCTAGGTAATTAGATTTCGTGCGAGATAAATTGCAATAAACAAGATTACCAAGTTTCTATTAAGGCCGCCCCGCGCCGGAGACAGATTGTGGCAAATAATGTTTATTGGACAAGTAACAAACAGAAAGAAGAATCTATCACCTTGATAGATTGCCGCTGCGATGAGAGTGATAATTATGAACTTTATGGACTTTAATTTAAAGGCTATATTGCAGCGAAGTTTTTAAGAGTAAAATATAACATGCTCCTGTATTAGTTTACTTTGAAGTGTTTCGTCCCGCGACTATTCTACTAATTATAAACACGATTTTAAAGACTCTTTATTTTTTGGTTTGTCCTTCAATCACGCTGCTAACAGAGCTACGAATCGACGTGCTTTTTTGCAAATGTATGGGTGAGGACCTGGAGATTTACATAGGCTACTTTTTATCCCAGAAAATCAAGGATTTCCCGCAGGATTTTAAAAACTAAATCCACGCGAACCAAGTCGCGGGCATCACCTAGTGAGAAACATTTGTTACTGGATTTTCCTCGCGACTTCATCGTTGCCGGCTTTTCAGGAATTTGTTGGTCCGCCCCTTGAATAACCCCATGTTGTTAGTGGGAATACCGTCGCAGGAAGTTGGTTCCATTTACAGTTTCAAAGTACGTGGAAGAAAAGATCTGGCGCAACGGATGGTCGAAGTGCTCCAGGCACCCAGGTGGTGAGGGTGAAATTGCGTTCGGTGGCGAGCGGTGCGGTGGTAGAAGAAAGAGGGTGGAATAAGGTCAAATAGCTCTTCAGAACACTACCCGATAGCCGATAAAATATGCAAAGAGAGCTTACATCTCTGCGGTGCTCCAGTCTTTCCAATCAGTAGAAATAAATTCAAAATTATTTATTTCATGTAGGCCAACTTGTAGCTCTTATGACACGTCATAAATCTACCACCGGTTCGGAATACTGAGAAGAGCTGGCAAGAAACTCAGCAGTTGCTCTTTTCATAACAAAATATTACAATATTAATGTAAAGCTACATTACAATATAATAACTTATTACACTATCTTGTGGGTAGCTGGATGCCAAGCAAATTGATTGCATGATTAAGAAAATCACTAACTTTTTAATAACCACGACTTAACAAATGTTTCTTTACGCATTGTAATTTGTGCAAAGTACTCCGCAAAGTTAGTTAGATTTTAACTTCGAACCCCCTGAAAAAGAAGCCAAAGTCATTAGTCTAAACCAGAGATTCCCAAACTTTTTGGTCTCATAGACCCCTTTCAAATTTGGCTGGTTCCGGTGGACCCCCTGCAGCTTTCTACCATATTCCCAGTAGACAAAAAATGTGTTATGGTGCGTTGCGGCTGAGTTCCAACCACGAATTAACATTTTTAAAGTGAGAATTTATTGGTAAATTAATTAATTGATTGTGCTGTGTGGATGTGGATGTCAAAAAGGCCAATCAAAAAGAAGTGAATCCATTTCCAGCTTACTTTTTTGACATCTACTCACAGCACAAGAAACCAATCAATTCTCAATTGTTTTATTTAAAAAACTCGGAGTGGTAAAAATAAAGAAAATAGTATACATTTTAGTTCTTCACTATCGAAACCAGGTAAATTTTCGTGCCCCCGCTTACGAATTGTGGACCCCATTTTTTTGTCACGCCACCATAGACCCCCGTCGAGTCTGCCGTGAACCCCTAGGGGTCCACCTGGACCACTTTGGGAATCACTGGTCTAAACTGTTAACAGCTGTACAAATCATTAGCAAATCATCCAACCATCATGTGCAAAGTCATTTATAATGCGTGGCGAGTGTTGGGAGTTGGTTGTATCGGCAAGCGTTGCTAACAACGGGATAGGGTAATGGTGCGGAAAATAGGGACTTACGGGTTAAGCCCCTTTAACTTTGGACTGCGCGCGTCGGTGTGAGCTACTGGGTATCTCCACTGTACATTAGAAACACACTACAAAAGGCTATGGATACCTTGAGGGTTTTCTTTTTTAACCCACTTCCAAATAAGGAGGAGGTTCTCAATTCATCGGAATCATTTCTTTTTTCTTTCTATTTTTAAGCTATTGTATAGCTTCTATCGCGGACCAGCGTGGAGATCGAATCCAGAAACTCCGTAACGAAAATAACCTGACACGGGACTCATCTACGGTGAGCCGCTAGATGGCGTTGATAAAAAATGCTATGCAATAGCTTTACCGCGGAAGTCCCCGAGTGTCACACGTCTTTTTTTATTTGTTATTTGATATGTATGTTCCCTTGACTGCGATCTCACCTGATGGTAAGTGACGATGGTAAAGATGGTAGCGGTCTGTCACGCCATCGTGCCGGTACGCTTAATCGCTTGGCGGCACGGCACGTCTTTGAGGGTAGGGTGGTAACTAGCCACGGCCAAAGCCTCCAACCAGACCAGACCAACACAATTTAGAAAATTTAGAAATTCCCAAATTGCACCCGCCGGGAACCGAACCCGAAACCTCCCAGTTATAAGACCACAGCGCTCACCAGTGCGCCGGATTTTCCTTCCCATCGGACTCTGAGATTGAGGGAATAGAGTGCGCCTGTGTTTGCACTATAATATTTCCCGCGCAGATGGCTGATCTCTGTGGAGATTAGCCGCTGTGGATTCGGTCGGGAGGGCATTATTAATATTAGATTATCACCATGATGTAAGTAATGGATAGGGGTAATGACCTTCAACAATGAGGAATAGGACGCAGTGAGAGAGAATTAGTTTCCGTTGACAAACGGTCGCACTTTGACCTCGTGTATCAGTATTGATTTCTGTAACCCACATTTTGTATGACAACTGGCTAGACTTAGCTACGTTTCAATTTCACGTGAATCCACTTAGCGAAACTTAATGCCTACCCTTCTAGGTTTAAGTGCCTAAGTTTTTTTATTATTCAAATATCAATCGGTTAAATAAATATCTTTATCTAAATATACATATACAACGTGTAACCATGCCCATCTTGACATGCGTTGGATTGGTATGCATTTTTGCATTTTTGAAGCTTTATTGTGGAAGCACTGTATACATAGCATAGCTTCGTAAAAAAAAAAAAAATTTTTGAAAAGAGCAACTGCTGAGTTTCTTACCGGCCCTTCTCAGCAGAATCTGCATTCCGAACCGGTGGTAGATTTATGACGTGTCATAAGAGCTACAAGTTAGCCTACATGAAATAAATTAATTTTGAATTTGAATTTGAAAATGAAAAAAAAAAAAAACAAAAGTGTGGGTCAACCCTGAAGGAGGTGAATGTGCTCATGAAACTGAACAACTTTCCCCAAGGAACATAGGTTGAAATATGAAAATCTATATTATCTATTAATACTATAAAGCTGAAGAGTTTGTTTGTTTGAACGCGCTAATCTCAGGATCTACTGGTTCGAATTGAAAAATTATTTTTGTGTTGAATAGGCTATTTATCGAGGAAGGCTTTAGGCTATATAACATCACGCTGCGACCAATAGGAGCGAAGAATCGGTGAAAAATGTTACAAAAACGGGGAAAATTATCCATATTTAAAATGTATTCTTTTAAAAACTTCTTAATCGCGATCATAATAACAGAAATTGACGCGGACAAAGTCGCAGGCAACAGCTAGTCTAAATATATAAAAGGCAAAGGTGACTGACTGACTGATCTATCAACGCATAGCTCTAACCACTGGACCGATCGAGCTGAAATTTGGCATACAGGTAGCTATGATGACGTAGTCACCCGTTAAGAAAGGATTTTTCAAAATTCAACCCCGAATGAGGTAAAATAAGAGTTTAAAAAATCGAACCTAACGTGAGCGAAGCCGCGGGTTAAAGCTAGTTACTTATAACTGTCTATTTCTTAAATTATTTCTTACTATCCTGTATAATTTTTTTGCAACTTCTGACATTGTATTTGCCAGGGTAATACAGTCATAATTGGCAGAAAAGAGTTTATATAGAGATCAATAGTAGATCAAGCTCATCATGAAACGATAATACCTACCTACTCCATTATCCTGAGAAAATAAAGGTTTATCTATCCCTCCGGGCAACCCAATTATCCTGTCAAAATAAAGATCATATCCTTCACTACCTTTTGAAGCCTCAAGCGCCCAACGGTTAAAGGAGCGACTGAAAACTGAAAGGTCGCAGGTTCGAATCCCACCCGTTGCACTATTGTCGTACCCATTCCTAGCTAGACTCCTCCAGCTTTCCGCTTATTTGGAGGGGATAGGAGGATATAAGTCGACTTCAACTTGGCTAATATTGTCTTGTGTCTTGGAAAAAAGTAGATCGACAACTGTAATGTGTCGCTACTAGATGTCGCTAACAGTTGCTATAAAACTGATTGAAAAAGTAGATACATATCACTAATTTCGTGGCTGACGTGTGGTTCGGCCGTGGTGTAACGGTAAACACACTCGGGCGCGATTCCCAGAGAGATGTGGGTTCGAATCCCGCCGGCCTCGGAATTTTTGATATGTATTTATAAATCTATTAGGTTAGTTCCTTTAAGAGTAGGTTAACAGTTCAATAAAAAATTAAAAATTGGCTAATATTCTTAAAAAAAAAAATTCAAAATAAGGAGCCTCACACACTACTGTGTCATAACTACGGTAATAACCACTGATCTCTATATTTAATCTATGATTAACACTGGACTAATGCAGAGATCTATAGAGCTTGCTCTGACTCAGCTCAGACTCAAGATAGAGGTTAAAACGAGACACAAATATGTTTTGACATAAATCTGTCTCGTTTCAACTCTGTCTTGAATCTGAGCTAAGTGAGAGTGCGGTCTATAAGTATACAGTCAGTTAATCTAGTGTTATTCTTTTGTTTATTCGATGACAAGATAGTCTACGACTGCGATCTCACCTGATGGTAAGTGACGATGCAGTCTAAGATGGTAGCGGGTTAACTTGGAAGCGGTATGGCAGTGTAGATTCAACCTATACCCCTAATCGGTTCTACACGCCATCGTGCCGGAACGCTATTTCGCTTGGCGGCACGTCTTTGACGCTAGGGTGGTAACTAGCCACGGCCAAAGCCTCCCACCAGACAGATTCATAGACTAAATATAGAGGTATAGATATAGAGGTATTCTTATCTATTTATACAATTCGGGGTAGTGTAATATAGGATTTTCATATTTCCAGAAATAAACCTGTTCAGATTTCCATAAATAGACAGAGGATTACATATAGTTAGGGATTGTAATTAGCTTTAACCACATTTATTCATTGAATAGGTTCTGTGGTTTAATCAAAAATAAGTAACAATAATACAGTTTCCGCGGTCCATACAAAAACTAGATGATGCCCGCGACTTTGTCCGCGTTGATTAATTTTTTGATTCCCACGGGAACTGTTTAATTTTCCGGAATAAAATGTAGCCTATGTGTTAATCTAGGGTATAATCTGTCTCCATTCCAAATCTGTCTAGTAGTTTTTGCGTGAAAGAGTAACAAACATACACACAAACACACACACACGCACACACACGCGCACACACAACTCCTCATTTTGATATCGCAGAGATACTCCAAAAAAAAAAACAAAAAACACCATGGATTTCCTGTATGTGTTAAAACACTTTTAACACGCTTGCAACACCATAAATAGAATATTTTAATGTAATTGTTGGGCTGAAAATACTAAAAAATTGTGTAAGAATAAATATTATTTAACACAACAAGAATAGATGTAGATACATTCAATATTTTCACTATAATTCTCATTGAAACTGAAAATAAACATTAAACAACGTTATGCGTGCGCGATAACTATAACTGTAAATATCTCGTTTTGAGGTTAGGATAACCATGCTCCGGATATTTTGCCGCGGGATCTTTACTTATCCTATTATATTCCTATTATAATATTATAAATGCGAAAGTTTGTATGTTTGTTACTCAATCACGTCGCAACGACTGAACCGATTTGGCACAGAGATAGATCATAGTCTGGAATAGGACACAGGCAGAGAGTAGGGACAAACAAGAGGAATCACTCCCTTATAAAAATTGAATTAGGCTTATACCATCGCTAGGTGTCGCTACTAGTCGCTATCCATGTAAGATTAAACAAAAATTTTTGTATTTTTCTGTTTATCTATGACATAGGCTACTTTTTATCGCGGGAAATAAGAGAGTTCCCGCGGTAATAAAAAACCTCAATCCACGCGGACGAAGTCGCGGGCATCAACTAGTATTATAAATGCGAAAGTGTTCCTTGGTTTGTCCTTCACTAACTTTTCAATCAATTGTTGAGGACATAGGCTTCTGTTTATCCCGAAAAAACTTAGGGTTCCCACAGGATTTTTAAAACCTAACTCCACGCGAATGTAGTCCGGGCAAAAGCTCTCTCGCTATTGGTTAAAATGCATTGTAGCTACAAGAAAGCCGTAAATTCAGCCAATCACCACAATGAAGACTGTCGCAACATAGCGACTTCGCTATTCCTTAGTCTATTGAAACATTATTATGAAGAGATCGCTATGTAGCGATAAGGCCGCCAAATTGTATACTATTTATTAAGCTCATTGTGTCTATTCTAATATTATGTGTGGTGTACAATAAAAGTATATTCATTCATTCATTCATATTATGAGGATCATAGTTAAGTTTTTGAGATTCGCCCATTATTCAATCAGTCACACGTGGTCACCCTATTCATATCACGAAATTATGACAAATCCAGTGAGGGCCGTTTGTCAAAAGGTCACGTATTCTCGTATAGTAGTTAATGTTTGTTAACGTAAATGTGGTTTAATCATTAGGTAAGTAAACATTCCTAGCAATCCCGCATACGCTTTATGAATAATATGTAATGCTAACAGAAATGTGTAGCGGGCCTATTTTAGTGTTATGCTTCTCATTGTTGGTACCTAAAGGTCATACCTAGGACACGGATAAATAGGTATTAAAAAATTCAAAATATCGCTCATTTGTGACAAGGGTGACATAACTCAAAATTCACCAATTTTAGTGTCGAAAATTTATACTTTTTGCTATAAAAACAACATTACGCTAAGCACAAAAAAATAAGAGCGAGAGAGATCGTGACTTAATGCTCTGTCGCTTTGTTGGCCGCTGTGTTGTTTCGAGACCGCAGCATCCACAAAACATTACTCTCTAACGAGAGAATTCTCTCATCGTCGATTTCGAATTATGTCACTCTTGTCGCAAATGAGCGATATGTACATGTGTATAATATGGGTCAAAAAATGTTAAATATGGCAAAAATATCGAATATAGTATAAAATAAGAATATCTTACATATTAAACATTATTTATTGTGAAAAATTACTACAGTAGCAGTTACATTAAAAAATATATATATAAAAAGATAGCGAAATGTCGTAAAGCCGTCGGTCCTGCGCCTGATCTCTCTCCGGTCATGTCGGTTTTTTTTTTTTAAAGATATAGACTAGCGCTTGACTGCGATCACACCTGATGGTAAGTGAAGATGCGGCCTAAGATGGAACGCGCTTGCCTAGAAGATGCCTATTCACTCTTGATTTGAAGGTACCCAAATTATAGTTAGAGGGAAAAACGGAAGCCGGAAGGGCATTCCAAATCCTAGCGGTGCGTATCAGGAACGAAGAAGCAAAGCGCTTAGTGCGCGTTCTTGGAATTTCCGTCCCATCGGACTATGACAGTGAGGGAATAGAGAGTGCACCTGTGTGCGCACACATTTGTGCACTATAATATCTCCCGCGCAGATGGCTAATCTCTGTGGAGATTGGCCGCCGTGGCCGGATTCGGTCGAGAGGATTATTATTGTCATCGAATAAAAAAAAATCCTTAAAAATTCCTTACTAAGAGAACAGACTATGTGCATATATGTGTCACATATATGCACATGTAAACATAGACTGATTTATCGTACGTGTGTATGAAATTCCAAGTAGACATCTGCAAGTCAGTTCAGATTTCGTCTTCATTTTATCAATGTCTGCAGGATTCGATAGGAATTACAATGTGGGTACGATGTTTGTGTCGGTTTATCATCTTTTCTGAGGTTGATTTAGCACCTCTCTGTGTCTAGATTGGAGTTATTATGATAAATGATAAAGCTTGTCTGTTTTTTACTTACTTTTTTATCCGAATACGAAAAAACCACACAAATAAAGTAAGGAATAAGATAACCGTCTGCCAAAGAGCGATGGAGAGAAACATTTTAAAATTGCACCTGAAAGTCAAAGAAATAAGAAAGAAGACGAAACTATTGAGCCTATATTGAAAAATGAGGTGTCAATCACAATCACAGATTAATTATTATATTATGTATCTATACTATCTATACTAATATATAAAGCTGAAGAGTTTGTTTGTTTGAACGCGCTAATCTCAGGAACTACTGGTTCGAATTCAAAAATTCTTTTTGTGTTGGATAGTCCATTTATCGAGGAAGGCTTTAGGCTATATAACATCGCGCTGCGACCAATAGGAGCGAAGCATCAGTGAAAAATGTTGCAAAAACGGGGAAAATTATCCATATTTAAAATATATTCTTTTAAAAACTTCTTAATCGCGATCATAATAACAAAAATTGACGCGGACGAAGTCGCGCGCAACAGCTAGTAATACAATAAAGTTTGTTTGTTTGAACGCGCTAATCTCTGGAACTATCAGTCAGATTTGAAAAATTATTTTTGTGTCTGAAAGCCCAATTCCTGGGAAAGGTTATAGGCTATTCAACATCTCGGTACGGGTCTTAGAAGCCGAGCAAAAAGAAATAATATGCGATGCGGTGTGTCGGTGGTCGAGGGCGGTCACCCGACGAGAACCAAACCGAAGACTATTTATTAATCCGGAAGATCAAAGCGTCACCACGGGATTTTAAAAAAGTAAATCCACGCGGACGAAGTCGTGGGCAACAGCTAGTTATATATAAAACTAGCTTTACCCCGCGGCTTCGCTCACGTTAAGTTCGATTATTCCAACCCCTATTTTATCCCTTTAGGGGTTGAATTTTCAAAAATCCTTTCTTAGCGGACACCTACGTTATAATAGCTATCTACATGCAAAATTTCAGCCTGATCCATCCAGTGGTTTCAACTGTGCGTTGATAGATCAGTCAGTCAGTCAGTCAGTCAGTCAGTCAGTCAGTCACCTTTGCCTTTTATATATTTAGAAAAGTGTGTCAATCGATTCGTTGTACATGTTAGTGGCAATGATTGTGTACCACAGCCTGTACAGAATAGATTGTGAGGTCCCAAGTTGCTTAAATGGCGATACCGAGATAAAAAGAATAGGAAACTTGCTGTCAGAATACCTGAAGATTTTTACGATATACCATAAAAGTCGGCATCATAAAAGTATATTAAAACCTGTGCTGGCAGAGAGATGTATACCTATATTGTAGAGGTGGTGGATGTAATATCAATTTTGTTTGTTTTATAAAAAGTTAATTTTGCTTTTGCTTATGTTTTAATGTCAAAATTATTTGCTTTTTTTGGCGTTTTTCGCACTTTTGTTTTGGAAAGAGCAACTGTTGAGTTTCTTGCCAGAAAACTCTCTTTCCGAACCGTTGGTAGAGTTTTAACTTGTCGTAAGAGCCACAAGTTGACTAAGAGGGACCGTAAACGGTCAAACACGTTTGTCAAATTTTACGTGTTTATCAAACTACGTGCTTGACAAACAAACTACGTGTTTAACAAATAGAAACGAAGGTGTTTGATTGGGTGCGCTGGTGTTTGATGATGGTGTTCAAACAAAACCGTAACAAAAACACGTAAAAAATTCACGTGTTTGACAAATATGTTTGACCGTTTACGGGCCCCTTTACATGAAATAAATCTTACACAGACGCACTTTTTATTCCCTCACTCTCATAGTCCGGCACGACCTGAGAGAGATCAAATGTTTATGTACTCTCCAAGGCATAGAGGTGACACACTGCTTACTTCTAACTCCTGCATAGCTAGCATGGGCGGGAGAAGTTTTATCCCCGGGGAAAGGATAAAATGTTTATCCCCTCGCTCAGTTTTATCCACCTGTCGAGCATGAGCAAAACGGTGGAAATAATATCGACAATGGATATTCTTATAGGAATATACTTTTCATTTCCCCTGTCGCAATGCTTTAGCATAGGTAGAAGATAATTTTATCCCTTGTCAGTGGATAAAATCGGGGGATAAAACTTTTATCTCCTCCCCATGCTAACCCTGCTGGCGAGTAATTAAAATTTATTAATATAAAACTCAATTTTAACATACTTTGCCCGACCCGAGAATCGAACCCCTTGTCTTCCGTAGTCCAGCATGGCAACCTCTAGACCAGCGAGGCAAGCCCAGTTGCCAAGCCAAAAGCAACGAACCCACACTCGGTTTGAGCCTTATTCGTCAAATTAAGGGAACAATTCCTTCCTTAATTTGCGTAAATAACTTTTTTCCTTTTGTCCTTTCTTGCCGTAATTTCTTTCAGGCGGGCATAGAGCACTCTTTTTTATATTTTTAGCGAGCAGACGAGCAGGCGGGTCACCTGATGTTAAGTGATTACCGCCGCCCGTGAACATTTGTAGCACCTGAGGCACCGCCAATGGGTTTCCGGCTTTATAGGAATTTGTTGGTCCGCCCCTTGAATAACCCCATGTTGTAATTCAGTGGGAACATCGTCGCAGGAAGTTGGTTCCACAGTTTCAAAGTACGAGGAAAAAAGATCTGGCACAACGGATGGTTGAAGTGCTCCAGTGATACTACGTGTACGTGATTTCAACGATATCACTTAACAGTTTCTTTACACGTGCGCCGGTTGTCCGGAGTACGCCTGTCCAAAGTATCAAACTGTTATTTACTTTCTTATACCCTGCTAACAATATTTTTCCACGTTTGATTGTGTACTTTACTTGAACACATTTCTACCTGAAAATGACATTTAGGAAATATTTTCTAAACAGGATTGGATTTCTAAGCGTATACCAAACTAGCTGATGTTTTTCCGGGACAAAAGATTTCACCAAAGTTCTCTAACTTTATCGGGCTAAACTAAGTTAAGTTAGGTGACGCTTTCTATCAATTTCGTTTTCACCAACCTTTAGGGAACACCTAAAGATGATTTCTTTTTGATTCTGGTTACTAGTCAAAGCTAAACGTATGTCAACGTATGTACGTTAAAAACAAAAAATATTATTATTATTCTACCACAAAACATTCATGCAAATAACACCATCAAAGGCCGCATAGCCCGAGTCTATATATAATACGTATTCACTCGCATTTGGAGAGGCTTCCGCTGTCGAACCAAATGTCAAGTACCACAATGGACTCTTGCGTATCTCTAACCATTTTTCGAGAGAATTCCCTTGAACTGAGGTTTTTTTCAGGTATAACTACGTGAGTTCAAACACGAAGAGAGTTTTATTGCTAGCTGATTCTCGCGACTTCGTCCGCGTAGAAAATGTTTGTATGTTCCCCGATTACTCGAAGACGTCTGGACCGATTTGGGAAATTCTTTTTTTGTTTCAATGGGTATACGTTCCATTTTCTCTGATCTGATGATGGGATCCTGGAAAAATCAAGGGAACTCTTTAAATTTTATAGGCACAATTGATATACTTTGTAGTGGCGTTTGAAGTCGGTTTTGTAAAAAAGAATTTTATACATTTATAATGTACGTAATAGCAAGATATACTAATAATATTGTAACATTTTCTATGATTTTTAACTTGGAATATGAGTGTGTCCAAAAATAAGTAAGGGCTAACAAAGAAGAACTTTTTACCACAAATATAGTTTTTAAGCTATTGCATAGCTTCTATCGCGGGCCTTGAGCGTGGAGACCGAATCCAGAAATTCCGTAACGAAAATAACCTGACACGGGACTCCTCTCACCGCTAGATGGCGTTGATAAAAAATGCTATGCAATAGCTTTACCGCGGCAGTCCCCGAGTGCCACACGTCTTTTTTTTTAAGAATATTAGCCAAGCTGAACTTGACTTATATTCTCCTCTCCCAAATAAGCGAAAAATTTGTGCTAAGAGTGGGTATGACAATAGTGCAATGGGTGGGATTCGAAACTGTGACCTTTCAGTTTTCAGTCCGCATCTGGAACCGTTGGGCTATTGAGATAACACAAAGATCTTAAGGTGTCTACTACTTGAATGATTGGCGTTTTATCAATACCCTCAAAGCCTCCCTTTCTAAGGCGTGCCCCCGACATATATTATATGTATAGTTCCCATTATTATGTAGTTCCCTTCAGGCGTACGTATTTCCGGTTGGTTAGAACATCTATACATTGTGAGAATTTAATCTATCTGTGTTATGTAGCAGGAAGATGTTTGAAGCCATGACATAGTTATAAACTTATATCCCTAGGGATATAGATATATACCGTAATTAAAGAGGTTCTTTCGAGAGAGAGAGAGAATGAGAGAAAGAGTAGGCAGCACTAATCTCTATATTGACAACTTAAATTATTATGGATCAATTTGAAGCGCCACATTCGACATACGAGTGTCTTTGGAACTAAATAATATAGGGATGTAGGAATTGCCAAAAAGTACTTTCTATCAGTTGTCAACTTTTCAAATAGTGCACGTAAAGCCGTCGGTCCTGCGCCTGCTCTCTGATTTTCCATCCCATCGGACTGTGAGAGTGAGGGAATAGAGAGTGCACCTGTGTTTACGCAAACACTAGTGCTCTGTAATATCTCCCGCGCACGGCGGCTATTCTCTGTGGAGGTTAGCTGCCGTGGCCAGATTCGGTCGGGAGGACATTATTAATTTTATAGAGGTCAGGGCCATTGATTGACATACATTGTACACATATCGAGGCTTACTTCCCTTGCTTCTAAGGGCCGCTACATATTGAATTCCCTTCCAGCATACATACGTATTCCTTTGGGTAAAAATTTCACTCAAGTCGAACCAATATTTGATAAGGGATAACACCGTTACATATTCATAGTTCATACTTGTATCTCTAGAGAATAGGTTCAATATCCGAATTGGCACTTTACTGTTTAAAAGTACTTAGTTCCTACTTAGTAAGGATGAGTTATATACTCACAAAACAAGCGAAAAAATTGATCCGAACGACGAAGAGTATAACAGAGTACTTCATTGTTAAATGACATGACAAATATCTGGCATTACGCGCTGCATTTACCGCACGCTTGTAACATATCCACCTCTTTTTCACAACTATAGTACATAAGCTATACATAGACTATGTATATCATAGGTTCCTTTGCGCAGGCCATATTAGACAAGTGTAAATTTAAAATTTAAAACAACCCCAACATGTTACAACATCCTAATCGCTAGTCAGTAATCGTCAAAATAAAAATATGTAATCCGCCATTTTGTGGCGGCGGCCATCTTGGAGCGATTTTCATCAAACATATGTAGCTAAGAACACTCACAACGAATTCACCTTTCAAACAATGAACTATAATTGTAGTAGCTTAAAGTTTCAAATTCAGTACTCATACAGAGCGTAACACATACGTAAACTTATAAAAATACATACACTAAATTGAGCTCTTATCCAATGCCATTATGGTTCATTTTACTTTGACGTTAATGTCATCGAATTCGAATACGATCAATCGAATTAAATCTTAAACTAACCCTACTTGTACTACGCTATTGTCCTAGAATAGATTTTTTTTATTATCTCAATTTTTAAGGGACATCTTAGAATAGGTACGCTTAGCCTACGTTAGTTAGAGACATGTCTATTAACGCGGGACTAAGTTAAATATTAAGTATGTAGATTTACCGGTCCGCAGTGTGCTAATGTAATTACGCCGCCATGTTTCTTATTACTATGGTAATTTTATTACCAAGATAAATCCACAGTCTTTATTCGCTCATTATCTTCTAATTTGTGGCGAGACGCAATATGGTCGCCAATCAGGTTTGATTTGTTTACTGCTAGTATCTAAAATCTACAGGTCACACAACGAAACAAAAGAAACTAAGTACTTATAATATAAAGCAGGGGTCACCAAATGGCGGACCGCGGTCCGCATCCGGACCGCCGATCTATTTTGTGCGGACCTTAACGGGGCATTACGCCAAACACGCTCTCTGCTTCCCATAGTTTAACCCAGTAAACAGATATATTTTCAACAAAAAAAAATTTGTTTAGCTATTTCGATAGTTGAAGTTTATTCAACAACTTTATATATGATACAAGTATAATACTTATTGAGAAAAAAAATTTCAAATATCACTAAGAACTCACTTTTACTAGAAAAACTGCTTCTGGAATTTCCATGAGCGTGAAATGTTCTACTGATATAAACCAGAAAAATAATTTATTTTTCAAAAGTAAAGGAATCAAAGTATATTCAGCAATTTTTATTTTAGACTTACATCTTTTCATTATTTAATGAAAAATATAATCATAAAACTCTCTTATAAATTAGTATGGGAAGCGGTATATTCGGCGACGCAAGCGGCCGCAAGTCAATCGCTTTCGGGCTTTCGAGGTGGAAGGACGCTTCTCGGCGCACGCGCCGCAGCTCAGTTTATTTACGCGCGAATTTGTATGTCGATAGTGGAATCCGTACGGAGAGGTATCAAAATCGAGTAAGAAGGTTTGTATTTTTATGTAATTTTGAATTTGTTTTTTTCTTAGGTTTTTATATATACTATTATACTTATATAATGTAGTACCTACCTATAGCGCAGCACTTGTAATGTAGACGAGGTCCCAGGTTCGATTTTCGGGTCGGGTCACAAAATGTACCTACCTATTGGATTTTTTGTCAAGAAATTCGCAGTAGGTAAGTGTCTACCTATCAGCCTAGTACTTATACTTATTGGATTTTTCTGTCAAGAAATTTGCAGTAGGTACCTAACTATAAGCCCGGAGTTCTCTGGTCGTATCAGATTTCCGTCCCATCGGGCTATGAGAGTGAGGGAATAGAGATAAGTAGGTTTTATAATTTGCTCAAATGTGTTAACTTTATACCATCAATTTCATACTTTTATTTGATGGTAGTGTGACTAGTACCTACCTAAATTTTAATTAATTTGATTGATCGTGTAAGAACCTGATGACATTAATGTCAAAGTAAAATGAACTTAATTTGTATAATAATAAAGTCGCATATTCAGTACAACTGATTTTAATTTGGAGTGCGTCGTAACTCATATGACGTATAAGAATGCATAGGTACATGAAATTTTTTTAATCCATGACAAGATAGGTAGTCCTTGATTGCGATCTCACCCGATGGTAAGTGACGATGCAGTCTAAGATGGTAGCGGGCTAACTTGGAAGGGGTATAGGAGTGTAAATTTATCCCATACCCCTAATCGGCTTCTACACGCCGTCGTGCCGGAACGCTAAATCGCTTGGCGGCACGTCTTTGACGGTAGGGTGGTAACTAGCCACGGTCAAAGCCTCCCACCAGACTAGATCAGAGACAATTCAGAAATTATAAATTCCTAAATTGCCCGCTGGCAATCGAACCCGATACCTCCCAGTTATAAGACCACAGCGCTCACCACTGCGCCAGGGAGGTCGTCAAAATGTAGTAGGTACCTAAATTTATCGTATAAGAATTTGATGACATTAGTGTTATAGTAAAATGAACCTAATTTGAATAGACATAAAGTCACATTTCAGTACAACTGATTTTAAGTTGGAGTGTATCGTAACTCTTTTGACGTATAAGAATGCATACATGAAATTTTTTTATTCGATGACAAGATAGCCCTTGACTGCGATCTTACCTGATGGTAAGTGACGATGCAGTCTAAGATGGTAGCGGACTAACTTGGAAGGGGTATAGTAGTATAAATTCAACCCGTACCCCTTATCGGTTTCTACACGCCATCGTGCCGGAACGCTAAATCGCTTGGCGGCACGTCTTTGACGGTAGGGTGGTAACTAGCCACGGTCAAAGCCTCCCACCAGACTAGATCAGAGACAATTCAGAAATTATAAATTCCTAAATTGCCCGCTGGCAATCGAACCCGAGATCTCCCAGTTATAAGACTACACACACACACAGCGCTCACCACTGCGCCAGGGAGGTCGTCAAAATGTAGTAGGTACCTACTATAGTTTATCGTATAAGAATTTGATGACATTAGTGTTATAGTAAAATGAACCTAATTTGTATGAACATAAAGTCACATTTCAGTACAACTGATTTTAATTTGATGTATAAGAATTATTAAATTGAAAGATTGAGCTCTAATGCAATGAAATTAGGGTTCATTTTACTTTGACGCTAATGTCATAGAAAATGTAGGTGTACTATACTAGCTGATGCCTGCGTCTTCGTCCGCATGGGAAGTCTTTGATTTTTTGGAATACAAAGTAGCCATCGGTTGGGCAATCATTGGGGGTTCGTCGATTGACTCGGCTACCGACTCACCGCATCAATTCCCCGCCCGCCCTATTAGGTACCTAGGTACTTCGTTTCCACTTAGCATTTCTTTTTTCTCGGCTTTCATAAGAGTCATACCGTGATGTTGATAGTAGCCTATAACCTTTCGCAAGAAAGAAAGTGGCTATCAAATGTAGCATTTTTCATAACCGACTGGTAGTTCCAGGGATTAGCGAATTATATCTGTGTGTGTGTGTGTGTGTGTGTGTGTGTGTGTGTGTGTGTGTGTGTGTGTGTGTGTGTGTGTGTGTGTGTGTGTGTGTGTGTGTGCGAGTGTGTGTCTATTTGTGTGTGTGTATGTTTTTATGTATGTATATACATATGAATGTATAATTCGTCAGTTCGTCCGCTCAAATAGTTTAGAATACAGCTACAGTATATTTTGTGTAAAAATAAATAAGCATTTTGTACTTACTTCATTTGTTTTAATTTTTGTACTAAATTAAACAACGGAAAATCGAAATTCTTATAGATTTACTCATGTAAATCATCACTTTATATATGGAACATATCGTCGGGTATAGTACAAATCCGCGTAACTAGCATTGGTTAATTCCGCGTATCTGACAAATGTAGCCAATTTAAGATTTTACGGGCATGGTACGCAGGATCCCGATTGGCAGCGACCTCTTTCACGCCTGTTTCAAAAACAATACTGCGTATCTACTGCCGGCAAGTGCCGATACCGGATATGTGATCGGCGCTGACATTTTCTTAATTGAATATCATTATTGAATACAGTTTTAATTTATTTTGAGGTTTCTTTTCATCCTAACCTTGCTAATGACTACACTTTTTTCCAAAAAATAACTGAATATTATAAAGCAATCATGTGTAAGTTACCTATTTCAAATAAATACGTTTAATGGAACCGATACGCGTAGAAAGTACTCTACTAGAATATGTTCAACAATACATATACCTTGGCAAACAAATTTCATTTAAAAAAAAACCAAGACACAGAGACGAACTAGAAAGACGCATTAAAATCACATGGAACAAATTTTGGGCATATAAGTACGTACTGAAGTCAGATTTACCGATTAATTTAAAAACAAAAATAATGAACTCTTGTTTACTACTTACCTTACTTATGCTAGCCAAACCTGGATTTTCAACAAATATACGAAAAATAAGATCCAAACTACTCAGAGAGCAATGGAACGCAGCCTCCTTGGTCTGCGCAGAGTACACAAAACTAGAAATGTTAATATTGATGCTCTAAAACATTCTATGAAGCTAAAGTGGAAATAGGCAGGCCATTTAATTAGATATACTGACAAGAGATGGACAAAAACAGTAACAGAATGGTGTGGTCCAGTTGGTAAACGAAAAAGAGGCAGAACATTAGAAAGTTGAGACAAAGAAATAAAAGAAATCGGAGGAATTGACTGGACAAAAAAGCCTATTGACAGGAAAATTTGGACTAATCTGGAGGAGGCCTTTACTCAATGAGAGATCCTTAATTATTTTGTAGTATATTGACCTGACATTTAAAGTTTTTTTTGACATACAAAATACAATTTTTTTTAATTTTTTAATCATAACATTAATCATAAAGTAGCCAATTTAAAATTTAATAACTAAATATTTTATTAATTAATTAGATTTAAATGCATGTTTAAAATGTAAAAATTTAAAATGTAAAATGTAATTATATGTATTGTATTAATATTCATGTAACTGATTAAGGATGAATAAAAGGCTTTTTTATTTATTTATTTAATGGAACCGATACACGATGCTTGCCCAACTTTAACTCTCATGTTCCATCAGAAGGCAAGCGTCACGCATCGCTTTCATGGTTTTTATTTAAGCCCACCCGACTTCAACAAACGTGTACAAACTAAAATTATTTTTATATAATTTGTAGTGGCGTAAGAAGTTAATTTTTTTAAAAGAATTTTTATTTAAGGTTTTTAGTGTAGCTTGGCCCTGCTGTCTTTCTTCCTTCCCTCCAACGCTAGGGTACTAATGTAGTCTATACTCTATACTTAGTACACTACTCTGCAGTATCAGAATTAAGGAGCTAGGACAACCCAAAACTCCATGATGTAGTTTATGCTTTGTGATAAGCATATCAATTCGTAATCGATAGTTTCTATATCCCCACAATTTGGGTGGAAAGTACCCCTGCAGCATCAGGCTTAAAGAGTTGAAGGTAAAAAAAATTATGGGACCACCTCAAAAGCTTCCTCTATCGATTAAAAAAATCACGCGAATTGGTCCAGAAATCCTGGAGTAATCGGTGGACATACATAGAAAATGAAATGAGTGTTATTGTGAGTAAGTTAGTAATAAAGTGCTGATTTTGCTCTTTCAATAAGAATATGTAACGGGCGTCAGTATGTAGCAAATCCTTGAACGTTAACAGTATAACTTCCGGAATAGTGCAAAACCGCGAATGTGCCATTGGTAAAAGGCGCGTATCTACACTAGACCAAGTTTAACAGGGGAAGGTTAAAACTTTATAAGTTTCTTATTTCTACGGCTAATGGGCTAATTTTTACACAGAGAGTGTGCTCTCTGTGTAAAAATTAGCCCATTAGCCGTAGAAAATTTTTACACAGAGAGTGTGCTCTCTCACTAAACTGAAAAAAAATTTAACCACAAACGTATGAAAATGGAGTCTAATTCCGCGTTCCGCGGTTTTGTAATCAAACAAGTAATAATGTTACAAAATAAAATTTAATAATCAAAACAAAACATGACATTCCAAATCTACTCAAAAGAATGTATCTCCAAGAGCATAATTAGATAAATAAAACAAAATCAAAAAGGAACTTTTCTCTAAGTCTTTTAGAAATATAAACACTGATAATACGATAATATCAATCGTAGTTTAATTAACTCTTACATTCTATTCAGCCTGTATCAGTCATTTCAATTGCCTTATTAGAATAGTAATAATAATATGTATATTATAGTAGTAATAGTAATATGTATATTGTTAGTATACCTAATAAATAAATAAATAAATAAATAAATAAATAGTATTACTCGTAAATATTTAAATTAAAAAAAATCTATATAAAGTAAAAGCACTTCCCCTGCTCAAAAAACTTATTAAATATTTTTGAGGAATAAACATGATCCCAGTTTATAGTTAACCGCCTTCTAAGAAGGAGGAGGTTATCAATGCGGCTGGTATCTTTTTGTTCTATGTATGTCCACCAATTACTCCGGGATTTCTGGACAGATTCACCTGATTTCTTTTTTAATCGACAGAGGAAGTTTTCAAAGTTGTCCCATATTTTTTTACCTTCAACTCCTTAAGCCTGATGCTGCAGGGGTAATTTAGAGGTACTTTAGGTCTTAGCTCTTTAATGCTGCAGGGTAGTGCCTACCTAAAGTGTGAGAATTTAGAAACTGTCAGTTTCGAATTGATATTGTGGGCTAATCATAGACTACATCATGGAACTCTAGGCCCAAGATCCTCAATCCTGAGACTGCCCACCTAAATTGCGGGGATGTAGGAATTGTGGATTACCGTACCGTAGGTACCAATACCTACGGTACTTATTAACAATCCACAATTCCTAGTCTATACTTGGGTATAGACTACATTAGTGGCGTAGCGTTGGAGGGAAGGGAGAAAGACAGCAGGCACAAGCTACAATAAAAAAACTTAAAATAAAAATTCTTTTCAAAAAAAAAGATACCAGCCGAATTAATAACCTCCTTTTTGGAAGTTGGTTAAAAAAACGACTTCTTACGTCACTACAAAGAATAAAAATAATTTTAGTTTGTACACGTTTGTTGAAGTCGGACGGGCTTAAATATAAACGATGAAACCGATGCGCGGCACTCGCCTTCTGATGGCACATGAGAGGCACGTTTGTTAAAGTCAGGCGAGCATCGTGTATCCGTTTCATTAAACGTATTTATTTGAACTGGGTAATTTGCACATGCTCGCTTTATAATATTTAGTTATTTTTTGTAAAAAAGTGTAGTTATTAGCAAGGTTAGAAATGAAAAAAAAACTCAAAATAAATTAAAACTGTATTCAATAACGATATTCAATTCGATAAGAAAATGTCACCGCCGATCACATACGCGCCTTCGATACTTGCCGGGAGTAGATACGCAGTATTGTTATTGGGCAATTCCTTGCTTTCTATTGACCGAATGAAACAGGGGTATAAGACGTAGCTGCCGATCAGGATCCTGCGTACAATGTCCGTGAAATCTTAAATTGGGTATATTTGTCAGATACGCGGAATAAACCAATGCTAGTTACGCGGATTTGTACTATCCCCGACGATAATCAAAATGCAAATGAAATGATTCTTGTTGTGAGTAGTTCTGATTTTGCTCTTTCATTACTAATATGTAACTGGCGTCAATATGTAGCAAACATTTGAAAATTAGCAGTAGGCACCTACAATAAAATACTTTAAATTATTATTTGTATAAGTAGGTATGTCATTTAATTTTAAAAGTGTATGTACAAATCTACAATAAATGGCTTTAATTTATTAGGTGCTTGTTTCATTTACCGAGCATACCTGGACATGAGTAAAAACGGATAAATAGGGCGCCCATCATTTGAACAAACAAGCTTGTATCATCGTACCTACCTACCTACTCTCACTTTTGTGTTTTATAAATTCCCGTGATTTCGTCCGCGATTTATTTTATACTTATCATTATCATAACATTGTCACAATAATACTCGGATGTTGCAGGATCTAAGTCTAATCAGAATCTTAAAATATCCACTGTATAATGAATTCAAAACAGTCATTTTTGCATTAACCTTTGGTAGGTATATATTACAGACAAAAAGACAAATTTCTAAAAATTAATTAGGTACTTATTATTTCAGCGTTTTGCTTTATTCATTATCATCCCATAGAAACCATCAGCACCCATCAAAAGCTCAGTGCAGAGCGCAGCTCTCCTCGCAGGGATGTTTAATTACTCCGACAAGTCAGAAATGCGTGACCGGGATCGAACCCGCGACCCCCCGAATACCTAGGAGACAGCAGTCCTAAACATGGCTGTACTAGCTAGTATACTTATTTCATTACTATAGTATTATAACTTACCTACCTACTAGTTGATGCCATTGCTTTGCTCGCGTGGATTTAGTTATCTCTGATTTTCCGGGATAAAAAGGAGCCTGTGTAACTCTCCCGGTCCTCAACTATACCCATGCAAAAAATCACGTCAATCCGTTGCTCTGTTGTGGCGTATTTGAAGGACTAACCAACAAACAAACAAACACTTTCGCATTTATAATATAAGTAAGGATAGGTAGGTAGTAGGTACCTAGTTTTTCCAAACTTCGAAAAATGATAGTCAAGCGAAAGTTTTGTACGAGTTCACTGCCCACCGTGCAGCATATAGGTGTGCGAGCGAGCGCGCCGATCGGTCTGTGCTGGCGCAAATATACCTAAAACCGACAACGCCTCGCGCCGTATGAAACCCTTAAGCAGACACTAAAATCTAAAAATATTAGAATTAAAATTTTGAGTAATCTCATTTAGCCCAAGCATTACCTTGCATCAACTTTACTCCAGACTTATTTGTCTAAACAGATAAAATTCAAATTAAAAAATGACATTTTTGACTTTAACATTAATTACTTACTTTATTAATTTTGATAGTTAGGTATTTATTTATTGCGTGTCACGTATTAGTGTAAAGATAATATGTACCTACTTGATTATTTTTTTATGCATATTTTTCTATTATTTTTCGTCTTATTTCTTGATTGATGTCTTTAAATATAGTTTGCTAGTAATCGTCTACAAACTAAACCATGACAGTCATATTATTTTTTAAATCGGACCCCCAATGAAACTAATTGGTGATCCCTGATATAAAGTGTGAATAATAACTTAAATCGGGACTCCTGATACATTTGTAACTGACTTTATCTTATAAATAAATTTTCATTTCATTTCATAATTGAAAATTTAAAACACCCCCGACATGTGAAATACGTAATTCGCTATTTTGTGGTGGCGGCCATCTTGGATTTGCATAGCGTATAGTATTCTACAAAAAAAAGTTAAACCGCCTTCAATATACCGCAATAAAGATTTTTTTTATTCGATGACAGGATAGTCCTTGACTGCAATCTCACTTGATGGTAAGTGATGATGCAGTCTAAGATGGTAGCGGGCTGTAATTCAACCCAAACCTCTAATAGGTTTCTACACGCCATCGTGCCGGAATGCTCAATCGCTTGGCGGCAAGTCTTTGACGGTAGGGTGGTAACTACCCACGGCCAAAGCCTCCCAGCAGATAAAATGAGAGCTATGATTATGAGAGTTTGTCTAGTCTCTCCCAGGTCCAGGTTCTGACAATATCCATTCAGCAGCCAGAACTATGTCGCCAAGAACCCGCATGTCGAGAGAACGTAAAAAAATAACCGCGTTTGAAATAGAATTATTAAAAAAAAGTTAACAAGAAAAATGTGTTTTTTGGTATTATAAACCGAGCTTGGAGTCGCAGCGACCCGTTTCTCTTTTTTGTTTTGTTCATTAAATATTCTACCCAGGTAATGAAGGGTGCCCTTTTAATTGCGGTGCCAAACAACCTCAGCCCTAGTTTTTTGCTTTTCGCAGGGTTTGAGAAAAGCCCTGAGCTTTTTCCCAGTCGCGCGTTATATTATACTAGCTGTTGCGCGCGACTTCGTCCGCGTCAATTTCTGTTATTATGATCGCGATTAAGAATTTTTTAAAAGAATAGGTATATTTTAATTATGGATAATTTTCCCCGTTTTTGCAACATTTTTCACTGATGCTTCGCTCCTATTGGTCGCAGCGCGATGTTATATAGCCTAAAGCCTTCCTCGATAAATGGGCTATCCAACACAAAAAGAATTTTTCAATTCGAACCAGTAGTTCTTGAGATTAGCGCGTTCAAACAAACAAACTCTTCAGCTTTATAATATTAGTATAGATAATTCTTTCAATTCACGAGGACGCGTGAGCTTTACTTGTGGTTACGTCGTGTACATGCACATTGCGTAAGTGTGCGTGCCTGTCAGGAGCCTAGGTGGGAGCGGTCAGGCGCGAGCAAGCTCTCGCTCCCACTTATACACATACGACACACACACAAACACACTCGTGAATTGCAAGAACAACACGTATTGAAGTATCTCATATCCATCATTTGCAACTGTAAATCCACTGATATGGAAATCCATATTTACGATTGCTCGGAATGATATTTTATTGCAATCGGAATCGTCGGCTCTATGAAGCTGTACGTAAACGAAATAACTGTTGGTATTTTGGTTATTTATAAACCAACAATTTGCCTGGTTTGTTACTGTCTTTAAAACAAGAGTTGGTTATGGGGTGGTTGGTAAGGTCTTTAAATCAAGAGTGAATAGGCATATTGTAGGCAAGCGCGCACCATCTTAGGCTGCATCTTCACTTACCATCAGGTTAGATCGCAGTCAAGCGCTAGTCTATATATTTAAAAAAAATCATGGATGGATCTACTTGATTGACGCCATTTTGGATTTGATTGACGCCATCTTGGTGCTGTAGGCATAGATATGAGTGTCTCTGGGATGAATAATTTTGCAAATGGCGCACCGACCTCTATCATTTTATTAATCTATGATCTCATAGCCGACCTTTTTATTTTAATCTATGACTTCATATGAAATAAATATAGAAGTTGGTGCGCCATTTACAATATTAGTTCCAAAGACACTCATATGTCAAAAGTGGCGCTTCAAATTGATCCATAATTCTGCTGTCATTTGTATACTGATTGTGTTAATCATCCTACTATCCTACTTCCTACTATAAAATATATAATATTATAATATTATCCTACTAATATTATAAATGTGAAAGTGTGGATGTTTGTTACTCAATCACGTCGCAACGACTGAACCGATTTGGCTGAAATTTGGCACAGCGATAGATTATAGTCTGGAATAGCACATAGGCTACTTTTTATCCCGAAAAATTAAAGAGTTCCCGCGGGAATAAAAACCCTCAATCCACGCGAACGAAGTCGCGGGCATCAGCTAGTTAATATTATAAATGTGAAAGTGTGGATGTTTGTTTCTCAATCACGTCGCAACGATTGAACCGATTCTGCAGAAATTTGGCACAGAAGTTGATCATAGTCTGGAATAACATATAGGCTACTTTTTATCCCTAAAATGAAGATAGTTCCCGCGGGAATTAAAAAAACAATCCACGCATACGAAGTTGCAAGCATCAGCTAGTAGATTAAATAAAGAGGTCAGGGAGACTATTTTTTACCCGCACTACATACAAACGGACAATTTGATGATTTCATTCTCAGCTTTATTAATATCTACAAAACAATAGAGCAAGGAATGCTTTATGTCACTGTTGGTACGGTTAAAAGTTAAAACAACGTCTAAATATATAAAAGGAAAAGTTGACTGACTGACTGACTGACTGACTGACTGATCTATCAATGCACAGCTCTAACCACTGGATCGATCGAGCTGAAATTTGGTATACAGGTAGCTGTTAGGACGTAGACATCCGCTAAGAAAGGATTTTGGAAAATTTCAACCCCAAGAGGGTTAAATAGGGGGTTAAAAAATCGAACCTAACGTGAGCGAAGCCGCGGGTTAAAGCTAGTATCAAATAAAACATTCGGTTCGCCTCGGAATCAATTGGGTTTTTTTATATTACCAATAAAAACTTCAAAACAGAAGTTCTTTGTTTCGCTGTTCAAAGTTAATCCAATATAAAAATGCATCCGCTGTAAAGAATACGCAGAACAAAGTGTTCGAGAATCGATCCGAAAGTCGTAAATGTATCCAACACTAAACCCTCGACGCGATTGTCTGTTTAATCCTTTGAAATGGACCGGCGTTAACATCTCAATCGGGTTGGCCAAAGTACACAAAAACATCTCGTCGATTACCGATAACAACGGCGCTCATAAAATCAATCTGATTCGCGAATTTGTTCATTTATTTATTAGGTTTATCGAGCAAAAATTCGTGTTGCGTTATCGCGATAAAATTATCGAGTACTTCTATTTAACAACTAACTGTTGCCCGCGACATCGTCGTGGATTTAGTTTTTAATAATCCCGTGGGAACGCTTTGACCCTCCGGATTAATAAATAGCCTTCGGTTCGGTTCTTGTTCGGTTCTCGTCGGGTGACCGCCCTCGACCACCGACTCACCGCATCGCATTGTTCGCCCGCGCTATTCTTTCTTTTTGCTCGGTTTCTAAGAGTCGTACCGAGGCATTGAATAGCCTATAACCTTCCTCAAGAATTGGGTTATCAGTTACAAAAAGAATTTTTCAAATTCGACTGGAAGTTCCAGAGATTAGCACGTTCAAACAAACAAACTCTTGCACTTTACTCGTATTAGTATAGATAACAGCATGAGTAAAGAGACGTGCCGCGATATGATTCTTGTTGCGTTAAAAAGTTGTTTTTAACCGACATTTTTTATAGAAACTCATTGTTTTCCCTCAATATAAAGTACCTATCTTATGAAAAAATTACGATCCACCGCAAAACTTACTTAAATCCCAGATAAATGCTCTTTTTTTTTTTTTTTTTTTAAATATATAGACTAGCGCTTGACTGCGATCTCACCTGATGTGTAAGTGAAGATGCAGCCTAAGATGATACGCGCTTGCCTAGAAGATGCCTATTCACTCTTGATTTAAAGACACCCACATTATAGTTAGTTAGAAAAACGGAAGCCGGAAGGCATTCCAAATTTTTGCGGTGCGTATTAGGAACGAGGAAGCGAAGCGCTTAGTGCGGCATCGTGGAATTTCGACCACGTAGCGGTGCAGATTCGTGCGATGTCTCGCGGTTCGGTGGTAGAATGGTGATGGAGGAACTAAATCAAATCAAATGCTCATCAGGATTGTTTCTTTAATCCCTACTTTTATGCGGCCCTCGTCAACAACTCGATCAGGTTAGCCAGCTGTAAAAACACGCTTTTCCAAAAGATCAAAGGATATAAAAAATATAAAGTAGAATCACGAGTCCACACACGATAATTCTCTTATTTTTTAAATCTCTTTATCCCATGAAAAAGCCCGATAAATGAAAAGCTTCGAATCCAAAAACTTTATGGAAAATACAAGGGTTTTAAAGGGTTTTAAAGGGTTGATAAGGCCCAATTTCCGCCCCTCATACACTTGAAAAAAAAAGTTCAAGATTCCGAAAAATTGTAAATGTATTTATATACTTGAAGATATAAACTTTTTTTTAATATAAAGTTTAGGTGATAAAAAAAATAGTAAGTTACAGAAAATATTACCCAAAAAGAGAGTGTTTCAGCTTTTTCATACATTTTAGTCGTTTTTTTAAGCTTTGATTTAATATTTTAGAATATAAAAAAGGATTTTTGAAAACACAACCCCTTAGGGGTTAAAATGGGGTTTTGAAAAATCCAACTTAAAGTGTGTGAAGCCGTGGGCATAAACTAGTATTTCTTATAAACGACGATAGATCCTTACAATTATTTTGTTGTCCTGTTATATAACCCAAATCCCAGTCAAGATTGCCCCTTTTTTATTTCTGCTTTGATGTGGCCTCTCTTCAAGTTCTCAATCAGACTGGCCAACTTACAAAAATCCTTTACAGAAAAGATCAAAGAAATTAGGAGGTAAATATAGGATGGGCCGCGCGTCCACAGGAAATTATTTTCTCAATGTTGGTAGTAGAGTAGATGGAATTTATAAGAACCCTTTTTCATTGAGGGTTTTCTTTATGTTTTCTAAAGAGAGCGACGTACTTAACAGTTTTGAGATTTACGCTGATATTATTTGGTTCTTTTAGAGTAGAATAGATTTTTTTTATTCAAATAAACGTTATTCAAAGCGCCCTTGAATCGTCAAGTGAATCTACCACTGGTTCGGAATGCCGTTCCAAACGAGAAGAAGCAGCGAGAAATTCGACGATTCTTCCAATTTCTTCGAAAAAAATTCCAATTTTCAAAAAATCGAACAATACCTAGATTTAATAAGCAACAAAAAAGTATAGTGAATTATTAGATCCTAAGTGTACAGACTGCAGTGCAATTCAGTTAAACAAAATTAGTTTCCGCCATATCTAATACTTAGTAAACAATATTATACTCGTATATCGATGATGCTATCCCTTTCATAACATTCACTGCGGAAAAGGAAAGCACGAGGTTTAGACCTACTGACCTCTATAATTAATCTATGATTAACACTGGACCGGCTACTGTCATTTTATTTGGACCTACTCGATTTTTTTTTTATTCGATGACAAGATTGCCCTTGACTGCGATCTCACCTGATGGTAAGTGACGATGCAGTCTAAGATGGTAGCGGGCTAACTTGGAAGGGGTATACCAGTGTAAATTCAACCCATACCCCTAATCGGTTTCTACAAGCCATCGTGCCGGAACGCTAATTCGCTTGGCGGCACGTTTTTGACGGTAGGGCGGTAACTAGCCACGGCCAAAGCCTCCCACCAGACCAGATCAGAGACAATTTAGAAATAATAAATTCCTAAATTGCCCCCGCCGGGAATCGAACCCGAGACCTCCCAGTTATAAGACCACAGCGCTCACCACTGCGCCAGGGAGGTCTTCAAATGGCATCGATTGATGCCATTTTGGCGCTGTAAACAGTTACGAGTGTCCAAGGAACTAAAGTTAGTGAAGGTACTAGTTAACTAGTAATAGTTGATACTTTTTGCCATTTCCTGCATGCCTTTATTATTTAGTTCCAAATCCAGAGACACTCGTTATTAGTACTTATGTCAAATGTGGCACTTCAAATTGATCCATCCATCCATAACTAGCTGTTGCCCACGACTTCGTCCGCGTCAATTTCTGTTATTATGATCAACGTGATGTTATATAGCCTAAAGCTTTCCTCGATGAATGGACTATCCAACACAAAAATAATTTTTCAATTCCAACCAGTAGTTCCTGAGATTAGCGCGTTCAAACAAACTCTTTAGCTTTATAATATTAGTATAGATTGAAGCTGTCATTTGTATGTTGTTTGTCATGAGTTAAGTATAGAGGTCAGTATTTAGAACTGTCAGTTTTGTTTAGTGAGTTTGTTATAATTAGCTTCATTGTGTGTGATTAATGGATTTTTTCGGGACGAGTTTACAAAAATGATTTATAATGCCCGATAAATGAAAGGGCCGTTCTCTTTCGGACACCCCCCTATATATTATGTATTGTGTTTTATGTGTATTTATTGCCACGTATTGTACTTGAAAGTGGGTGAAAAATCCCCTTTTTTTCCTTAAAATCCTTTTTTGGTACTGTTTGAAAAATGATCCGATTGTAACCGCTAAACAGACCCCGATCAAAATAATGGGGTTCTTATGGACCTTTTTTACCCGACTTCAAGGGTTATGATTTTAGCAATCTGTGCATGTATGTGTCTCTTTACGTGTGTTCCACTGCAACGCCTAAACTACTGAGCCGATTTTGATCAAAATTTTCTAGTTTAAGTTTTTAAACTTGCTTCTTATTGATGTATACTTTGTATTTCCCGCTGAATAACTCCAATCCAAATATTTTGGAGAAAAATACCTTTTTCCCATTGAAGTAAAAATGTTCCCCAAAAGGTTTGCCAACTCTGAAGTAGAAAAGGCTTGACTTTCAACAAAATTTATGCCTCACGGAAAATTGGTTCTACAGCCTTGTTTTCAGGTGCACATAACTTTCTTTTAAAGTACAATTTTAGAATTTGTTCACAAAAGAAAGTTCGCCAGCCCTGCAATTGCAAAGGCATAAAATTTATGTTTCGTTCAAACGAAAAAAGAAAAGAAAAGCATTCCCCGCTAACATCAGACTTTCTGCACACGCCACACGATAATGCGACTTTAAAATTCATGAAATAAAAAGGTTTGCTTACCCTGCGACGGCAGTTTATTATATTTATAAGGTAAGTTATGCGAAAAAGGAAAGCAAACCAAAATTTGCTAGCACTGCTGGTTAGTTTATTATATTATATTTTGGGAAATTTTACTTCTTTTTTTTTAAAGTAAGATATTCTTTCTTCTACTTCTTTGTCAATCGACGTACAAAGATCTCCGTCATGGACTTCCACAGGCCTCGGTTTTGCGCCGATAATTATGTCAAACTATCCCTTATCACACTATCACACAAATATTATAAAAGCGAAAGTTTGTGTGTGTGTATATTTGTTACTCCTTCAGGCCATAACGAAGAATGAATTTGGCTGAAATTCGGAATATTCGGTTATAGATAACTAATATCCAGGATTAACACATAGGCTACATTTTATCCCGGAAAATCAAAGAGTTAACGCGAAACCTTAATCCACGCGAACGAAGTCGCGGGCATCGTCTAACTTATAATGTTAGTGAGGAATTAAGGATTTAAATATTGTGCTGAGTGCAGTTGGAAAAGTAGAACATGGCTTTTGAATAATTTGTTGCCCTTTTTATGAAATGTGGAGATGAAAACTTTGTGTTTGAAACTGAAATGGTTGTCGCGGAGTGGGGCCAAATAGGAGTGGCGACTCTTTTTGTTACGGATCAAGGTCCTCTTTGGACCTCTTAGCCACAGAAATTGATAAACTTCAGGCAACATACAAACTTTCGCCTTTATAATATTAGTGTGATTAGTGTGAAGTGTGATGCGCAAGTGTGTGTTAGTTTGTTGCTTTTTTTTATTCTATGACAAGATAGCCCTTGACTGCGATCTCACCTGATGGTAAGTGACGATGCAGTCTAAGATGGTAGCGGGCTAACTTGGAAGGGGTATAGCAGTGTAAATTCAACCCATACACCTAATCGGTTTCTACACGCCATCGTGCCGGAACGCTGAATCGCTTGGCGGCACGTTTTTGATGGTAGGGTGGTAACTAGCCACGGCCAAAGCCTCCTACCAGACCAGACCAGAGACAATTTAGAAATAATAAATTACTAAATCGAATCGAACCCGAGACCTCCCAGTTATAAGACCACAGCGCTCACCACTGCGCCAGAGAGGTCGGCTTTATTGGTTAGTCTTTCAATCACACAGCATTGTAGCAACGGATTGATGTGATTTTTTTCCTATAGTTGGTGACCGCGAGAATGACATAGGCTACTTTTATCCCAGAAAATCAAAGAGTTTCTTACTAAGTAAAGAACATTAAGAAAGTACTTTATTACTAAGTAAATAATAATGGAAAGAAAGATATCAAATGTAAAAGTACTTAGGAAGAATTTTTTACTAAGTAAAAAATAATAAAGGAAAGGTTTACGAAAGTTGCAAGCGACCGACTTGAACAGTAAGTAGGGTTAGTACAAGATTTAATTCGATTATCGTATTCGTATTCGATGATATTAGCGTCAAAGTAAAATGAACCTTAACTGTATTGATTATGAAGCCTCAATAAGTTAAAGGTGCAGACTGAAAATTGAAAGGTCGCAGGTTCGAATCCCACCCGTTGTACTATTATCGTACCCACTCCTAGCACAAGCTTTTCGCTTATTTGGAGGGGAGAGGAGAATATAAGTCAATTTCAGCTTGGCTTATTAGCCAAGCTGAACTTGAATATTCTTTAAAAAAAAATTGACATCTAGTCATAAATTCAGTAAATCGATTTTAATTTGGAACGTATACGTAAACGTATACGAATGCATGCACAAAATTGAGCTCTAAGTCAGTGTTGTTATGGTTCATTTTTCTTTGACGCTAAAGTCATCGAGTACAAATACGATCAGTCGAAATAAATCTTGTACTAACCCTTCAGGATTTATAGGTAAAAGCTTCCCTTTCGATTACGAAAAGTTATACGAAAAAAAAAAGGTAAAATTCGCCAGCTTCGCTCTAGTCGTAACCTACTTTCTCGAGCATGAATATTTCGTTCTTGAATTGTTTGGGCGTAAAAAATTGATCCTTTACCATGCAATACAGGTATTTTATATTACTAGTTTTTGCCTACGACTTTGTCCCCTTGAAGTTAGGTTTTTAATCTTCCTCGGGAACCCTCTGTTTTCCGGGATAAATAGTACATTACTGCCACGGCCAGCAAAAGAGATGGACGACGTTAACTACAGCGAGACATACAAAACAAAAAAAAAAGGACGTGTGGCACTCGGGGACTGCCGCGGTAAAGCTATTGCATAGCATTTTTTATCAACGCCATCTAGCGGCTCACCGTAGAGGAGCCCCGTGTCAGGTTATTTTCGTTACGGAATTTCTGGATTCGGTCTCCAAGCTGGCCCGCGATAGAAGCTATGCAATAGCTTAATAAATATGTGTGGTCCCGAAATGGGCTCCACTCGGCATATGCTATTCCCGTGGTAAAAGCACAGGCATAGCGCTGGTCTTCCGTGGATCCAAACTCTATTAGAAACTTCTGTACGTGTAAGTGAAAGCAAAATAGAGCCAAAAAATGTTAGAATTATTAAGCTATTGCGTAGCTTCTATCGCGGGCCAGCATGGAGACCGAATCCAGAAATTCCGTAACGAAAATAACCTGACACGGGACTCCTCTACGGTGAGCCGCTAGATAGCGCATTTTTTATCAACGCCATCTAGCGGCTCACCGCTAAAGAAAAAATAAAAAAGTGAGGCGTTGATAAAAAATGCTATGCAATAGCTTTACCGCGGCAGTCCCCGAGTGCCACACGTCTTTTTTTTGTTTTTTTGTAAAGTCTATATTATCTCCTGAGGATGCTCCGGTGTCGGGACGAAACGTGCGTCGAGAGTAGTATAAAAGTCTTGTGTGGTGGTGCATGTGAGTGGTGGTGGCATTGCTTGCTTGGGAACTTTGCTTTATTGCTTGGTTGGGGAGGTAAGCGGTGCTTAGCTTATAACTGCATGTTTGACCATACAGATTTTTTCTGTTGACGGATTATAGCAAAAAAAATTTTTTTTTAATTTAAAGGATATTAGCCAAGCTGAACTTGACTTATATTCTCCTCTCCCCTCCAAATAAGCGAAAAGTTTGTGCTAGGAATGGGTACGACAAAAGTGCAACGGGTGGGGTTCGATCCTGCGACTTTTCAGTTTTCAGTCCGCACCTTTAACCGTTGGGCTATTGAGGCTTTTAACTTAAGGCTTAAAAATAACTCTAACCTTTTCTTGCTTTTCAGGAATTTATTGGTCCACCCCTTGAATAACCCCATATTGTAATTATTAAGTAACTCTGTAAGAGCTGAACGTTCCAAAGTGAAAGCAAAATTGAACCGTCAATTTTTGCCTCAAGGTTATTTATTATACCTCTGCATCACTAACGCAATAAAAGCTGTCTGTTACAGATATTATTTGAGAAAAAATTCCCCACATTAGTATGCAAAATGGCACACAGGGGGACTCCACTTTATCAACTTTCCGACGCTAATATCTCTTAGCGGAGTGAGAAAATAGAAACATTATTCAAGCTTTAGTTAATTTATAAGGCCGTAATTTTATTAATGACTAGTTGTTGGACGTGACTCTTCGTCCTCTAGGATTTCGGTCCAAAGACTCCAATTGAAAATGCCGCAGAATTAAAAAAATAATGTTTCTGCGATTTTGCCTTTCCGTGACATTCAATAATCCTTACTAGTATTATAAATGCGAAAGTGTGTTTGTTTGTTAGTTTGTCCTTTAATGGCGCTGCAACAGAGCTACAGATGGACGTTTTTGTATGGACATAGTTCATGATCTTGAGAATGACATAGGCTACTTTTTATCTCGGAAAATCAGTGTCCCCGCGGAAATTAAAAAACTAAATCCACACGGACGAAGTCACGGACATCAACTAGTAATAAATAAATAGCACTTTATTTGATGACCTCCCTGGCGCAGTGGTGAGCGTTGTGGTCTGGTGGGAGGCTTTGGCCGTGTCTAGTTACCACCCTACCGTCAAAGACATGCCGCCAAGCGATTTAGCGTTCCGGCGCGATGGCGTGTAGACACTGATTCGGGGTATGGGTTGAACCTACACTGCCTTACCCGTTCCAAGTTAGCCCGCTTTCCTCATATAGCTTATCCTTTACTAAAGATACCATATTATACAAACAAAAGTTACAAAAGATTTTCACAGTTTGAAATTCAAACTCCAATAGAACCGAAACACTCTACTTTTCTCTTGGGATATTTTTATAATTCCACTTCAGTGTTCTTTGATATTTCTCTGCGGAATAAAATCCGAGATGAGGCTATAAGTCAAGAATTGATGTAAGCTACTTACAAATTCTTTTCTTTTTAAACCTATTTTTCTAACAGTAAGTGACTATTCAGACGAGCCACAAAACAGAGACAAAAATATCGACCCTCCATAAAAAATGATTAAAAAAATGTATTGCAAACAAGCTGCCAAGTTGCGTTGCTGGCTGCAAATTGGATGTCTGGTAGTAACGCCAAAAACAAGCAGGGTACTCGTAACTGAGCAAGTATTCGTACCTCCAATACTTATATCTTAATATTTTTATCATTCTAGTAGTAACTTTTATTTTTAGTTTATTTTGATTACTCGACAGCTGTCAAGGTTGTTAAAGTTGATAGCCATTTTTGACAAAGAAGGACATAATTTCTCACAAAATTCCATTTTAGCTGATAATTGTTTTTTTTTTACTTTGGCCGTCTACTTTTCACCCTACCATCATAGACCAATTTATTGTTTTGCTTCTTTTTTTGGTATTTTGGGTTTTTCTATTGTTTTTTTCATTTTAAACAACCCCTCTTTTTATTCGACGACAAGATAGTCCTTAACTACGATCGCACCTGATGGTAAGTGATGATTCAGATGGTAGCGGGTTAAGTTGGAAGGGGTATGGTAGTGTACATAATAAATAATCGGTTTCTACTCGCCATCGTGCTGGGACGTTACAACGCTTGGGGTCTTTGAGGGTAGGTATTCAAATGAGTCGAATGAGTCGAGCCGTTTTGAGTTTTAGCCAGACTAACTAACTAACAGCTTGATTTTATATATGGAGATTATGCTTGTGGCACGTCTGAAAGGCGTAGGGAACTGCTGGATTCAGGCAGCGTAAGACCGAAGCCTGTGGAGATCCATGCAAGAGATCTATGTCCAGCAGTGGACGTCTGTTTGATAAAGAGGAAGAAGAAGCTTGTGGCACGCCTGAAAGGACCCTTACACAACGAAAAATATTAATACAGGGATCGAAAACTCCCATCCATTAAGCCGAGAGGCTAAAAACACGGTCTCTAATAGCTTAGCAATTACCAGTTGTTAGCTCTGGCCTCCGAACAAAAGGGGAAATGGGAATAACAAAAAAAAACCTCTACAAAAATAGGAAACCTAGTCTGAACTAAAACAAAGTTAAGTACTGGGGACTGAGATATCAAAACTTTGTTCTAGCAACAGATGGGACAATGACTTCGAAAACCTAAGGTTCCTTGTAATTGAAGAGTTTATCCATATATGATTGCTTTACAGCGCTTCATAGTTCATCTTATTCAGATGACAGAGATTTAGACCGGCTCCTTGCCACCGCCGGCTTACTTAGTAGCTACGGACCTTCCGTAATATACTAGACTAGCTTTTGCCCGCGACTTCGTCCGTGTGGATGTGGGTTTTCTAATTCCCACGGGAACTCTTTAATTTTCAGGGATAAAATGTAACGTATGCGTTAATCCTGGGTATTACCTATCTTCATTCCACAGTCAAATTGATCTATTCGTTGTGACGTGAAGGAGTAACAAACATACATCCATACATCCACGCATTTATAATATTAAATAGGATCGGATAGGATTAGTAGGATTATTTTGTATCCTGGTATTTGACTGTTGTCAAAATGCGGATATTCATTAATTACAAAAAAAAGACGTGTGGCACTCGGGGACTGCCGCGGTAAAGCTATTGCATAGCATTTTTTAGTAACGCCATCTAGCGGTGAGCCGCTAGATGGCGTTGATAAAAAATGCGCCATCTAGCGGCTCACCGTAGAGGAGTCCCGTGTCAGGTTATTTTCGTTACGGAATTTCTGGATTCGGTCTCCACGCTGGCCCGCGATAGAAGCTATGTAATAGCTTAAAAACTTAGTGTGTAGCAAATCGGTCAGAAAACAAATAAGTTATAAAGCTGTTTAATGCAACTGTATCCGTCTCTTTATAAAACGAAATTTTATATGAATAATGTATGGAGCTACTGAATCGTGACGTCATGTTGCAATAGCGCTCTCTTTTTCTAACAGAAAACTTAAAAGCTCTATATTTTCAAGACTAGTTAAGATATTAAAAAAAAGAAACATTACATTTTATTATAATGTTAAAAACCTTTATTTTAAGTATATAAAAAAAATGACAAATTCCCAATTTTCTAGTAGACAATGAAAGCTTATCCACTCTATCGTTTGAATCTCTTTGGTTACAGAAGTTACGTAAAAGTTAGGACACGAAGGTCTTGAAAAAGTAAGCTAATACCGTATTTAAAATGCAACCCAGTTCCAAGCTTTCGTTTAACTTATACGGTGTTAGTTTTTCGCTGAACGTTTAACTGAAATCTCACCTGACGCCATAAGCCCCAGTTTACAAAGAAACTTTTTAGTTTAAATTTTGCACCTGTGTTTGGATGTTTGTTACTCTATCACGTCGCAACGACTGAACCGATTTGGCTGAAATTTGGCACAGAGGTAGATTATAGTCTGGAATAGCACATAGGCACTTTTTATCCCGGGTAATAAGAGAGTTCCCATGGGAATCAAGAAATCTCAATCCACGCGAATGAAGTCGCGGGCATCAACTAGTAATATTATAAATCTATATATATAAAATTCAAAGTCCTGACTGACTGACTGACTGACTGACTGACTGAGATATCAACGCACAGCCTAAACTACTGAAATTAGAAACTTGAAATTTTTACAGTTGGTTCCTTTTATGACGTAGGCGCACACTAAGAAAGGATTATTGGAAATTCCACCCCTAAGGGGTTTAAATAGGGGATGGAAGTTTATATGAAACTCCGTCATTTTTCAAGCTGTTTCCATCAAAGTTGGTATTTGAGCTTTCAGTAAAAAATAAAGAAGTACGTGTGTCACAGTTTTTGAAAATTCCACCCCGAAACCTAATTCCACGCGGACGAAGTCGCGGGGGCAAAAGCTAGTAGAATTATAATATTAATAGGATAATAGGATAGTGTTTTGTATTGCATGATTTTTTTAAGTCGATAGAGGAAACTTGCGAGGTCGCGTCGCAAGCTTCCTCTATCGATTTAAAAAATCTACAGAACATTTATATATAGTTTTCTCATAGCCACAAGGAAATTATCTCAATAATAACATATTCAAATTTCGAACATTCATTTACACATACATACGAGTACACTGTGTAATAATACACAAGGAAACAAGGCCGGGTAGTTACAACTATAACTCTTGAAGTCGTAAAGCCTAATCTCTCAACGCTAGCGAGTTGGGCTTGTTTGCTTAAGGCTCGTAAAAGCCAGATGTCATGTTAATAAACTACAAGATGTAATACATTGAGTAATGGACCAGCCACACTATGAATGGAGTAATTAATTAAGTAATTAAATATTCTTCCTTGTACAGTAGTGTCCAACCGAATCTTCGGCTTTGGCTACGGTTTCGGCCACCTTTGGATAAAATACCACCTTCGGCTTCGACCAAATTCGGCCGAAAAACCGTAAGCGCGACCCTCTTGATGGTCTGTGAGGCGTGGGGCGAGAGCGCGCTCAACTAACGAGGTAGTTTGCCGCTGTCCACCGCAGTGACTGACGTAAAAGCTGGCATTCTTATCTTAGGCAGCTGTGTCTCAACCTAACAAAATATGGATCATTGTACATAACTAATGACCTTATTTAATAAATTTCATTTCATTTCCTTTCATTTCATACGCGTGATAAATTCCTAGCCAGTATTTTATTAGTATTGAACAATCGCAAGATCTTCATAGGCATCTTAAAATTAAGAATGTTCTGGTGATGCAGAACGTTCAAATTAATGTTAACATATATTTTTCTATTGTGTACTTTTAATTATGTTTGAGATAAGTAAATAAAAAATATTAAATACCGTTGTTTATTTTATTTTAGCGTGTTGATTATGAAATAACTGCATCAGAATATAATACTCCGTTAAATTTTAATATACACTAACGTTTATTTCTAATGGAATAAATGTATTTCATTTTAAAAAATATCATCGGATGTAGTTGATCTTAAGGCTGCCCGTCCACCGAAGCGACCAATGTCATTGATAGATGACGCGGTAACTTTATCACGTCATCTCTCACTAATATCATTGGTCCACCGAACACATCTCCGCTCTGCTCCGCTTCAATGGACAGGCAGCCTAAGGCGGTAATTACGTCACATTGTGTACAGCCGACCGCATCACCCGCCGCGCGCCCCGCAGATCATTAGTCGGGTTGCACTTACGGTTATTTATCTAAAATTCTAAGCGATGAATAAATGGATGTGCACGTGTGAAAGCAGCTTAAATCCGGTATAAAGCTATCTCGATATCAAGAACAACCGCTGATACCATTTCTAATTACTTATTTCGAATTCTGTGGTACATTAGCCGCACAAAAGCTAATTAATTAGAAATTTAATGAACTAATTTGCGTGGAAAACACCTCCGATGAATATTGGAAAGTTCACTTTGAAGCGCGTTAATTAAACAGCAAGCTTGATAAGTTTTTTCCATGGGTTCTTTTTGCGGGTGTTTTGTAAGATACGAGTACGATACGACAAGATAGATGGATAGATAGATAGATAGATAGATAGATAGATAGATAGATAGATAGATAGATAGATAGATAGATAGAAAATTCTTTATTGCTACACAAGAAATGATGTTTACAATTGAATTTATAATAATAACTAGCGGATTCCCGTGACTTCGTCCGCATTTAATTCAAATCCGTTCAGTAGTTTTCGCGTGATGCGCGCACAGATAGACAGACAGACAGACAGACGAACGGACAGACGGACAGCGGAGACTTAGAAATAGGGTCCCATTGGTCACCCTTCGGGTAGGGAACGTTAAAAAACATCTCTATTTAACAATTCTTTTTTTAATTTTTTATTGAAGTGTTTAACCTACACTTAAAGGAAATAACCTAATAGTTTTATAAATACATATCAAAAATTCCGAGGCCGGCCGGCGGGATTCGAACCCACATCTCTCTGGGAATCGCTTGGAATGGGTTTGAATCCCGCCGGCCTCGGAATTTTTGATATGTATTTATAAAACTATTAGGTTAACAATTCTTGTTTACTCATCAAATATTCATAGTTTATACGATTCATGTATCTAGAAAAAGAGAATTCGATAACTATTGGCTGTCATCCGTCGTTTTGGGACGCGATCATAAATCCCCCGATCGTCAATAAGTCATTTTTCACGCCGCTATCGCGTTGGACCAATTTTCTCCGTCCCCGCTGCTGTCCCTATAAAAAAACCTATTTGCAGAGAGCTGTCTGTGTTTGGTACATTACTAGAGCAACGATGTATTTAAAGAAAGAAAGAAAGGTTTATTTTATTTTATGAATTGTGCTACACATAACCCAATAGGCATACCTAGATTAGGTTGTCCCGGCGGCGCCTCCATCACTTGAGCATTAAAGACAAAAGGCGTCAAGCAAAAGAAGCGCTGGAACAATATGTATCAATATGGAATGAGAAAATATTTGTCTGGTGGGAGGCTTTGGCCGTGGCTAGTTACCACCCTACCGTCACCGTGCCGCCAAACGATTTAGCGTTCCGGCACAATTTTTTTTATATAGACTAGCGCTTGACTGCGATCTCACCTGATGGTAAGTGAAGATGCCTAAGATGGTGCGCGCTTGCTTAAAAGATGCCTATTCACTCTTGATTTAAAGACATTTTAGTTAGTTGGAAAAACGGAAGCCGGAAGGGCATTCCAAATTTTTGCGGTGCGTATTAGGAACGAGGAAGCAAAGCGCTTTTTTTTTTTTGAGGGGAGACCTGCGCTCATCAGTGAGACGTCGATGGGTTGCTAATGATGATGATATTTGGATAATGAAAATGAAAATTTATTTATAAATAGACGTCTGTTTATCAGGGATCCCAATTTAAAGTTCTATTTCCGCCCGATTTGCTGCTCCATAATTTCGTAACTCTATGCCTATTCGAATGAACATAGTAAAATTATATTTTATTTATATTTGGAACGGCAAAAGTTAGATGAAATATTCCGTATCTATGAAGTTCCCTCCCATTTTTCTAACCGCGTATTTTTGATTTGTGGCTATATCATAGTTTTGTATTTTTTGCTGTTTGTGGGACTGTGTTTTTTTATTCGATTACAAGATAGTCCTTGACTGCGATCTCACCTGATGGTAAGTTACGATGCAGTCTAATATGGTAGCGGGCTAACTTGGAAGGGGTATGGCAGTGTACATTCAACCCATACCCCTAATCTGTTTCTACACGCTATCGTGCCGGAACACTAAATCGCTTGGCGGCACGTTTTTGACGGTAGGGTGGTAACTAGCCACGGCCAAAGGCTCTAGACCAGACCAGAGATAATTCAGAAATTATAAATTCCCAAATTGCCTCTGCAGTGAATCGAACCCAAGACCTTCCAGTTTTGAGACCATAGTGCTCACCACTGCGCCAGAGAGTATGTCAGAAGTATTTATTACCTTTAGTTAGCCGTTTATAAAAGCAGAAACAGTAAATTCGTCTTTTCATTCCAAAAAGTGAAAACAACATAAAAACTCATTTTAATGAGCGTAGTAATTAAATTCAAAAGTAAAGGACGAAGTTATATGGAGAAGACATTTTTAATGTATTTAACAAAGGTTCCTCTTGTTATAATGTTATTCTGGATTCTTGAAATAACAATGTTATTTTTATTATAATATCTTTGTTCAGTTTGATCTCATTTAAAGAGAAATTGATATTTTTAAGTATTTTTAGAATTAAGTCCTGTTTTTAAAAGCTTTTGTATAGAATATAGAGTAGAATAGAATAATTTTTTATTCAAATAAACTTTTACAAAGTGCTTTCGAATCGTCAAATTAATCTACCACCAGCACTGGTAGCATGGACAGGAGATAAAAGTTTTATCCTCCGATTTTATCGACTGACAGGGGATAAAATTATCTTTTCCCTATGCTAAAGCATGGCGACAGAGGAGAAGGCGATGTATATTTCTATAAGTATATCCACTGAGTGTTATTTCCACCGCTGTGCCCATGCTCGACGGGTGGATAAAGCTAAGCGAGGGGATAAACGTTTTATCCTTTTCCCGGGGATAAAATTTTACCAGCCCTTTTACCAGCCGTGGTCACGACGAGACTGCGGCGTTGCGAGACGTCAAGTTGAAGCTGTCATGGGTAGAATCCAGAATGGGTCCATGCAATTGGATCGAAATATCGACAATCCCAACTAAAATAATTAATTACCGTGGTACGTTCTCGTAATATTTTATAACAATTATATCAGTAAACCACGAATCAAGTCTAAAATCTTTAGTAAACATCTAAAATCTTTACTTACCTGGTTAAAAAAGAGTTCAGGGTGATTTATTTCAGGTAGCTTTTAACTCTATCTTGATACAGCTGTCAGAGCTGATTCAGTAAAGGTATCTAATTTAAATATTCCGCCAATTTATTTCGAGACAGATTTTCCAATGAATCATCCATCACAGCTTGAATAAAGACAGATCTCGACGTCTTTATACAAATTAATGTTGCTATGTTCTCGCGAGGGCGCGTGGCTCATGGTTGTGTGTGTGTCGTATCTGTATAAGTGTGAGCGAGAGCTTGCTCGCGCCTGACCGCTCCCACCTAGGCTCCGGACAGGCACGCACACTTACGCAATGTGCATATACACGACGTAACCACAAGTAAAGCTCACGCGCCCTCGTGAAATGCAAGAACTTATACTTTTTAGATGAAATCTACAATTTAGTTTGCGTGGATTGAGGTTTTTTCATTCTCTTATTTTCCGGGATATAAGGTAGCCTATATGTTATTCCAGAGTGCCTGAGTTCCTGACTCTCTCACTGTGCCAAATTTCAGCCAAATCGGTTTAGTCGTTGCGGCGTGATTGAGTAACAAACATCCATACATCCAAACTTTCGCATTTATAATATTAAAATTTAATAAACTATTGCATAGCTTCTATCGCGGGCCTTGAGCGTGGAGACCGAATCCAGAAATTCCGTAACGAAAATAACCTGACACGGGACTGCTCTCACCGCTAGATGGCGTTGATAAAAAATGCTATGCAATAGCTTTACCGCGGCAGTCCTCGAGTGCCACATGTCTTTTTTTTATTACTATCCAGTTCTCAAATAATATATTTTTTATCCGAAATAGGCTTGCGCTTGACGACAATCAATACTGGACAGCACTGATGAGGTCTAGGGTGGAGCGCGCTTGCCTAGAAAATGCCTATTCACTCTTGCCTTGAAGGCACACAAATTATAAGTGGCAGGAAACACGAATGCTGGAAGAGTGTTCCACACCTTAGCGTTTCTTATCAGAAACGTTGAATTAAAACGTTTCGTTCGAATAGGTTGGATTTCTACCACGTAAAGATGCCAACGCTCACGACTATCTATCATATCCGCCATTTTGAATTCATCCATTTCAAGTCCGAAGTTGGAAACGTAAGTATGCAAGGTGCTTTAGGGCTCCCGGAATCGTGCCGGGGGGCTAATCCGGACAACTTAGCGCAGTTTATCCCTTGGAATTCTCGGAACAAACTTAATAGTTTGGGGACATCTGGTATTGAAGTGTTATGTGGAACTACTATACATATTACAGACGAAACTCTTCTATTTCTTCATTAAACAACTCGGCTATGGAACTCACTTCCTGAACCACGGAACCAACGGGAATGGGTCTGCTTTGTGTCTACCCATCTTAATATGTGTTAGGTTGTGGAAACACTGTGTGCATAGCATAGTTTTGTTAACCATTGTAAAAAAATTTTTTTTGCAAAGAGCAACTGCCGAGTTTCTTGCCGGTTCTTCTCAGCAGAATCTGCATTCCGAACCGGTGGTAGATTTATGACGTGTCATAAGAGCTACAAGTTGGCCTACATGAAATAAATTTTTGATTTTGATTTTTTGATTTTGAACATTAAGAGACAGTCGGTCAATACACACATTCTTTAGAATGAAGCAGCACTATCTCTCTTTATGTATTACCTACTTATAGTTATGTGTATTTATGTATCTTCGTGTTTATATAGTTTATTGTTTATTTATATTATAGTACATGTATTGATGTACATTTTTGACCGGCGACCACCAGACGCCATTTTGTGAAAAAGAAAAAAATGAAAGTCAATGAACTATGTTAAGCAGGGTATCATTGAATAGGTAATTTAAAATTATTGTTAGGTTTCTCTTATCATTTTTCAGTTTGAATGTTTACGGTTGACCTTTTACGGTTTACGGCGATTTAAAGTTATTACCCATTAAAAATCTAGATTGGTTCATTTCCCGATAATGGGACCTGACTGTTTAAGTCAATATTATTAAATAGAATTCTACATTACTAGACTTGTTTTTACCTTTTCAGTGGTAAGCGCTGTGTTTTAACTGGGAGGTCTTAGGTTCGATTCCCGGCGGGGGCAATTAGAGAATTTATAATTTCTGAATTGTCTCTGGTCTGATCTGGTGGGAGGCTTTGGCCGTGGCTAGTTACCACCCTACCGTCAAAAACGTGCCGCCAAGCGATTTAGCATTCCAGCACGATGGCGTGTAGAAACCGATTAGGGGTATCCCCTTTCCAAGTTAGCCCGCTACCATCTTAGATTGCATCGTCACTTACCATCAGGTGAGATCGCAGTCAAGGACTATCTTGTAATCGTATAAAAAAATCAATTCGACAGATCGAGCTTTCATTTCTATATATCTATGGTAATTTATATGGAATTTTTTATCAAATCAGAACATTAGACGCTCAGTTTTTGTTTTGTGTACTGATGTCTTGCGATAAAAAGAACTCTGCGAAAATTTGAAAATGGCAAAATTTGATTTATGCATGGAAATAACAAACGAAGGTTATCTGTATGAATTTATGATTTCGTTTTGTTTCTCTCGTCGACGTCAAGATACCTACCAAGGTATTATGACATTTGAGTTTTAACGAATTTCAAAATTCAAGACATTTGATTAAATTCAAATTCAAATTCAAAATTTATTTATTTCATATAGGCTAACTTGTAGCTCTTATGACACGTCATAAATTTACCACAGGTTCGGAATGCAGATTCTGCTGAGAAGAGCCGGTAAGAAACTCAGCAGTTGCTCTTTTCAAAAAAAAGAAATTTTTTTTACAATACGTAACAAAACTAGCTATGTATACAGTGTTTCCACAATGAAGTTTCAAAAATGCAAAACAATCCAATACATGTTAAGACAGGCAGGCAAAAGCAGACCTATTCCCGTTGGTGGCACCCGTTCACGAGCATGACGCATGATCCAGCCATTATAATCTTAAAGCTTGCTTTGACGCTAATGATAGTATACGAATACATCAATCGTGTTAAATCTTATACTAACCCAACTCGATGTTGTTCAGTTACAAAAATAACCTCCCGAATGACAAAGAATACATAAATAATGTGGAATGATAAACCGTGGAACAGAAGAGAATAACTACAAAACATTTCCCCATTTTACGACCTTTAAAACTGTTATTCGCTGCCGCTATAAAAGCGAACAAATAACCCGACTAACGTACTGGTAATACTGTAATACTTAATCTTTATCTATACAAATACATAAATATTTAAGTGTCTGTTTGTTATTTGGGAATAACTGCCTCTTATTTAGCCGGGCGTAGTTGTGAATTTGAAGAGGGACATAATCTACTTTTTATCCCGGGGGAAAAAGGGTCCCGCGGGATTTAAAAAAAGTCTCCACTAGGACAAAGTCGCGAGCATTTTTTGCAATCTTACTTCATAATGTGAAAGTGTTTGTTTGTTGGTTTGTCCTTTAATCAGTTGTAAATTTGAAGAGTGACATAGTCTACTTTTTATCCCGGGGGAAAAAGAGTTCCGCGGGATATAAAAAAAACTATCTCGGAAATTATGTGCAACCTTTCTTTATACTCGTATTATAAATGCGAAAGTGCATTTGTTTGTCGGTTTATCCTTCAATCACGCAGCAACGGAGCAATGGGTCCACTTGATTCTTTGCATGGATATAGTTGAGGACCTGGAGAGTGGTATACACTACTTTTTATCCCGGAAAATCAAGATTTCCCTGCGGGATTTAAAAAATTACATCCACGCGGATGAAGTCGCTTAAATCCGCTAGTCATGAACATAAGAACATAAATGAATAAATCTAAACCTAAATCTATATAAATGCAGGGATATGCATTGCATGACGACCTTGATTCGCATAAACCTATACTTTTATGTTATAAATATACTACCTTACTGTAGTATGTAGAGTACATACCTTATCGAGTTATTTCCTCTCACTCTACCGGAAGATAAAATCTGAAACAAAAAAAAAAATATTTTAAACTCATTTAAAAACAATATGGACAACCTTCAGGCATGCACGTTTCTTTACAATGTTTCTTTACAAATTTACAATTTTACTTCACCGTTAAAAGGAAATGAATATTTGAAAAACTATCCCACTGAATAATAGCCTAAGTCGTAATTCGAAGTTTGGCGCTCTACTATTTCCTCTTGCAATCCAATTTAAAAGATATTCCATAAACTGAATAAAAATACTATATTATACTGTGTGACTATGTTTGTCTTTATTTATTAATAGTTGTCTTTGTATTTCATTTGGCCTCTGTTGACAGCGGTTTAATCAACAATTTTGAGCATTTTGAGAAGGTCCTAGGGCTTATAAAGATAATATAATGTTTCAACAAAAAGGAAAACATAGGGGCATTTGTTAAGTCATGGTTATTACAAAGTTAGTGACTTTCCTAATGACAAAGTTGCATGGAATCAATCGGCTCGGCATCCAGCTACCCACAAAATAGTGTTATAAGTTATTACTTTGTAATATCATGTAGTTATACATTAATATTGTAATATTTTGTTATGAAAAGAGCAACTGCTGAGTTTCTTGCCGGCTCTTCTCATCAGAATCTGCATTCCGTACCGGTGGTAGAGTCATGACGTGTCATAAGAGCTTCAAGTTGGCCTATATGAAATAAATAATTTTGAACTTGAATTTGAATTAAGAAGAGGTTGATATTTATTTAACTGTAAAAAATCGTCATAAACCATAAAGAAAACAGACGACAGCGTTTGTAGGGAGAAAAAACCAACCGCATTTCTTCTTAAAGCAAGTGATATTATTAATTATTTGCTTAAACGTACACGATTCCAAAATAACTAGACTCTCCGAAAAGGCTTTACCGTTGGGTCACCACTGCCTCTGCACTCCTTAAAATAGAGATTCATAAATTAAACATTTTAGTCACATCTGTGCAGTTTCCAAATGTTGAGTAGATATTTAAAGATGCAAGCTCTGTCAATGCGATTCGAAAACAAAAACCACAGACAAAAACCACCTACGAATCACCTATTAACTGTCAAAATCACGAGTATAGATAAAAATAATGACTTTTTGAGATCGAATTGACATGAATTATGAAGTATTGTGGTATTTGTACCTCCTACTTCCATGATTTTCTTATAATGGCAATAATTGCGGGGATAAATTTTCTCCCGCTGAGCCCATGCTCGACGGGTGGATAAGGGAATAAACATTTTATCCTTTTCCCGGGGATAAAGTTTCTCCCGCCCATGCTACCAGTGCAGGTTGAGTCTGCGATTAAATTGCTCCCGATGTCATCCCGATCTCTGTATTCATGAGAATCTGAGGAACTTGAGACGCCTGAATCGTTTTACATTTGCGAGAAACGATTGAATACATTTTACTTTAAGATAACTTAGGTACGGATTTTGAGAAAATTGGATTGACTTTGTTTTAGGTACTCTGGTACTAGGTAGGTATTTTCATATCATACTCAATTAAAACATTGTAAGTGCTAAAGTGTACTGGTGTTGGTTTGTACTGCAATCACGTAGGAACCGATCAATGGATCCACTTGATTTTTTTGCATAGATATAGTTCAAGACTTAGAGACTGGCATAGCGTCGGGTATAGTGCAAATCCGCGTAACTAGCATTAGTACATTAAAATCCATTTTCATATGTTTGTGGTTAAATCAAAACCGCGTAAGTGTCGTAGCGACTAAATAAATCACCTTAAAAGATATCTATTTTCATCAATACATAGATGATACATGAAACACGAATTAATACTCTCTGTGTAAAAATTGGCTAATTTTATAGCCCAATAACCGTAGAAATAAGAAATTTATAAAGTAAAACTTTATAAATTTTAAAGAAATTTTTCATTAAAAAAATTGTACTATAAAAAATATTTTGTCCAATTTTGGTGAAGATCTACTAAATATTATCGGAGATAGAGCCATTCTAAACTTTTTCCACGCGGACGAAGTCGCGGGAATCAGCTAGTCTATATACATATAATAAAATTGTAGAAAAGTGGTGTCTGTACAATGGAAATATATAAAAAAAAGTAGCAGGGGTTGTTATTATATCGATGCCGAACCCGAAATTGTAATTAATTTTTTTTTTTGTCTGTTTGTCTGTTTGTCTGTGTGTTTGTGCACGCTAATATCAGAAACGGCTTATTCGATTTAAATACGGTTTTCACTAATATATTGTAGTAAGCTTCACTTAACATTTAGTGTTTATTTCATGTCAATCGGTTCATAAATAAAAAAGTTATGTCAATTTAAAGAATCACGGCGAACATTTTTAACGTACAGAGTACGTACTACACGCCTCGCGCCTGAGCGTCGACGGTATATGTAATTCAAAATATGCTGCCCGAAAAGTCACGCGAACGAAGTCGCGGGCACAGCTAGTTTATAATATGATTCCGTCACATCCCCAGTAGATACGATTCTACAAATTTTCACAAAAGTTTTTCCATTCAGACAAGCTTACTCCGAAGAATGCGTCCCAGTTTCAATAACTCCCTCAGGCCTTAACATCCAGCTTATACTTACAACAAAGGCTGTCCATTTATATTTAATTCTCCAATCTACACAACTTTACCATCGAAATTGGACTTTAAAATTAGTGGGGTAAGGTTTAAGTTCAAATGAATTAGAACAGCCACTCTCGTCTGAAAATAAACGTCGAATAATGAAGAACTTCAAACTAAAGGGTTTTGTTGGTAAAATCGCCTTAATTGAATGTTTAAGCGCTGTTTTTGGTATTGTTTCGTATGGTTTCCTATGTACAATAATCGTACTTCTGACCGAATCCGGCCACTATGACCAATTTCCACGGGAATAGCCATCTCGGGAGTTATTATAGTGCACAAGTGTATGCACAAACCATCGATGTAAATTAGTACTAAATTATAGATCGATGGCGTAAACACAGGTTGAAAAACAATATGAAAAAAAAGACGTGTGGCACTCGGGAACTGCCGCGGTAAAGCTATTGCATAGCATTTTTAATCAACGCCATCTAGCGGTGAGAGGAGTCCCGTGTCAGGTTATTTTCGTTACGGAATTTCTGGATTCGGTCTCCACGCTCAAGGCCCGCGATAGAAGCTATGCAATAGCTTAAAAAAAATTTGCCTCCCATAGTAAATCAATCAGCTGATCGTCAATTTCTATGGGATTTCCACATTTTTTTTCACATTTCGACCTATGTTATTTGGGGAAAGTTGTTCAGTTTCATGAGCACATTCACCTCCTTCAGGGTTAACTCACACTTTTGTTACACCTTGTATACGATTGTAGATGTGTATTTTTATAAACAAACTAATACAGTGTAATTTATGGGAGGAACACAATAAAAAAACAGTAGGTTCCACGTATTCTCGTGCATAACTAAAGCTATGACCAAACCGGCGCGTCCAGCCTGCGTCCGTGATCGCGTTCGCGGTGGCGATCAGCTGAAGCGAATGAACTTGTACTGACTCATGTATACCGCCGCGTCCCGTGATTGGTCGCGGCGTCCCGGTGCTGCGTCTGCACGCCGCGAGGGCCGCGTCCGCGTTCAGATCAAGCTTGCTGGGTCTGCACGCTGCACGCAGCGTATTACTTCAGTTTTTTTCAGCATAATTTCACATTATTATTACAATTTAATTATTTATTTAAGACTAGCGGACCCGACAGACGTTGTCCTGTCTTAACTATGAATATTGAAACTCTTTGACGAAATTGGCAGCACGCATTCTGTCAATGTTATGTCAAACGCCATAAGGTTACATCAAAAAAGTTTGAATTGTAAAAGCGGTTACATTAGAAATAATTTAATATGGTGGTTAAGTTTTCTTAAATTTTCTAATTTTTCGTGCAATTTTCTTAATTTTTTCTTTTTTAAGAACCTTCTTCTGACAATAACAAACACAACAAAAAAAGAATTAGCGAAATCGGTCCAGCCGTTCACGCGTGATGCGATGACCAAGGAAATAGGGATTCATTTTTATATATATATATATAGATTTAAGATGTCAGATACAGAAAGAATAATTAACGAAGTTTACAAATACCGTTTAATTTGTGATACTTCACATCCAGAATATAAAAATATTAAAAAAAAAGCATCTAGTTTGGAAAGAAATAGGAAAAAAATTGGGATTAAGTGGTAAGCAATAGAACATAACATTTATTTTTAGCCCTAAGAAGTAAGACTTCTTCTTCAGATTCTTCTTCAAACATCTTTTCCGCTTCACGACACACGCACGACTGACGACCGACACGGACGTTAGCCGCTAGGTTGATCGCTAGTTTGGTGTGAACGACTTTTTGCACGCGCAGTTATCGCCACCGCGAACGCGATCGCGGACGCAGGTTGGACGCGCCGGTTTGGTCATAGCTTAACAGTTAGGACTTCACGCACTGATTCAAACTGTTCGACTCTCTGAGTTCTGACACAGATAGGTATCCCTTATTTGATTTGACAGTGCTTCGTGCACGAACGAGCCTAGTGGTTAATTGCGCAACCGTTTGTTACAATCCTTATGGCCCCAATACATATCCGCTGTGATCTTGTGTGTAACTAGCTGATGCCCGCAACTTCGTACGCGTGGATTGAGGTTTTTTAATTCCCGCGGAAAATCTGTTATTTTCCGGGATAAAACGCCTAAGTTTTTTTTATTTTTTTTTTTATTTTTTGCATTCATGAATCCACTTACATGTCTAATACTACATGTTTAATTGTGAGCAAGATTACATGAAGCCCCGTCAAGGCGTTGCAAGTTACATCAAATAATTATAATTAGTCATATAAAATCATCAATAAATTAAAAATACAATAAAAAAAATTTGGTAAATTTCACATGCAATTTTCAAATGCATGTTTTATTCCAGACTAAAATCTATCTTTGTATCTAATTTCAGACAAATCTGTTCAGTCGTTGCGGCGTAACTGAGTAACAAACATCCATCCATCCATCCCTCTATCCATACATCCAAACTATCGCATTTCGCATTTATAATATTAATAGGATTATGGTTGTCGTGTTCTGGGCAAAGCGACTTGCTTTTTCCTTTTTTTTGGTACAGGCGACTCAAGACCAAGATGTTTGGCATCCCCACTGATACAGGTCCAGTAGTGTACTTCTTATGGTTAACAAAGAAGAAATACCTAAAATACTTACCTAAATATACTACAACAACCCTCAAAAACGCGTGTCGATTGCATTAAAATTATCAACTTTCGCGAAAAAAGCTGTACTAGTCTAATGCCTGTTTTCACCAACGTTCCTTAACTTTTACGGGCTACCTAAGCCAAGTTAGGTGAGTTCTGTTAATTTAGTTTTCACGAATCTTTAGGGAAGACCTAATGGTGGAAATGAAACATAACAACAATGATAAAAAATTTAATCAAGATGAAAATAATAATAATGATGCAAAGAAGATTTCTCTCCCTGAAAGGGGACACCCAGTTAAACAAAAAAAGACGTGTGGCACTCGAGGACTGCCGCGGTAAAGCTATTGCATAGCATTTTTTATCAATGCCATCTAGCGGTGAGAGGAGTTCCGTGTCAGGTTATTTTTGTTACGGAATTTCTGGATTCGGTCTCCACGCTCAAGGCCCGGGATAGAAGCTATGCAGTAGCTTAAACGGTGGAAATGACATTAGGTAAAGGATTGCATATAGGGGCTATCTACATAAAGAGACTCCTACTTAGGAGATGATTTAAGCATGATTGGTGAAAACGGACATAAGTCTTTTTTCAAAATCAAAATAAGCTATTCTGATTGCGAGTGCCTTCCGCAATGGTCCCCGTTGGATCATGGTGAATAGACTATTCACAGTTCAATTTCGTTCTCGAGTATCGAGTAAATAACTGAACCGAGGTATAATTGCATTCAACCGTGCTATGAAGATAGGTGCACCACTACAAGGTGATAGCTTGAGTGTGTGCGTGTGTGTTCGCGCGTTCGTGCGTACGTGCGTGCACTCGTGCGTGCATACGTGCGTGTGTTTGTGTGTGTGTGTGTAATTTTTTTTTACGTTTATTTCAGACTAGCTTTACCCCGCGGCTTCGCTCACGTTAAGTTCGATTATTCCAACCCCTATTTTATCCCTTTAGGGGTTGAATTTCACCTACGTTATAATAGCTAACTACATGCAAAATTTCAGCCTGATCCATCCAGTGGTTTCAGCTGTGCGTTGATAGATCAGTCAGTCAGTCAGTCAGTCAGTCAGTCAGTCAGTCAGTCACCTTTGCCTTTTATATATTTAGATTTGCATCCATAGATTGTTAGTGTGTTAGTAACAATGTTTCCTTAATCTCTAAGTTAGTGTAATAGTAGCGAGTATTAAAAACCGGTTTAGGCTAGCTCAGCCAGTGGACAAGTTCAGGGTTTGTGCAACGCACGATGTTTTCGTTTTCACTACACATCGCTGCGATTCTAATAATTTGCGATTGCAATAATTATTATTTTAAAAAATGTATTATACTAACTTACGTAACTAGCGGCGCTATCTATGAACAAAAAATAACATTTTATACCAAAAACTAGCTTTTTTATATATCTCGATAATTTTGATCTTTTAAACCACTGTTCTACCCCCTTAGGAAATGAATTTTCGAAAATTCTTTCTAGCGGATGCCTACGTCCTAATAGCTACCTGTATGTCAAATTTCAGCTCGATCGGTCCAGTGGTTAGAGCTGTGCGTTGATAGATCAGTCGGTTAGTCAGTCAGTCACCTTTGCCTTTTATATATTTAAATGGCCTATATTATATATTTGCCTTTTGTATATTTGCCTTTTGGGGTAGATTTTTCCAAATCTGTGAAACATGTATTTTATTTATTTTTAATCGAAAGCCCAAATACAAAGTTTATAGCTAAGAAAGATCGGGCTGAAATGGTATACTATTAGCTATTAAGCAGCTCTATCCGTCCAGTGATTTGAGCTGTGCGTTGATAGATCAGTCAGTCAGCCAGGCTTTCAGTCAGTCAATCACCTTTTCCTTTTATATAAGTAGATATTCAGATTTGTAGACAATTATTTTGCTTCATCTATCCTCCTGCTGTAAAAACGCTACCAAAATAGGTATGAACTCTGCGCGGTATTTAAAAGCTTTACCTCTGCAAGTTTATTTACTCGCGTAACAAATAGCAGTTTCGAATTAGTGCCTACTGACTGTGCCACTAGCCACATTCAATTTAGACGTGAATGCTACGTGGATGCTACGTGGCTGCTACGTGAAAGCTACGTGAATGCTACGTCAATGATACGTGAATGCGACTGCACTTCGCCCGGTACGTGCTTACAAGTGCTAGATACACAAAGGATTCGCTGAATTGAATAGTAGAATGTTTACAACTAGACACGGTTGCTTTAAATTGGTGGAAGTAGGGTACATACGAGTAAATTGGAAAGAATTGTTCGATTTCAGGCAAGCAACTCTGTCTTTTAGGAGTTAAGTAAATAACTAGATGATGCCCGCGACTACGTTCACGTGGATTTTTGACAACCTCCCTGGCGCAGTGGTGAGTGCTGTGGTCTTATAACTGGGAGGTCTCGGGTTCGATTCCCAGCGGTGGCAATTTGGGAATTTATAATTTCTAAATTGACTCTGGTCTGGTCTGGTGGGGGCTTTGGCCATGACTAGCAAATCATGGTCATACTATTCGACGAAATTAAAATACGCGCCAGAGTTCAACGGCCGCCGCGCGCGCCTAACGTATCAACAGCTGATAGATTAGGGTGACCATAATCATCTGCTTAAAAGTGGATCTCTTTAGTAAACGATAACTTTGATATTCTTAAGTAACATTAAAAAATTAAAAATTCGTGTTGATTAAATTTCGTTTATATACAACAACAAAAAAAATTGCGCACATCTAAAAAAATCGCCCGTATATGGCATGCCATAATTAATGCAATGCTATATAATAATAATCTATATATATAAAATTCAAAGTCCTGACTGACTGACTGAGATATCAACGCACAGCCTAAACTACTGAAGTTAGAAACTTGAAATTTTTACAGTTGGTTTCTTTTATGACGTAGGCGCACACTAAGAAAGGATTATTGGAAAATCCACCCCTAAGGGGTTTAAATAGGGGATGGAAGTTTATATGAAACTCCGTCATTTTTCAAGCTGTTTCCATCCAAGTTGGTATTTGAGCTTTCAGTTAAAAATAAAGAAGTACGTGTGTCACAGTTTTTGAAAATTCCCCCCCAAAATCTAATTCCACGCGGACGAAGTAATAATCTTTTCTTATTGTGCGCCTACGTCATAAAAGGAACCAACTGTAAAAATTTCAAGTTTCTCACTTCAGTAGTTTAGGCTGTGCGTTGATATCTCAGTCAGTCAGTCAGTCGGTCAGTCAGTCACCTTTGCCTTTTATATATTTAGATAATAAAACATAATTAATGAATCGCTTGATAAAAAAAACTTATGAAGAGACCCTGATGAAGATTGACGGACATTCTAACACGATTGTTGTCTAATTGCTTTATAACTTAAAGCGTCTTAAATCCTGTCTTTAGTAAGAAGTATCACTTGGACCCTCGTCTCTCGAATTAATCCCAATTACATGGTTTTAATTCTACATAACTTGATTGACAGTGACACAGTTTTGCTTTTAAGTTATAATTTCGTCCGTTTTTTCAATTCACGATCGACAGTTCCTAAGTCCCCACAGTTTAGGTGGGCAGAAACCCTGTACCATCAGGATTGAGGAGTTGGGTCCTGGAATTCAAAGATGTAGTCTTTACTTGGTACCTACAATAACTATTCATAATCGACAGTTACGATATCCCCACAATTCAGGGGGAAGTACCCCTGCAGCATCAGGATTGAAGAGTTGGAACCCGAAGTTTTTATGGGTTAATCCTGCAGTTTTTGTATCGATTAAAAAAGATTCACGTAAATCGGTTTAGAAATCACGGAGATATCGATGTACATAAGTAGAAAAACACACACTCTTTCTCCTCCTTTTTCGAAAGTTGCTTAAAAAAGTAGCCTAAGTTACTCCCGATACCTTACATAATACGCTGCTAAAGCGAATGATTTTATTGTAAGCGCTTCAATTTTATTTATTTACTCCCTAAATCTGTGATTTATTTGTATAGATTGTATTTTAAATTTTTTTTCTTTTTGTTTAAAGCTTTGGCCGTGGCTAGTTAGTTAGAAGTGGGCGTTTAAACAAAAACAGCTTTTAAAAAGCTCTTTTTAAAACAAGTAATAATAATAAAACAAGAAGGGCATTAGAGCTAGTCTAAATATATTTATAAAAGGAAAAGGTGACAAGAACTATCTAGTCTTGTTTTAAAAAAATATTACTTTCGTCCTGGAAAACTGGGGGAACCAGTAATAAAACTGGGCGGGCATTAGTGCTAGTATTTTAAACATTTCTCAATTTAAGACAGCAATGTAACATAAATCTTGACCACCATAAATAAGAGAAAAACCCTCCCTATGTTTGATACAATAGTATTGTATACAATAGTATTGTAACATTGTAACTGAACATTCGGAGTTCTCAGCTAAGTTGACTGAAAAAAGTTTGGATGTGCGCCAGGTTGCAAACAATGAACGGGCGAAAGAAGAGAAACGGTCCTTACGTACTACATAGCCAAGAATACGACCCGTTTATTGCCGACGCACTACTAACCAAGACCTGGGGCATTGGTAGTTTTGTATAATATGGTTGAGCGAAGCAATGGCTGGATCATGCGTCGTGCTCGTGAACGGGTGCCACCAACGGGAATGGGTCTGCTTTCTGTCTACCCGTCTTGGATTGTATGTAGGACTTATAGGAAACTTCATTGTGTAAGCACTATATACATAACATAGTTCTGTTACCTATTGTAAATTTTTAAGCTATTGCATAGCTTCTATCGCGGGCTTTGAGCGTGGTGACCGAATCCAGAAATTCCGTAACGAAAATAACCTGACACGGGACTCCTCTCACCGCTAGATGGCGTTGATAAAAAATGCTATGCAATAGCTTTACCGCGGCAGTCCCCGAGTGCCACACGTCTTTTTAAGCTATTGCATAGCTTCTATCGCGGGCCTTGAGCGTGGAGACCGAATCCAGAAATTCCGTAACGAAAATAACCTGACACGGGACTCCTCTCACCGCTAGATGGCGTTGATAAAAAATGCTATGCAATAGCTTTACCGCGGCTGTCCCCGAGTGCCACACGTCTTTTTTTTTTAAAAGACTAACCGCCGAGTTTATTGCTGGCTCTTCTCGACAGGAAGGGCATTCCGAACCAGTGGTAGATTCATCGACGATTCAAAAGCACTTGTAAAAAGTTTATTTGAATGAAAAATATTTCTATTCTATTCTAGTCCTAACCTATATATCACTGCTCATGTAGAAGGAAAATTAAACTCATTAGTCAGCAATGCGAACCTTGATTAAGTTGAAAGTTACATCGCCCTTTCACGTTGTTTACTTCGCCGCGGCAACGTTACGCTAAGCAGCTTCAGAAGTTCCAACTTATGCAACTTGCTCTAATTAAAACAGGCAACTTTGTACTTTGTGAGTACTTTCAAACGAGTTCGATGTCAGTTATTTTCCTATAACACATCCAAGTGTATTATTATTACACTAGCTGTGCCCGCGACTTCGTTCGCGTGGAATAGCGACTTTTCGGGGCGCGGCTCTCAACGCGCTTTATATAGCCACGGACGCTCAGGCGCGAGGCGTGTAGTACGTACTCTGTACGTTAAAAATGTTCGCCGTGATTCTTTAAATTGACATAACTTTTTTATTTATGAACCGATTGACATGAAATAAACACTAAATGTTAAGTGAAGCTTACTACAATATATTAGTGAAAACCGTACCACGCAGACAAACAGACAAACAGACAAACAGACAAACAGACAAAAAAAAATTTAATTACAATTTCGGGTTCGGCATCGATATAATAACAACCCCTGGTACTTTTTTTTTATATATTTCCATTGTACAGACACCACTTTTCTACAATTTTATTATATGCATAGATTAAAGAATTTTTTTTTATCTTTTTGTTAAGCCGAATTTACACTGTCAAATTAGTTTCATGACATTAATTTCATCAACGAATTTCACGTGTAATCTTCTAATTTCATGATTAATCCATGAAATTAGAAGATTACACATTAGAAGATATTATCAAGAGTTTCATGCATAAAATTAATCATGAAATTAGAAGATTACACGTGAAATTGTTGATGAAATTAATGTCATGAAGCTAATTTAATGCCACTAATTTCGCAGTGTAAATTCGGCTTTACATTTAGATGCACTAATACTAGCTAATGCCCGCGACTTCACGCGTGGATTTTGGATTACTGCAGGAACTCTCTTATTTTCGGGAAAAAGTAGCATTTGTATTATTTCAGAATATAATCTATCTCTGTGCCTTTCAGCCAAATCGGTTCGGTCGTTCGGTCGTTAGGGAGCGATTGAGTAGCAAACAAACAAACATCCATCCATCTATACATACCTACTAACTTTCGCTTTTATAATTTAAGTTAATTTAAGTATTAGAAGGAAGGAATTATTTATTAGATTAAGGGCCTATTTCACGACCTTCAAGTAAACTTTAACCGACGAATAAAAATGACGTTTTGACAGTTTTTGTATGGGCAATCTGTCAAAACGTCAAATTTATTCGTCAGTTACAGTTTACTTGAAGGTGGTGAAATAGGCACTTACACTCTAAACAATGTATAAAAATCAATGTGCTGAGTCGAGGTTATTACAAAGTTTTTGAATTTCTTAATGACAAAGTTGCATGGAAACAAACGGCTTGGTATGCAGTAGACCACAAGATAGTGTAAATTGCATAATACATTGTAAACTGTAATAGCTACATATTAGTATTGTAACAATGTGTATTGATAATAGCAACTGTTGAGTTTCTCGCCGGCTCTTTTTAACAGAATTTTGACGACCTCCCTGGCGCAGTGGTGAGTGCTGTGGTCTTATAACTGGGAGGTCTCGGGTTCGATTCCCGGCGGGGTCAATTTAGGAATTAATAAATTCTGAATTTTGGATAGAATCAGGCGTTACTTTGCGGAAGTTCATGATTAGCAAGAATTAGGTTAGAGTTATTTTTTTTCAGACTTTACAATGCTGTATTGTACAATACAATGTAAAGTCGATATCTCCTGAGGATGCTCCGGTGTCGGGGCGAAACGTGCGTCGAGAGTAGTATACAAGTCTTGTGTGGTGGTGCATGTGAGTGGTGGTGGCATTGCTTGCTTGGGAACTTGGCTCTCTTGCTTGGTTGGGGAGGTAAGCGGTGCTTAGCTTGTAGCTGCATGTTTGACCATACAGATTTTTGCTGTTGGTGGATTATAGCAAAATAACTCTAACCTTTTCTTGCTAATTTCTGAATTGTCTCTGGTCTGGTCTGGTGGGAGGCTTTGGCCACCCACCAGACCACTTTTACCACTTACCACCCTACCGTCAAAAACGTGAGGGTGAAATTGCGTTCGGTGGCGTGCGGTGCGATTGTAGAAGTTAGAGGGTGGAATAAGGTGGCTGAAAACTTAACCACTACGCTATCACCTCTTTCGTGAACGCTGTAGTGAGCTTTCATTTCGTGATGAAATTAATTCTTGGATTATTTATATTTCCCAACATTAAAAGCTTTTGGCCTTTTATCTTTATAAAAGCGTTGAGTAAACAAACGCTTGAGCCGCTGAGTTTTATAGAATTTGTACAAATATTTGTGTTAATTTGATTCGTATTTTGACGCTTAGCATCTGATTAATTAATTCTGAGAAATTAGATATTACAAAACCGCGCTTAGCTGCTTCATTTGCTTTTGCGATTATTTTTATTTAGGTATATATTTTTTATTTTTATTATTACTCCTTTATTTTTAATCGACGGGCAAAATACTAATTTTCATAGATATACTTAACTTGAAAAATGTTATACATATACAGTATACTATATCCTATATCATAGGAAAAATGACGGATATTCGTACAAATATTCATCCTCTATTTATCCCCTTTGCGGAGGTGGAATTTTTAGAAAATTGTAATTAATTATTTCTTCATTTTTAAGTGAAAGCCCAAATTCAAATTTTCATGGATATAACTTGAAAAATGACGGACTTTCATACAAACTTTAAGCCCTTATTTCCTACTCCCTTGAGGGTGGAATTTCAAAAAATCCTAAGTGGATGCTTACGTCATAAAAGGAACTTACTTTCAAAATTTCAAGCTTCTAACTCCAGTGGTTTGGGCTGTGTCAATCTGGCAGTCAGTCAGGACTTTGAATTTTATATTTATTGAGATTGTTAATTACTTACAGTTAATTCATTCACAGCAGTCAGTGTTCTGGGGACTTTTCCTCGTTCCAGTGGTTTAAACGATATTTTTTATATTTAGCTTTTATTTTTGATATTTACGTTTTAGTTTTAACTAGACGATACCCGCGACTTCGTCCGCGTGGATCAAGGTTTTTCAATTCCCACGGGAACTCTGTAATTTTCCGGGATAAAATGTAACCTATGTTTTAATCCTGGGTATGAGCTATCTCCATTTCAAATTTCAGCCAAATCGGTTCATTCGTTGTGGCGTGAAGGAGTAACAAACATACACACACACACACACACACACACACACACAAATACACACACACACACACACACACACACACACACACACACACGCACACACACACACACACACACACACACACACAAACTTTCGGCTTTATAATATTAGTGTAATGTGATGTGATTTACAATTTAGATTTGTGTTATATTAAGTATTATTATTACATATCTTAACAAGTTAATTCATTTGTTAAAAATATATAAACTCTATAGACACAAAATGTTAATTTATCACGACATAAACGCCGTTCGAATGTTTACCTAATTTCCGTCGAAACGTGATATTGAGCAGATCGCCATAAACAACAGATTTGCTTTGATATCACTAAATTGTTTTGCCAACAGTTCGGATTACAGTTTTGATTTAGTGCATTTCAGATAAATGAGTCATACGTAGATATTTTATAAAATCTTCACTACATAGTATAAAACAAAGTCGCTTTTTCTGTCCATATTTCCCTATGTACGCTTAAATCTTTAAAACTACGCAACGGTTTTTTTTAATAGATAGAGTGATTGAAGAGGAAGGTTTATATGTATAATAACATCCATTAACAGTGAATGACATAGGCTATATATTTTATACCCGTGCGAAGCCGGAGCGGACCGCTAGTAATTTATATAAAACAAAGTCGGGTTTGTTCGAACACTTATAGAACTCTAGGACGGCTGGATCGATTTTCATGGTTTTTGATTTGTTGTATTTGTCTCTGTCCCGAATAGCACAATAATTATTAAAATATTGGATAAGTTCACGAAAAAAAAATGAAAAAATTTCGTTTTCTCATACATTTTGTATTGAACGGGTTTTTTGATGGCAAGGAATGTAACCTTTTACGCCGGAAAAAAAAGGTAACCTAAGTCACGCGGACGAAGTCGTGGGCAAAAGCTAGTAATATACACCCTGTTGTATTGAATTCGATCACTTAAGGTATCTTTAATTGTTTTGTAAATAACTTGAGATTGATACATCCTTTACTTTGTATTTTTCATTTGATAAATTAAGGATAAATTTTATGCACTGGCCACTAATAATAAACGTTTCAAATTCAAACTTAATCTTTTTAGGAAAGATTTTCTTTCATTTTGCAATTCGAACACTATTGAATCGAAAACATTCAAACGCGGGAAAAATTTATAAATTGCAAAGTAATTAATTTTTAACAATAAAATAAACTTTAAAGTTTTGACTAGTAAGTAAATTAGTGTTTAAGTGTATAAAAATTTTATTTCGATATGGGAGACAATCTGATAATACCATCTAAAGTTGTTGCACTTCTTAATGAAGGTTTTAATAATTGTTATGTTGCACGGCGCTTTGGTATCACACGTTCCAAGGTTCAAGAGTATGGAAAAGGTACCAAGAGACTTCTTCTCTTTGTAGAAGGCCTGGTTCCCGCGGAAAAAGATATACTGATCCAAGAGATGATCGATTTCTCGTCATGACAGCTCTAAGAAATTGTTATAAATTTTACAATGAGTTAAACAATCGTCTACAAGAAGTAAGATCAGTGACTATTAGCAAATGGACTGTAAGGAAGAGACTCTTGGGCGTAGGTTTACATTCACGAATTCCCGCTAGGGGCCCAAAATTGCTCCGTACTCATCGTGTAGCCAGACTCAGGTTTGCACAAAATTTGTTATGTGGACTAATGATGATTGGAATAGCGTTCTCTTTTCTGATGAGCCTTCTGTATGCTTACACGAGGAAAATAGAAGGCGTAGAGTATTAAGAAGGCAAGGTGAACATTTTTTCAATGCATGCTTCGAAGAAATCACTCCGTATCGAGGTGGTGCTGTAATGTTTTGGGCCGGAATAACTTCTCAGTCTCTTACAGAGTTAGTTTCTTTGAAAATGGTTCACTAAAGGCACGTCGGTATATCACGGAAATTCATGTTCAACTTGTGCAATCCGCTTTGGTTGCTATGGGTCACAGATAATTTTTTATGGATGATATTGCGCGACCGCATCGAGCCTCTCATGTCCCCGCCTATATGGACGAGGTCGGGATCTGTTGATTTGACTGGCTAGCGAGAAGTCCCGACCTTAGCCCTACAGAACATCTATGGGACAATCTAAAAAGGAAGGTCCGAGCAGTTACGCCAGTGCCACAAAATCTCACGGAGTCAAAACCTTGATTCAAACTTAATGGGAACTAATACCGCAAGAAACCGCATAGAAATTTGATAAGGAGTATGAACAGAAGAATACAAGCTGTTCTCACTTTGAGAAGAGGACATACCCAATACTTATTTTATCTAAGTTAATTATAAAACAGCATAAGAATAAAATTAATTAATCATTAACATGTCATACTTTCAACAGTAAAGTTACTAAATGCCTATGTGATTCACTTTTTTATTAAATCCGTCTCTGAATTCAAGATGTTATGATTTAAAACCTCGATAAATAATAAAAACTGATAAAAACTAAGAAACAGCTCGTTTTGAACTATTATTGACTATAAAATGTATTGATATGTGCTAAAGGCGTAAGTGATCGAATTCAATACAACAGAGTTTATATGTCACTGTAAAATTGTAAATACCATTAGATTATAACCTGTATCGCGAGATTGTAAACTGTCAAAAGATTGTGAACCGAACAAACTGCTTACAAATTAACGCATTATTTTAGATACAATACAATACAATTTAATGTTCTGTTCACAATCTTTCGATAGTTTACAATCTCGCGAGACAGATTATTATAGTCTAACGGCATTTACAATTTTACGTTGACATATACAAGGTGTAACAAAAGTGTGGGTCAACCCTGAAGGAGGTCAATGTGCTCATGAAACTGAACAACTTTCCCCAAGGAACATAGGTCGAAATATGAAAAAGAAAATGTGGACCTCCCATACAAAATTGACGATCCGCTGATTGATTTACTATGGGAGTAAAAATTTTTAAGCTATTGCATAGCTTCTATCGCGGGCCTTGAGCGTGGAGACCGAATCTAGAAATTCCGTAACGAAAATAACCTGACACGGGACTCCTCTCACGGCTAGATGGCGTGCTAAATGCTATGCAATAGCTTAACCGCGGCAGTCCCCGAGTGCCACACGTCTTTTTTTTTCATATTTCGACCTATGTTCCTTGGGGAAAGCTGTTCAGTTTCATGAGCACATTCACCTCCTTCAGGGTTGACTCACACTTTTGTTACACGTTGTATAAGCGAGTTACCACTCTCTCATTAGTGTTTAATCGTGAAATCTCAAAACCCATAAATCGTACAAACTTGAAAGGAAGGTAGATAAATCCTTCTAGAGTGTAGACGTCAGCTAAGAAACCGGTTTGAGAAAATCTTCCCCTAAGGGAATAAAATGGAGGTTGGAAAGTTATATGAAAGCCCGAAGTTTTTGAAATCAGAGACTTGAAAATCGGCATTTTGGTTAGTAGGTTTAAATAATAAAGTTCTCTCTCTATATCTGTAAGGTATTTTATAAAATCACCCTCTTGCGGATGGTAAAATAGGGGACGAAATTTTCAAAAATAGAAAATTATAAAAAAGACGTGTGGCACTCGGGGACTGCCGCGGTAAAGCTATTGCATAGCATTTTTTATCAACGGCTCAACGCCATCTAGCGGTGAGCCGCTAGATGGCGTTGATAAAAAATGCGCCATCTAGCGGCTCAGCGTAGAGGAGTCCCGTGTCAGGTTATTTTCGTTACGGAATTTCTGGATTCGGTCTCCACGCCGGCCCGCGATAGAAGCTATGCAATAGCTTAAAAATATACGTATATTTTTTTTATTCAATGACAGTCTTTATTCAGTCCTTGACTGCGATTTAACATGACGGTAAGTGACGATGCAGTCTAAGATGGTAGCGGGCGGACATTTATTAAATATAATATGGAGTCGTAATCTGAAGGAGAAGACAGAATCTAAGTATTCACAATCTGCAGCAAAATTGCATTTCTGAGTGTGGTTCCAGCTGAACAATGTAGCTAGTATATTTGATTTACTGTTGTATTGAGAATTCATATTGCATGAGATACTTACATAACTTTACTGTTACCTTCCTCGATTAGGGATGTAGAGTTGCCGATTTCGATACCGATATATTTTACCTTTACATCTTCGCCGATTTTTATATACTGCGTGCTTTATCTGTCTATACTTATAATAAAACTGTAACGGGACGAATTGTGTACATTAAATATATTTTGAACACTTTAATCGAAGGATGCTTTATTATCGATATCGAGCCCAATTTGTTTTTGAATTTTTTGTCTATCTGTCTGTCTGTGTGCGCATCACGTGAAAACTACTACAAGATTTGAATGAAATTTGCTATTGTGGTAGCTAATACTTTGGGTCAATATATGTATAGAGTACTTTTTATCCTGATAAACAATAAGTTTTATCCAGGATAGGGGATGAAAGTTTCTGCTGATTTTGCTCCATAACTTCGTCAAATCTTAACCGACTTTGATAATTCTTTTCTCATTATAAATTGTGTACTATCAAAAATATTTTTTTCAATTTTGGTGAAGATCTACTAAATATTATCGGAGATAGAGGACGTAACTTCTCGCGGATTATTCAAATTCAAATTCTATTAAATTATGCTATAGATTGTATCGGTATCAGTATCGCTGATACTTCACTATGATAATCGGTATCGTATCGGCAAAAGAAGTTATCAAGCAAGTATTGTTACATCCCTGCTTTCGAATAAGACATGTTGTTTACGTGAAAGTATAAAATTTTATGCTCACATCCTGTGGGACACAGATATGATAACAATATGACTCAATCTTCGAACTAAATTGATGTTATGATTCTTCTTCTTAGGACTTCACACACGGCAGCTACAATGTACCTAAAGATGTATATTATAGCACGATACATCTCATTACATCTTTCCATATAAATCGTCAGGAGACCAAACACGACAGCTATAATATTGTATATTTTTACATCTTCGTATCTTAAGATACAGAGCGATACGAAAATATACATTTATATTTCGATATATATCATTTTGAGACGTATACCAATGGCATTAAGGAAAAGATATATTACATTACCTGCTCCGTGTGTGATAGGTTAAGATAATGTAAAGCTATACATCCCGGGATGTAATGTACATATAGCTGCCGTGTGTGAAGTCCTTTAGCTTGCTTCTTATTTCGTCCATCGTTGGACATTCATTCATTGATTCATTTCATTTATTTGCATATAAGATAATTGTAATCTTCTTTGAAATGACGATAAATGAAATAAACTTAGCGTCGCTCTGAAAACGTGAAAGTTTTTTGTTTACTTTTTACAAAAAATTTAACCGACGATAGAAGCAACTAAAAAGGAAAAAATTAAATATTATTCTTTTTCTTCTTCTTCTTTATCAACTAATGGACGTCCACTGCTGGACATAAGTCCACACCCACATCCACAAGTCTTGGTCTTGCGCCGCCTGAATCCAGCGGCTCCCTGCGACTCGTTTGATGTCGTCTGTCCACCTAGTGGGGGGTCTGCCAACACTGCGCTTCCCGGTGCGGGGTCGCCACTCCAGCATCTTGGGACCCCATCGACCATCAGCTCTTCGAACTATGTGCCCCACCCATTTCCACTTCAGTTATTTAGTTATTATTCTTTTTACTCTTACTAAATAGGCTCCTAAACTACCTACTACCTAATTTTGAGTCGACGACAAACTTTTTTAAAAGCATATCTGCGAGCTGTATTTTTAAGCATGGCTGCGAGATACCATAGGCTTAGAATGCCTTTAGCAGAGATAGGCAGAGATAGGCAGAGATACATAAAAAAAAATATACGCGACGAATTGAGAACCTCCTTTTTTCGTCGATCAAAAAACTGTACACAACTGAGCGAATGAATATAAGTCGATGCATACAACATGGTATATCCATCAATGTATAAACCATTCATTCGCTGGGTATATCGTTATTATTTTTTTTAAGGAGCAAACGGTTCTACTGATAGACGTCCCTATGTGCACGCCATTCCTTCGATAAGAATGTTGTGTTGTGCCAAATGCCAATCCGCTATGCTCAAGAATTCTAATCAGATAATCAGATAAGTATACCTAATATAATATCTATCCTTTTATCGATGTATTTTCAAGGCCTTTTTTACACGCTGTACTTTTAGTATGTATTGATACTGCTAGCTTGTGCCTAAGTCTTTTCGTTTTGCTTACCAACTAACTATATATTAGTAGTTTATAATACTTAAAATATAAAGTTTTTTAATATTAAAACACAATGTTATTTTTGTTTTATTAATATCTTAACTAGTCTCGAAAATATAGAGCTTTCTGTATCCTGTTAGATAGAGAGAGCGCTACTGACATGTGGCGTCACAAATTCAGTAGCTCCATACACTGTCCATACAAAATATCGTTTTAGAAAGAGACGGATACAGTCGCAGCTTATTTGTTTTTTGACCGATCGATTTCCTGTTTTTACATTTCAACCCATATCCCTAATTGGTTTCTACACGCCATCGTGCCGGAGCGCTGAATCGCTTTGCGGCACGCTTTTGACGTTAGGGAGGTAACTAGCCACGGCCAAAGCCTCCCACCAGAGGCATACTGGGGCATAAAGTGTCACGGCTAATTAAACAAAGTGTTCCCGAGGCCGGGCGCCATTCCTCGTAAGTAGATTTATTAGCACAATGCGTAACCGATCACTCGGCAGTTCGTTAGCGTCCTTAATAGCGTTGCCAGACGTCCCGTATTTCCCGGGACATCCCGTATTTTAGGCATTGTTTAAAATGTCCCGGCGGGACTGCCTATGTCCCGTATTTGAACCGTACTTCGTTTTTCATTATGAAATCTATCCAAGTATTCACACACGCAACGTTCGTAAAAAAGCGAGTTGATCACCGTTTTTAATTACGATTATAAATTGTATTGATTTTTACAGATATGTTAAAACGAATAAAAATATGTTAAAACAGACACGATCCTCGGAAAAATACCAAAAAATGACACAAAATAATTTTGTTTTTTTATTTGTCCCGGGTAAAAAACTGAAATCCCGTATTTTTTGCCTATTTAACCATTTGTCCCTTATAGAATGAAAAAAATCTGGCAACCCTAGTCCTTAACATATTTCGTCACTCAATAATTGAGTGGGCTCTATATGCCTTTAAGGCCTTTATCTATCAGTCAAATAATGCCTTGGGCTATTCTCGTACAGGAAGATCAGTTTTCAACGCCGAAGCAATTTATTACGTAGACCAGGGGTGGCCAACTTGATTAGAGCTAAGAATAGAATAGAATAGAAATATTTTTTATCCAAATAAACTTTTACAAGTGCTTTTGAATCGTCGATGAATCTACCACTGGTTCGGAATGCCCTTCCTGCCGAGAAGAGCCAGCAATAAACTCGGCGGTTGCTCTTTTCAAAAAAAAATTTTACAATATGTAACAAAACTATGCTATGTATACAGTTATGGATAAGTGCAGAATTTAATTTATATTTTCTTCGTTTACATTGGTTTATATTTTTAAAAATCTAAAGCAACGCCAACTTTAAGTCTCAAACACCATGGGCTATATAAAAAAGAACACTCCGTTCAGCAATTAACGTTTAAATAAAGTAATTACTGCAACGACACTTGACGCCGCTTGACATCGTGCGAAAAACAATATGGCCGCCGAGGTGGGTGGGGGAAGTGATGCAGTTACGAGGAAATTAAACGTCATTGGGCGAGAGAAGTTTTAATGCCGTGCGAGTTTTTTAATCTATAGCAACTACTTTCTCAACTATAAGAGTTCATAATTTTTTAATCGATACAAAAGCTTTGCGAGATGCTCGTATAAAAACTTCGGGTTCCAACTCCTCAATTCTGATGGTACAGGGGTTCTGCTTCCCTAAACTGTGGGGATTTAGGTACTGTCTGACAAGAACATCAGCCGCCCTAGCTATAAAAAAAGACGTGTGGCACTCGGGGACTGCCGCGGTAAAGCTATTGCATAGCATTTTTTATCAACGCCATCTAGCGGCTCACCGTAGAGGAGTCCCGTGCTCCACGCTGGCCCGCGATAGAAGCTATGCAATAGCTTAATAATAGGTAATGGTGGAGGATAGTACATTCATATCGATATCCGTAGGAGAACTAAAGTTACCGACATAGCTCAGCTATATTTAGAGTCAATCATAAACTTGAAACATAACACTAATTTTCCTCAAGTATTCTCGCCACTAGATATAGTATTAATAGCTTGAATGATTATTCAAATCAGTTTTATTAATATGCCAACGACGCTAGGCACTTGCGAGAAAATTGCTAAACTATATTTTGAGCCACGGAATAATGCGATTCCAGTTTCTAATCAAATGATGTCTTTAAATACTTAAATCTTCGAACTATGATGCTTTCAATGGAATTTTCTAACAAAGTTTAGCTCAAAACAAGCAATGAACTTGTGAGGGCCATATAATTATTTTCAGGTAGTGGTATAAGTTCTTGCAATTCACGATGGCGCGTGGCTCATAGTTGTGTGTGTGTTCTATCTGTTTATACACACTTATGTGTGAGCGAGAGCTTGCTCGCGCTTGACAGCTCCCACCTAGGCTCCTGACAGGCACGCACACTTACGCAATGTGCATGTACACGACGTAACCACAAGTAAAACTCACGCGCCCTCGTGAATTGCAAGAACTATACCTACCTAACTTATTCATACATTAAAAATTAATTAATTAGAATTTAGAATTATTTATGATACTCATAAGTCGTAAAAGCGAAGTTTTGGAAACTTCGATGCTTCATTATTACTTTGGAAATTACGATGTATTGTCTCAAATGGAGGCATCAGAAAAGTTAGACAGCCGCTTTCCGAAATTAATTGTGTTATTCAAATCTTACTGGATTAATTAACGGGGCATTACGCCAAACACGCTCTCTGCTTCCCATAGTTTAACCCAGTAAACAGATATATTTTCAAGAAAAAAAAATTTGTTCAGCTATTTCGATAGTTGAAGTTTATTCAACAAATTTATATATGATACAAGTATAATACTTATTGAGAAAAAAATTTTCAAATATCACTAAGAACTCACTTTTACTAGAAAAACGACTTGTGGAATTCCTAGGAGCGTGAAATGTTCTACTGATATAAACCAGAAAAATAATTTCTTTTTCAAAAGTAAAGGAATCAAAGTATATTCAGCAATTTTTATTTTAGACTTACATCTTCCCATTATTTAATGAAAAATATAATCATAAAACTCTCCTACTAATTCGTATGGGAAACGTTATAATGGACAGCGGCAGCCCTCCAATTTCATTCCCATTCGGGCTTTCAAGGAGGAAGGACGCTTCTCGGCGCAATTTTTTTTTCAATTTATTTTAGGCGCGAATTTGTATGTCGATAGTGGAATCCGTACAGTGCGTACGGAGGTAGGGTTATCAAAATCGAGGAGGAAGGTTGTATTTTTATAAAATTTTGACTTTTTTCTTAGGTTTTTATGTATTATTATTATACTTACATAATAATATAATATGTTATACCTACCTATACATTTCTAGCGCATAGCGCAGCACCTGTGATGTGTGACGTTGTGATGTAGATGAGGTCCGATTCTCGGGTCGGGTCACAAAATGTATCTACTTATTGGATTTTTCTGTCAAGAAATGTGCAGTCGGTAGGTACCTAGCTATTAGCCCGCAGTTTGAAAGTTGGCGGTGATCCACCGCCATGCCTCGAAGAGCATGTAAAGGCGTCGGTCCTGCGCCTGATCTCTCTCCGGTCGTGTCAGATTTCCGTCCCATCGGGCTATGAGAGTGAGGGAATAGAGAGTGCATCTGTGTTTGCGCACATACTTGTACACTATACCTATTATCTCTCGCGCAGATGGCTAGCCTCTAAGGAAGCCACCATGATTGGATTCGGTTGGAAGAACATTATTAGGTAAGAATTACAAGTATAATTTGCTCAAATTTACCTACCATCAATTTTATACTTTTATTTGATGGTAATGTGACTTGAAAGAGATCAGGCGCAGGACCGACGGATTTATTACCGTACCTACTTACCTACCTACCTACCTACCTACCTACCTACCTACCTACCTACTCATCGAGGCACGGGTGTATACAGGGAGGATATAACCAATAGGTGTATATCACTGATAAAGATCGTACCTACTTAGATTTTTTTTTATATGAATAGCGGGCAAACGAGCTGGCGGGTCACCTGATGTAAAGTGATTACCGCCGCCCATGAACACTTGTAGTACCAGAGGCAACAGTCACCACCAATTTCTTTACGAACTACCATGGTCTACCTAAGAATTTGATGACATTAGTGTCAAAGTAAAATGAACCTAATTTGTAAAAAGTTAAAGTCACAAATTCAGTACAACTGATTTTAATTTGGAACGTATAAGAATGCATACATGAATTTTTTTATTCGATGACAAGATAGCCCTTGACTGCCATCTCACCTGATGGTAAGTGACGATGCAATGGTACGATGATAGCGGGCTAACTTGGATGGGGAATTATAGCAGTGTAAATTCAACCCATACCCCTAATCGGTTTCTACACGCCGGAACGCTAAAACGCTTGGCGGCACGTCTTTGACGGTAGGATGGTAACTAGCCACAGCCAAAGCCTCCCACCAGACCAGACCAGAGACAATTTAGAAATTATAAATTCCTAAATTGCCCCCGCCGGGAATCGAACCCGAGTCCTCCCAGTAATAAGACCACAGCGCTCACCATTGCACCAGGGAGGTCGTCAAAATGTAGAAGGTATACCTAAAGTTTAATTCGATTGATATAAGAATTTGATGACACTAGTGTCAAAGTAAAATGAACCTAATTTGTAAAATCATTAAAGTCACAAATTAAATAACAACTGATTCGTATTACGTATAAGAATGTATCAATTACATGAAATTGAGCTCTAATTCAATGACATTAGGGTTCATTTTACTTTGACGCTAATGTCAAAGAATATTTATTTAATAATTTTTTTTTTAAAGAATATTAGCCAAGCTGAAGTTGACTAATATTCTCCTATCCCCTCCAAATAAGCGGAAATCTTGTGCTAGGAGTGGGTACGACGATAGTGCAATGGGTGGGGTTCGAACCTGCGACCTTTCAGTTTTCAATCCGCACCTTTAACCGTTGAGCTATGAAGGTATACTAGCTGATGCCCGCGATTTCGTCCGCGTGGGAAGTATTTGATTTTCTGGAATAAAAAGTAGCCCTTGTACAAACAAATTCGTCCACTTTATTAGTCAGATTAGTATATACTATATATACTAATCTGACTAATAAAGCGGGCCGCTAGTCTATACTATATACTATATAGTATAGACTAGCGGCCCGCTCCGGCTTCGCACGGGTATAAAATATATAGCCTGTGTCATTCACTGATAAAATGATTAAAATCGATCCAGTAGTTTTGATTTATTCATTAGTCATTACCCGTGGCTCGCACGCGTTAAATTTAGAGTAAAACGATTCTTCTTTCCCTAAACCATGAAGATTTCCTGCTATCTTTGGAATATCTAAAATACACAACATTTTTACTTATTTACTTTTTACATTTTTACCTATTTATTCTATTTATTCTATTTTTACAACAATTAGTATATTACAGAATGTCTTTATATACAACGTTCACAGCTTTCTTGTCATCTATACCTACATCTATACAAATAAATAAAATTGAAGTGTCTGTTTGTAATACCAAAAGAACAGCTTTTTACTAAATGCATACGAAAGTAAATACGATACTTATACCAAGAAAACAATTTTTAAAATGTTTGTCTGTCTGTTTGTCTGTCTGTCTGTTTGTTACCGCTTATCTCGGGAATGGCTGGACCGATTTTGACGGGACTTTCACTGGTAGATAGCTGATATTATCGGGCAACGTATAGGCTACTTTTTTAACCGACTTTCAAAAAAGGAGGAGAAGGAGTTTTTCTACCTCTGCATATCAATATCTCCGTGATTTCTTAACCGATTTGCGTGAATCTTTTTTTAATCGACATAAAAACTTTGCGAGATGGTCCCATAAAAATTTCGGGTTCCAACTCCTCAATCCTGATGCTGCAGGGGTACTGCTCCCCTAAACTGTGCGGATTTCGAAACTGTTGATTATGAATAGTTATTGTAGGCACCAAATAAAGACTACATCGTTCAATTCCAGAACCCAACTCCTCAATCCTAATGCTGAAGGGGTTCTGTCAACCTAAACTGTGGTGATTTAGGAACGCGGACGAGGTCGCGGGCGTCCGCTAGTTAGACAATATATTTTATAGGCACGCTCCCGCGCCGGCCGGAACAGCCGCAAGCGCTTCGTCCCGCAATTATACTTCGCATCTTTCCCAAAGATGATTATTGTTTACAAGCAGCAGATCGCGAGATTGTGCTGTCCTTATCACACATTTAGAGCTATTTAATATATATAAAATATATATTTTTATTATTATTTTTAAATTTTATTATGATAAAAAAGTTTCTTATTTACTTCCACTGAGTATTACCAACCAAACACTACTCGGCCGCTTGAAATCCCGCTTAGTGTCATTACGTGATTTTGTGTCGTCCGAGTCACACGTCCAACAAAAATTAAGAAAGCGTGATATTTTATATTAATTTAATTTGTAATATTGTGTGTAGGTATAGGTATAGGATATTCAAAATAGAAGGAAAATAGTCTCATCAAGTTCGTCATCTGAAGATTCATCGCAACAGTATCTCCGGACAAAGGAATCAAGGTAAGATTTGAGTATTTTCTACCTTTTTTAATGTTCAATATTCACTCGAAAGTTTTAGTTATTTATATCCCCACGGGATATATTAATTACCCCGACGCAAAGCGTGTTTGAGAATTATTTGGAGGATTTCAAACTACCTAGTAATTAATTTGTAACTTAATGTTACACATATCCCGACGTAAATCGTGTGTGGAAATTGTATCCCGACATATATTGTGAGTGGATTTATTATTAATTACTCCGACGTAAAGCGTGTGTGAGAATTATTTTGAGGATTTCAAACTACCTACCAACTAATTTGTGACTTAATGTTACACATATCCCGACGTAAATCGTGTGTGGAAATTGTATCCCGACATATATAGTGTGTGGATTTATTATAATATTTTAGTTTGGTTTGGTTTAGTTTGGTTTACCATTCTAGTTTGGTTCAGACGCAAAGCTTGTGTGAGATTTAATAGTAAGAATTTAAATTGTCTACCTTACAAAGTACATTAAAATAAAATTGATAAATATCGACTCCAAAGACGATATAAAGATATCACAACCGAGTGTTTCGATTTGCAATCCGGAAGCTCTAAACGCACGGGGGGCTCCGCGTCGAGACGCGATTATACTTGCACTAGTATCAGCATCCCCTATGGCGGGTACCACAAGCGTCTGAGTCCGCGCCATGCGAGTGGGACGGGACACTTTAGCGTTCGACCCTACGCCCAAACTCCAAAGGTCCTTTGTCACAGGTACAAAAAACAGAAAAATGTTTTGACCTATCGCTGGCAGACTGCAGTATTTTCTTCATGACTGGGAATGATAAAATCATTTTGGATTATAAAAATTTTACCCTTATAACCTACAAAAATTAAAAGGTTAAAAAATTCCATTTCATAGTTCTAGAACATCAAACAATTAATAAATCTAAAATAGATCGTATTCTCTCAAAATCAGTGAATGCGTTACGGAATTGTTATATTCAGGTTATATTTTGATTTGCCTTCTGGGTAAATTCATCACACAAATCTTTACAGTCCCTAAACCCTTGGTTTATTAAATTTAAAAGATTTTAATAATCTATGCCATTCATTTGAAAATTGATACGGCATTAATGTTGATCTATAAAATTTGCTTCATGGCCACTTTAGACAAAAAATGCATATTTTTTACTGCCAGTGGCTACAAGTGATAGAATCTTCGATTTACATGAAGCAATCGACTGTATTCTACCCTCCTCAAGCTATAACGCCGATAACCAACATTTGACCAAATACGATTTTTTTTGTTTTTTATGCTATCTTACTTAAAAAATTCTCTATCAATCCATCTAATTGGCATTCTCCTTACTGCTGTAGTTTTTGATATAGCAATATGAAAAACGCAATTTCTTAATAAATTGCAGCTTTTTGGATCATAGATCAAAATATGGTTTTGGTCGTTAACAACACTAGCTTTATTATTAACTGTATGAATTTAAAGTTTGATTGTTTTTCGGTTGTATTTTACTATCTCTTATGTATATTACAAAAGATAAAGTTATTGAAACCTTTCCTCCGTCTTCAAGTTCGTTAGGTCACTTATCAATAATTCTTTTTTGACGATTTCTTGTGTATTGGAAATTTTTTACGCATAATGTAAAAACAATAATTTTACCAGTATTATTTTATTCAAAGATTGATAATGTATACAAATAAGGTTTTTTAACTAATTAAGAAATTAAATAAGTCAAACTTGGCCCACAGAAAGGATATTTATTTGTGGGTTTTAAATTTAAAAAGAAAAAATGTATAAGTACAACGTAACGTAAGAATGCGTACCCTTGAACTATCCAATACAGAACAATGTACCTACCATCAGAAAACTAGCTAGTTATGTTGGTTTGCTGACGCTAGACAGCTCAGTGACTATGGATGGGTTGTTTACAAAAGGAGAATTTTTTGGCACTCAACTATTTTGACAATTATAACAAATAATATATATGACTCTTTCCGAACGTTTAACAGATGATTTCGTATGGCGGAAGGACTAGAAGGATTATATTGATTCTGCAGGTTCCTCATTTTAAGACTTTTCCCTAGTAGAATAATTCACAAAATACATATATCGCCTTCTTCTCGTCTCGCCTTGCTTGTAGTCTTTAAAGCCTCAGTCATGCATCATGACTAAGTAATCACAATATCTTATGAGGAATAGACAGCTATTGCCTATATCAATAAAATGGGCGCTATATTCTCACATCAAGCGATTTAGCGTTCCGGCACGATGGCGTGTAGAAACCGATAAGGGGTATGGGTTGAATTTACATTGCTATACCCCTTCCAAGTTAGCCCGCTACCATCTTAGACTGCATCGTCACTTACCATCAGGTGAGATCGCAGTCAAGGGCTACCTTGTCATCGAATAAAAAAAAAATCTTTCAAATAAATTTGGGTGCCTTCAAATCAAGAGTAAAAAGGTAGTTTCTGGGCAGGCGCATTCCATCTTAGGCTGCATCTTCACTTACCATCATCGCAGCCAAGTGTTAAAAAAAATATACCAACACAATCGCACGTAACATGTGGCAATGGTGTGAAGAATCCAATTTATACTTTTATTGCGTCAGTCCAATACGAACTTAATCTCAGATTTTGAATCTCGTCAAACGGTTAATATAAACAGTGAATAGATTACGCGTTTCGTCAGATACAGGAATTTTTTGATACACCTGATTTGGATTTATTTACCAATAATCAAAATTATGAATGTCAGAGATACGCTGCATGGAAATTAAGCTTAGTCTGAAATGATTGATGCATTCAACTTAAATTTTTATGTTTTTTTTACAGATAAATCTAATTGCTACGCCACATTAAATGTGTCAAAGCAGAGGGCTTTGTCGTACTGCTATATTGGCACATTTAGCCTTGTGCCCGGTACGGACCAACCTGCGGGTTTCGAAACCACCTAACCTATATTAAAATCCTACTTATCTGCTCTTTCAAAGAGCATCGTCCTTTACATGTTAATCTAACCCTAGTGGCAGGGAAATTATTAGACAGTCACTACTGAGGCGCGATGTCTCTAATGCATCGCTAGACATAGTAATGGTTTCATTCCTAGTACGATTAAGTCATGGTTGTTTTATGCAAGAACAAAGGTTTAAATTATTGTGGTTCTAATATTATATTTTTATTTCAGGAAAACAGTTATCAGTTCGCGCTATCTTTTTATCTGGTCAAATAAGCGAAATCTCTGGTCATAATACTACGGTATAAAGGTCTTTAAAGGTGTCTTGATTTCCTAATTTAGTACCTATAAATGTATGTACAGAATAATTTCCCTAATTAATTAATCTCTCTAAAAGACTTGTCTTCAAACACATTAACTCTTAAAAAAGAATGCAAGCATCCTTAGCCTTATAAATATTCAAAACATTTCCTTTTGAATCGGAAGATATTCGTATTAAAATAATATAAATTATTTATATAAGATTTTAGAAAGGCTCAAAACCAAATAGTTTTTAAGCGTTCATTGTTTTCCCATATACTTATTAAAGAAAATTTTAAAGTGTATCCAGTTCTCCCTTAAAACATTTTGAGATAAAACCTATTCCTTGCATCAGTAGGAAGGTTGTCTTTTGTCAGTTAAAAAAAAAAAATCCCCAATTTTATGTCATTGTGTTAAATCAATTCTGGATATGTGGCATTAATTACGTATAACATGAAACGGTGCCCCTAACACGCGACATGCGTCGAAGTTAACTGACCGCAAGGCAGGTGTTTCTAAAAGCAGCAAGTTAGTCTGAATCCTCATTTATTATACGAGTGTCTTGACCAAAGATGATTACAAACCCACCCACCCTAATTTTTTCAAAATCCCTCGACCTATCGAAAAAATACGGCTCTAAAGAATGACACTAAGCGGGATTTTAAGCGGCCGGGTAGTGTGTTTGGTTGGTAATACTCAGTGGAAGTAAATAAGAAACTTTTTTATCATAATAAAATTTAAAAATAATAATAAAAATATATATTTTATTGAACGAGCGAAGCGAGTTCTCTGAGTCAACTAGGGCGCTTGCCTACTAGACAGAGAAGTGTGTCCGTCTAAATGTCTGTCAGAGCCCTATAACTTCTGAATTACTGAATATTAGAACGTGAAACTTGGTTGAAAATTCAGTTATATCCTGTACTTGAACAACAAATACTAAAATTAGATAAATGTTATAAAGAAACGAAATTATTTAATTTTAATGCGCCATCTATTAGCATTATTGTGAAGCTAATAGCTTCACTTTAATGCTAATAGATGGCGCTGTGTCAGTAAAACAGTTTTATGTCAACTATTATTTTTTTTATTGCGTCTAATGTTAAAAGTTAATTATTACAATATATAATTAAAACTTTTGGGAATTATGGGATATCGCGAGGTCTCAGTTCGGGGCGAACCACTAGTATATATTAAATAGCTCTAAATGTGTGATGAGGACAGCACAATCTCGCGATCTGCTGCTTGTAAACAATAATCATCTTCGGTCAAGACACTCGTATAATTAGATATCAAACTTCACAAGGTAAGTTCGTTTGATTCTTAATTTTTAAATCTGTAATATCTTCGAAAATATTCATTTAAATCATATGCTGTAAAGGGCCATAGTGCGGTCGCGGAACAGAAAGAATTTCGTACATTAACCTGTTACTACCTGTCTCTGTCACTCCCGCTTTAAAATAATGCGTCACGCTCGCACAAATGCAATGACCGCCGTCCTCGGGGATTGTAAACCTTTTACTTGCAAACCTATGGTTTGTTTTTGTTTGCTTGTGAATTGAATTTAGGGAGTCTAGATCATAATGTAGACAAAACTGTACATTATTTCGTTATAACTGTGACAGGCGAGACGTCGTCGTAAAGTAGTTACTCCGATACAGAGAAATCGGACTTTGATTTTTGAATTTTCATTTTTTTATTTCTATGTAATAAGTTAATATAACTCGATTATAATAACTGTTTAAAAATAAATAATTTATTTAATAAGCTACTAATTTTTTTTCTCCTTCAAATATTTTATATAAACCGCACTTAATAGAAAAATGTTTGTGACCACTGTCAGTAGGCAAAGAGGTCATTGTACGAAATTCTTTCTGTTCGGCGACCGTACTATTGATCTATATTAAATCAACAATGTATTTAAGGTATTCAATCAGATAAGGATTAATGCTGTATTGGTTAAAATCGCTTCGAAAATTAGCCATTATTTGCCGTAAAAAGTAAATGACAAAAATATGTTATTGTGGGATATCCATAAGAGATAGACATATATACCATAGCGGAGTTTTCTGTAGACCTTTTCAATGTGTACAATACTTAGTACATACGATACGATTCGGTATCGACTACGTTATCGACATCGACAAGATACATTCGATTACTAGAGCATTTACGAAGTTAGTTGTAGTGTTACAAACCGAATCGATCGATAAATAAGTTATCGGAAGGGTCTGAATCGGGGGGCTGGACATGAGTAAAAACGGATAAATTGCCCACCATTTGAAACTTGTATCGTCGTAGGTACCTACCTACCTACTCAGACTAACTTTTGTGTTTTATAAATTCCCGTGATTTCGTCCGCGATTTATTTTATGCTTATCATTATCATAACATTGTCACAATAATATCCCGATGATGCAGGATCTAAGTCTAATCAGAATCTTAAAATATCCACTGTATTACAATGAATTCAGAACAGTCATTTTTGCATTAACCTTTGGTAGGTACCTATCTATATTACAGACACAAAGATAAATTTCTAAAAAGTCAGAGATGCGTGACCGGGATCGAACCCGCGACCCCCCGAATAACCCTAGGTAGTCTCCTAAGACTGCAGTCCTAAACATGGCTATCACAGCTTTACTAGCTAGTATACTTGTTTCATTACTATAGTATTATAGGTAACTTACCTACCTACTAGTCAGCAACCATGGCTTCGTTCGCGTGGATACAGTTTTGATTATATCTCTGATTTTCCGGGATAAAAAGGAGCCTATGTAACTCTCCCGGTCCTCAACTATACCCATGCAAAAAATCACGTCGATCCGTTGCTTTGTTGTGGCGTGATTGAACAAACCAACAAACAAACACACTTTCGCATTTATAATATTAGTAAGGATATTATTTTAGGATTTAGTTTTAATTTTTATTCTTAAAAACATTATATGTTTATTTATTGTTATTTATATTTATTGTTTTCAGTTCAGTTGTTTCCAGTAGGTGGTTAAAATAAACTTTCGAAAACTTCAGTTTAGGTAGTTCACCTAGTTTTTCCAAACTTCGGAAAATGATAATACTTTTATTATTTGTCAAGACCCTGGTTTTGTACGAGTTCAATGCTCACTGTGCCTGCATATAGGTGTGAGCGAGAAGGAGCGAGCGCGCCGACAATTCTGTGCTGGCGCAAAAATACCTAAAATCGACAACGAGCCGCGCCGTAATGTACCCTCTCAGAGTTTGTGCAAATTTTATTAAGGAGTAAAGTGAATCTGAACACTTTATTTGCATATAATACATACGTAAAATTTTAAGCTATTGCATAGCTTCTATCGCGGGCCAGCGTGGAGACTGAATCCTGAAATTCCGTAACGAAAATAACCTGACACGGGACTCCTCTACGGTGAGCCGCTAGATGGCGTTGATAAAAAATGCTATGCAATAGCTTTACCGCGGCAGTCCCCGAGTGCCACAAGTCTTTTTATTTTTTTACAAACGCCACTACAAAGTATATCAATAGTGCCTATAAAATTTGAAGAGTTCCCTCGATTTCTCCTTCAGGATCAACATAGTCAGATCAGGATCTGATGATGACAATGGGACACCCTTTCAAACAAAAAAAGAATTTTCCAAATCGGTCCAACTCGTAATTGACCGTTTTTTTTCGTACGAGGATAACGTAAATACGTGAAAATCGATATAAGTACAACTCGCTCCGGCCGCGGGCGGAAACGTTCCCGCGAGCCGGGCGTATCATGAAAATCAAATGACCGCACATTCACGCGCAGTGGCGTGTTATTTTATTTGGACAGCTCTTCCTGTATATTACAGTTTATTGACATTTGCAGATAGCTATACCAGTGGTGTTACTATAATATTAGGGCATTTACAATGAGTATGTCATGCTCTCTTTAAACATTTCTGTGGTGCGGGTAGTTACGTTCCCTCAACCTTCCCTCCGTTCGTGAACGGGTGCCACCAACGGGAATGGGTCTGCTTTGACTGCCCGTCTTAACATGTATTGAATTGTATGTACCTACGTTTGCATTTTTGAAACTTCATTGTGGAAACACTGTATACCTATAGCATAATTTTGTTACCTATTGTAAAAAAAAATTGTTTTAAAAGAGCAACCGCCGAGTTTATTGCTGGCTCCTCTCGGCAGGAAGGGCATTCCGAACCAGTGGTAGATTCATCGACGATTCAAAAGCACTTGTAAAAGTTTATTTAGTTTAGTTAATAAAAAATATTTCTATTCTATTCTAATAAGTAACTAAGCCTAAAAAGATTCATATTTTTAGTAGGAGATTCTTATTTTATTTTTCCCTTTTTAGGTGCTTCTATCGTCGGTTTAATTTTTGTACAAAGTGCATTACTTAAACTTTTAATTTGTGCAGCGGTAAGTCTTTCGAAATCATGTTAGAAAGGCGTACCGATATTCGACTCCACAAAGGATTTCTGCACTTCGTGCAGACGACAGGATGCCAGTTGCTAGTTTATAACGGTGTCTAGTGTCGGAGTCTGACGTTTAACACTTTTTACGAGAAAACAAACGGTTCCAACGGAGTTTTTAAAAAACCAAACTTCACGAGCAAGAACTAGCAACTAAAATAAAAAATAAATCGCTCGTTTGCTGCGAGACTGTTTTATCTCAAAAATTCCGATTTTTCTAAAGAAATTCAAATTTTGAATATCTTATTTTTTGAATTTACAGAAAAGTATTGCGTGACTTTACTTTTCGACTAATACATGTACCTACTTCTCTAATCTGTGCATGTACATACCTATATACAACGTGTATTGAAATTCCGAAATAATACTGAAGGAGGTGAATGTGCTCATGAAACTGAACAGCTTTCCCCAAGGAACATAGGTCGAAATATGAAAAAAAAATTTTCACCTCCCCTAGTAAATCAATCAGCTGATCGTCAATTTTGTATGGGAGGTCCACATTTTTTTCACATTTCGACCTATGTTCCTTGGGGAAAGTTGTTCAGTTTCATGAGCACATTCACCTCCTCCAGTATTATTTCGGAGTTTCAATACACGTTGTATAGTTTGCATTTCATAGAGCCTGAAATATCCGGAGACCGAAGAGAGATCAGTCGCGGGAGCGATGGCTTTACGTGCTCTCCGAGGCACAGGGGTGACTCACCGTCAACTTTCTAACTCCGGGCTAGTGTCTACTGAGAATTTCTTGACAGAAAACCAAATACATTATTTTGCCCGACCCGGGAACTGAACCCGGGACCTCGAACTTGCTAACCACAAGACCAACGAGGCAGTTCAAGACAAATAACAGGTACCGAGGGGTTAACGTGCTCTCCAAGGCACGGGCAAAACAAAAGCAACAGGTATGAGTTGACACATAATATATCAAATAAGCTGTTTGTTTGCACTGGCTTCAGCTACAGGCGGCTTAATCCTGCAAAATGGAGCGCTGAGCGCAAAAACATGGCCCCATTCCCACTCTGTAGCTGTCACGTGAGGAAACAAGTGTAGATTAAAAATTTAAAACACCCCTGAAAGGTTACAACATCCTAATCGCTAGTCAGTAATCGTTAAAATAAAAATATGTAATCCGCCATTTTGTGGCGGCGGCCATCTTGGACCGATTTTCATTAAACATAGCTAAGAATACTCCCGAGTAATTCGCCTTTCAAACAAATAAAACAAAGTCAAAACCAGTTCATCCGTTCGGCTGCTACAATGCCACAGACTCACCCACACAAACACACACACACACACGCACGCACGCACACACACACACACGCGCGCACACACACACGCGCGCACACACACACACAAACTTTCGCCTTTATAATATTAGTGCGATACGACATAACAAACCGAATGAATAAAATTAAAATTAAAAGAAAAAAGTTGAGACTTATTTAAAAAAATTCAATGTGAAATCGCAGTTGAGAGTATTATTTTCTCATCGAATAAAAAAATGATACAAAGTAGAAACTGTAATCTAGTCTAGACACAGAACATAGATGGTACAAGTGAAATTAAATGGAGTTAATTGGCAGTTATGCGCGGGGAAAATTAATTAAATTAGAAACGTACTTATCTCATTTGCAATTTTAATTTTGCGTGAAAATGTTTAACGTGAAAGTTCGACGGGTTCTACCCTATACTGTGTTTATTATTTTAAGCAGAGGAAGATTTTCTCCATACTTCGTGAATTAAATATCCTTAAAAAAAATCCTTACCATACATTTATGATGGGCGAAGCGACTACCAATCATAAATGAAGCCTCAATAGCCCAACGGTTAAAGGTGGGGACTGAAAACTGAGAGGTCGCAGGTTCGAACCCCACCCGTTGCACTATTGTCGTATCCACTCCTAGCACAAGCTTTCCGCTTATTTACAGGGAATAGGAGGACATTAATCAACTTCAGCTTGGCTAATATTCTTTAAAAAAAAATCTATGATCCTTACTTAAAATATTATAAATGCGAAAGTGTGTTTGTTTGTCATTTTGTCCGTGATTGAAGAACAAACCAACAGAATAGAATAGAATAGAATTTTTTTTTTTTTACAAGTGCTTTTGAATCGCCGATGAATCTACCACTGGTTCGGATGCCCTTCCTGCCGAAAAGAGCCAGCAATAAACTCGGCGGTTGGTCTTTTCAAAAATTTTTTTACAACAAACAAACACACTTTCGCATTTAAAATATTAGTAACAATTAGTAAAGGATAGTAAGGATTTGTGAAATATATAACATAAATAATATGTAAAACCTGTGAAAGTTTACGTATTATAATAACATAGTAATTTTCCATATCGAAATATTATAAATTATAACTAAGCTTCATCGGCTTTTTGTTCGACTAACTTTTTATTGTTTTTGAACTTTACTTTTGTTTAAAATAACAAAAGTAAAATTTTCATTTATTTAGTACCAATGTAGGTACTCTGTTTTATCGGAATTCTAATGGGATTTCGATAACTGATAGACACTTTAAAACAATAGAAAACATTTCTGACTAAATCATCCATAGTCAAAATAGGTACACTCCATCCATACATTACAGTCTATATAACGAAGTTATTTTGCAACGATTTCACTTAATTCGATAAAAAGATCTGTACAATTTAAGCCTTCGGGACCCACCCTTAATTTATCTATTTTTTTTAATTTATGTCTTCTTTTTTTTTATTTACAAATACATTTTTATACGAGTTCGCATTAATATAATATACTGATATCTATAATACAAAAAAACAACTATACTATACGAAAATAATATTATAAGAACAACATAAAAGAAAAGAGAAAAATGTGAATTTTTTGTTCTTGAATAAAAGACTATTTATTTATTTTATTAATTTATTTAACTGGGTATCTTAAGAACGTAAAAATTGTCACATTTAAACCTTTAAGAACATGATGGAGAACTCTCAAGTTCTCGTGATATTTTATCAAGTTTCCTCATAATATTTTCCTTCACCGTTAAAGTAATAAAAGTTCCAATAAACGTCGTTTTATTTCATTTAGTTACATCATGCTATATTCCACGGGTGACCAACTCGAATCGACTCGATCTTCCGCTAGATTTACAATCACGCCGCGATCGAATAATCGCCGCGATCATCTCGACTAATAGCCGCGATCGACTCGACTAATAGCCGCGATCAACTCGACTAATAGCCGCGATCAACTCGACTAATAGCCGCGATCGACTCGACTAATAGCCACGATCGACTCGACTAATAGCCGCGATCGACTCTACTAATAGTCGCGATGGACTCTACTAATAGCCGCGTTCGACTCGACTAATAGCCGCGATCGACTCGACTAATAGCCGCGATCAACTCGACTAATAGCCGCGATCGACTCGACTAATAGCCACGATCGACTCGACTAATAGCCGCGATCGACTCTACTAATAGTCGCGATGGACTCTACTAATAGCCGCGTTCGACTCGACTAATAGCCGCGATCGACTCGACTAATAGCCGCGATCAACTCGACTAATAGCCGCGATCGACTCGACTAATAGCCACGATCGACTCGACTAATAGCCGCGATCGACTCTACTAATAGTCGCGATGGACTCTACTAATAGCCGCGTTCGACTCGACTAATAGCCGCGATCGACTCGACTAATAGCCGCGATCAACTCGACTAATAGCCGCGATCGACTCGACTAATAGCCACGATCGACTCGACTAATAGCCGCGATCGACTCTACTAATAGTCGCGATGGACTCTACTAATAGCCGCGTTCGACTCGACTAATAGCCGCGATCGACTCGACTAATAGCCGCGATCGACCCGACTAATAGCCGCGATCGACCGGTCGATCACGACATGACTGCAAATCTAACGGAAGATGCTCAGGCGCAATGCTAACACTAATATTATGAACAAGTAGTTAGTAACTAGTTACTAAGAATTCAATTTTATGTTTTCCCTTTTAATCAAATAAAAAATACTACATAAGTAACTTAAGTATACTGTTTCATTTATCGAGAAGTATGAAATATGTAGATCTCACAGGGTTTCGACAGTAGGTACATAGTAGATCTTTAATAGTAGAATCTCTAATCAAGATGGCCACCACTGAAATGAAATGAAATGAGTTTATTTTGCCAAATGTGAGTACAGCAGAGGTACAAAGGTGATATAGTACCTGTTATATTGTAAGAAAATTATAACATACGATTTTTTTTATTCGATGACTGTGATCTCACCTGATAAATGACGATGTAGTCTAAGATGGTAGCGGGCTAACTTGGAAGGAGTATGGCAGTGTACTTTCAACCTATCCCCTAATCATCTTCCTCCTATTTTTAGGATCAATTAAAAACAAATTACTAATATAGAGATTAATTGCTTCACTCATTCTGAGAACGATGATTAACTAATCTTACTTCGCTGTATGCTGTGTATTACGACACTTGTTTACCTATGATACTACGAGTACCATCGAACTATAACGATTAGAACAGCTAACAAGGATCCGCCCCAAATATAGGCTCAAAACAACTAGGCTCAATGAATGTGCGAGGGCCATGTAATTCCATTCAACTTTATTTGTGTCTCAGTTATGTCTTAAAATGAGTATCTTAATATAAGTATTTAATTCGATACCTTAACATGGGTAGCCTAAGTATGTCATGCTCACTTAAACATTTCTGTGGTGGTGTCGTGTGGTGCGGGTTGTTACGTTCCCTCAAATATGGTTGAGCGAAGCAATGGCTGGATCATGCGTCGTGCTCGTGAACGGGTGCCACCAACGGGAATGGGTCTGCTTTGTGTCTACCCATCTTAACATGTGTTAGGTTGTGGTAGGTGTGCATTTTTGAAACTTCTTTGTGGAAACACTGTGTGCATAGCATAGTTTTGTTAACCATTGTAAAAAAATTTTTTTGAAAAGAGCAACTGCTGAGTTTCTTGCCGGCTCTTCTCAGCAGAATCTGCATTCCGAACTAATGGTAGATTTATGACGTGTCATAAGAGCCACAATTTGGCCTACATGAAATAAATAAATTTTGATTTTGATTTTGAATTATTTTCTGTACACCTTATACCTATAGGCAGGTAGAAAAGTACAGGTAGGAATTAATATTATTCAAATATTTTACTACAATAATCACAATTTATTGGCGGATACCATCTAGTTTAAATATCAAATTAGATCCCAAAATTTTTATGAATTGAAAAACTCTACCGCTATAAAAAAGTATTTAACTCAGTTATTCTTAGAACAACGACATCTGGATTTTTAACAAATAAGGATTATTATGATAACAAAAACATTTTTTGAATAATAGCTTTATTTGAAAAATTTGTGGGCATATTACTTCGTTTTGCAGTACTTTGAATAATATTTTTGATGTAAGTACCTAAGTATAATTAAAGTTTTCTAGTGTCTTAATTATTATTTTTCTAAAGTTAAATTAACTAATATTACTTTAGGAAAATAATAGTTAGTTTTGTGTTAACTTTTCTGCGAAGATAGAGTTAAGTTTGCTTAAATAAATAAATAAACTTTATTTTTTGTACTTTGGTAAAGTTAATTTAACATATCAAGTTATCGTAATTGCATAATTTTATTGAAGCCAAATTAAGGTTAATTGTCCAATTCATTAGTACAGTACGTACATAGTAACACCCCTACCAACACACATGGCTCTTCATATCATAGCACATGTCCCTTAATGAAAGTGATTAAATACTCACAGAGATAACTTTCAGCCAGTACGTACACTTTATCGCGCAATCAACCCAAAATGACTCCACTCACCTGATAAAGCGCCAGAATAACTTAAAATCCGCCCAAAAATCACCCATAAACGTCAAAAACACACCACCACTACTCAACAGCAAACAAACACTGGAAAAATTCGAAAGAAAATCCAAAAGAAATATCCACGAAAAATCACATTTATTCGCCGTCAACGCGGAACGATTTAATTTTCTTTTATTTTTTTAATATTTTTTTAATATTTTTTTGTGACGCACGTGCGGAAATTCGGCTCCGGGAAACACGTCCGCCCGCACCGGTGTCCGAAAACGTACTGAAAACGCGAGTTTACTCTGAAACGCCCTGCCCCTTCATGCCTGGTCTGTAACATCTTACTGGAAAAATTTTCAGCGACGACGAAACAATTTTCAACCTTATAACTTACCTCTTTAGGGCGATGTTCGTGTGTGGTTTTCAGCAAAAGATAGTTCCAAGATTAATCATTAGATAGTTTGTTTGATCTGGGAATCTGTTTATGGGTCTTGTTGAGATTATGATCGGTTATCTGAGCCGGTTTCACGCCTAGTAGAGTTCTGCGAATTTCACTACAGCAATCTGAGATCAGACCAATCTCGTTTTACGGCTGTGAATCCTGGAGATTATCACAAAACGAGGAAAATAGCCTCAATGGCCCAGCGGTTAACGTTGCGGACTTTTTTTTTATTATTTTTAGCGAGCAAATGAGCAGGTGGGTCACCTGATGTTAAGTGATTACCGCCGCCCATGAAGATTTGTAGCACCTGAGGCACCACCAATGTGTTGCCGGCTTTTTATGAATTTGTTGGTCCGCCCCTTGAATAACCCCATGTTGTAGTTTAGTGGGAACACCGTCCCAGGAAGCTGCTTCCAAAGTTTCAAAGTTGTGGACTGAAAACTGAAAGGTCGCAGGTTCAAACCTCGCCAGTTACAAACCTTCCGCTTATGTGAAGGGGAGAAGAGAACACGGCTTAAATCTATAGACTCTACTCGCACTCAGTTCAAATTCAAGACAGAGTTTAGTGTTCCCACTAAATTACAACATAGAGTTATTCAAGGGGCGGACCAACAAATTCCTGAAAAGTCGGCAACGCATTGGTGGTGCCTCAGGTGCTACAAATGTTCATGGGCGGCGGTAATCACTTAACATCAGGTGACCCGCCTGCTCGTTTGCTCGCTAAAAATATTTAAAAAAAAAAGTCTAAACGAGACAGCTTTATGTCAGAGCATATTTATGTTTCGTTTATACTTTATCTTAAGTCCAAGCTAAGTCAGAATACGGACTATAAATCTCATTATAAGTTAAGTTATTTTTAAAAAATAATAAAAATAAACGAATTCTTCTTGCTCGCGCCTGACCGCTCTAACCTAGGCTCCTGACAGGCACGCACTTACGCAATGTGCATGTACACGACGTAACCACAAGTAAAGCGCTCGTAACTTCGCGAGATAAACGTAGGTACTATATTTATAAACGAAAAGTTTAGAACATTTTTATACTTAGAAGTTTGAACGATAATGTTTTCACTTTCACTAATTTTGCGAAGGTGTAAAGTTATTCTTACATCAGGTGACCCGCCTGCTCGTTTGTTTGCTAAAAATATTTAAATAAAAGACGTGTGGCACTCGGGGACTGCCGCGGTAAAGCTATTGCATAGGATTTTTTATCAACGCCATCTAGCGGTGAGAGGAGTCCCGTGTCAGATTATTTTCGTTACGGAATTTCTGGATTCGGTCTCCACGCTGGCCCGCGATAGAAGCTATGCAATAGCTTAAAAAACCTCAATCCACGCGAACGAAGTCGTGGGCAGCAGCTAGTATACGATAAAAATATCTGATCTGATAACGTAAAAGTGTTTTAAAATTAAGCCGCGAGCAGATTATTTGATATTCTTGTCATACCTAATCTAAGAATCTGTCTATATCAGCTCAACAATAAAAAATGGTATGATGTAAAACAAAAGGTGGCAACAAGAGCTAGTTGCTAGATTGGTAAAGGAAAGGATTTTTGTAAAATGGGGTTCGAAAAATCGAATTTAACGTTAGCGAAGCCGTGGGCAAAAGCTACTATGAAATATATTACTTAATAATATGAATACAGATTCACGTCTGTGATATCGCTTGGTGGTACACTTTGGATCTATAGTCCACAAGCTATTTAAAACTGCCATCGGCTCTCCATAAACTAGTTAAGTAGCAAAAGTCCACAAGAATACAATAACAGAGAAATAACAAGAATCAAAAACAGACTATTATGTTTATTGTGAGGAAAAAATAAGTACCTCGTTATAATAAATAATTCGGTTTTGATAAATTCATATAAAAACTTGTGGAGTCAGTCGTCCACAAAGGTTTTACAGCTGACGATTTCTGCGAAAGGACTGGCTTTTATATTTCCACGTGTTTGGAATTTGATTTCGATTCAAATTCTCTTTTAAAAATATCTTTGTGGGCGGTTCGTTGCACGAATGTATAGTCAAAGTCAAAAGTCAAAAGTCAAAAGTCATTGATTGCATTATACCTACATTGCCTCTTCGGGCGTGCAATAGGTATACATAAATACAGGAAAAATATAATTTAACAATGTCTAAATGAGTCTAAAATTACATGTAAAATTAAAAATATTTGAAAAAATTCATTAATATTATAAAATGTCTTATCTAATAAAAAGTCGCATAATTTATTTTTAAATTGATTTACATTATTACATTTATCTACAATACATTGATCTCATGAAGTTACGAGCGCTTTACTTGTGGTTACGTCGTGTACATGCATATTGAGTAAGTGTGCGTGCCTATCAGGGCACATATATGTTTGTGTATCAGGGGCGGAGGTGGGAGCGGTCAGGCGCGAGCAAGCTCTCGCTGACACTTATACAGATAGAACACACACAGAACCATGAGCCACGAGCCCTCGTGAAAGAACAATACCAGGGGTCCAAGTCTGCTATTGCAATTGTAGTTCAATTGTCTATCAATGACATACCAATTGCTACTTTTAGCAATTTTGGTAGTCTACTAATTTAATGGCGTCACAATTGTTTACCGATGGTTTGCCACTGACACATCTAGCTTTGAATCTAGCTTAAATAAACGTTTTTAATATGTAGTTTTTTTTAAAACTCATTTCGGCAAACGCTTTTTAAGCTAATGGCACTACCGAGGTATCATTGAATTACAATCCAATTATAAGAAATCGAACGACCATTGTGAATTTAGTAGACTACGAAATTTTGGACCAATGATAATTGAATTGTAATTGTATTGCGGTTCAATGACAATGACATGTTTCAATGACAATAGCAGACTTGGGGCCCTGGCTGTCAACCAGCAGGGAGAAGAGACGAATGCTCGAGAGATGAATCACATGTGCTGCTACAAACGTCACTTCCTGATGAACACGACCGCTCTGTCAAGAGTATCATGAAGAAGGTATCTTTCGGCTTAAAAAAAACTCACCTTTACCAAACTTTACCACCCTCTTCCAATTAGAAATAAGAACTGTCTGTGAACTGTATGTAACTATAGAAGTAGTACTACTTCCATGTATGTAACAATTTTATATAATAACTAGCTGACCCGGCGAATTTTGTAGTAATATTATAGATGCACAGCAAAGAAACGTTTACATTTCAAGTGATATTTTACCACAGACAATTTACATTTTACCATAGACAATGTTACCATCGTATAAATATTGACAAATATTGACATTAATATTTATACGATACTAACGTCACTTAATTGTTTTGCCTTCTCGGAACCCCTCCACAAACACTTAAACTTTATGGTATGGTATTAAAGTTCAAATTGATTTAAGTATTATTACGAATCTTTTGTATGGGAATATAGAAAAGTGTTGTTTTGAGACTTTTTCAGGCAATTTTTTAAATTTTTCTCTCCGTAAGATCCGTCCTAGTACTTCAAGGAATATTATAAAAAAAGAATTAGCGAAATCGGTTCAGCTGTTATCGAGATTTGCGCTTAGCAACACATTCAGCTATTCATCTATATATATATAAAATTCAAAGTCCTGACTGACTGACTGACTGATTGAGATATCAACGCACAGCCTAAACTACTGAAGTTAGAAACTTGAAGTTTTTACAGTTGGTTCCTTTTATGACGTAGGCGCACACTAAGAAAGGATTATTGGAAATTCCACCCTAAGGGGTTTAAATAGGGGATGGAAGTTTATATGAAACTCCATCATTTTTCAAGCTGTTTCCATCAAAGTTGGTATTAGAGCTTTCAGTTAAAAATAAAGAAGTACGTGTGTCACAGTTCTTGAAAATTCCACCCCAAAATCTAATTCCACGCGGACGAAGTCGCGGGGGCAAAAGCTAGTTTTTATATACAGAGATTTCAATGTCAAATGTCATAGAATAAACTAGTACATACCTAACGCTCCGGTTTAATTGACATTTGACACGCCCTGAAGTGGCGCAGCCGGTGGGATACGAACACAGATTAGGAAACGACTGTGGATACGAACCTACGCTCCCGAAGGGAATCTGATTTCGATTCAGATTCCCTTTTATCTCCCTATTTCTATTTTACCGGTAGACAGGTGATAGAAGGTGCTTTATCTAATATTTCACAAATTTGACGGATACAATCATAATATCCGTGAATAGAATAGATCATCGTGTGGTACAAAACACTAGAGACTGGTTGGTTTACATTTTCTGACGACCTTTTAATTTTATTAAAAAAAACTAGCTTTTACCCGCGGCTTCCCTCATGCTATCACGTTAACACGTTGTCATATTAAGTTCGATTTTTCAAACCTCTATTTTATCCTTAAAGGTTTAATTTAAAAAAATTTTAAGCTATTTTTTTTCCTACTATAAAGCGCACCATAATGTGATGATGGCTTTATTTTAAACTACCATCTAGCCTGTAGGCTAATAAGTAATATTATTCTAACTTAAACTTCTACTTATTATTAATTTCTATATCTAATTTACAGTCCAATAACTGTCCTTAGTTTTTTCTAACGAGTTCACTATGAGTTCACTATGTTCTTGTGACCTAGTTAAGTAACACAAGCACTATTACACTGACACTGCACTTATGCACTTTTGAACACTAACTCGAACGGTTTTGTCCTTTTGAGTCTCCTTTTAATGTTCGTGTTATCGAGAAGCTTCGCAGCCTCCAGATTCACATGATGACGAAGTCGATGTTGATGAGCTTCAGCGTAATTTTGTATGATTTGGTTTACGAAGATTTTTAAAAATTATAAAAATCAGGCACGCAGATTTTTTCACAAGCAAATGATATTTAATTGCTTACAAACTATTTATATAATAGATGCATGCCTGGCATCAAGCATTAAACTGACTCTGAAAGAACTTTCAAGCTATTGCATAGCTTCTATCGCGGGCCTTGAGCGTGGAGACCGAATCCAGAAATTCTGTAACGAAAATAACCTGACACGGGACTCCTCTCAACGCTAGATGGCGTTGATAAAAAATGCTATGCAATAGCTTTACCGCGGCAGTCCCCGAGTGCCACACGTCTTTTTTCTTAGCGGATGCCTAGATTGTAATAGCTATCTGTATGCCAAATGTCAGCCTTATCCGTCCAGCGGTTAGAGTTGTGTGTTGATAGATCAGTCAGTCAGTCAGTCATCTTTTCCTTTTATATATTTAGATAAACCTATATCCCTAAGCCTGATTTAATCTTAAATTAGTTAAGTAGCGAGTTTTTACTTTCTCTCTGAACATATTATAAATATGTTTGTGGTCTACGCCAACAGCTGAACTACCTACTTATTTTCCTTATGTAAAACTATTTCAATGTAATTACAGTGACAATAATCATCAATTCGTCAGATTTATACATTGCGTTCATGTCACTGTGACCTATGTACTATATAAGCAAATTTAAAAATAAAACCAGTACACTCTGCTGGACAACACCACCAAAGGCAGGTTTCTTTCTCACCTGAATACTTGTTGAGGACCCCCTAATCAGGCCCTCGTGTGTCGTGCATCATCACCGACACTCTCATAACTTAGACCACAGCACAGACCATGCCTGTACCGAGCGGATGCAAGATAATGCAGCCCTTTGTACGTCGCCACTGTAGCACGATGTCCCATACAAATTCCTATTCGGCGTAATGCAGCCCGATAAATAGCCTGGGAATCCCTTTGATATTACAGCCTAGGATTATACCTATAATAATGTGAGCCCGTGAGTCTCTAGACTATCAGAGTGGCGCCATCTATCCGAGAATAATTAAACTATTACGTAGCTACTCTATATTATAGAGGATTAATTTTAATTTACCAACAACCTCCAACGTGTAACTTCTATGCATGATACTGAACATGAACAACATTAGTTCAACGACTTTTCACATACCTAAATAAATTCACCAAAAAAAAATTCTAAGTTTTTGTTGAAACGTCTGTCATTTTTTTAACTCTATGATCATTTTATGTAATGCATCTTCCACATCTGCGTGATGAAGCGTTGACTAGGACTACTAACCGCACAAGAATTATTACCTTTCGAAGTTTAGCTTCTCTGTTGTATTTACAAATGCTTTGTGATATGTATTACTAACATAGGACTGAGCTATCTTCTGCAGGTCAATCATTTCTTCCTACGCTAGCGTTTATCGCGAATACCAAAAAAGCTTCTTGCGGCGACAGACGTAAGTGTCGGAGAGGCATTAAGTATCGCCCATTCCCTTTGACACGTGCCGCGTAGTTTTTAAAATTTTAGAACAGAAAAATAAACAAAAAAAAATTTATGAAAATAAATTAAGTACTTTTTTCTTTAGGAATTTTAAAACGTCGTGGAACAAAAGTTATTTACTTTGAAGCGTAGAAAGTTGCCTGTAGAAGGTTGTTGGTATTTTACAATTAACCCAGTATAATTTTTAATTAAAGCAAAGTAATTTATAATTTTCACATCTAGGTATTTCAGAATATTTCACCAACAAATAAATTTAAATCTATTACAAAATTTTAAAGTAATTTAATAGTAGCATGTTTGAAAAGTCTTTACCTAATATTGTATTATTTGACCATATTAAGGATCTTGGGTACAAGCGGCACAAGATCATGCACTGTGACATCCTCGCTAGAGACCTATGTCCAGCACTGGACGTCTATTAGTTATGACGATGTTGAGACCAATTTATGTAATAGATTTTGCAGTAGAGTCTATTCAATAATATACAGATAGATATAAAGAGATCAGTGATATGTGTATTTATGTAGGTAGCTAGGTACTCAGGTAGTGAATTCAATTCACTACAATTCACTGAATTGTATTCACGGATGAGGCAAGTCCATTTAAGTGCTTCCCTTTGTAAACTCATCGTAAAGGAAAGATAGAAGACGAAGCTTTTTTCATTTTTATGCGGAAGTGTGTTCGCTGCTTTTCTTACTGTCTGAGGCTGAGATCTATAGACAGGGGCCCAAGTCTGCTATTGCAATTGTAGTTCAATTGTCTATCAATGACATCCCAATTGCTACTTCTAGCAATTTTGGTAGTCTACTAATTCAATGTCGTCACAATTGTTTTCCGATGGTTTGCTACTGACACATCTAGCTTTGAATCTAGCTTGAATAAACGTTTTTATTATGTAGTTTTTTTTTGAAACTCATTTCGGCAAACGCTTTTTAAGCTAATGGCAATACCGAGGTATCACTGAATTACAATCCAATTATAAGACCACCACCGACCATTGTGAATTTAGGTAGTAGACTACGAAATGGACCGATGATAATTTAATTGTAATTGTATTGCGGTTCAATGACAATGACATGTAAAATAGCAGACTTGGGGCCCAGCACTCTCACTCAGCTCAGACTCAAAGAGTTAAAACGAGACAGATTTATGTCAGAGCATATTTGTGTCTCGTTTTAACCTCTATCTTGAGTCTGAGCTACAAGTTGGCCTACAGGAAATAAATAATTTTGATTTTATTTTTTTTAAGAATATTCTTTTAAGTATTTATTAATTATTTTGAAAAAAAAAAACCTTATCTTGAGTTACTCGTACATTATAAAACTTAAATAAATAAATTAAAACTACTACTAGTTACATTTACAAAAAATACACGCCGTCCAAGTGGTAGTGGTTGAATTTTGAAAATTTTATGAGGTGGTAGTAAAAGTTAGGGAAAGTTGATGAAAACGGGCACCAGTCACGTATTTTGAAAATTGAATGAACTTAGATTGGTGCTACAGTGCTACACGAAGGTGTATCTACGCCGTAGCGCTTTTAATATAGCGTTCTCGTAGCTGTAGCTGACGCACTGCAACGAGCTTGATTGAAAATTAAGCTCGATTCAGCTACATGTACTCTTTTTGTTCCATAAACAATGTTCGGTGTAACTACTGCAAATATTCACTGCGCGCTGCGATCAACAATTAAGCGCACTGGTCGATTATATTCAAATTCAAATTCTTTTTTTTTTTATTCGATGACAAGATAGCCCTTGACTGCGATCTCACCTGATGGTAAGTGACGATGCAGTCTAAGATGGTAGCGGGCTAACTTGGAAGGGGTATAGCAGTGTAAATACAACCCATACCCCTAATCGGTTTCTACACGCCATCGTGCCGTGGCTAAATCGCTTGGCGGCACATCTTTGACGGTAGGGTGGTGACTAGCCACGGCTAAAGCCTCCCACCAGACCAGACTAGAGACAATTTAGAAATTATAAATTTCTAAATTGCCCCCGCCAGGAATCGAACCCGAGACCTCCCAGTTATAAGACCACAGCGCTTACCACTGCGCCAGGGAGGTCATCAATTCAAATTCAAAATTTATTTCATTTCATTTCATTTCATTTATTTATTTGCATTCATGAATCCACTTACATGTTTAATACATAATTAATTTATTTCATGTAGGCTAACTTGTAGCTCTTATGACACGTCGTAAATCTACCACCGGTTCGGAATGCAGATTCTGCTGAGAAGAGCCGGTAAGAAACTCAGCAGTTGCTCTTTTAAAAAATAAAAAAAAATTTTTACAATAGGTAACAAAGCTATGCTATGAATACAGTGCTTCCAAAATAAAGCTTCAAAAATGCATACGTAGGTACACACAATCCAACGCATGTTAAGACGGGCAGACAAAGCAGACCCATTCCCGATGGCGGCAGCCGTTCAAGAGCATGACGCATGATCCAGCCGTTGCTTCGTGTCTATGTTTGTTAGTCGTTCACGCCACAACGAACACATAATATCAAAATTCATTTCATATGTACTATCGCGATGCAGTATCGATACAGACGCGATGCAGCATCGATACAGACGCCCCCCTTCCCCCCGCCCCCCCTCTCCTCAATCTTCTTGTACAGAACAAAACAGTCCGAAACTCCACCCGGACTATGTCATAGGCAAAAGTTAGTTTATTATGCTAGTAAATATCAAAGGTAAATATTAACCGTAAATCGAAAATTATTTTTCTTGTTGAGGTAATTTCCGGTGAACTCAAGCGTACATCTTTTGTTGTAAAAAAAATAATCTAATTTAGATATTTAAATTCCTCTTTCATATTTTTCCTTCAATATTTGGCTTTATAAATATAAGCGTACGGTCGGGGACTAAATATGTTTACCACTTTTCAAATTAGATTCTTCGTAACCCTGCGTTCAGTAAGGTCTTTAATGCTATATCAAGGCATTTGTTACGTTATAAAAATTTCATGCATCGTTTTATCAAAAAAAGTATTAATGACTTTTCTATACAAATATTAGTAATAAAACTCACTTCCTAAATTCAAGTTTGACACATTAGATCATTGCACTTGTAAAAGTGACAATTAATTATCAAAAATATTAGATTTGTTATTTGAAATATACAAAATAAATACAAAATGGAAGCTTAATCATAATTCTAATGGTGAAGTTCATATTGTGCATTGAATCATAATGATGCTGCTAGCATCCACAGTCAAAAACAGTCAAAAGGAGGTGGATGAGCTATGGGTTTCTGGCAGCATTTTACATTGATGTTCTGCAGCAAAATTCCGACAACCTAAGTTCAAGATAATGCGCTGAGCTATTATTGCATGGTTCAATCTGCACCGTGACAGTCATCTCGTTCAATAGCCCGCTCGATCTGCTGATTTGAAACTGAAAATTTATGGGGCTTAGTGATTCAAAGGTGGGACTGTCAGAATCAAAGAAATCCTCAAAGTCTTAGATCACATTGCACTGGGGTATGGGATGATATGAACTGACTTATCGCCTTGTTGCGTCTATGCGAGAGAGTCTACGCGTTGTCATAGCAGCGAATGGAAGCTAATTAAGCTAATTATTTATTTATACTAATATTGTTTAGTTTCTCAATAATAAAATTAAGAAATAAAGATTCTTTGAAATTTCATTAGATATTATTACTTCCGTTTTCATATTTTGGTAACTCGTGTCCTGTGCTCGTGTCTATATGAGATGATATCTATTTATTAAAATTACTAGCTTTTGCCCGTGACTTCGTCCGCGTGAAGTTAGGATTCTAAAATTTCCATGGGAACCTATTTTTCCGGGATAAATGTCGCTATCCAAATCCTCAACTATATCCATGCAAAAAATCATGTGGATCTATTGCTCCGTAGCTGTTTGATGGAAGGACAAACCAACAGCGAACAAACAAGTACTCACATTATTTTATAACATTAGTAAGGATTTTTTGTTCCAAAAAAGGTTTTCTACATCTAACCTATTTAGCAGTCACCTACTAAAGAGACTGCTAAAGGACTGTCTAAGCACCGCTACATGTTAAAAAGTCTATGATCTATGGCTAATCAAATCACATATCGACCTTCTGACACAGATGTGTGCATGCAATTATGAATCTTAAGGTGGTAAACATTTTCTGTCCGCGACTGTACCTAGAAATTCTTTTTACAAAACCAACTTCAAACGCCACTGCAAAGTATATCAATTGTTAAAATTTTAAAACAAGATTCCGACGAATTGAGAACCTCCTCCTTTTTTGTAAATCGGTTAAAAAGAACTAACTGTTGCCCGCAACTTCGCCCACATGATACCGCGAGATTTTTTAAAAATTATAAAAATCAGGCATGCAGATTTTTTCACAAGCAAATGATATTTAATTGCTTACAAACTATTTATATAATAGATGCATGCCTAAAAGAACTTTTTTAAAGTCAATCCTACCTTTTAACACCTCAATAGCCCAACGGTTAAAGGGGCGGCCTCAAAACTGAAAGGTCGCAGGTTCGAATCCCACCCGTTGCACTATTGTCGTACCCACTCTTAGCACAAGCTTTCCGCTTATTTGGAGGGGATACGAGGATATTAGTTAACTTCAGTTTGGCTAATATTCTTTTATAAGTATGTCATGCTCTCTTTAAACATTTCTGTGGTGGTGTCGTGTGGTGCGGGTTGTTACGTTCCCTCAAATATGGTTGAGCGAAGCAATGGCTGGATCATGCGTCGTGCTCGTGAACGGGTGCCACCAACGGGAATGGGTCTGCTTTTGTCCGCATGCATTGGATTGTTTTGCATTTTTGAAACTTCATTGTGGAAACACTGCATACATAGCATAGTTTTGTTACCTATTGTAAAAATTTTTTTTTGAAAAGAGCAACTGCTGAGTTTCTTGCCGGTTCTTCTCAGCAGGAAGGGCATTCCGAACCAGTGGTAGATTCATCGACGATTCAAAAGCACTTGTAAAACTTTATTTGAATAAAAAATATTTCCATTCTATAAAAAAAAATCCTAAGGAGATCTTTAAGTGAAGATTAAGCATTCTGAGTGCGGCAGTAAGTTATTTAGACTAAGTTAAGCATAAGCAGAACCGTCTCAGCAAAGTTGGGCGGAAACCTGGAGCGATCCAATTTAAGTTGAGAACTTGAGAGTGAGCCATTGTGACGCAAATATCACCTTGAGCTATAATTGCCTGCTTGCATCGTGTTGAAAGGACTCTGAAATACCGGATTTCATTTAAATTCTCATAAAACTTTTCCTCGCACCTGATGCTAACTAAATTAATCCACACTACGAGTATAATATAGTACAATATCTCGCTGCTTCAATTCAAAAGTTGTGGCTTTTAAAATTGTAGAAAAATTTATAAAAAAAAGACGTGTGGCACTCGGGGACTGCCGCGGTAAAGCTATTGCATAGCATTTTTTATCAACGCCATCTAGCGGTGAGAGGAGTCCCGTGTCAGGTTATTTTCGTTACGGAATTTCTGGATTCGGTCTCCACGCTCAAGGCCCGCGATAGAAGCTATGCAATAGCTTAAAATTGTAGAAAATTTTACAAAAAAAATTACTCAACACAACACAACAACTCAAAACTCCCTAACTTCTGTTTAAATACATTCAAATCTGTGTTAAATACATTTAAATCAGTGTTTAAGTACGACCTAAATTTTGAGTGGCTACCCATAAGTAAAATTACTTATGTCTCACTACCTAATTTTTATCTATGGTTTTTTACTCATTTAACAACTCAACACTATACTTTTTTTAGTCTTTTTTTGTTTATTTCCCACGAATTGCAATTTTTGAGTTAGGTCACTGTAATTCTAAAGCTGCGACTTGTTGTAAGAGAACTATGATATTCAATTAATGAAGGAGTGATTCCTTAAAGTGGCTGGTTCTTTTGTGCGGTGAAAACTGAAAACACAATTAGTTTGATTTAATTGAACCGTTGATGGAAAGAAAATACTAGGTTTCTAATTACGTTACTTGAGATCAAACAGATCGATGCCTCCTACGTAAGTTGTGGTATCCCACAAAATTGGCATTTCAGGTTTTTTGCACTAAACTTATTATTTATTTTTATCTATTTTATGTGTTCGTTTAAAAAAATTAAAAACAGCATTTTTTTACATACTTTCAAGACGTATAAAGGTTTATATAGCTTTTTTTATCAGATGACAAAATAGGCCTTCAAGGTAGGTAAGTCACGATGCAGTATAAGATGATAGGGGGCTATCTTGGAAGGGATATGGCAGCGTAGATTCAAGCCATTCCCCTAATCTGTTTCTACACGCCATTGTGCTGGAACGCTAAATCGCTTGACAGCACATCTTTGACGGTAGGCTGGTAACTAGCTACGGCCAAAGCCTCCCATCAGACCAGACCAGAGATAATTTAGAAGTTATAAATTCCCAAATTGCCCCCAACGGGAATCGAACCCGAGACCTCTCAGTTATAAGAATACAGTGCTGACCACTGCGCCAGAGAGGTTACGTACGTATTATACTAGGTAAATTTCTTTCATTTCACGAGGGCGCGTGGCTCATGGTTGTGTGTGTGTCGTATCCGTATAAGTATGAGCGAGAGCTTGCTCGCGCCTGACCGCTCCCACCTAGGCTCCTCACAGGCACGCACACTTACGCAATGTGCATGTACACGACGTAACCACAAGTAAAGCGCCTGTAACTTCGTGAGATAAACGTACTATATCTACAAATACTAGTATAATACTTAAATTTTGTATAGGACTAATATGTATCTTGTACGTATGAATTTTTGAAGCTTCATTGTGGAAGCACTGTATACATAGCATAGTTTTGTTACCTATTGTAAAATTTTTTTTTGAAAAGAGCAACTGCCGAGTTTCTTGCCGGCTTTTCTCAGCAGAATCTGCATTCCGAACCAGTGGTAGATTCATCGACGATTCAAAAGCACTTGTAAAAGTTTATTTGATAAAAAAATATTTCTATTCTATTCTATACTAGTATAACACTTAAATTTTGTATAGGACTATGTATCTTATACACTATTCGAAGGTTGTTACTAACAGAATTAACGAACCGATCGCTCTTAAATATCGACCCTTCAGAGTACAATGCTAATGAGGTAAGGGTCGTGAGGGCAAAGTGACCTCCCTTTGTAATGAGTCCCCTCAACTCAAAGCTTACACCGAATAGTTATACACTTACCTGTACAAGAATAATTCAAACCTAGCTACTAAGTACATACCAATCGAGTATTCATAAGGCCTTGTTTACACGGGCTAGTATTCGTCATTAGTATAGTCACTTAGTACCTACTAACTTGCACAGTGACAAGTGAGAAGTAACTAGCGTTGCCAGACGTCCCGTATTTCCCGGGACATCCCGTATTTTAGGCATTGTTTAAAATGTCCCGGCGGGACTGACTCTGTCCCGTATTTGAACCGTACTTCGTTTTTCATTATGAAATCGATCCAAGTATTTACACACGCAACGTTCGTAAAAAAGCGAATTGATCACCCGTTTTTAATTACGATTACTTATATAATTGTATTGATTTTTATAGATATGTTAAAACGAATAAAAATATGTTAAAACAAACTCGATCCTCGGAAAAATATAAAAAAATGACACTAAATAATTTTGTTTTTTTATTTGTCCCGGGTAAAAAACTGAAATCCCATATTTTTTGCCTATTTAACCATTTGTTCCTTATAGAATGAAAAAAAATCTGGCAACCCTAGAAGTAACCGTCTACACGTTGGTATTAGTAGAAAGGTATTAGTGATCAGTCGCCCTAACCAATGTTACAAAATCGCTTGGCGACTTGTCTTTGACGGCAGGGTGGTAACTAGCCACGGCCAAAGCCTCCCACCAGACCAGAGCAGAGACAATTCAAAAATTACAAATTCCCGAATTGTTCCCGCCGGGAATCGAACCAGTTATAAGACCACAGCGCTCACCACTGCGCCAGGGAGGTCGTCAAAAGATTTAAACTAGGCACTCGCAACAAAAATGAACTTTGCTATCTTGTTGAACAAATAACTATATCTATAGCTGCCGCCACGCGTTTCCTTTGACTAGAGCTCCAGATTGTAGCTTGTGAGCACAAGTTTTAATGGAACTGGGTGTCGACGCTAGATTACGTGGTCAAGAACTGAGATCGTGCGGGGAACGGCCCGTAACCTTCAATGTTATAGGGATATGAAATTCAAAGCTTCTTACTTGTAGCTCTCTTCGTAGTTTCAACAACGAATAAGTGTTATAATTTAAGAAAGGTATGAACCAGGTATAAACGGACATAATTTTAGTATTAGGTAGGTTAGGCAGGTATCATTAGGTACATTTTGTGAACTATTAAGCTATTGCATAGCTTCTATCGCGGGCCTTGAGCGTGGAGACCGAATCCAGAAATTCCGTAACGAAAATAACCTGACATGGGACTCCTCTCACCGCTAGATTGCGTTGATAAAAAATGCTATGCAATAGCTTTACCGCGGCAGTCCCCGAGTGCCACACGTCTTTTTTAATTTGAATTTGTATTTTCTGCTCATTGGTAATTGATTGTTTACTTTTTCTATGTAAACCGTACTACAGTAGAATCCCGATTATCCGAACATCGATTATCCGAACATCCGATTATCCGAACTCATTCGTGATCACTCAAAAGACGTGATTCATTACGTCAAAGATCAATAACAAGTTATTTCCAACCAAAATTTTAAATTACATAGGTACTTTGTAATTCATTTGCTTTGAAATCGATTATCCGGATTTTCGATTATACGGAATACCCCTGGTTTTAATTGATCCGGATAATCGGGATTCTACTGTACTTATATTGTTTCAATTATTATAATATTACCTAAATATTCACTTTTTTGAATCAAAAGTAGCAAGTAATTCTTCAAAAGTGAATTAATAATTTGTATGTCATCATTGATCCTTAAAAACTTAATTGGGCATCGTCTAGTGGAACATAAATGGTATAATTTTATTTTCATTCTTTGTTCTCACAACATGTGTGCCGTCGTGCGATTTTCGTCAAACTTATACCTTAGGCGTTGTCCTAATACAACGCGAATGCGCGATCATCGCAAGTTCGCGCGAATTTTACTCGTACGAACGCGCGATCAAACATACTGATCTCGAATAGGTGTCCTAATAGGCATTCGCGCGATGGAATGAAGCGCAGTGGAACCCGCGGCCGCTCGCATCACTTATTCGCGCGATGATCGCGCATTCGCTTTATATTAGGACAACGCCTAATACTTGCAAGCTCGTGAAGATTCATGCTACCTCTGGATGAAGCTACAGAAACAGCTAAACACAACGCCGTGAACGTAACATCAATCTCAGTGATGCGCAAACATAATAGGCATTATCTCGCAAACGAATACTTTTTCTCTCTGCATTTTTTCTCGTCTACAGCTCTCTTAGCAGTATCGAGCATAGCCGCTAGATGGCGTTGACACTCCTTTCGTCATTAATTCTCCTAGGTCATTCACGCAAAATTGGCCCTTATATCTCCTTAATTGGTTTAGAGACCTTATCTTTAAAACAATTAAGGAGGTATAAGGGCCAATTTTACCATAAAATAAGTCTTATCCGAGCGTAAATATATCTTGGCCGATTAAACAATACAAAAACTGTCAAAAAGCCCAATTTAATCCTTGATTAAGCTTCACTCTACGCTGTTGCCGAGTAATCAGAATCAGAAAAATCTTTATTGGCAGCTATAAACACACAAAAGTACAAAATAAGTCAAAATTAAAAAAAAAAAAAAAGTTATGGTAGGTATTTAATCGGCACTTAATGGAATATATTACGCAGGTTTTGTCACAAATATTATGCAGCGTTTTCCATACGATATTGCATTTACGCATACGATTGGGCGCACCGAAGCGTTTTCGCGCGACCACCTCAAAGGGAATAATATATTCCGAGAGGCCTGGCGGCTGTGGATTTTATTGAAAGCCACTCGAGCGTACAGATTTCAATCCTTGCTAATACTACTTATATTATAAATGCGAAACGGCGGATCTGCATTTTATCAACTTTTCAGTACGGCCATTTGAAATAATTTCCAATGTTGTGTTATCATAACCTTTTAAATAAAAACTCTGTAGAATTAAAATGGCTCTGTTTTAAAATACTTGCTAAACAACTGGGTGCCTGGAGCACTTCGACCATCCGTTGTGCCAGATCTTTTTTCCACGTACTTTGAAACTGTGGAACCAACTTCCTGCGACGGTGTTCCCACTGAATTTCAACATGGGGTTATTCAAGGGGCGGTCCAACAAATTCCTAAAAAGCCGCCAACGCATTGCTGGTGCCTCAGGTGCTACAAATGTTCATGGGCGGCGGTAATCACTTAACATCAGGGGACCCGCCTGCTCGTTTGCTCGCTAAAAATATATTTAAAAAAAAACAAATAACGGTTGATTATTTAATAAATATGCCAAAGGGTCATTTTTGACCCTATAAAGGATTTCTGCAGTTTACGCAGACGACAAGATGGTGTTGCTAGTTTTTGATTTTGTATATAATATATATATAGGTTCTGTATCACGTTTTTGTTTATAGAGAAGAAATTTTATTTAAAAACTATGTCATGAAACAAAATATTCATCTCTATAAAAAGAAAAATAAACAACAATATTGTAAACTTAAGTATATTTTAAACAAACTTATCCTTTAACTTAAAGACTATAATGCGATCCAAATAATAATAAAAATTTTAGACCGCCATTTTCTATTTCACGTAAGTTAAACCACAGATTAGTCAAAGAAGTATAATTACTTAATTATAATGTCGTCCCGACCGATCCAGCCACAACACACAGCCAATCTCCAGAGATTAGCCATCTGCGCGGGAGATATTATAGTGCACAAGTGTGTGCGCAAACACAGGTGCACTCTCTATTAACTCACATAATCCGATGGGACAGAAATCCGACACGACCGGAAAGAGCTCAGGCAAAGAAGTAAGCTGCTAAGGTATAATAAGGTATAAGGCTATATGACGTTATTAGAACGAAGCTTGAATACCTTATAATCCAGATTTATGTACTAGATGTAGCTACTACTCCTTTATATCCAAAATATATATTGCGATCCTAGTATCACCATTTAAAATCTTTTTTAGCGTAATTTGATTTATACAATCTATTTTATTAGTAATGTAAATTTACACTGGTGTGTACACATGTATGAAACATAAAATGGCAGAAATATATAGAAAATGGCTGCTAAAGGCTGTTTGACATTCCTATCGTTATCTCAATCGCATTTTTAATTGATATATTATCCTAAATCAACGTACCCTCGGCTCGGATGTACTGCCCTATATCCAAAATACATATTGCGATCCTAGTACCGCCATCTAAGATCATTTTTATCGAAATTTGATTTATACAATCTATTACTAATGTATGGTTACACTGAGCAAGACAGAAATGTAAAATGGCGGAAATAGAAATGTAAAATGGCTGCTAAAGGCTGTTTGACATTCCTATTGTTATCTCAATCGCATTTTTAATTGATATATTATCCTAAATCAACGTACCCTCGGCTCGGATGTACTGCCCTATATCCAAAATACATATTGCGATCCTAGTACCGCCATCTAAGATCATTTTTATCGAAATTTGATTTATACAATCTATTACTAATGTATGGTTACACTGAGCAAGACAGAAACGTAAAATGGCGGAAATAGAAATGTAAAATGGCTGCTATTTCAATCGCATTTTTAATTGATATATTATCCTAAATCAATGTATCTTCGGCTCGGATGTACTCCCCTATATCCGCTTGGTGGAACGCGATGGTGGCTAGTGGGTCGGCGTTCCTGCACTCCGCGGTGGAACGCGCCACCACGCCGAAGCCTATAGGAATATCTGACATCGTGTTTATTACTACGCCTTGGTGTTTCGGCGTGTTCTCTGTTATCCTGCCTAGACCTGAAATAGATGAAGGTTCTGATTCAATAATTTTTTCTTTATTCGATAACAAGATAGCCCTTGACTGTGATCTCACCGGATGGTAAGTGACGATGCAGTTTAAGATGGTAGCGGACTAACTTGGAAGGGGTATAGCAGTGTAAATTCAACCCATACCCCTAATCTGTTTCTACACGCCATCATGCTGGAACGCTAAATCGCTTTTTTCAGAGACATCGATGCTATCATGCTTTTTATTACAGAAAGACGAGCTGGCCATAGAATTTTTAAAAACCTTTCTGTAGGTTTTTTTAACTACAAAAAAATTAAAGAAACTATAAGTAATCCTTACCACTCTTAATAACATGGTGTCCATACAAAAATTGTTGCTCAGCTGAAGGCTTCAGCCATATCTTGAATGGTGCGTATGGTGCTATATATGTTAGCGCTGTTATATGTAACCTGTAATGCACAAAATGATTTATTATGACAGGAGGAGATCTAGAATAGATTTATAAAAATTAAAAATTGTAACAAGCAATGTGGCATCCCTAATTTCTTAAGAGCTCCATTGTAACATGTTCAAATTCAAATTCAATTTGCTGTTCAAATTCGCTGTTGATTTTCATAATATAAATAAATAAATAAACATGGGGTCTTGGAAAAAGTAGATTGACAACTGTAATGTGTCGCTACTGCCTACTAGATGTTGCTAACAGTTGCTATAAAACTGATTGAAAAAGTAGATATATATTACTAATTTCGTGGCTGACATGTGGTTCAATTTGGCCATAGACCATAGTGTAACGGTTAACAACTCGGGGCGCAATTCCCGAGAGCTGTGGGTTTGAATCCCGCCGGCCTCAGTATTTTTGATATGTATTTATAAATCTATTAGGATATTTCCCTTATGTATAGGTTAATACTTTAATAAAATAAAAAAATTGGAGATCTATGTCCAGTAATGGGCCACTTAGAGATGCTTGAACTTGCATAAGAATTCACTTTTTTTTTAAATATTAGCCTTCTCCTCTCTTCTCCCCTCCAAATAAGCGAAAAGCTTGTTTTAGTTTGCCTCAATTTACAAAAGTTATATAGGTACCTGAATTTGTTAGTCTTAGTGAACTTTCCAAAGCACGTCCCTGCAGACACTAGATGGTCAGGTTTGACTGTCTGGGCGAGTTGCAACAACCTTTCAGATATGTAGTATACCCTGTCTTTCTTTTCTCTGAAGCAGTACGTGCCATCTGGTCTGTCTATTAGAAGTTTAACGTTGACTCCTATACTGAAATGTAATAATGAAAAATGTATTTTTTTTAATACATTACACGCACACGCATGACCATTACCACACCTGATGGAAAGTGATGATGTGGTCTAAGGTGTAACGCGCTTGCCTAGAAGATGCCTATTCACTTTTGTTTTAAAGATACCCAAATTGTACCTGTTAGGAAACACAGATCTTGGAAGAGCATTCCAGACCCTAGCCGTGCGAATCAGGAATGAACACTTAAAGCGCTTGGTAGGTGGAATATCAACGACGTAGGGGTGGAAGCTCTTCCTAACTGCTCTTTCTATTTAGTAACTAGTTGATACCCGCAACTTCGTTGCTTTAGCTAAACTCCTGGTGTTAGCTAAGTGTATACGCTCTCTATTGGTTATAATTTATAATGCATTCAAGCAGCACAACCACCATAGTTTTAGAGAATCAGAGGTGATTGTGCTTGTCTCACTGATGCAACTATATTCAAAAGTTAATAAATTGTTCTTTACTTACTATTTTGTTAACTTTTCAAATAGTTTCCTTGTCCTGTCTTCTGATAATACCTTCATTTTAATTTAGCTTAAATTCAAATATTTGAATTTAAAAACACGTGGGGACAATCAGCACAATCCAATTCAAAATATTTAAGAAAATGACATGTGGATATGACAATCACACCGACAGCTCTTGACATTAGACATGACACTGACAGTGACATTTAAACTTATCATTGACATCTTCGTTTTTTAACGTACGTAGATAGATAGTCCATTTGGTGTTTAGCATTTCTTTTTTTCCTGATAACAATCACGCAGTGGAAGTCTGAAAAGAAGTGAAAAGATTACAATTAATTATTAAATCAAATATTATTGACAACTTTGCCACCACCAATTTCTTCAGGGTTACCAAAAGTTTTGACAAAGAAACCAAGAGTATTGAACCATCATAAATGCTCTAAGGATGAAAGGAATAAATTGCCACATCTCTTTTACTCTGAAAGGGGTAAAATTTTATAAAATTATTACTTCGCAGTATATCTATAATAATAATCTGTGGACTAAGTTTCAACCGTTTCTGAACGTTGCTATTGGGGGAATTTTATGTATCTGTGCAGTGCGGCAAGAGATGAATGTACGAATGAGGAAAATGGAAATCTCCGCAAATCACTCTTCGTTCATTCCCGTCATTATAAACTCATTCAATTTCGTCTCGGCTTTGGTGACGTACCTACTGTGGTAAGTACTAAGTTTATACCTCGCTTATTTACGATATAGTTTGACACATTATTCATAATATATTCCACAATCTAAGAAAAGTTACAGTAAATGTAGTTTTAGCCACAACCGCAGTAAAGTTTTCTTAGATATATTAGTTTCACATAAGTTTCTCACATCTGTTTTATTTTACGACCCTGACAGAAGTGGTCACGTGATAACAACAAAAATACTTTACTTTGTCCTAAACTTTTTACGAATTTCAGTAAAAATTATATTAATATTTAGGTAGATACATATTCTTTATGAAACTTAAATCATCAGAATTTTTTAACATAATGTTTAGAGGAGTTTTTATGAATTTCAAATTCCTTTATGTTTAATGTTATTTTATAAATTGACTACTTTATGCATTAGGTTTCCAAACTTTTAAGTCCCACACTCAGACCGAGAGTTTTTTTATTAAGTACCTTTTTTTATTTCGACTGGGCTGTGACTGATTTGCCTCTCGATTAAAATGTTTTACGTAAATTTTGAAAATGAAATACCTATTATGTTACGTTTAGTTAATGTATAAAAAATAATGTACTTAAATAGGTAAATATATACTTTCTTAGGATTCCATAGTGAAACAAGAAAGTCAAGTCTATTTTTCACAATACAAACAAGGTTTTGTGGGATCACAAAAGTGCAAATGCTTGTAAGATTTGCCATTTGTCTACAAATGTAATGGGTGACCAGATATTTGTCTGTTACAAGTTATTACGTAAGCACATTTACATTTATTCTAAACTAGCTGATGCACGCGACTCCGTCCGCGTTAATTTAGCTTTTGAAATCCCACGGAAACTCTTTGAATTTCCGGGATAAAAAGTAGCCTATGTCACTCTCCAGGTCCTCAACTATACCCATCCAAAAAATCATGTCGATTCATAGCTCTGTTCAAGCGTGATTGAAGCACAAACAAACTGACAAAAAAAACACACTTTCGCATTTATAATTTTTGTAAGGATAGTAAGGATGCCATTTTGTTCTGTTTTTTTTTTGGATTTGCCAATTGAAAGGGTACTGTTCTAAATTAGGCCGTTTAATTTTTTAACGACACTTGATGAGGAAAAGCTATAAATGTTTCGTTCGAAATATTTTGGTTTTTATTCATACGGGTATAAAACGCGTTTTGGATTGCAAAACTAAAATGTTCAGACAGCCAAAATATATACGTAAGTATGTATTTTGTAGTAAATTGTATTTCGGGCGTTCACTTTGAGTTCGACGCATGTTACCGCTAAAGCTAAAATGGATTGGTTGACGTCACAGGCAGATACATAAGGTTTTTTAGTGTTCGGTCGATTATGGATTTGCTTTCTCAATAATTGGTTAATAGTTAGGTAACTATTGCTCTTGTTAGGGTTCCGTAGCCAAATGGCAAAAAACGGAACCCTTATAGATTCGTCATGTCTGTCTGTCTGTCTGTCTGTCTATTTGTCTGTCTGTCCGTCCGTATGTCACAGCCACTTTTTTCTGAAACTATAAGAAATATACTGTTGAAACTTGGTAAGTAGATGTATTCTGTGAACCACATTAAGATTTCCACACAAGAATAGAAAAAGAGAATAGAATTTTGGGGTTCCCCATACTTAGAACTGAAACTCAAAAATTTTTTTTTTTCATCACACCCATTCGTGTGGGGTATCTTTGGATAGGTCTTCAAAAATGATATTGAGGTTTCTAATATCATTTTTTTCTAATCTAAATAGTTTGCGCGAGAGACACTTCCAAAGTGGTAAAATATGTGTCCCCCCCCTGTAACTTCTAAAATAAGAGAATGATAAAACTAAAAAAATATATGATCTCCATGAAACTTCCACCAAAAATTGGTTTAAACGAGATCTAGTATGTAGTTTTTTTTTAATACGTCATAAATCGTAAACCGCAATTGCTGCTACGGAACCCTTCATGGGTGAGTCCGACTCGCACTTGGCCGCTTTTTTTTAAATTGGTGCGTTTCATCTTCATCGCTTTCAGTCAGATTTGTATCATTTTATGATTGTATGTATTTACTATGAAGTAAAGCGAATTCACTCGTTAAAAAATAAAAAGAATATCTTCTAAAGAAGTTTATGCCCGCGGGTAATTCCCTCGGGAGCTCTGATTTTCCGGGATAAAAAGTAGCCTATGTCACTCTCAAGTAGGGTTGCCAAATTTTTTTCAGCTTATAAGGGACAAATGGTTAAATGGGCAAAAAAATACGGGATATCAGTTTTTTACCCGGGACAAATAAAAAACAAAATTATTTAGTGTCATTTTTGATTATTTTTTATATTTTTCCGAGGATCGAGTCAGTTTTAAAATTGTCATTCTGACACTAATACTATCATTGGTTGATGCGGGCTGCGAGTGCAAGTTAGTAGCGAGACGAGTACGTTTTACGAACGTTGCGTGTGTGAATATTTAGATCGATTTCATAATGAAAAACGATCTACGGTTCAAATACGGGACAGAGTCAGTCCCGCCGGGACATTTTAAACTATGCCTAAAATACGGGATGTCCCGGGAAATACGGGACGTCTGGCAACCCTACTCTCAAGGTCCTCAACTATATCCATACAAAAAATAACGTCGATCCGTACCTCTGTTGCAGTGTGATTGCAGGACAAACCAACAAACAAACACACTTTCGAATTTATAATATTAGTAGGTAAGGATTTTGTATGTAGTCAAGTTTTTCAGCAACTAATTCGCTTTCCGGAGTTTGACCAATTACCATACTAGAATGAGTACTTCCCGTATTCGTACATTCAACTTCCAAATACCCGGTTATCTGAGGAAATACTCCGTACACCCATTTAGTGAAATTTTCATCAGACATTATTTTCTTTAACCTCACTAATTGTTGGAACATTTATCACCGGTAAAATAAATATTAACTTCAATCTGAAGCAGCTGCCAATGTTTATTTTTAGAACTACTCTCAATACTTTCCTTAAAACAGCTGTAGGAACTCAGTTCGTTCCTGTTTTCATTTTATTTTCAAGTAGCACGTGGCGACTTTGTCAATGTTTCAGGATGTTCAAATTCGAAACCATTTTTCATCCATTCACCTGAAATAAAAAAAAATAGATTGTTGACAGAATTAAAAAAAAAACATATTACACTCTGACACTTTACATTTAGCATGTCGTTGACAAGAACCAAGAACCCATAAATAAAAAAATCAAAAAAAATCTATCAAAAATCGCTCAACGCGCCTTTTAAGAGATATTTCTTAGTGGATCCTTTATTTCTTGGTGAAATGTTATTGAAACTGAAAGAAACAGCTTCTGACATTTTTTGGAAGAAATCTTATGTAGTTGCCAGCAGATCTTTCACAAAATGTAAAATCATTCCCTTTATTGCAACGAAATTTGCCAAAAAGGTCGCCCCTGTACCCATTTAAACCTGATTAAGTCACCAACAGTGTAAACCAGGTTAATTTACGACAGGCCACTCCCAAACTGCCGTGATCCAGTTCAAGGAACACTTACGTTAACCGAGGGCATCGCCGAAATTAACAAATTCACTTCATACTTACGTATGGAAAGTCTGTTTACTGTCCATTTTGTATATCTTCTTTTTTTTACGGCCTTTACGACTAGCAAAGTTTATAGAATACTAGAAGATGTCCGCGATTACGTCCGCTTGGATCAAGGTTTTTTTGATTCCCTCGCAAACTCCTAAATTTTCCGGAATAGAAAGTAGCCTATGTGTTAATCCGGGGTATAATCTATCTCCATTCCAAATTTCAGCCAAAAATACACACACACACAAACACAAACTTTCGCCTTTATAATATTAGTGTGATAATAAACAAGTTTTTTACTCAAATATCGTAAAGTGAATCCATAAATACTGGTTTGGAATCCCGTTACAACCGATAAGAATCAGCAAGAAATTAGGTGGTTAATAGTCAGCTGGGTACACTCCTGTATTTATTTATTTGGTCTGCTAACGGACACTTACAATACATACATTTAAATTAAGACATTCTAAAATTAAACCTTGCTAACCGTAGTGACCACTTAAAAGTAAACACAACATTTCCAGAATTTGTTTGGCATAATAGGTCGGTGAGTTCCCAGAATCCAGTACAACTCTAATAAGAGATATGGATTCTTATGTTTAAAAGTGGATTCTTAGGCTTCTTTGCAACCTATCTCTGTATTGTAGATATTCTTTTTTTTAATAGTGTTAGCAATACCAAAACTATACAGCTCCTTATCTAATTAAATAATTTGACAACATTCTCCGAAACGATATTGTCCATTGCGTGAATTCTAAGTACCTGTAGTCGAAAACCTTTGTTGTATTATCAGCGATAGCTGGAGGTCGCAACGCGCCGAGCCCATGGGAGTGTCTGAAATTAATCTATTTATTGTAATTGACGACACTCCTTGTTTATAAATGCCCAAAAGTTTGTACACGCTCATTACAAACAAAGAGAGTGTCTGCAGGGTGAGCATGGGCAGAAGACAATTTTATCCATTGCCAAGAGATAAAATTATCTTCTCCCTATGCTAAAGCCGAGGACCGGACAGAGTGGAAGGCTATAGTTACAAAGACGAAGGCACTTTCATACGGATACGACCTTCAGCAATGAGGAAAGCTGCAAACAAGCACTTTCACCAACAAAGAGTTTAGAGGAAAAGACTCGGCTAATAAAAATAGTCAAAAGAGTTCACTCAAGCAGTGGAAGTGGTGTTAAAGCAGATATCAAAACTCTTTGTTAGTGGAAGTGTAAATCTATACATATATTTTGTCTACATAGACAGAGTCCGTTCGGAAAGTAGTCTACATGAATTAAATAATTTCAAAGTTTTCCCGTACGTACCTATACCAATTTCCTCTGTCTCTATTACATTGTTTTCCTAGTATTGCACAGGATATACTAGTAAAGGATTGCAACATATTTACTCATTTGATGTTTACGACTATGCACAGTTTGGCTGCGTTTCAATTTATTCTACTGAATAAGTATTGAACGGAACCATCAGACTTTGATATACTATAACTTGTTATCTATACCGACTTCCAAACAAATATAAGTACTTTAAATAATACTGCATCCATCTACAAACTAAACTTAATTTATAGATCTTCAGTAAAGTTATTATTTTCCTCGAACATTGCGGAAAGCTTGGCATTAATTTCAGACCTGTCAGTTAAGATTTTATTTCACTGGGTTTAGGGTTTTGTAGTGTAGTTAGAACTTTATCTTATCAATCTTTATTTATCACGCCACTCACTAAAATGCTAACAGCGTTTTCTAACAATGATTCACAATTCTGCCGTCGTAATTGAAAACACAGTAAGTTAAATAGAAGTTACATTTAAGTTACTGTGTTTTCAATTACGAGGGCAGAATTAGTATTCATTAAACGTGAAATGCATAAGAAGTACCTGACCTTCAACGGTCAATTTGCCTATTTACCGTATTCGAGAGACAACAGAGAAGATAAGATTGATTGCTATCCGTACATTATTGTTATCAGTGCAAGGAGAATAATATTCACGATGTAATATTATTATTAGTATCATACCATGGATGATATAGCCACTATATGTTTATTAACTCATAACTTCAAAAAGCTAACGGGTAAAGTACGGACCTTAGGTGTGGACAGAAAACTAAAAAGTGCTCTACCTGTCTGTAAAATTCCAGTCAAAAATGTTTAACTACTTGTATGGATAGAGAGTACCTACGTTGTCACAGAGTTTAGGATTGTATTCAAGAGACTAGATTAGAAGCCAATAAACTGATTAAATTACACAGGTACTTACTGCAATACAAACTTATCAGTAAAAATCGGTTATACCTACAGAGTATCAGTTTTACGCTACAACATTTCTACAAATATCATAACAGATGCTTGTCGATTATAGATTATTGCGTTAAAGAAGTTAGGAGTAACTTTGTTTCAATCGATTTATTACGAGTTGTTCAGCAAAACTCTGAACATTAAATTGCAAGAGTTTATAATACTGGTTAAACATTGACCTTGTTGCATAGTGGGTTGTTGGGGTCCCAACCCCAAGGTGCTGGAGTGGCGACCCCGCACCAGAAAGCGCAGTGTTGGCAGATTTCTTCTAGGTGGGCCGACAACAACAGACTATTAGCAGCGAACCGATGCAATTTCGAGACCAGTAGAAGTACATGCAAGAGACCTTGCCCCTTTAAAGCTTAGCCTTGTTTGTTTGGCCGTTCATAAAATCCAAACAACGCCTTTTTATTTGATAACTCCAAATTAAAATAACCAATTCAAGCGATTATTATACCTAACTGTTCTTGAACGCAATGTGGAAAAGCAATCTACGTCACCAGTGACTCAATAACGAATCTCATTCTTTGTTTCAGCTCATATAAACAAACACGCTTCGCGCCGCGGCTATTTCGAGTGGAGTGAGTGAACTGTGATAAAGTGCGGTAGACTTCCGTTTGTGAAAACAATGTCTTTTTACTACCCGAAAAACTTTCACGCCAACGGCTGGGGGTGGCATAGAAGCGCGAATGCTGCAACTGCGGTCAGAGGGTTCTTATCTAAAGAAAGAGGGGACGAAGGTAGCTCGGAGCCGCTAATTGGTAATGGCAGCCTGTACCCTACACTGCCTTCTGAGGAAGATTCCTTCTTTACTGGGGTGAAGTTGTACCCTGCCCTTCCCGCTGAAGAGTATGAAAGTGGAGCTGTAGAAGAAGTTGTGGAGGAATCCTGCGCGGCTGTGAATGTTAATTTGGTGGTATGTTATTTTGTGATAATAAGTAATTAATTAATTTAGGTACTCATTGGGGTGAAGGCCCTGCCTGCCTTAGAGTTCTCCGTAATATTCTCAAAGGTGTGTGATGTCTGCCAATCCGCATTTGACGAGCGTGGCGGACTATGGCCTAAACCCTTGTAATTCTGAGGTGAACGGTATCCTAAAGTAGGCGATAGGTAGAGACACTAATGATGGCGATTAATTAACATATGAATTTTTTCCAGTGCCTCTGAATTTATAAATTATTTTCGGTATTTTTTTAAATATTCAGCACGACAACCAGCAAGTAAATCCCTTTTTAATGTCCCTTCTTAATTTCTCCCGGAAAATTTAGAGATAAAATTTCTAATTCAAATAATATTTGAATGGTCATGGACTAGAAAATAATCTAAATATGATATCACCGATAAGTGCAATCTCGTCTACTAAAACCACACCAAAACCTTCCGCTTGGTCGCTCACTTTGTTTATTTATGTTAACGGATGAGCGATGTTGTATACAGGTAAAGAAATCAAGGTTTTGAATCTAGTCAATCTATAAAATTCAGTGCATAAACAGTTATTTACAGTTACTTATTTACTCATTTTAATGAAGAATCATGACGACTAAAGTCTTCGAACAGTACGTGTTGCCATTGATGGTAACTTGGTCTCTAACTATGGGCATGGGCGCAGAATAGATAGTAGGTACTGACCAGGGGCCTCATAAAAAAGCTCTGATTCACTCAGGAGATGATGCTCGGTGTTTCTTTATCGATGAAAGCAGAAATGATAATATACGTAGGACCATAATCACTGACATAAGTTGTAGGGGTTGTAAAGCGGAAATTACTGGGGAGATAGACAACATTAGACGATTTTTAGGGAACCGCTGTTTACTAGTGGGACAAATCACAAAACTTGTTTATGCTCTACTCTCTACAAGAAATCTATATCTCTCCCATGATAGGCCTCCTAGTGTGGGCTTCACAGATAATATTATGTGCTAGAGAAACCGACATTAAAATCGGTCGTAAGTGATACAATTTTATCTATTTTACCTAGCGTAAGCAAAAAAAATGTTAGTAAGTATCATCAAAATGCGTTTAGCCTTTCTCTTCTAATTGTTAGTATATAAATACATTATCATATCTCTACAAGAGACCATCAACCAATAGATTCCCACTTGCGGTTGTGGCGCCGGGCGGAAGGCGCGTATTAATGGCAGGACGCTATTAAAATTCACACGATGGTTTTCCGAATAATAAACTTGCAATGCAGCGTACAAACAACTTATGATATGGCTCTGAACTGTCAAAGCACTTATTATACCTACTTCTCGTGACTAATCAGGGGCTTTCGACCTAATCCGCTATAAGATACTGAATCACGATATGACGTAGTAGGTAATACACAGCTCTGCAGATTTTGGCGTTACGGAATCTGTCGTTGATGAAACTGGTTTGTGATTGTTACGCTTGTCAGAGACCATAAAAATGAGGAAATTCTCACGAGTTTTCAATTGGATAAACCAATTTTTTTACTGTGTATGACCTGATTTGGACGTTCTTGAACCTGAGCCAAAGGAATTGGTAAATTTTCTACTGATGCCCGCGACTTCGTTCACGTGGATTTAGCTTTTAAATTCCCTCGGGAACCCTTTGTTTTTCTGGGATAAGAAAGTAGCCTATGTCACTCTCCAGGTCCGCAACTATACCCATGCAAAAAATCACGTCGATGCGTTGCTCTATTGCGGCGGAATTGAATCACAAACCAACAAACAAAGATACTTTAGCATTTATATTTTTTTATTATTAGTAGAGATAAATGTCCTTTGAATTTTCGCTCCTACTAGAATCTCCCTTGTAGTATGTGACAATACAGTCTAAGATGGAAGCGGGTTAACCTGAAAGCGCTTTGGCAGTTTTCATTAAACTTTTACTCCTATGGGTTTCTTCGGTACATCGTGCGGGCATTTCTCTATCTTGGATTGATTCAGCTTTCGACTTTTCGCACTGCCATAATATCTAGGAATAGGTACTTGTCTTCTTATACATCTCAAATATCGTGTAGGAAGGGAACAACTGTGTTCATCCAATTGGTTTCTAATTACCTGAATCGGGGAACGCGTACGTCTGTTGTGGGCTTAGTGGGTTTGTACAGTTTAAATATAATATCTCCCATGCCATGTGTTCCCTTGGGCGACATTTTTAGCCTATGACGTTGCTTTCCCTTTATATCACCTCTAGTAATACGTTCACGACGAATATGTACTATTTTACTGTTAACTGGCTGTTACAATTGACTTCTTCTTTATCAACTTATAGACGTCTGCTGGACATAGGTCTCTTGCATGGACCTCCACAGGACTTGCACTTGCGCCGCCTGAATCGAGCGACTCCCTGCGACTCGTTTGATGTCGTCGGTCCACCTCGTGGGGGGTCTGCTAACACTGCGCTTCCCGCGGTGCCCCCTGCTGGTCTACTAAAACACTACAAAGTCAAAACGAGACATTGATATGTCAGAGCATATTTGTGTCTCGTTTTAACCTCTATCTTGAGTCTGAGCTGAGTCAGAGCACGCTCTATAGATCTCAGCATTAGCCCCTGAATTCTACGCTATTTGTATATTACATAATCTAGGAAAGTGGACCTCTTCTATCAGTAACCTAATAGATTTATAAACACATATCAAAAATTCTGAGGCAGGCGGGATTCGAACCCACGTCTCTCTGGGAATCGCGCCTGAGTGTGTTAACCGCTACACCACGGCCGAACCATACGTCAGCCACGAAATTAGTGATATGTATCTACTTTTTCAATCAGTTTTATAGCAACTGTTAGCGACATCTAGCTATATTATATTATGTGTTTATAAATCTATTAGGTTATTTCCTTTAAGTGTAGGTTAACACTTCAATAAAAAATTAAAAACTCTATCAGTAAATCTAAATTTTGTATCATTATTTCTCCATGCTTACCAGGATGCGGTAGAGCAAGTAGAGGTAAGAAACTTTTAATATTCATTATAAAAATGCCCTAATTTCACTCTAGCCTCTCTCTTTTCGAAGTTAAATGCAATTAAATATAATATCATTTTTGTTTGGTGGGAGGCTTTGGACGATATGAGCCGAGTTTCTTGCTGGCTCTTCTCGGCAGGAAAGGCATTCCGAACCAGTGGTAGATTCATTGACGATTCAAAAGTGCTTGTAAAAAGTTTATTTGAATAAAAAATATTTCTATTCTATTCTATGATGGTAACTAGCCACGCCCAAAGCCTCCCACCAGACAAGAGACAATTCAGAAATTATAAATTCCCAAATTGCCCTCGCTGGGAATTGAACCCGAGATCACCCAGTTATAAGACAGCGCTCACCACTGCACCAAGGAGATCGTCCTTTATAGTTGCAGTTTTTAAAACTTTTATCCTCTTTCATAAAAAATATTAACGTTTATAAAATCATAGGTCACTTGAAATCCTTTAAAAACTTTATGCAGGGTTACATACCTCGACTCTGTAAGGTCATCTGCAAAACCTCAGTAACTCGTCGGCCGTCTGGCGCCAGCCCTATATGGAATCTTTTATATAACACACGAATTCGGTGATCTTGTTTTGCTATCGATTAAGAATCTTTCAAGAGAACGAAGTACAAAGCCCGTAACGTTGTTGCACGTATGCAGGGGACCTTTTGAAGTAGGTGATTAAGTATACATAGGTGCTTAATTAATTTTTTTTTAATTTAATTAAGTAATTGTATGTCGTCCTTCTTCTTTTCAAACCACATGCTATAATACCGCATTTTGGATATCATACGCGAATTTCTCTGTGAATTTAGTGGGGCAAGTTCGTAATTTCCTTTGAATTATTAATTAAATAATTCCATAAATTGCTTTAAATTTTAAAATGAAATACTTACCATTTTCAGTAGTTACTTCTTACGTTACTCTTACTAATAGTATAGACATAATATATATATATCCATAGATTTTTAATTGACTAGGTACGAAAAAATACCTTGAAAAAGGTTTGGGAAACATTGGCCTAAAAGTTCGTCATGGTCTTGCCACACTTATGACTGTACCTACCACAGGTACCTACGTATATTTCGACTCTTCTTATTTTTTTTTAAGATTCATTATCATAATTAAAATAAACGCGCATAAAATAGTTTTAAACTTAAAGCGGTACATAGAACATGGGATAAAAATCAATGAACGAATGAAGTCTTACGTCATTCTTGGGTTGGCAAGAATCTCTGTCTATAATCCCACCGCGTTTAGTATACTATGATTTCTCATTCGCTCTTGTAGCGTTTCCGTAACAATGAAGTAGGAAGTTCCTTGTTTTCTAATTAGCCGTGTTATACGTTGTCAATTTTCGTGAGAGATTTTTGGGTACGGTTGTGTTGTTGATTTATCTTTTATTTTTAAGTAAAATTACGCGTTATTTTTATTAAAAAAATGTGGTAAATATCGTGGCAATATCTATTTTGTGCTGTGTGATATAATTATGAAACAAAAACTGTTATATATCCGAAATGTTTAAAGGTATTTTGTATACGTATTTTAAACGGTGTGACCTCATATATTTTTGTGTTGAGATTTTATTGCGATAGTAAGTGGTTAGAACACCCATAGAACCTTCAATTGTGCGTGCAGATAACCTTTCATATGAGTAACTAATGTAGAATGAACTACCTACGTCTAATGACCTACAAATGTACCACAATTTTAACTTTCTTTACTCCACCCATGCATGTTCTGTACACCTACTGTACCGGTGTTTAAATTTAGAACACAACTGATTTAAAATTATAAGTAAATTTTTGATCTTTTAGTATTACTTATTGAATTAGGGCATTTACCTAATTCAATAGGTAATACATGCAGAGATTTAAATTGTCATAGATGCATAGTTATGAACTATCTTCACTACATCATAGTAAAATACTGCCTCATCTCAATATCAAGGAACTATAGGGGCGGGTTGTAGAATTGAATAATATTGTTCACTATTTAGGATGTAAATAAACTATTTTATTTATTTATATTGTTAGTCATATCAGTTGATTTCCTTTAAAAAAAGAATATTACACTTATTTTACTAAAAAGTCAAGCAAAAAATAAAATAAAAACAATGAAATTTTTGCACAGATATAGTTAAAGGCCTAGAGAATCTAAATTATCCTTTTAATAATGGGAGAATGGAGCCTTTATCTGAGGTTTTTAATAAATTAACTCCACTCGTAGAAATGATAGGCAATGTTTTTACAGAGTCTGCTGCTGTGTCCAGTATTGGGTCAGAGATAGTTTGATATGACGATTAAATAATGTATTACACTAAATCCTTGTAGAGTACTTACTGTGAATTAGGGTTTTATAGTGTACTGTAAGATAATGAACCTACTTGACTACCTGTGAGCACATCATAGACAAGTATGTAAAAAATGCTGTGAACCAATTAGCGTACCACCAACTACTAGCGGCTATGATGTCATTTACTCAATAGTGTATTTATCTGCTTCCCACAGAACATATTATTCAGTATATTATGTTTGCTGATTCGTAGTGTTGTGTTCAATAGTATTTTTAACCGACTTCCAAAAAGGAGGAGGTTATCAATTCGGCCGGTATCTTTTTTTTTTTTTTCTTCATATAATATTTTTAATGGATAATGCAAAAGCAAATTACAAAATGTGTAAAGAATTTCTTTTCTCTAGTGTCTAGTGAGTTAGAGAAGGTTTTATTACATTTAATTTTTATATAGATAACATATTAAGAAAAAAAAAGTTTTGAACTCTTTGTTGTTTTGGGCGAATCAACAAATTCCTAAAAATCCTGCAGCACACTGGCAGTACCTCGCTGGTCCAAATGTTCATGGGCGGCAGTAATAATCACTTAACATCAGGTGACTAGCCTGCTCTTTAGTTCGCTATTTAAATAAATATATATTTATACTAGCTTTTGCTCGCGGCTTTGCTCACGTTAAGTTCGATTTTTCAAACCCCTATTTTACCCCCTTAGGGGTTGAATTTTCAAAAATCCTTCCTTAGTGTGCGCCTACGTCATAAAAGGAACCAACTGTAAAAATTTCAAGTTTCTAACTTCAGTAGTTTAGGCTGTGCGTTGATATCTCAGTCAGTCAGTCAGGACTTTGAATTTTATATATAGAGATCAAAATAACATTACATGCATGCATTGTTTATACAGCCTATTATAGGAAGAGGAAAATAATATGAGATTCTGATTACACACATTAACTAGCAAGTGTAATTATAAATAAATGAATCATTTTATCATTACTCATTTTATATACTTAAACAGTTATATATACAAATAAAATAACTTCCAGTTGTATAAGATCACAGCTTATAATAAGTATAATCCCTATATTGATTGATTTCAGTCCAAAATACATGATTTTTACTAGCAACTAATTTTTTTACAGTTTTTTCATTGTAGCATGGTGCGGGTGACAGGTCAATAGAAGTTAACTTATTTTGTATCATGATTGTGTAATCATAAGGTTTAAATTAAGAAAACCAATTTTCTGAAAAAGAATAGTCTCATTAGATCTTAACGGTTTGAATTTGAACCTTGATACTTACATAATATGGTGTAGAATAAGTTAAGTTCTATTAACCTGACAACCACACCATCCTAAAAAGAGAATAGAATAGAGTGGGATAGAATAATTTTTTATTCAAATAAACTTTTACAAAGTGCTTTCGAATTGTCAAATGAATCTACCACTGGTTCGGAATGCCATTCCAACTGATCCTATCTATCCTAGATCTATTTTGATAACACACAGCACAAAAAAATTGCCACATTTACCCAAATAATCTGCTAAAAAACTTTTCCCATTTCCCCAGTCAACCCCAAAAATGTCGTAGCAAAGAGTGAGACAGACTATACGTGTAGTGTATTAGTGTGAGTGAGACATGGCGGGGCAAAATGGCGGCGCGAATTTTGGCGGGCTTTTGCAAGGCGCCGGTCGGCAGCTGCTAAATCAAGGGGGGCAGGTGTTACTGCAATATGGGGCCCAGGCCATCGGGAATATTATCAACGAAGTATTCCAGAAAAAGGAGGTCGAGCATAAGCGGTTCTTGCCGAGCATTAAGAACTATAAAGTGGTGAGTATGCTAAGATAATTAATTATTTTAAGTCAGTAGTATAAGTATAAAGTATAAGTATATATAGTAAGTATAAAGCTAGCTTATCTACAACTCGCACCTTGAAAGCGAAAGTGGCACTATGTGGAACTTTTTTTTTAAACCATGTTTTCTAAATTAACTCCATAATTTACTGGCATGTTTTCAATACACAAATTAAATTAGATAGTCAAACTGATAAATGAAATTAATTGCATTCTTTTCTTCCAGTTATTTGCTAAGATATTGAACAAGAATGCTGCGTCAAACTTTAAATGATCATACTGAAAAATTTTTGTAAAACGCCACTTTTGTTTTAAAGGTGCGAACTTATCTAAGAGCCTTCCTTAGCTGTCTTAAACGGTAGACAAGTTTTTAATCCCCCATTGGAAAAAGAAGGGTGTTAAAAATTTGACATATGGATCTGTGTGTTTGTCTGTTCCCTCGTAGCTCCGTAATGAATGTACAGATTTTGTTCTAATTGAAAGCTAACATGATTGAGATGAATCCTAGCCATAATTTATGAATATCTGCTCAGGTGTTTGAAGATCATCAAGTCATTTCCGACTTGATTAAAGGATTTTACACACTTTCACTGGTACGATTGATATGGTGGGAGGCTTTGGCCGTGGATAGTTACCACCCTACCGTCAAAGACGTGCCGCCAAGCGATTTAGTGTTCCGGCACGATGGCGTGTAGAAACCGATTAGGGGTATGGGTTGAATTTACACTGCTATACCTCTTCCAAGTTAGCCCGCTACCATCTTAGACTGCATCGTCACTTACCATCAGGTGAGATCGCAGTCAAGGGCTATCTTGTCATCAAATAAAAAATAAAAAAAATGAAATTTGGTTGGGACAATGATCATCAATTCCTAAGTTCTAACATCTTTTAATCTTTCTTTTTCATGTCTTTCAATTGTATTAGCTGGATTATCAGGTTTGTGTTAAAATTAATTGGGTTTTTTAACAAGCAAAAAGTTTAAGGATTTTTTTTGTTTTTTATCCACGAACAAGTTAGCCCTTGTCCGCTTGCTTTCCTTAACTGATACGAGTTTTTCATATTTTTCATACATATTCGCGAGCGAAAAAAATTTTTTTTTTTTTTGTTTATAAAGATTTCGCATAGGATTACTAACTATTTCTTGCCGATCACATTTGAGAAACTCTACTTGTTTAACTGGCGACTTCGATTGGTCTTCCGGGTAAAAAGAATTTCAATGATTTCATTCCAATTCGATAGAGTACCAATGATTAATCAGTCTGTTGTTCCTTAGATACTCCTTACTGGTAAATATATACGAATTCCGCATATGACCTCAACTTAATAAACGCCGAACGGTATTCGATGAGTAAACTCGAGTAACCTTAAGCACCCACGTAGCACCAGGTTTATCGACTGAAATATTAATATACTAAACGTGAGATAATTTAATTTGAAAATTCAAGAATACCGTTACCGTATACTTAGGTACCAAAATTGTAAAAGGAGCGCTCATTTTTTTTTATTTTTATTCGGTGACAAGATTGATGTGTACTGCGATCTTACCTGACTGATAGTACCTACCTAAGTGACAATGCAGTCTAACTTAAGTCTAGTCTAACTTGGAAGGGGATACCCTTTTAATTAAACTTTAATCTGCAGTTTTAATTAAACCCATATCCCTAATCAGTTTCTATGCGCCATCGTGCAGGAACGCAATCGCTTGACATACCTACCTGACATCTTGTTACCCAGTTTCTGCTTCATCATCACATCCTCCTAAATCCTGGAATATTAAGAATCTAATAATAAAAAAAGACGTGTGGCACTCGGGGACTGCCGCGGTAAAGCTATTGCATTCTTTATCAACGCCATCTAGCGGTGAGAGGAGTCCCGTGTCAGGTTATTTTCGTTACGGAATGTCTGGATTCGGTCTCCACGCTCAAGGCCCGCGATAGAAGCTATGCAATGGCTTAATAATAATTTTGACGACCTCCCTGGCGCAGTGATGAGCGCTTTGGTATTATAACTGAGAGGTCTCGGGTTCGATTCCCGGCGGGGGCAATTAGGAATTTATAATTTCTGAATTGTCTCTGGTCTGGTCTGGTGAGAGGCTTTGGCCGAGGCTAGTTACCACCCTACCGTCATAGACGTGTCGCCAAGCGATTTAGCGTTCCGGCACGATGACGTGTAGAAACAGATTAGGGGTATGGGTTGAATGCAGACTGCCATACCCCTTCCAAGTTAGTCCGCTACCATCTTAGACCGCATCGTCACTTACCATCAGGTGAGATCGCAGTCAAGTACTATCTCGTCATCGCATAAAAAAAAATCTTGAGTCTGAGCTGAGTCAGAGCTCGCTCTATAGATCTCAGCATTAGGACTAAGTCTTCTCTATCACGACAGCGTCACGTACGGGAGCAATTATATGCTAATTGTAAACATTACGTATTATCATGTATTGGTTATGGTAAAATATGCGATCAACCCGCGCTACCAGATGACTCATGAACTCTATTTTGCCGCGATGTTGAGGCAATTCACTGAGATAGATCAAAGGATGCGTGAAACTAAACGGAACGTGGTTAAGAACTTCCAGATTGGCGTTTCTTTATACGTGACTAGCGGCCCGCTCCGGCTTCGCACGGGTATAAAATATCTAGCCTATGTCATTCACTGTTAATGGATGTTATAATACATATAAACCTTCCTCTTCAATCACTCTATCTATTAAAAAAACCGCATCAAAATCCGTTGCGTAGTTTTAAAGATTTAAGCATACATAGGGACAGAGAAAGCGACTTTGTTTTATACTATGTAGTGATGTACGTGATAGTTTTTTTTTTTTTTTTTTTCACTTTATTGCATAACGTGATGTAGGTAATATAGATACTTAGTCACAAATGGAAACTAAAGCAAATTATCTCTCAATCTAGAATAGAATGTTCTTTCATATTATTAAGTAGCTTTAACCCGCGGCTTCGCTCACGTTAGGTTAGATTTTTCAACCCCCCATTAAATCCCCTTTGGAGTTGAATTTTCTAAAACCCTTTCTTAGCGGATGCCTACGTCATAATATCTTATACATCGATATATCTATCTGTATGCCAAATTTCAGCCCGATGAGCCCAGATTTGAGCTGTGCGTTGATAGATCAGTTAGTCAGTCATCTTTTCCTTTTATATATTTATAAAAATATAAAGAATAAGATGTTTAGTTTGTTTATTCATTAAAATTAATGTAGGTATGACGTTGAAAATTTCTATCTATATATATAAAATTCAAAGGCCTGACTGACTAACTGACTGAGATATCAACGCACAGCCTAAACTACTGAAGTTAGAAACTCGAAATTTTTACAGTTGGTTCCTTTTATGACGTAGGCGCACACTAAGAAAGGATTATTGGAAATTCTACCCCTAAGGGGTTTAAATAGGGGATGGAAGTTTATATGAAACTCCGTCATTTTTCAAGCTATTTCCATCAAAGTTAGTATTTGAGCTATCAGTTAAAAATAAAGAAGTACGTGTGTCACAGTTTTTAAAAATTCCACCCCAAAACCTAATTCACCGCGGACGAAGTCGCGGGGGCAAAAGCTAGTTACCAATAAGTTTCATTATTTGTAACTTTGTAATAAACTTATTTACAACATTTACTTCCTTTCCTAGTACAGTTTCACATGTGACTTGGGTTTCAACGTCATTAACGATGAGAAGATAATCCTTTATGCGACCTTGTTGCAACAATTCCAGTAATTGCTCAATTGGGGATTCTGATCTGAGAGAGCCGGTTTATATGCGTGTACATTATGTCATACATACTGTTAGAACATTCGAATTCAATACTCTAAAAGAAATAAAACTCTGTGGGAAAACCTTGCTTTTTTGGGACCCTTCAGGTCCGACTGGTTATTTTTCTCTTATTCCAAACAAGCTCTAGTTCAATGTTTCTGGAAAAAACCGCTAAGGTGCGTGGAATACCTTATTTTTATATTTATAATATTTAGTATATCAATGTACTCGTAACATCGCATTTAAAACCCCAAAATTAAATTGAAACGATTGATCTGCGAATCTATTTACGTTGGCATTGCAATTACGTTCTGTTACGAGAACAGCGTATGCCAAATGTTGATTTTAACGATTAAAACAAGAAAACTATATACTGGTCTATAAAATACAGCCCAGGACCGTGACTTAATTTATTAATTATTTTAAGTGATAGTCATAAGATTCAGTGATAATTTCTACCTTCCGTTACGACAGTAGTGTATTTTTAATTAATCGAATTATATATTGAAGGGTGAGGTTCTCAACAATGATCAGCTCGTTTTTATCCGATTATAGAATAGAATATCGTTTATTCATTGACATACAAAAATGAAATACTGTTAGGTACACATATACAGAATTACTTAAAATATAACTTAACTAGTATCTACTACGTATCATGCCAATGAAAGGCTCCTAGCTCAGCTCAATGCTGAAAATATGGCAAAACCAAATGATTTTAGCGGTTTACGTTCCGATAATGTGGGTTTTTTTATAATTTGGTTGTAATTAATTGGGCGATATTTTAATAGTACAAGATGTATGAGATACAAACAAAATCGATGTCCATACAGTAATCCTCATTCTTGAGGGTTGTGAGTTGTGACCTCACCTAATTGCCACTTGCCACCCAACCGGCAAGGGATTTCACAGTCCTATTTATTTTAATTCGCACGCACTTCCCTGTGGGGAGTCTAGACGCAGCGTCTATTCCAGTAGGTACCTACTAGAACTATGAAGGGGGTCCAATGTCTAGACTGTTAACGACCTCGTAACCCATGTCATCTTTGTTATTCTGTATCGATTTTGTTTGTCACAACTAAAGCTTCCATGCTATCTATAAGTCTTCTACTTTTTCTACATGTATCTAACGAATGACGCTGTATAATTATGCGCCCATGTGAAGTCATTCATAATTTAGTCATAAAATATGTACTTAAAATAATTGTAATAGGTACGTCGCCTCCTACCTCTACATTTTTATCTAAATTGCTCAGAAACTTACGCCTCCTTAGTATCTACATGCATTACATTCATGCGAAGTCATTCATAATTTCAGTTGTGTTATGAATACTTAAAAATTGCGATTAGAACTTTAAAGCGAATTTTTCTCAATTTTTTTTGTATTCGATGACAATATAGTCCTTGACTGCGATCTAAGATGGTAACGGGCTAACGGGAAGGGATATGGCAGTGTAGATTCTACACATACACTTATCGGTTTCTACACGCCATCGTGCTGGAACGCTAAATAGCTTGGCGGCACTCCGCACGTCTTTGACGGTAGGGTGGTAACTAGCCACGGCCAAAGCCTCCCACATTTAAACATTTTTATTGCGTACATAATAAAAAATACAGGTAAAAAGTACAAGAGGTGGCTTCAATGTTCAAGAAAAAAAAAAATGAGCTAATTACATATAAACAAGTTCAAGGCGACACTGCGTAGAGAATTGACGTAAAGGATGCATATATATTAGGTAACGTGTGGGCGATGCGACAAACTTGATACACCTATCATTTGCAAGTTTTTCAATGAATGTAGTTTATCCATATATAGCAACGTTTTTGCATGAGAACGTTAATTCGCTTATTATTAAGCTTATGATTGAAGATTTGTCTGTAAAACTACTGTACCGATAATATTTGAAGTGCAACAACGAATCTTTATTATTTAATATTCCTGTATTATCAATGGCTGGATCATGCGTCGTGCTCGTGAACGGGTACCACCAACGGGAATGGGTCTGCTTTGTCTTCCCATGTTGACATGTGTTGGATTATATGTATTGCATTTATGAAGCTTCACTGTGGAAGCACTGTATACTTAGCTTAGTTTTGTTACTTATTGTAAAATTATTTTATTTTAATTTTTGAAAAGAGCAACTGCTGAGTTTCTTGCCGGTTCTTCTCAGCAGAATCTGCATTCCGATCCGGTGGTAGATTTATGACGTGTCATAAGTGCTACAAGATAGCCTACATGAAATAAATAAATTTTGAATTTGAATTTGAATTTACGAGTACACGTTAGCACACTTTACGTATTATCTCGCTGTGAAATCATCTGAGCTTTAAAGTAACTAGATTCTACCGTTCTCTTTGTAGGGAAATAAAATAGTAAAAAAGTTTTACCCTATACCGCGTGACGATTCTCCGAAAATGATTGCATCAGTGTAACGATCGCAATGGCGTCTGATTGGCTAGTACCCTCCCGCTATTGGTTAAAATGCATTGATGCAGCAAAACCGCCATAAATTTAGCCAATCAGAGGCCATTGCGATCAGTGTAACGACACTGATGCAATCATTTTTAGAGAATCGACACGCAGGGCTAACAGGATTAACAACACCAGTGAACTTCATTCACAATTATTGTAAAAATGCTATCATAACTTAGCAAAATTTTGAGTCAAGTTAGGGGAGAGAGGGAGAAAACTGATAAATGCGAAAGTTTTGATGTATGGATGGGTGTTTGTTACACGCCGCAACGACTGAACCGATTTGGCTAAAATTGGCACAGAGATAGATAACAGTCTGGAATAACACATAAACTACTTTTCATTCCAGAAATTAGTTCCCGCGGGAATTAACAAACCTCAATCCACGCGTACGAAGTCGCGAGCATCAGCTAGTAAAGTAATATGTAAAAATCCGGATTATAACTACGGGTAAATCCATTCTGATGATAGCATTACAAGAATATCACGTAAATCATCCGACTTTGTTCATATTTTTCAATACAACCAAATCCCAACACTGAGATTTTCATCTATGCAGATTTATCATCTATAAGAGTTATACGATTGTACTGAAACAAGATAGAGATAAGTTTTGAATACTTACCTTATCATCATCCTTAATGACGCTGCTGCTTTTATATTTGAAGGCCACGTCTAGCTTGGGAGATTTCTCCATCGATTTCTATCAGTGGCGCTAGTTTCCATATTTTTAATATCAACCATCAGTTTTGCCTTTATTATCCCCATTTAATTACATTAATTAATAACATTATTTTTTCTTATATCATCTCTAAGGTTATACTATCATTTGCAACGTCCAATGTTGTCCTTCAGAACTTTCCAACTATGATCTGTACTACGCTTTCGACACTATAATGTCACATTAAACTTACATTGAAAGTAATTATGTACTGTTTTAACACTAACGAGGTTGGCACTAATCATTTTTACGGGGCCATTGATACACCGATGGCACAGAGGTGTAATTTTTAACCACACCTAGCAATTACATTGCGTCCTGCAAGGGAGTACCTTGGGGGCATTATACTAATTGGTACTCTATGTCAGTGCCTTACATTTTTTCTTGCTGCATCAGCAAAGCAAGCCTGAGATTTCTACATAATGATCTCAAAGTTTTTAACCAACTTCCAAAAAAGGAGGAGGTATTCCATTTGTCGGAATCTTTTTTTATTTTATTTTTTACTAGCTTTTTCCCGCGACTTCGCTCACGTTATGTTCGATTTTACAAAACCCTATTTTATGCCCTTAGGAGTTGAATTTTCGAAAATCCTTTCTTAGCGGATGCCTACGTCATAATAGCTATCTGTATGCCAAATTTCAGCCCGATCCGTCCAGTGGTTTGAGCTATGCGTTGATAGATCAGACCTTTGCCTTTTATATATTTAGAAGATGTACGTTCCCCCATTACTCGAAGACACCTGGACCGATTTGGAAAATTCTTTTTTTTATTTGAAAAGGTATACTTCATGAGTTCAGGATCTGATGATGGGATCCTGGAGTAATCGAGGGAAATCTTCAAATTTTATAGGCACAATTGATACACTTTGTAGTAACTTTGTTGGAAACGGTTTTTTAAAAAGAATTTTTACGTTTATTATTATTTATTATTAAAGTCTAACAGTCGTTTACACCAAGTACGAATTGGCGTGGTAGACTATAACCTAAACTCTTCTCATTCAAGAGGAGATCCCTGTAGTGGGTGAAACGTTGAATTGGAAATATGGTTGAGCGAAGCAATGGCTGGATCATGCGTCATGCTCGTGAACGGGTGCCACCAACGGGAATGGGTCTGCTTTGACTGCCCATCTTGACATGCGTTGGATTGGTGTACCTATGCATTTTTGCACTTTTGCATTTTTGAAGCTTTATTGTGGAAGCACTGTATACATAGCAACTGCTGAGTTTCTTACCGGCTCTTCTCAGCAGAATCTGCATTCCGAACCGGTGGTAGATTTATGACGTGTCATAAGAGCTACAAGTTAGCCTACATGAAATAAATTATTTTTTTTTGAATTTGGATGAATGAATGAGCAGTTCTATAACAAACAATCTATTTGCAAAAAATATACGTCTATTAGCTTTTAGTGTATTATACTCTTTATAAGCGCTAGTCCCTGAGGGGTTACGAGCGATGTTATCATCTGCATAAAAGCACTATACGTTAACATTTTCATTTATTAGAGCCCATATATCTAGTTATCAACATTTTGTCCGCCAGTCAATAGTTTCCTGTAACTGTGCTTGGACACACGAAACTTATCGTCCTGAAAATTTGTTAAGTTTAAAAAAAAATATTTTAAGTTGTCATATAAAATTTTATAAAGTGTTTGAAAATGTCCCTTGAAGTATTAAAAAATTTCGTCTTGATATAGCTCAAAAAATGTGTAATTATGTGAGGTCCTCATTAGAGGGATTAAGTTAAAAATTAAGTAAAAAAGTTACTTTAAAATAAATAAATAAATAAATAAAGAAGTGTTGACGCGTGTTTAGAAAGATAACTCTAGAATTTATAAAAAAAAGCATTTCGCGAAAACTTTGCTAATTGCGTTTTCTTATGAGGGGTAAAATGTACCTATCAATAAAAATTTAAAACAAAAAAAAATGGTACTTTAAGCTTTTACCTATTTTTGCACTTTTTTGATTTCAATATTTTTCTTCTTAATACATGAAAAAGCTACCTACTCTAAATCTAAAAGTACCTACTTCATTAAATTTTTTTTTTTTCAATTTAAATTTAAATAAAAATTATATAATTTGTGCATTTTTTATTTTTCTATATTTCTTACAACTTGATAATGAAATATTAATAATACAACAACAATTTCTTTTCGTTTAATAGGCATAAAATAGCTCACAAATAATATTTTAATGACCACACTAAATACATTGTTTTAAAGGAAATCGATATTAGACGACCAAGGACGTGGAAATTATGTCGTTCATTTGACACTGACCGATCGGCGATCATCTCTCAAAGTGCTGCATTTATGTGCCTTCAAACTGATAATAACGGTCCTTGGACCTAAAACCTAACAATAGGTACCAACTCGGCCCTTGTGCCATTAGTTCTAGGTTATACTAATCGCCCAGTTTAATTTAAAAGTTAACAGTTAAAACAAACAATCAGTTCGCTCATTAGATTCGACGCGTGTGCACTAAAAAATGATAGAAATACAGGAAAACCAGTTTATCAAACTATTCAAAGAAGACTCTAAACGTGTTACCACGAGTTTCGCAAGTCCAGTTATCGTTGTTAACGCTGTTGATAATTGGAAAAGAAAGTCCGTTTCCATCTTATCCCCTAAATCTGGCCGAATACTGAAGCAAGATAAACATAAAGAGCAAACCAAACCAGATGGCAAAGAAAATGGGAATCCAGGCTTCTTCTCGAGACTGCTCACAGATTTTCGTAAAGCGAAAGTCTCTGATTTCGAATATCAGCAGTCAAATGTCAGAAAACACAGTTCGTATAAACCGTTCTGGGCTACGAAAGTTGTTCAGCCATTAGAGACATCTAGTGTGGAAAATGAAGCAACTAGGAAAACAGTAGCTGTGGTAGAAAAAGGTCAAATAAATAATAGTATTAGAGCTAATAGAAATGTTAATTACGGAAGAGCAAGTTCTCCTAAAGTTGTATTAACGAATGTTGAAATAAAGCCATCTCCGTATAAAAGGTTGTCAACCGTTGAAGAAAGTGAAGTTTACAAATTGAAGTTGCCTAAATTTTACAATGGAAGTAAAATGCAAATGCCCACTGGAGAGAGGCTGTTTTGGGTTTGTGTTTTTGTTACCCAACCACCGGCAAAGCCAAAAGGAAGGGTTATGCTTTTAGTAGTCTGTGCACATGTCGTATTTACGTGGTTCAAAATCCCGCGCGGCGGTTTCGAAATATGCAACTGCTGAGTTTCTTGCTGGCTCTTCTCAGCAGAATCTGCATTCCGAACCGGTGGTAGATTTATGACGTGTCATAAGAGCTACAAGTTGGCCTACATGAAATAAATAAATTTTGATTTTGATTTTTTGATTTTGATACCTATATTGTATTTTTTTTAAATCGTGTGTATCTAAGGCCATCTGAATTTTTGCTCTTTTTAATATTGTGACAATCTCACTTCAACTTTACGTTGTTTAATACTTCTAAAAATACTTAACTGCCTATCAATATGACTTGACGAAACATAAAAATCTTATTTCCCTAATCAATAAGAGATGGACCATACCAACGTCTATCTCAACGTCTACCGCATAAATAATGTGCGCATACCTTTAAAGTGTGCATGTTGCTGTTGGCCATGTTATGTACTTCGATTGCTGTAACATATAATTAAATTGATATATAAAATGATTAGCTTTTGTCGGCGGCTTCACTCACGTGATTTTTAAACCCCTTTTTTATCCCCTTAGGGGCTGAATTTTCAAAAATTTCTTCCTTAGCGGTTTAACTATCTGTATGCCAGTATGCCTTTCAGTCTTGACCTTTTTCTTTTATGTATTTAGATGAATAGATATAATACACGCACATACAGAAGTGCCGTGGTGTACCTAGTCGTGAGGTCCTCGAGTGGGGCCGCTCTGGCTTACATTGGATGCGAAAAAAGGCCGAAAATAGGCAACGGTGGTGCGACCTAAAAAAGACCTATGTCCAGCAATGGATATACTCGTACATTTTGCTGATGATGCACTACCAGATCTGTAAAATTACTTTTTTGACGTCGTTCAAACTCTTTTATTCCTCTTCCCTGCAGCTCGGCGAAACCCGTCCATCGTCGTTCGGGCCGGCCACGTACCAGGACTTCAAGGAGATCCGGTCCCGCTGCCTGGCCGACGGGAGGCTGTTCGAGGACCCTGAGTTCCCCGCGGTCGAGCGCAGCCTGTTCTACCGGGAGCGGTTGGATAGGAACCTGCAGTGGCTTCGACCTTCGGTAAGTAAGAACAGAACTGCGAGAAGTCGTGAGCGGTAGAAATCCAACATACTCGAACGAAACGCTTCAAATCAACGTTTCTGATAAGTATCGCTAAGGTGTGGAACACTCTTCCAGCGTCCGTGTTTCGTGCCACTTATAATTTGAGTACCTTCAAGGCAAGAGTGAATAGGCATTTTCTAGGCAAGCGCGCTCCAACCTAGACCTCATCAGTGCTATCCAGTATTGATTGTCGTCAAGCGCAAGCCTATATCGGTTAAAAAAAAAAGTCCTCTACTCCTGCTATTCTCCGATTTTTTTTTCTAAAAAGAATATTAGCCAAGCCGTAGTTGACTAACCCTCCTATCCCCTCCAAATAAGCGGAAAGTTTGTGCTAGGAGTGGGTACGATAATAGTACAACGGATGGGATTCGAACCTGTGACCTTTTAAGTTTTCAGTCCGCACCTATAACCGTTGAGCTATTGAGTCTTAAAATTGATTCTGTTTCGCCCTGTTTCTTTTTTTTTTTTTTCGATGACAAGATAGCCCTTGACTGCGATCTCACCTGATGGTAAGTTACGATGCAGTCTAAGAAGATTATTTTATTATATTGTTGCAGGAAATATGCGACGACCCCCAGCTGTTCGTGGAGGGGTACAGCCGCTTCGACGTGCAGCAGGGCGAGCTCGGCGACTGCTGGCTGCTGGCCGCCGTCGCCAACCTCACGCTGCACAGGAAGTGAGTTAAAGATTTTAGACTTGATTCGTTATTTACTGACATTATTGTTATAGAATACTACGAGTACGTACCACGGTGATTATTTTAGCTGGGATTGTCGATATTTCGATCCAATTGCATGGACCGTGGTCACCGTGGAATGGGTTTGCTTTGTCTTCCCATGTTGACATGTGTTGGATTATATGTATTGCATTTTTGAAGCTTCACTGTGGAAGCACTGTATACATAGCTTAGTTTGGTTACTTATTGTAAAATTATTTTATTTTTTGAAAAGAGCAACTGCTGAGTTTCTTGCCGGTTCTTCTCAGCAGAATCTGCATTCCGAACCGGTGGTAGATTTATGACGTGTCATAAGAGCTACAAGGTAGCCTACATTAAATAAATAAATTTTGAATTTGAATTTATGTATATTCCCCGATTACTCGAAAACGCCTGGACCGATTTGGAAAATTCTTTTTTTGTTTGAAAGGGTATACTTCCCAGGTGGTCCCATTGTCATCAGGTCAGGATCTGACGTTGGGATTCTGGAGAAATCGAGGGAACTCTTCAAATTATATGGGCACAATTGATATACTTTGTAGTGGCGTTTGAAGTCGGGTTTGTAAATAGAATTTTTACGTTTATTAGTACCACTAGTCTCTGAGTTAAACAGTTGTACTTGGCGAAACTTTAAGGTTACCTTGTTGTGTTACTACTTTAAAAAGGTTTTACACGTCAGTCAGGAAATAAATTTCATATCAGTAACTGCATTATTACTACACTATTATCAATATTATAATGTACAAATTGCAAGCGTAGTAGTGTTTATTTTGCATTGATAAGGCACGTATGACCGCGTAATCAGCTGCCCTAGAATAAAGACCTTGAGAATTAACCGTATCACTAAACTAACAAAGGAGTGATGCTTAGACAATCTATCTAATTATTTATTACTAGCTGTTGCCCGCGACTTCGTCCGCGTCAATTTCTGTTATTATGATCGCGATTAAGAAGTTTTTAAAAGAATATATTTTAAATATGGATAATTTTCCCCGTTTTTGCAACATTTTTCACTGATGCTTCGCTCCTATTGGTCGCAGCGTGATGTTATATGCCTAAAGCCTTCCTCGATAAATGGACTATCCAACACAAAAAGAATTTTTCAATTCGAACCAGTAGTTCCTGAGATTAGCGCGTTCAAACAAACAAACTCTTCAGCTTTATAATATTAGTATAGATATTATAATCAAAGTTATTTTCTTTTTCAGGCTGTTCTTCCAAGTAGTGCCGGATGACCAAAGCTTCGATGAGGATTACGCTGGTGTCTTCCATTTCCGGTAAATTTTGATTAATATCTGGCGCAGTGGTGAGCGCTGTGGTCTTATAACTGGGAGGTCTCGGGTTCGATTCCCGGCGGGGGCTGTTTAGGAATTTAAAATTTCTAAATTGTCTCTGGTCTGGTCTGGTGGGAGGCTTTGGCCGTGGCTAGTTACCACCCTACCGTCAAAGACGTGCCGCCAAGCGATTTAGCGTTCCGGCACGATGGCGTGTAGAAACCGATAAGGGGTATGGGTTGAATTTACACTGCTATACCCCTTCCAAGTTAACCCGCTACCATCTTAGACTGCATCGTCACTTACCATCAGGTGAGATCGCAGTCAAGGGCTATCTTGTCATCGAATAAAAAATAAAAAAATAAACTAGCGACCATTCTTATCTCATTCATATGACGACGACCTCCCTGGCACAGTGGTGAGTGTATAACTGGGAGGTCTCGGATCCGATTCCCTGCAGGGCAATTTGGTTAGTTGCCCCCTGCCCATGATGGTAGCCCTGAATAGGTCAAGGTAGTTTATAAGGACTAACATAGAATAAGTAATTGTTACTAACACATACTGTACTAACAGAGATTTAAGTCATTTGTTACATTCGACTATTTAGCCAGGACTTGGCAAGCGCACGCATTCCCCTCTACCGAAGTACATGTACAAACGTACGTGTCAGTTTGTAAGTGTGACAGCTTTTGAGTTAGTGTGCGTTGATAGAGACATTAAGTTTTTTACAAGAGTGTGCGGAAATGAGTAAATGAGTGCTGAAGTTTTTTACAAGAGTGTGCGGAAATGAGTAAATGAGTGCTGAAGTTTTTTACAAGAGTGTGCGGAAATGAGTAAATGTGTGCTGTACGTAGGCTGTACGTCATTACCTCACCTCCCGCAGAAAGTGGCAGAATATATTCAGTACTAAATCTGCGTAAAGCCTCGTCCCGGCTAAATGATCGAAGCTTGTTACTAATATAATGTATGGACCTAAAGTCTGATAAGGAATTATTTATTTATTATTATTATTGAAATGTTGTTCAGGTTCTGGCAGTACGGCCGTTGGGTGGACGTGGTCATCGACGATCGACTCCCCACCTACAGAGGAAAGCTAGTGTTCCTGCACTCCTCGGAAAGGAACGAGTTTTGGAGCGCCCTGCTTGAGAAGGCTTATGCCAAGTGAGTGACAACATTTTGTATTTATAACCAAACTAATGATAATAATATTTTCTTAAACATGCTTGGAAATGTGAGCATTATTTTGACAACCTTCTACGAGTTAAATCGAAATTGCCGAACTCTATTTAATTTCATTGACTATAATAGAATAATTATTTAATTTCAGTGACTTGTGCGTACTTATTATTATTTTTTTTAATGATATTTAATTTTCCAGAAAGTGTTTTTTGTTTTTCTATTTATAATATTTATATTTTTCGATTTATAATATCGCTCATTTGCGACAAGGGTGACATAATTCAAAATCGACGATGAGAGAATTCTCTCGTTAGAGAGTAATGTTTTGTGGATGCTGCGGTCTCGAAACAACACAGCGGCCAACAAAGCGACAGATCATTAAGTCACAATCTCTCTCGCTCTTATTTTTTTGTGCTTAGCGTAATCTTGTTTTTATAGCAAGAAGTATAAATTTTCGACACTAAAATTGGTGAATTTTGAATTATGTCACCCTTGTCGCAAATGAGCGATATTAGAAAGATTAGTAAGGATGTTTATAATCATGGCACTTATTGTTTTCAGGTTGCACGGTTCATACGAAGCCCTGAAGGGCGGGTCGACGTGTGAAGCGATGGAGGACTTCACCGGAGGCGTCACGGAAATGTACGAGATGAGCGAGCTGCCTCCCAACTTCTACACCATACTGTTGAAGGCGTACGAGAGGAACTCGCTCATGGGCTGCAGTATTGAGGTGCGTTAATCATTATTTTTTTTTATTTAAAAACTTCAACTGTACTTACAGAACAAGATTGTCCAATCATCCCAACAATCTTGCAGGGCAGTTGCCAGAAGCGATACGCCGCTTAAAGAGACGGCATATATTGGGCAACTAGCTGTGCCCGCGACTTCGTTCGCGTGGAATAGTGACTTTTCGGGGCGCGGCTCTCAGCGCGCTTTATATAGCCACGGACGCTCAGGCGCCAGGCGTGTAGTACGTACTCTGTACGTTAAAAATGTTCGCCGTGATTCTTTAAATTAACATAACTTTTTTATTTACGAACCGATTGACATGAAATAAACACTAAATGTTAAGTGAAGCTTACTACAATATATTAGTGAACACCGTATCTAAATCGAATAAGCCGTTTCTGATATTAGCGTGCACAAACACAGAGACAAACAGACAAAAAAAAAATTAATTACAATTTCGGGTTCGGCATCGATATAATAACAACCCCTGCTACTTTTTTTTTATATATTTCCATTGTACAGACACCACTTTTCTACAATTTTATTATATGTATAGATATAGCTTAATAAGCTAATAGGACGCATGGAGTTCTTCCCACTGGGGAAGTTGTCTCCGCACGACAATTACTCCCACAACACATCTGCTCATAGTCCGCCGACTGATCGCACTACACAGAAAAAAAAAAAAACAATTTAAACATGGTCGCTAACTGTGGGCCTTATAAGAAGGCTCAGGATCACTCAGCGGGCGATGGAGAGAGCTATGCTCGAAGTATTCCTGCAGAATTGAGGAAATTCATAGGAGAACCGACCTCCCTTGCACATTGGTGAGCGCTGCAGCCTTATAGCTGGGAGGTCTTGTCTTAGACTGCATCAGGTGAGATCGCAGTCAAGGACTACCTTGTCAACAAAAAAAAACTAAAGTCTCCGCAATAGCTCAGCGAGTTGCGAAACTGAAGTGGAAATGGGCGGGGCACATAGTTCAAAGAGTTGATGGTCGATGGGGTCCCAAAGTGCTGGAGTGGCGACCCCGCACGGGGAAGCGCAGTGGCTATTTTTTTTTTTTTTGAAAGAATATTAGCCATGCTGAAGTTGACTAATATCCTTCTATCCCCTCCAAATAAGCGGAAAGCTTGTGCTAGGAGTGGGTACGACCAGTGGCGTGCCGTAGGGTTCAAACATAGGCAAGCCAGGCGTTTCCGTCTTCTTTTACTTATGTTGTCTTGGCGAGCTTCACAAAGCACACAGAAGGCATACTAGACTTAAAACATGTCAGCAATGACATACCTACTGTGGCTTTGAAAAAAGCCGTTTGCTTTATAAAACAAAGAAGTTTCGATGCGTTGTTTTCCGAAATTACAAAATGAAATAACGGAACTCAAATGATTTTGGGAATTTTGATGTCTTTTTATAGCACCAGATAAATTATTTAAATCATCGTAGCCATTCATATTCCAAACGTTAGTTTCCTTAGAAAAAAATATGCAACACCAACAATATAATTTATTAGTAGGTATGTGAGCAACCAACTATCCATTTCGTTTTGTACACGGATCTGTTAAATTGTCTGTTATGACCTTTGTGAAATACACAAGTCTGGAGTAGGTTTTGGAGAATTTATAAGATATTTTTTTCGTTCAAAAGTTAAGTTTCTTAAATTTACCTTTTTTTCCAATAAACATTTGCATACACTTTAAATCGTCACATGGAACAATATTACTTTTATCTGAACTCATTTTATACAAAAAAAACACAAATAATGTAATTTCAATTCAAAACGACACGTCACGAAACAAATAACTAAATAATCCGACCCCAAAGAAAGTCTCATGACAGTATATATAATTAGTAATTCCCGGGGACTTCTTAACTTAGACGGTTTATAAGCAAGCCAGCTTAAATTTTCCCAATGCGAGATATACGATTTATATTTATATAGATCGCAATTTGCATAGGTTACAGGCGTGTTAGAGCGGTGTGACCCAAAGCCACGGTCCTCCTTCTCACACTCGCGGCTTGCGTTGCGTGGTTCGGTCGACTCACTTCAAGGTCACTATCTCCGTAGTCCGTTATATCCTGTGGTTATATCCGATAGTTCGAATAACGCGGTGACGCGCGAAATTTAAATACGTAATTTAAATCGATCCATTAATTTTAGTGAGTGAAATTAAAATTATTAATAATCTGCCTAATACAGGATTGATATTAGGCAAGCCGGGCTTTTGGGCTTGTATGGAGGGTTCGCCACTGGGTACGACAATAGTGCAACGGGTGGGGCTCGAACCTGCGACCTTTCAGTTCTGAGTCCGCACTTTTAACCGTTAGGCTATCGAGGCTTTCACTATTCACCCCGGGAAAGTCAAAGAATTCCATAGGATGTTTAAAGAACCTAAATCCAGCAGCATTTATTTGTTACAGCCAGACCCAAACATTCTGGAAGCGGAAACCCCGGTGGGTCTAATCCGGGGCCACGCGTACTCAGTGACCCGGGTCAAGTATGTGGATATTGAGACGCCTGGACGCGCGGGGAAGATCCCGCTGCTGCGGTTGAGGAATCCCTGGGGAAATGAGGCTGAATGGAACGGACCATGGAGCGACAAGTAAGTAAGAATTACAACTAGACCCAAAACCCCAGTAGGTCTAATCCAGGGATATTAGATCCATCAGGGTTTTGGGGCCACTCGTACTTGTGCCGGGTCAATATATACTACTTGCGCATTTTTTTTTAATTCAAATCCCTGGAAAACGAGGCTGGTCGATAGATCTCCAATCCATAGGCCAAATGGGGATTGGCAGACTTCACACACCTTTAAGATCTTAATAGAAAACTCTGAATTTATTATTACAATGATATCACTGACCTTTAAATTTAATCTATGTTTAATACTGGACTATGTTTAATATTGTGATTTCTTTTTTGAACCTATTTGAATGACGCCATTTTGGCGCTTTAATAATTAAGCAGCTATACGAGTGTCTCTGGAACTAATAGGTAATATTGCAAATGGCGCACCAACCTTTATAATATTATTAATCTATGATTTCATTGTTGTTGTTGTATTATTTCATAGATTATAAAGGTCGGTGCGCCATTTGCAAATTTATTAGTTCCAGAGATACTCGTGTGTCAAAGTGGCGTTTCAAATTGATTCATAATTTAGACTGTCGTTATATAGGGACAGCAAGCCAATGATAATCATAGATTAACTATAAAGGTCAACGAATGATATGATTCAAAATAATTCTCATTTCATTGACCTATCACCCCCACCATGCTACAACGAAAAAACTATTAAAAAAAATTGTCTGTTGTGTACAGATCTCCGGAATGGCGGTTCATACCAGAATCTGAGAAAGAAGAGTTGGGGCTGACGTTTGATGACGACGGAGAGTTTTGGATGGCTTTCAAAGACTTCTGCACTTATTTTGACAGGTATGCAGTATATTTATTACTTACCTGAAAAAAGGCAACCAATAACTTATTCATCAAACCAAATCAATACCAATATTATAAATGCAAAAATATGTTTGTTTATAGATTTGATAGTTTGTCGTTTAATGAAGCAGCAACAGATCTATGTGATTTTTTGCCTATATGTTAATAACAATTTTTCCTTAATTATTAAGTTAGTTTATGCAATTATTATTGTAGGTAGATACAATGGGGATGTTAACACTAATCACAAATTAATGTTAAGTGTTAATTTTATGATAGTTTGTAGGATTAGAATATCGAAAATCACATTTTTGTAATTTAATATAACTTAATAAATTTATTAAAAATGATTTTAAATGCTATATTTATAATCTGATGTCACGTGACTGCAAACGCCAAGAAGAGCTCGTGACGTCACTAGACGAACCGCGAAACAAACGGAGTGATTATAGGTATAGTACGCCCCACGAAAGAAATCCCGCGGCCATCAGGTGGAACTAATAGATTTTACATACAATAATTGCCTAGACATACGACTACTAGCGCCGCCTCTATGGGACTTATTTCGTGGCGCGGACGGACCGATGACGTCATGTCAGTCAAGTGACAGTTGTATAGTGTTTTAGCGGGAAAATTCAAAATTACTCTATTTTTGTGTATTTTCTCATCGAAAATACTAATATTTTTAAATAATATATATTTTTTTATGGTAAACAAGAGTCAATCTTGAAAATAAAAGCAATTCCGAAAAATTGTTAACATCCCTATTATTATAACCGCTCGATAGCTACCTCCACACAGTGATCTAGTATTGGGCAGTCGGCCTGGCAGCAGCTATAGCGTTGACCACTGCGCCAGGGAGGTCGTCAAATCTACACTACTATTGTAAAGAGGAAAGGTTCAAAAAATCAAAATCAAAATTTATTTCATGTAGGCCAACTTGCAGCTCTTATGAAACGTCATAAATCTACCACCGGTTCGGAATGCAGATTCTGCTGAGAAGAGCCGGCAAGAAACTCAGCAGTTGCTCTTTTCAAAAAAAATTTCTTTTTTTTACAATTGTTAAAAAAACTAGGATAGCCTAGTTTAGTGCATAGGCACACAATGTTTCCAAACAGAAGTTACAAAAATGCACACCTACCACAACCTAACACATGTTAAAATGGGTAGACACAAAGCAGACCCATTTCCGTTGGCGGCACCCGTTCACGAGCATGACGCATGATCCAGCCATTGCTTCGCTCAACCATATTTGATTTGTATTTTTGTATGTTTGTAATGAATAAACTCAAAAACTACTGTGCCGATTTCAAAAATTCTTTCACCATTGGAAAGCTACATTCACCCTGAGTGACATAGGCTTTATTTATTTAACATAGGTTATATTTTTATCTTATGTCCACCCGTGCGAAGACGGGACGGGCCGTTAGTATATTATAATCCAAAGTTTATGTGCATTTTTCATATAATATATCATGTTCATAATATAACACGTTTTTTTTCTTGTATAATGTTCCAGGGTGGAGATCTGTAACTTGAACCCAGATTCCCTGGACCCAGACGAGTGTCCCGAGGGCTGCACCAAGAAGTGGGAGATGTCCGTCTTCGAGGGAGAGTGGGTTCGAGGTGAATTATATCAATATACAAGTGTAAATTAAAAACACTCCCATGTGAAAAAAATGTAATTCGAAATTTAGTGGTGGCGGCCATCTTGGATTTGAAATTTAGGGGATTTGAAATTTACGGATTTCGAATATAGGGGGAGATATAAATCTATATTTTTTTCAGGAAATTAAAAAAAAAGAATCTCCAGAATGGCAAAACAAAAATTATACCTACTCTATTTGTTTTTGTTTTTAATTTTTCATTTTCAAAAAGCTTAAATAATATTAGGAAAGTTTAATATTGATCTGGTGTGTAGTGCCTGTCAGGTGCCTAGGTGGGAGCGGTCAGGTGCGAGCAAGCTCTCGCTCACACTTATACAGATACGACACACACAACCATGAGCCACGCCCCCTCATGATTTGAAAGAACTATACACAATACACATAATATTATGCATAGCATTGTGTGCTCAAAGCCTAAAATGTTATAATATTGCTGTACGGTCTATATCGAAACCCTACAATTCGCCCAGTCATTATTTACGCATTATTATAAATACGCTTTTCATTTATTCATACATTATCATTACTGCAATTAGGTTATTATTAGCCGTAGTAGAGGCCAATAAACTTGACTTCTACTCAAGCAGTTTCATTACTGTGCGGTCCTGAACCGTACATATGGTCCTTCGAGCCGGATAACGTTAACGTTGTTAATGTTGTCAATTCAGGTGTGACAGCGGGCGGGTGCAGAAACTACTTGGAATCGTTCTGGAAGAATCCGCAGTACACCGTCACTTTGAAGGACCCGGATGAAGGCGACGACAAGTGTACCGTGAGTATTACTAACATCGACTTTGACGACCTCCCTGGCGCAGTATTATTCTTATACTAGCTGTGCCCGCGACTTCGTTCGCGTGGAATAGTGACTTTTCGGGGCGCGGCTCTCAGCGCGCTTTATATAGCCACGGACGCTCAGGCGCGAGGCGTGTAGTACGTACTCTGTACGTTAAAAATGTTCGCCGTGATTCTTTAAATTGACATAACTTTTTTATTTATGAACCGATTGACATGAAATAAACACTAAATGTTAAGTGAAGCTTACTACAATATATTAGTGAAAACCGTATCTAAATCGAATAAGCCGTTTCTGATATTAGCGTGCACAAACACACAGACAAACAGACAAAAAAAAAATTAATTACAATTTCGGGTTCGGCATCGATATAATAACAACCTCTGCTACTTTTTTTTATATATTTCCATTGTACAGACACCACTTTTCTACAATTTTATTATATGTATAGATTAAGCTACTGTTACACATGCTCATTTCAAGCAAGAAAGCATGCTTCTATTGAGCATTTGCTACTTAGTAGCATGCGTGTCGAAACATTGCTAGTAATGAGCATGCTTATTTCGAGCATACTCAAAAATCAACGGTCGTGCGATTTATGAGCATGCTACCTGCGGCGCGGGTGGAAGGGGCCGTGCTTTAAGCGCGTCTAAACAGGTTTGCTTATTGAGCATGCTAGTATCGGTCAATCGTTTGCAATAGGTGGTTTGACTTTGTTTGAACTGACAGAAAGCGAGAAAGCACGCTTTAAAATAGCATGTGTATTTGAGATGTTTGCTTTGAGCATGCTTATTGAAGAGCATACTTAAAACTAGCATGCCTATTGCTAGCAAATGTAAACTGTTCATAAGCATGCTCGTATTGAGCATACTCAAAAGCATGCTCACTAGCATGCTATTATAGAGCATGTGTAACAGTACCATTAGTCTTAGTACTTTATGCACATTCAATAATTCGACCGTTCCGTAGAACAAAGTCTTTGCTAAATTCACAACTTGAAATTTGAGCCTTAAAAGTCACAACTGCAAGGCTCAAATCTCAAGTTATGAATTTAGCAGATGAGACTTTGTTCTACGGAACGGTCGAATTATGTAATTTCTTAGCATATAATATATTATTAATTTATATACGATAACTTCTCGTTCCCGATCAGCTGGCGACAGAGACGCGTGGCGGTTGTTGGGGGAGGCCTTTGCCAGCAGGCAAACAAACATGCTATCGAGGCAAATTATGTAAAAAAAAAATATTGTATAGTTTTAAGTGTGCTTATTTATTCAAATAAAGGCTTTATTTATAACTTCTCGTTTCAGATAATCGTAGCCCTGATGCAGAAGAACCGGCGCTCGAAGCGGCACCAGGGCCTGGAGTGCCTCACCATCGGCTTCGCGGTGTACCGGCTGCCTGACTACGGCCACGTGCCCCGGCCGCTGGACGTCAACTTCTTCAAGTACAACGCCTCCGTCGGCCGCTCGCAGGCCTTCATCAACCTGAGAGAGGTCAGCGCTCGGTGAGTTCGAAACAAAATCCGATACCATATGTCAACCTTAAGGCCCAAGACACGGAGCTACCCGCGAAATTCAAATTTAATTTGGTTTTTCGCCATTTATAAACGAATATGACAAAGTAGGCTTATGGTATTCAAATTGCGATAATGGCAGTATTATCTTCACAGGTTTATATACTAATCTTTACGTAAAAGTATCCAGTTTAAGAAATTAATCAAAATAATGACTAATTTGTGAGTAACTCACGTCAAACTCATTATTTTGACTAATTTCTTAAACTGGATACTTTTACGTAAAGATTAGTATATAAACCTGTGAAGATAATACTGCCATTATCGCAATTTGAATACCATAAGCCTACTTTGTCGTATTCGTTTATAAATGGCGAAAAACCAAATTAAATTTGAATTTCGCGGTCAGCTCCGTGTCTTGGGCCTTAAACGCGCCCGTACACACTTGAAAGTCACTTGAAACCTCATCCAATTGGCAATGAGTTGAAAAAAACTCCAAAATGGCGGATTCAAGATGGCGGCCATACAAATTTCTTTGGTGTCTATCTCGGAGTCTACAAAAGATGGAAGAGTGGTTTTTGGGAAAAGATGATCAAGATCCGAAGATCTACTTGGTGAACAGAAGACACGCGGTTCGCTTTAGCGAGCCGCGCACCCACGCGCCCTACTAGTTTTAAAGATAATAGTAAATTAAATGATTATTTTGCGTCAAGAGTTAATTCGTTCAATAGTTCATTTCCGCTTTAGTTTGGAAATGACCCATCACTAGAGGTCATGTCAAAATGAAGTCACGTGATCAGTACGGCCATATTTATTTACCTTTTAGCTCAACTCCATTGGAACAGACTATATACACACACACACACACACACAGTTGACTGACCGCCTTTAAGCAATCAATTGGGTATTTTACTGTTGTCGAAATGTTGATATTCATTAATTACAATCGAAAATGTAACATGTTAGAATAACATATTTTGTTAAAACATCGAAAATAAATCGGCCAAAAAAACAAATAATTTATAAGCCGGTTTACTGCGACTGTATCCGTCTTTCTAAAACGATATTTTGCACGAATATAGTGTATGGAGCTACTGAATTCGTGACGCCACATGCCAGTAGCGCTCTTTCTGTCTAACGGGATACTTTAAAGCTCTATATTTTCGAGACCAGTTAAGATATTAAAAAAACAAAAATGACATTACGTTTTAATATTAAAAAACTTTATTTTTAACTAGCCGTTGCCCGCGACTTCGTCCGCGTCAATTTCTGTTATTATGATCACGATTAAGAAGTTTTTAAAAGAATATATTTTAAATATGGATAATTTTCCCCGTTTTTGCAACATTTTTCACTGATGCTTCGCTCCTATTGGTCGCAGCGTGCCTCTTTGCTGCCAACTCAACGCTTGATGACGGCGGGAGAACACCGCCTACCATCCAACGGTGTCCATATTCTCTTGGCGATATACGCTTCACTCAGAGCGCTGTGCGTAAAACTCTTCTCTCTCTCGACGTCAACAAGGCGAGTGGGCCCGACGGTATTCCTGCGGTTGTGCTGAAGACGTGTGCTCCGGAGTTAACACCCGTCTTAACGCGTCTGTTTCGGCAATCTTACTCCTCTAGTATTGTTCCGTCTTCATGGAAGACTGCCCTGGTTCATCCAATCCCGAAAAAAGGCAATCATTCGGATCCCTCGAATTACAGGCCTATCGCGATTACCTCTCTACTGTCTAAAGTCATGGAGCAAATCATTAACACCCAACTGCTGAGTTACCTTGAGGAGCACCAGCTCATCAGCGATCGTCAATATGGCTTTCGTCACGGCCGATCTGCTGGTGATCTTCTTGTATACCTCACGCATCGTTGGGCGGATGCTATCGACAGTAAGGGAGAAGCCCTTGCGGTTAGCCTTGATATCGCAAAAGCCTTTGATCGGGTTTGGCATAGGGCCCTTCTATCGAAACTACCATCCTACGGACTCCCCGTGCTGCTTTGTAATTGGGTCGCTAGCTTTCTTGATGGGCGCAGCATCAAAGTCGCTGTCGATGGCTTTTGCTCTGACCCTAAGCCCATCAATGCAGGCGTTCCACAGGGCTCAGTGTTATCGCCTACACTGTTCATTCTGCATATCAATGACATGTTGCATAACAGCAACATCCATTGTTATGCAGATGACAGTACTGGTGATGCCCTTTACAAAGGAAATGCACAATTATCCCGCGCAATGCTAGAGGAGAGTAGAGCCAAACTTGTGTCTGACATTGAGGCTTCCCTTGAAAAAGTGTCAGTATGGGGTTCACAAAATCTTGTCCATTTCAATCCCTCAAAAACACAAGTTTGTGCGTTCACCGCCAAAAAGACCCCCTTCACCACACCTCTTCTCTTCCAGAACACCCCCCTAGCCCCTTCCAACAGCATTGGGATTCTTGGTGTCTGCATTTCGAACGACGTCCAGTTCCGGGATCACTTGGAAGGAAAAGCTAAATTAGCTTCGAAAAAGCTTGGGGTGCTCAACAGAGCAAAACGGTACTTTGCGCCCGAGCATAGGCTCCTACTCTATAAAGCGCAAGTCCGTCCGCATATGGAGTACTGCTCTCACCTTTGGGCTGGAGCACCCCAATACCAACTCCTTCCATTTGACCGGATTCAAAAACGGGCAGTTCGGCTTGTGGGCAATCCCAAATTAACCAACCCGCTGGAAAGCCTGGAGCACCGCAGAGATGTTAGCTCTCTTTGCGTCTTCTATCGGCTATATAATGGGGAGTGTTCTGAAGAGCTTTTTGACCTTATTCCACCGTCTCTCTTTTACAACCGCACCGCTCGCCACCGAACACAATTTCACCCTCACCACCTGGGTGCCTGGAGCACTTCGACCATCCGATGTTCCAGATCTTTTTTTCCACGCACTTTGAAACTGTGGAACCAACTCCCTGCGACGGTGTTTCCACTGAATTACAACATGGGGTTATTCAAGGGGCGGACCAACAAATTCCTGAAAGGCCGGCAACGCACTGGTGGTGCCTCTGGTGCTACAAGTGTTCATGGGCGGCGGTAATCACTTAACATCAGGTGACCCGCCTGCTCGTTTGCTCGCTAAAAATATAAAAAAAAAAAAAAAAAAAAAAAAAAGCGTGATGTTATACAGCCTAAAGTCTTCCTCGATAAATGGACTATCCAACACAAAAAGAATTTTTCAATTCGAACCAGTAGTTGCTGAGATTAGCGCGTTCAAACAAACTCTTCAGCTTTATAATATTATATAGAATATAGATACATTAAAAAATAAAATTAAATACCCAACTATGTGTGGTCGCAGGTTCAAGTTCGAGCCGGGACAGTACGCCATAGTGCCTTCAACTTTCGAGCCTGATGAGGAGGGCGAGTTTCTGCTGCGTGTGTTCTCAGAGAAGAGCAATAATATGACGTGAGTACACATACTGTGCTTTAAAAGTGCTTTTTCACCTCACTAGCTCAAAAAAGGCGCCTTTGCTGTCTAAAACCAGTGAGCAAAAGTAGTTTTTGCTCACTCATTGAGACAAAGTGTCGTCTCAAGAAAAGTGCAACACAAAGCAAAAACGACTTTTGCTCACTGGTTTTAGACAGCAAAGGCGCCCTTTTTGAACTAGTGAGGTGTGTGATGTTTGAGTAAAACTCAGAAGGCGTCGAACTCAAGACTGATTTATTTCATTTTGACATGTCTCACATTGACATTCCTTTTAGACCTACCTAGTTAATATTATAAATACATTACAAGGTGAAAAGTTGTATGTATCACACGATAGCACAGTTTTTTTTATTGTGCCTTTGAATCCCTCACTACAACTCAGGGTTCTAAAAGTTGTTTTTGTTCACTCGTTGAGAAAAAGTGTTGAACTTTTCTTGAGACAACACTTTTGCTCACTGGTTTTAGACGGCAAAGGCGCCCTTTTTGAGCTAGTGAGGTGAAAATAATATTCGCACGTTGGCTAGAAATAAGTACATATATCTTTTTTTTGCAGTGAAAATGACGAGGAAGTCGGTATGGGCGATGTGGACGATAGGGTAAGTAGAGTTTTTGAGTTTTAACTGTTCTCGAAAATAGCGCTTTCCAAAGCACAATATGTAACATAAGTACAGTACGCGGCAGAAAAGTCTGCCAGAAAAGTGCAATATAACTTCCTCTAGGTAGCCTCGTCTTCCTACAAAGTCCAAAATTCATAAATCATTAATGATGATGAAGCCGGAAGATGGCTATAGGAACTCAATCATAAAACGACGTAACCCCATCGAGCTTGTTTAATTCGTCTTAAAAATCAAATTTTTAATTTACACATCCTAATATGTTCATGAATTGTAGAAGTCTCATTATATTTTTGACCAAATTACTATACTTGACAATATAATTACTGATATTTTATACATATTTTTGATGTCAAATTTTTCTCTATCAAAACCTAGGTATATGATAAAATAAAATATGTCTAAAATATACAGTATGTAATTTTATACAGTATAGTAATGAACCACTTAGTTCAAAAGTATACTTATCGAGATTTTTATACTAATTCAAAATATTAAAATGTGCGAGAGAGAGGGATGCAAAAGGTACACTGGCTCTTATATGTACTTTATTGCACCAAAAAAAAAAAAAAAAATTACATTAAAAAAACTGAACATGAGGGAATGATAAACATAAAGTGGCTCTTAATATTAATATTTTTAATATTGGATAGAATCAGGCGTTATATTTTGCGGAAGTTCATGATTAACAAAAAAATGTTTGAATTATTTTGCTATAATCTGCCAACAGAACACAACTATTGGCGGATTATACCAAAATAATTCAAATTTTATTTTTATTAATAACTAGCTTTTTCCCGCGGCTTCACTCACGTTAAGTTCGATTTTTCAAACCCCTAGTTTATCTCCTTAGGGGTTGAATTTTCAAAAATCCTTTCTTAGCGGACACTTACGTTATAATAGCTATCTGTATGCCAAATTTCAGTCTGATCCGTCCAGTGGTTTGAGCTGTGCGTTGATAGATCAGTCAGTCAGTCACCTTTGCCTTTTATATATTTAGATAATTTATCACCCAGGTGAAAGATATAGCACCGAACCCGGAACCTGCTGATCCCGTTCGCGAATTCTTCACCCGCCTAGCGGGGTCTGATGGAGAAGTTGACTGGCAGGAGCTTAAGGAGATTCTCGACTATGCTATGAGAGAGGGTAAGTGGTTTTCTCCCCAAATTTAGGGAGTAAACAAGTGAAATGGGATTTTTAGGAGCTTTATATTTTTAGACCCAAACCTAGATAACCCAAACTAGACGATCATTTTTCTTTGTTGACTTAACGACATCTAGTTCAGCTCGTTACTAAGGCCGCGTTTAAATATTAAAAAAAAACAAAATGTCACCTGTGTTGAGGGGATTCTCTATGTTTAATATTATCAAAAGTAAGTTGCGAATAGATTATCTATTGAAATGCTACAAAGTTTGTATATAAACATTCACTCTGGGTATATTGCTGAAGGTCGTGACTCCTACCCATTGGTCTAATAATGGTAGGGGTTTTAATGCGATTATTATATCGTGGGCAAGTTTAATAAAGTTGAAGCAAAAAGCACACGCACCTCAACACGCTCGCCATTTTTGCATACACTCACAAATGCCCATGACACCCAAGTAGGAACAGTACCCGAAAGTTAATGTTACATCGGACTTTGAAATGGTACTTCGTAGAGCGTCATTTCGGTCGCACAAAGTGAATAAGCATCAGGAATGTAAGGCGTCGTGACTAGCTGTTTTTACAATTTTCATTATAACTTTGAAAATCTGTGCCAAAATGGCAACTCTAGTTGCTAGTTTCGGCAATAAAATTACACTTAAGATTTGAATATCATTAATTAGAAAAAACCTTTTTATATGGAGAATATAGTTGGATTTCTTATCAAAATTATATTTTGTTATCGTGTGAAGTAGGGTTAGTACTTAGTCTAGATTTCCATAGTGATGCGTAGAATCATAGAATGTCAAAGTTATGATCTTTTCTTACTTCTACTTAAGGCCCAAGACACGGAGCTACCCGCGAAATTCAAATTTAATTTGGTTTTTCGCCATTTATAAATGAATACCATAAGCTTACTTTGTCGTATTAGTTTACAAATTGCGAAAAACCAAATTAAATTTGAATTTCGCGGGGAGACCCGTCTCTTGGGCCTTAATGTTTATGATAATGGACAACATTATTCATAGGTCAAAAAAGTGCCAGCTTAAATTAAAAATTACTTAATAGATGACGTTGTGTTGATTTTCTATGAAATTAATTTATTTTACCCTTTCGCTTTATAAGATTTATATTTTAATACTATTATATTAATACTTCAATATTTTCAACCAAATCTTTCGTAAACATGTACGGTTCAGGAAAAAATACAAATTAAGATTTCATAAAACAAGTTTAATTTTATTTTCATTTTTTCCTTGACTGTACATTAATTAACTATTAATGAGTTTTACAATTATTTGTTTACATAATATTTGTGTAATTTACAAAAATGCCCATTTTGAGCTTTCAATGTGATAACGCTTTTGTGCCATTTTTAATGCTGCTTTTTTTAATTGTTTTATTGGAAACCGTTGGAAAATAATCAAAATATATGTGAGTAATAGTTAAAAAGTAGACTTAACAATTATAATTTTAATTTTGTAAATAATTTGTAGCTGATTTTTTTTTTATTTACACACGCTTTGAATATTTAAGACTTTTTATTTGCTAAATATGAATTATACGTATAATTATGTAAATATGATGTAATTTATGTAAATTTTATACTTGATTTGCATTTTAAGTTGTATTTATTATGTTCACACTCTCGATTTAAAGTTCTAGTGCATATATCGCATTGCAAGTAAAATATTCAAAGTTGCAAGTATCAATTAATTGAATATATTAATTAATTAAATTAAGTAACTTACGATTTTTTTTAAAGAATATTATATAATTTAGAATTAATAGTTAAAATTGCGCAATGGTTATATACTTGGCTTATACACTTCTAAAATGTAAAAACCATGTATTGGTAGAACGAAAGTTATTCTTTTTAGGCGTCTTAAGCATATGGTAAGCAAATAAGACCAGAAATACTAACACAAATCTTTTTATTATTATCGCTTCATTACGCGCTAAGAAGACCTGTAATTTTACCTCGTCATACTTAGTTACTACAGTTGTATGTATGACATATTAATTATTGGGGTGCAGAAACGGCAATGCGCCATGGCGGGGCGTATGACGGAGGGGGAGGGGGGCAAACGCAGCAAACCCCCCCTCAGGAACAAAACTGTCTCGAAATGCTTCTGTGCGCGCTATGCACCCCCATCTGCAAGGAGCTCGGCGTAGATTTGCAGACAGTGGCGCAACAACCACAAGAACAAGTCCATCTTAACCAACCGCAACCGCAACCGCAAGGTATTTTACGGGTTTTACAAAAGTTTTTTTTTTTTACCGTAAATCTTATAAATACATTTTTGTGTATTTAATTGCCGTTTATATAGAAAACTATATTTTTAAAGCACTAATAACTGTAGTTACAGTAAATATTATTAATCATACATCCCTTGATGTGTTGTTACAAAATAATTTTTGTGAAAAAATCATAAATTATTTGTTTTATCAAGATATTGAGCGATCACAGTAAATAGTAATTATCGCGATAAATAGAATTGCTATTTATTTATACAGATAAAGATAATTTGATAATCCTAACCAACACCAAAGGGGTTGTAATGTTAAGCAAAAATTTATTCATTAATTTTAATAATTATCAATCAATTCGATAAATAATAATTTTTAGACAGTGTTATCAAAACTTTTTAGACAGTTAATTTAAGTTAGCAAACAGACACATTTAAAGTAGTTCAGATATTAATTTTGTGTGAAAATGGATTTCTAATATAATACACATTTTACACATGTTACAGGAAACAAGGCGGCGACAGATGCACGTGCTTATTTTAACACAAATATTTTTAAGAAATGGAGGATTTTCTTTAAAATGTCTATTTTTGTTATATTTCTTGTATTTTTTTTATGTATTTTTTTTCAGCTTTCTGAATTATTTGTGTATTGTAATACCTAAAAACTTTTTAATTTAACTAGTAAAATAATGCTACATTTTTTTCCGTGGGAAGCATTACTTTACTTTTAATAAATTTTATTTGTCTGTTTATTCATTGATAAGAAACTAAAATTATAAAAATAACCAATTTATAATTTATGTTTCTAGTTACTGTTTACTATTTTTTTACTTACCGCTTTACGCCGCTACTAACCACCATACAAATGTAAATATGATCAATACATTTGGTAATATTTACATTTACATAAAGCTTCATGTCAGCGTGTTGATTGGCAATTTGTTCTCAAAAATGGGCATTTTAAACATTACATAAAATTTATCGTCATAAATTTTATTTGTCATCACCATAAATTCACCTCCATTTCGATAAAATTGAACGTTGAATTTTTTGTAGTTGGAACGTGAGCTTAATTAAATTATTGTGATATTTACAAGAAAGCAAATGTTTTGTGTAACTTACAATACGATATTGTAATTAAAATAAATTTCATAATTTTCGTTAATCTTTTAAGTCATAATTTATTTAAGCAACGCGTTTCCCAAGTATTACAGGTAAACAATTTTACAAGCATTTTGTAACATTTTTATACGCGTTACAGAACTGCAAGGCAAAGGATTCTCTAAGGATGTATGCAGAAGCATGGTCGCGATGTTGGATAAGGATAACTCGGGCGGACTTGGTTTCGAGGAGTTCAAATCTCTTTGGATTGATTTACGTAATTGGAGGGTATGTATTTATGAAGTTTACAATTTAATTTTAATTTACAAAACTGGTACATATTAAATACAGTCAACTCAGAACCCTCAATAGCCCAACGGTTAAAGGTGCAGGTTCGAATCCAACCCGTTGTATTATTGTCTTACCCACTCCTAGCACAAGCTTTCCGCTTATTTGGAGGGGTTAGGAGGATATTAGTCAACTTCAGCTTGGCTAATATTCTTTTTTTTTTTACTCTTGATTTATTTATTTAACCCGACAATGTTCTGTAAGTGGGCCTCAGGCGTCAGTTTAAAACAGAAAGGACTTAGTACCTTACGGTAATCTCGTTAAAAATCTCTTGCAAATGTTTCGCAGGCGGTATTCCGTTTATACGACACCGAAGGGCGCGGCGCCATCCCTCCCCAACACTTGAGAGACGCGCTGCACTCCGCCGGATACACTGTCAACGCTCACGTACTCAACGTACTCGCTCACAGGTAAGTACATATACAATGTCTTAATCTTCTTTATCAACGATAGAAGTCCACAGCTCGTAGACAGAGAAGTACTATAGAAAGAAAGAAAAAGCATTTATTTAAGAAATTGTGCTACACGTCACGATACACTAAGGTACATTATGCCGACATTTCTATCGCTCAAGCATTTGCAAAAAAACCAAGCAATAAAAGCGCCGGGCTAACATAAATGTCATGTGTGGCACAACCCGAAAAAAGGTCCGAGCTCAGCAAAAAAGCGGAATACCTTTGAGAAAGATATTCAGCGCTGATTTTCAGTCAGGACCCAAATTAGGGTGACGCCACGAAAATAACTAAAAATAAAGAATATATAATTAAAATAAATTCAAAACAAACAGCCAAAAAACTAATAATAGACTTAATGACATCTCTTTTTCACTCCCACACGAAAGAGAAGCGGTATAACGATGTCAAACAAGATAGAATGAGACAGCTATGTCTATATCCGTCCCTCACTGCGTGCCACGTTTTGAGTTGTTCCTCACATACATTCACACATACATTGTGTGCAACAAGACGTACATGAGTAGGTATTTGACAGATTACCTATCCCTTTCGGCGACACTCTTGGCAGGATTCTAGGGATACTCATTCTACGCCACTGCTGGACAAAGATCTCTTGCTTGGACTTACACAGGCCTCGGTCTTGCGCCGCCTGAATCCAACAGCTTCCTGCGACTCGTTTGATGTCGTCGGTCCACTTAGTGGGGGTCTGCCAACACAGTCGCAGTCGGCCTCTTTAGGTTTCCGGTCAAGTTAAATCTATTCTAATATTATAAAGCTGAAGAGTTTGTTTGTTTGAACGCGCTAATCTCAGGAACTACTGGTTCGAATTCATTGACGATTCAAAAGTGCTTGTAAAAGTTTATTTGAATAAAAAATATTTCTATTTCTATTGAAAAATTATTTTTGTGTTGGATAGTCCATTTATCGGGGAAGGCTTTAGACTATATAACATTACGCTGCGACCAATAGGAGCGAAGCATCAGTGAAAAATGTTGCAAAAACGGGGAAAATTATCCATGTTTAAAATATACTCTTTTAAAAACTCTTTTAAAATCATAATAACAGAAATTGACGCGGACGAAGTCGCGGGCAACAGCTAGTTAATGATATTCTGTTCTGTTCCACAGATACGGATCACATGACGGCTACATACAGTTTGACGATTTCATAATGTGCGCCGTGCGAATGAAGTCCATGATCGGTGAGTTGGATTGATTCAATCCTTCTTCTTCTTTTCAATCGATAAACATCCACTTCTGGACAGAAGCCTCTTGCATGGACTTCCACAGGGCTCGGTCTTACGCCGCCTGTACGCAGCAGCTCTCTGCGTCTGATGTCGTCGGTCCACCTAGTGCGGGGTCTACCAATAGTGCCTAGTCGCCACTCCAGCTCCGTGAAATATTTCCAATAATTATTTTTAAAGAAAAACAATATTTATTAGTAAATATAAAATACGGTTTTTTTTCGGTATAGTTTTGTTATTTAGCGTCAATTAGTGATTTAGCGCCATTATAATGTAGTGTAAAATACATAAAGAAAATTAGTGTAAATTACATAAAAATTGTAAAATCTGTAAAACATAAGTTTTTTATAATTTGTCAAAAAAATATGACAAAACAGTTTCATTTTAAATTGTAATATGACAATTTTTCAATACTGTCAAAATATGTATTTCAGTTTGACTTTTCTTTTATTTTACGTACTAAGTCATTTTTAATTTATTCCACATTCAATTAAATACATAGTTGCATTAAAATATAGATAGTTTATCGTATTTTTTTGTATATGTATATACGTATTTGTAAGTGTATTTTCTTTTTTGTAAATGTAATACTCAGTTACAAATATATGTAATGAAACAGCAAACAACGAACCGCTCGAGAATCTCGAACGCGAACTCCAGATCCCGTGAGCGGACAGACGGACGCCCGGACATAAGTATATAACATATACAGACGTACTCGTATACTATATGTACTTTCATAAATCTTCCGATATTATCCAATTTTGTAAAAAACTCAATCAATTTCTATTACATATTTTTACAATATTACATGAAATCTGCCTTCATATACGCTGAAATTTTAAGGGTAGTTTTTCCGCGGCGATGTGTTAAAACAAAAATTCAAAAAATGACAGTCGCTGTAAAATATTATTTTACACATTGGATAAAATCGATCCACTACGCACTGAAGGCTTGAAGGATACAATCATACGCATTACAATAATAAACTTCAGACTTTTAAAACACCTATGAGTGTGATAGGTTTTAAAAAATAAATATCGTGATTTTTTTTAATATCTCATATTTTATGACAATCAAAATATAAGATAAAAAAGTGTTACCTACAAGCCTTTTGATAATGTTGTTTGCGGTGGTTTCAAAATAAGTTTTTAAGATTTAAAAAAAAATAAAGTCATTATCATGACGAAGTTACTTTTCGTTTCTTATTTCATTACAATTTTCTCAATTCTGTACCATTCGCAGACAATTAACCTCACAACCTTTTAAATTATTAGCTATTTGCGGGTATCTAAAACATTTTAAAAAACATTTTTTTTTTAATAAAGTCATTAAAAACAAAAAAAATATCATGCAGATAGCTACAAAATTGCACTCTTTCGCAATCGCTTACTAACCGTGCTTTATAGACACCAAAAAAGGTTCCTTTTTAATTATTATTTTTAATTTTCCAGATACCTTCAAGGGTCGGTCGTCGGGGGGTGACTTCGCCACATTTTCCCTCGATGAATGGCTGAATCGCACAGTGTACTCGTAAGATATGTGACTGTATAATTATATGCCTTAACACGGTATCCATAAAGTCTGTTATTGATTCTATTGTATTTTGCGGGTAGTTGAATTTTTTTTGTAAAACTATTTTTATACCTATTTTTTTTTAAACGAGTCACAATTTTTTTATTATTACCTTTTACACAAGATTACGTTATTAAATGTTTAGCAAAGTATGAAAGAAATTGAAAAGCAAAATATGACGGTACTTTGCAGTATTTTTTTTTTTTATAAAATATATCTTTTAACAAAATCTTATGAAAAAATACCATAGTGTATTCATAAATGATAGTGAAAATGTACCCCAGTAATTCATTTTCTTTACTAAATTTATAATGGGGAAACCTTGTTTCTCTGCAAGATTGTGACGTCATAGTATTGCCTCTTTTAATTTCGCGACAGGTAACTGTCAGACGTAATAAAACTACTAAAGACATCTTTACTACGTATTTTTTCTTGTTTTTTTGTGTACCACAAATGTTTTTGTGAACTAAACTACAACTTTAATTATTTTTATTCAACTACCCTCATTCAAGTCTACAATTTCAATTGCCAAATAGAACCACAATAATTATTGTTCTGATTTTGAAATAATATTTTGTATAGAGATTTTTTCGTCACAAATAATTGCTTTATTTAATTTAAATTTCGGTGTCGTGATTTATAACAATTTCTTTTATATACGATTACGGGTATAATCATTGTAATAAAAAAAAACTAAAATTTTCATTTATAATAATTTTTCATGATCATTCGATGTTGTGATTTATCACGTAAATTATTAATATTCCTAATGATATAAATGAAAATGCCTTGAATCGTCCGTAGAACAGAGTTATATGAAAATAATACATAAACATAAGATAGCAGTATTTTTATATCCACCGATTTTCCATTCCAATGGTAACCAGATTTAACCAGTTTTTAGACATCGAGTATGCCGATAGAGTATGTTTTTCTTAAATTACTTATCATTAACAATAAAATACCATAAAATTAACATAAAAATTGAATACCTACCGTAATTTAACCATTATTTTTTAAGAATAAAGACAACTTTAAGTTGATTGCCAATATAATTAAATTTTGGGCTAACTAATACATAATATATTATAGTATCCAACACACAACTGATTTTTGACAGCCCATCTTGCATTTATTGAAGTCGGTAATTTTGATTCATTCATAATTTTTTTTTTTTTGGTCAGGCAATGATCCATAACTATATGGTCTTTTAGTGCGACTCTAAAAGCTATACTCGACGGTATTAGTAAAAGTAATAGTCAATCTTTAGTTACTGTGCGATTAAAGCTAGGTGCTCAGATATGTAAACATAGCTGTAAAAGTTTATATACTAAAAAATCGAATATTGTACCTATTGAAATTTAAATATATATTAATTTTAATATTAATAAGCACTACGTTGCGTCGACAATGCATTTTTTGTTGCAAGTTATTTATAAAAATATTATATTATGACAATTTTTTATATCCCATGTGAGATCTGAAATAAATATGTTCTATTTACTTACGCTCTTTTTTTTCAATTCCCTAATATTCTAATGCCCATATACAAAAATATTACGATTTGATTTGACGAAATAAACTCATTTCAAATTACGACACTAGTGATGTTGCACGCAACAGTATAATATATCGATAACCTTGAAATTAGAATATATATCAATAGCATTAAGACATATAATACCATCGATAGATTTAAACCATATTACCGATAATTTTACTTTTTAAAAATATTTGCACATCTTTAATAAGCACGCTCGATCGAACAAGCACGATCTTAGTACAAGACTTGAAAAGTAGGAGTGGAGGCTGCTTGGTCTACTCAGACGTAAGTATTAACTTTCAATGCCGATATAATTAATTTCTGGCTTTAGTTTTCAGTTGTAAATAATTATCACCATACCCTCACTTCGTCCAGAATTTGATCTACGTAAATCTATCCGATTGTGTAAGAGAATTGTATTTATTTCAAAGTGTTTCTGTATGTATACATAATATATAATATTGTATTGTATGTATATAATATTGTAATATTCGATCCCAAGGCTGCTTGTATCGCCAAAATTCTCAAAATAAAACCAGGGTAGTTTCATTTAAATGTTTATTAATACTTAATAATAATAATTCTTAGTCTTAAGTCATGGCTAGAGAGATGACGTTTCAACACATAGGGAGGAGCCAATAAGTTCTAAGGCAGTAAGAATTTGCGTGAGTGTCCATTTCTCTAAGTCAAAAAAAAATAACATATTATGTTAGTAGCATAACTTTTGATGTTTATAATCATACGGAATTTGTTATTACACTACGAAAATTTTAAAATTTCAGAAAAATTGCACGCAGCCTGAGCGTGTCTTGAAAAATATAGTTATTATTATTAACTAGACGATGCCCGCGACTTCGTCCGCGTGGATCAAAGTTTTTCAATTCCCATGGGAACTCTGTAATTATACATATAAACCTTTCTCTTCAATCATTCTATCTATTAAAAAAACCGCATCAAAATCCGTTGCGTAGTTTTAAAGATTTAAGCGTACATAGGGACAGAGAAAGCGACTTTGTTTTATACTATGTAGTGATATAATTTAATAATAATACAACTCAAAATTGTATTCAGTCAGATTTTCAGAATGTAGACGTATAGCATTCTAGCATATATTGCAATGAGCCAAAAACTTCGGTAGTCATCTCTCTAACGATAATGTAAGAGATACAATTTTAACTAAAATAATTCATGGAAAAAAAATTCATGAGCTCTGGACTCTGGGTCATTTTTCTCCACCACGCTTAGGACCAGAGAGCAGTCAAGGTCTACCAGGAATCAGCCCACTCCATGTCTTTATCTCTCCCCTCCCCTGGTTCCCCCTCTTGGGCCTGTGTGGACTGCACCTTGGGTTCAACTAGCTCGTCCGACTCTGTCTCCATATACTTGACCACCTTGTGATGCGGCAGCTTGGCTGGTCTTATCACTAACTTCGCGTTGCCATCTGTGAAAAAGATGCCACTTTGTAGAAAAAGTAAGACTTCGAACTGCTTTTTGAAGAGGTTCGAGGTTCCAGGGAACGCATCTCTGAATTTTCAAAGTTATGTGAGTTTTATCACATGCCTCAATGGTGAAGTGAATAAACCTGCACGTCTGAGAGTTCTCAAAGGTGTATGAAGTCTGCCACTCTTGGACTTGACGCGGTGGTAGCAGCAGAATTTACCCTACCACCGCGTGATTATCAGTACAAATGAAAGTATTTTGAAAATTAAAATACATCTGAAACGTAGTTGGATATATTACAAATATACCGCTACAACCGGGAACCATATTATTATAAAAAAATATTCACATTTTCATTCATAAAAAAAAAAATAAGTCTAATTACAAAATCTACGCCATCTATTGGCGCTGATGTGCTTAGCTGACCGGATCAAACCACCTTAACAAAAGTAAGTTTTGTCCACTCACTTATTATTTTGCCGTCCGCTTCCAGCATCAGCAAGGTGGTGTCGCGCGGCACCTTCGCGGAGATCAGGTTGTACATGTTCTCGGCGCGGATGGCGGAGATCATGCGGTACTTCTTGGTGAACGGCTGCAGCGCCTCCTTGTTGGGCAGGTACGGCTCGCCGTATATCTGGACAGCAATTAGAGATGTTATGGATAAAATCGTATCTTAAATAAAAATCGTTAATTAAGGCCTTAAGAAGCGTGAATGAGTTTGACGGCAAAGGAGGTGGGTTGATAAGGCCCAAAATCCGCCCCTCATACACTCGAAAAAAAAAGTTCCAGATTCCGACAAATTGTAAATGTATTTATATACTTGAAGATATAAACTTTATTTTAATATAAAGTTTAGGTGATAAAAAAAATAGTAAGTTACAGAAAATATTACCCAAAAAGAGAGTGTTTCTTTTACTTTTCTTACATTTTCATACATTTTAGTCGTTTTTTAAGCTTTGATTTAATATTTTAGAATGAGGCGCTCCATGAACCAAAATAAATTAATACTCATATAAAAGCTTATAAAAAGGAGCATCATTATCAGTTACGTTTACCATGGTTCATGGAGCGCCTTATTCTAAAATATTAAATCAAAGCTTAAAAAACGACTAAAATGTATGAAAATGTAAGAAAAGTACCAGAAACACTCTCTTTTTGGGTAATATTTTCTGTAACTTACTATTTTTTTTATCACCTAAACTTTATATTAAAATAAACTTTATATCTTCAAGTATATAAATACATTTACAATTTGTCGAAATTTGGAACTTTTTTTTTCGAGTGTATGAGGGGCGGATTTTGTTGCCTTATCAACCCACCTCCTTTGCATAGCGACGGAGCAGGCACGCTCGCGCAGATTTAGGTGAATTTCGGGATAAAAATTACTTTACTCGAATGTAATACGGAATAAAAATAAAACTCTCAAGTAAAAATATTACTATTTTCAAGACCTTTTTTGTGTGCAAGAATTAATTAAAAAGCTGTGTCGTTTTGGAGAACATTTGCAAATTATGACAAAAATAGCTACTCTTTGGTGATTTTTTTCACAAGAGATGGTTTTTAAAAATACTATTTTGTTCCAGTAAAAAGATCTATTGAACCTTTATCTTTAATTTTGTATTTTTTCTGTACGGCTCAAATCAAGCATTCTTGTTCACAATTTGATTTAAATATCCATGAATTTAGGCATTTCACACCTCTTAGCGCCTTAAATGTGCAAAAGGGTAATTTTTGAACTGTTTGCAAAGCCGTCGTTGTTCTACGATTATGATTTATGACGATATATAAGATGATCAAGCTTTTTGCTGGTAGAAGATAAATCGCTCATTTGCGACAAGGGTGACGTAACTAAAAATTCACCAATTTTAGTGTCGAAAATGTATACTTTTTCCTATAAAAACAACATTACGCTAAGCACAAAAAAATAAGAGCGAGAGAGATTATGACATAATGAACAAAAAGACGCATCTACCAGTACTTGACAGTATTCTTAAATTTTGTTTAAACTTATCACTGTGGCAAGTTTAAACAAAAAAATAAGTTAAAAAAAAAAAAGATACCGGCCGAATTGATAACCTCCTCCTTTTTGGAAGTCGGTTAAAAATACTGGTAGATGCGTCTTTTTGTTCTGATGTTGAATATGCGTCTAGCTCAATTTCGAAAAAAGTGTCAGATACGTCTTTTTTCCTTATGACGGCAGAATAGGGCATTCGACTAATATCAAATTGAAAGATTTCGCATAGAATAATCGCAAACTATTTCTTGCCGCTCGTTATGAGTTTGAGACTGACGCGAGGCGCGGGAGAATAGAATTTTTTTTTTGTTTTTTTTTTTTTAAAAAAAAAGAATATTAGCCAAGCTGAACTTGACTTATATTCTCCTCTCCCCTCCAAATAAGCGAAAAGCTTGTGCTAGGAGTGGGTACGACAATAGTGCAACGGGTGGGGTTCGAACCTGCGACCCTTCAGTTTTAAGTCCGAATCTTTAACCGTTGGGCTATTGAGGCTTTAAGAAATATTTTTTATTCAAATAAGATTTTACAAGCGCTTTTGAATATTCAATGAATCTACCACTGGTTCGGAATGCCCTTCCTGCCGAGAAGAGCCAGCAATAAACTCGGCGGTTGCTCTTTTCAAAAAAAAATTACAATAGGTAATGAAACTATGCTATGTATACAGTGCTTCCACGATAAAGTTTCCTAAGTCCAATACAAATAAATACAATCCCGTAATAATCGAAAATCTCGAATCTCGTAATACTCACCTTGACAATATGAAAAGCTTCACCCGATGGCACCATGTGATTCATTATTACTTTTGCCACTATCTGTAACAGAAAAACGTACATTTTAGGATGGATGGTGGTTCAATGGAATAGAAAAAATTAAAATTCATAAACTTAATGACAAAGTTGCATGGAAACAAACTGCTTCAAATTCAAATTCAAAATTTATTTATTTCATATAGGCTAACTTGTAGCTCTTATGATAAGTCAAAAATCTACTACCGGTTCGGAATGCAGATTCTGCTGAGAAGAGCCGACAAGAAACTCAGCAGTTGCTCTTTTCAAAAAAAAAAAATTTTTTTTTTTTTTACAAAGCTATGCTATGTATACAGTGCTTCCACAATAAAGCTTCAAAAATGCAAAAATGCATACGTAGGTACACCAATCCAACGCATGTCAAGACGGGCAGTCAAAGCAGACCCATTCCCGTTGGTGGCACCCGTTCACGAGCATGACGCATGATCCAGCCGTTGCTTCGCTCAACCATATTTTGCTTGGTATGTAGTAGACCACAAGATAGTGTAAATTGCATAATATATTGTAAACTGTAATAGCTACATAATAGTATTGAAATGTGTATTGAAATGTGTATTGAAAAGAGCAACTGTTGAGTTTCTTGCCGGCTCTTCTTAACAGAATTTTGACGACCTCCCTGGCGCAGTGGTGAGCGCTGTGGTCTTATAACTGGGAGGTCTCGGGTTCAATTCTCAATTCCCGGCGGGGAGAATTAAGGAATTTATAATTTCTAAATTGTCTCTGGTCTGGTCTAGTGGGAGGCTTTGGCCGTGGCTAGTTACCATCCTACCGTCAAAGACGTGCCGCCAAGCGATTTAGCGTTCCATTACGATGGCGTGTAGAAACCGATTAGGGGTATGGGTTGAATTTACACTGCTATACCCCTTCCAAGTTAGCCCGCTACCATCTTAGACTGCATCGTCACTTACCATCAGGTGAGATCGCAGTCAAGGGCTATCTTGTCAACGAAATACATAAACATGTATAAATAAATAAATTAAAAAAAAAAAAAAAAAAAAAAAAAAAAAAAAAATCGCACTAAGCGTTTACTTACATCGGGGATGTATGGCGCAAGTTTCTTCAAGTGTTTTCTGACTTTCATCTGAGCGGCCTCTGCGGCCGTCGACGTGTTGTCACTCACCTCCAAGTTGTTCATGTACTCTTGCAACTGAAGCCGATAGAATATAATAGTTGAGAACCTATAGAGTGACATAGGGTACTTTTTATCCCGGAAAACCAAAGGGTTCCCGAGGCACTTTGAAAAAACCTCCCGCACGCGGCGGTTGCTCTTTTACACTACCATTATAAAGGGGAAAGAATTGTATTTTTGTGTGTATGTTTGTAATGAATAAACTCAAAAACTACTCGACCGATTTGGCTGAAATTTAAAATGAAGATAGATTACACCTTGGATTAAAACATAGGCTACTTTTTATCCCGAAAAAAAATTGTAGTTCCCGCGGGGTCTTGAAAACTAATTCCACGCGAACGAAGTCGCGAGCATTAGCTAGTTTAAAATATTTGTAAATAACATTATTATGTTGTGTGCAATTTACAGTTAGTTAATAGAATAGAACTTTCTTCTTTATCAATCGATTAGCTGATGCCGCGACTTCGTTCGCGTGGATTGAGGTTTTTTATTCCCGCGGGAACTCTTATTTCCTGGGATAAAAAGTAGCCCATGTGTTATTCTAGACTAGTTGAGTTATTATAAAAATGCGGTGTCACAAAAACCCAATCGAGTTTAAGAGTTAAAGTGTGACACTCGGGGACTGCCGCGGTAAAGCTATTGCATAGCATTTTTTATCAACGCCATCTAGCGGTGAGAGGAGTCCCGTGTCAGGTTATTTGAAGACTCCTCGGGAAAAACAATGAATGTCAGAAGATGATTAAAAAGAAAAAAACAACTTTTTATAGTTTCAAAGTCTATATTTCTTTCATTTTATGCTAATTTTGTATAAATATTGAAATAACATATTACTATTTAAACATGTTCTTTGACTTTATCAAAAAATATAGTTTAGTTCTATATTTTAAGAACAGATGGCATTAAAGGCTCAGTTTCACGAAAAAAGTGACATTCATTGTTTTTCCCGAGGAGTCTTCATTTTCGTTACGGAATTTCTGGATTCGGTCTCCACGCTCAAGGCCCGCGATAGAAGCTATGTAATAGCTTAAAAAAAAAAAGTGTATGAACGAAGTGTATGTATGACTTATATACCTCTTTGGATATTCTCGTGATGTGGCTTTGACAAATATCTTGCAACTTTTCGTAGGGCATGGCACCTGCAATAAAGTATAATATATAAGTAGTTACTTGTTACGTTAACTTTCAATTAAAACTAAGTTTAAAAAACTTCAAAATACAAAATTATTTAGTAAAAAAAAAGACTGCACCGTCACTTGCTATCAGGTGAGATCGCAGTCAAGGACTATCTTGTCATCGAAAAAAAAAAAGATCGCAGTCAAGGTCTATCTTGTCATAAAATAAAAAAAAGATCGCAGTCAAGGACTATCTTGTCATAAAATAAAAAAAAAGATCGCAGTCAAGGACTATCTTGTCATCGAATAAAAAAAAAAGATTGCAGTCAAGGACTATCTTGTCATAAATTAAAAAAAAAAGATTGCAGTCAAGGACTATCTTGTCATAAATTAAAAAAAAAGATTGCAGTCAAGGACTATCTTGTCATAAAATAAAAAAAGATCGCAGTCAAGGACTATCTTGTTAAAAATAAAAAAAGATCGCAGTCAAGGACTATCTTGTCATAAAATTAAAAAAAAAGATTGCAGTCAAGGACTATCTTGTCATAAAATAAAAAAAAGATCGCAGTCAAGGACTATCTTGTCATAAAATAAAAAAAAAAGATCGCAGTCAAGGACTATATTGTCATAAAATAAAAAAAAAAAGATCACAGTCAAGGACTATCTTGTCATAAAATAAAAAAAAGATCGCAGTCAAGGACTATCTTGTCATAAAATAAAAAAAAAAAAGATCGCAGTCAAGGACTATATTGTCATAAAATAAAAAAAAAAAGATCGCAGTCAAGGACTATATTGTCATAAAATAAAAAAAAGATCGCAGTCGAGGACTATCTTGTCATCGAATAAAAAAAAACTCATAGTACTCCGCCAGCGAGCAAGCAAGGAGTTTTTCCTCGTGCAGCTGATCAAATTAAAAAAAAAAAACTCACAGTACTCCGCCAGCGAGCAAGCAAGGAGTTTTTCCTCGTGCAGCTGATCAAATTAAAAAAAAAAAAACTCACAGTACTCCGCCAGCGAGCAAGCAAGGAGTTTTTCTCGTGCAGCTGATCAAATAAAAAATTTAAAAAAAAAACTCACAGTACTCCGCCAGCGAGTAAGCAAGGAGTTTTTCCTCGTGCAGCTGCGTGCGGGGCTTCCCTTCCGCGTCCTCGATGGCGTGCAGCGTGCTCCGGATGAGCGGGAAGTCCCCGCCGTGCGGATGCTGCTTGCGGTAGATCTTGGTCATCTTAAAGCAGTTATCGCAGTCTAGAGTCGGGACAGCTTGGATGTTTACCAGTCGCCGGTATACAATCTGGAATGTTTATTTATTTATTTATTTATTGGTAATCATTAAATACAAGATTATTTTAGTTCTGAAAGAAAGACAATTTAGGCTAGTTTTCAGATGTGAAAGTAAAAATAACAATAATTAAGATATTCACAACGTGTGTTCGCGTGGATGCGTTAGCGTGTGCGTGCGCGTATGCGTATCCGTATGCGTGTGTGCGTGCTTGCGTGCGTGCGTTAGGTGGGCGTGTATGTGTGTGTGTAGGTGTTGTGCATGTGAATTATACTGAAGTGTTTTATTTTGAGAATATTACTCGTACTAAGCTAATGACAGAGCTGCGTGGAGACTACAGCGACTCTGCAAGATCTGACTGACTCAGATCAGACTCAAAACAGAGTTAGAAAGAGACAGATTTATGACGGTATGCACGGACGTGGCAGAACAACGCAACAACCATCTAGGATCCCCAGCCACTTCGAGAAGTCCTTGGCAACCTGGGCGGCCTGCTAGGCTTCTGGAGAGAGCTGGAATGGTTGGAGTGAAGAACATTGGATTGTTGTATCACACACAACATACCATGACTGGTTTACGTGTGGAAACCAGCCCAGCAAAATCCTACCAATATTATAAATGCGAAAGTTTGTATGTTTGTTACTCAATCACATCGCAACGACTGAACCGATTATAGTTTGGAATAGGACATAGGCTACTTTGTATCCCGGGAAATGAGAGAGTTCTCGCAGGAATAAAAAACCTTAATCCACGCGAACGAAGACACGGGTATCAGCTAGTAATAAAATAAACTGCATAAACGGCTCATAGCACATAACTTTTACTCTATAAAAGATTACTTCTCTTTAAAAAATAAAACATAATTTAGATATTTTTAATTTTTTATTGAAGTGTTAACCTACACTTAAAGGAAATATAAATACATGATGTTAAATACATGGTGTAGCGGTTAACACACTCGGGCGCGATTCTCAGAGAGACGTGGGTTCGAATCCCGCCGGCCTCGGAATTTTTGACATGTATTTATAAATCTATTAGATAATTTAGATATATTTCACATTTACCTACTTAGCATGATAGTTTTAATGTAAATATTTTAATATGATAGTTATAATATAATGCAATTTTTATTGTACTAATATATTATTTTATTACTGATTATGTAATAAGACTCTAAGTTTTGCATGCCAGTTATATAGCTGACTAGCTTTAACCCGCGGCTTCGCTCACGTTAGGTTCGATTTTTTAACCCCCTATTTAACCCTCTTGGGGTTGAAATTTTCCAAAATCCTTTCTTAGCGGATGTCTAAGTCCTAACAGCTACCTGTATGCCAAATTTCAGCTCGATCGGTCCAGTGGTTAGAGCTGTGCGTTGATAGATCAGTCAGTCAGTCAGTCAGTCACCTTTGCCTTTTATATATTTAGAAGAAGAAGACTAGCTGTTGCCCGCGACTTCGTCCGCGTCAATTTCTTATGATCGCGATTAAGAAGTTTTTAGAAGAATATATATTTTAAATAGGGATAATTTTCCCCGTTTTTGCAACATTTTTCACTGATGCTTCGCTCCTATTGGTCGCAGCGTGATGTTATATAGCCTAAAGTCTTCCTCGATAAATGGACTATCCAACACAAAAAGATTTTTTCAATTCGAACCAGTAGTTCTTGAGATTACCGCGTTCAAACAAACAAACTCTTCAGCTTTATAATATTAGTATAGATTGTGAATTCACTACGGATAATTTGTAATGTCGTACAATCATGCAAATAAATCCTTTCTATTCTATTCAGCAAGAAGAAAGAAAGAAAGAGAGCCTTACTTACCAATACTCTTACTTCATAGTATCATTTTAACTCACCTTGCCAATGTTCTCAATGAGCTGATGTTTAGTGGCTGCGCTCACTGTGTGCAGTCCAGGATACTTGTACTGGATTTCCAACATTAGATTATGCAATGATTTGTTGAGTAGCTAAAAATAGAATGTTTTTAGTAACAGATGAATTAATTCTTACTATTATAGTATACAATCCTATTAATACTATAAATTCAAAAGTATGAATGGATGCTTCGATTATTTAGCTGGGACCAGCCTTTACGCAGATTTAGTACTGAATATATTCTGCCACTTTCTGCGGGAGGTGAGGTAATGACGTACAGCCTACGTACAGCACACATTTACTCACTTCCGCACACTCTTGTAAAAAACTTAATGTCTCTATGAACGCACACTAACTCAAAAGCTGTCACACTTACAAGCTGAAACGTACGTTTGTACATGTACTTCGGCAGAGGGGAATGCGTGCGCTTGCCAAGTCCTGGCTAAATGGTCGAATGATGGATGTATGGATGGATGTTTGTTACTCAATCACGCCACAACGACAGAACGATTTGGCCGAAATTTGGCACAAAAATAGATTATACTCTGGAATAACACAGACTACTTTTTATCTCGGAAAATAGAGAGTTCCTGCGGGAATTAAAAACCTGTAGTCCACGCGAACGAAGTCACGGACATCAATATAATTATATTTTACAAGCAAAATTGTATTTCTGTTTTCTCATCTTCTACCTCCTTTTTGGAATATATTCCAGGTACAAAGAAGATGGACTTTTCAATCAACACTATGGGTGGATCCCAGGGTATAGTTATATGGTATGTGGACGGACAATATTATCAGGGTAGCGGACAAAAAATTTAAAACACCCCTACACATGTAAAATTAAAAAAAAAATGTAATTCGCCATTTTGTGGTGGCGGCCATCTTGAATTTGAAATTTATCATAATGTATTCTACTAGTCAAGCCCTTTAATTGGATACCCATATTGAGGGAGTTGTGAAAAAATATGTAATCCTCCATTCTGTGGCGGCGGCCATGTTGGGCCGATTTTCATCATACACACACACACACACACGTCAAACTTATAAAACCCCGATGTTTTTGCGTCGGGGATTAAAAATGACAAAAATCACAAAAAAATGTTATTATTATTATGACATAATCTACCTCCTTTGGTGTATTATTTTGCGGTATTCTCAGCTTGCGTCGTATTTTTGTGGGAATCGTCTTCGGATGGTGTGAAAGTTGTAGCTATAAAAACAAAAACACTAGTTAAGTGGGTAGATATCGATAAAGATTTAAGAACTATAAACCAACTACAAAAAATTGGATGTAACATTCATCATATTGATTTGTTAGAATAGAATAGAAATATTTTTTATTCAAATAAACTTTTACAAGTGCTTTTGAATCATCGATGAATCTACCACTGGTTCGGAATGCCCTTCCTGCCGAGAAGAGCCAGCAATAAACTTGGTGGTTGCTCTTTAAAAAAAAAATTTCACAATAGGTAATAAAACTATGCTATGTATACAGTGCTTCCACAATGAAGTTTCCTAAGTCCAATACAATACAAATACAAGTAAATACAATACAAATAAAAACAATCCAATGCATGTTAAGACGAGTAGACAGAAAGCGGACCCATTGCTGTTGGTGGCACCCGTTCACGAGCATGACTTACAATCGTTGCTTTGCTCATATTTGAGTTCATATATAAAATATAGTCTATGTCCCCGGATCAAAATAACGAAAATTCATCATTCATCAAAATGGGCTCAGTAGTTTATTCGCTACAGTGGAACATTTGTTAATAGTCACATACTTACATTTATACATACATCAGTACTTTAGCCACTTATTTTAAAGGAGAAATAAATAGTCAAGTCATATACATACATTACTACAAACACAGATTGCTTAAATCATAACCCTTCCATTTGGCATAATTGGGTAAAAATTAATTAAAAGAAAGTAAATCTAAATATATAAAAGGCAAAGGTGACTGACTGACTGACTGACTGACTGATCTATCAACGCACAGCTCTAACCACTGGACCGATCAAGCTGAAATTTGGTATACAGGTAGCTGTTAGGACGTAGACATCCGCTAAGAAAGGATTTTGGAAAATTTCAACCCCAAGAGGGTTAAATAGGGGGTTAAAAAATCGAACCTAACGTGAGCGAAGCCGCGGGTTAAAACTAGTTACATATAAAAGAACATAAAACGTACATCGGGTATTACATCTGGTATGTATGCTTTCACGTGATTAGATCCTATTCTCTTGATTCTATTAATCACTTCTCTTGCGTTTAGCTTTTCTGCAAGACGCACATATGCAGTTTTCCCATCCTGATTTGTTTGGAAATTCAGCGCCTCAAAATATCCATTAATTATAGGAGCCAGACATTTCACCAGCTGTTTTAAATTCATCTGCAAACAAGAATAAATTAGATATATTAGATCCTACTAATACTAATATACCATTACCACTTTAACCCCTTATAAAATTTCAAAAACCACTCCTTACTGCAGTTCTAGAGTCTTCAAGGAATATTTACAGCTAGTTTCCCTAACCTCTATAATAGTTTCCAACATAAGCTGAAGTACTGAAGTATCCTGTTAGTCCGTCCCGGTGTTACAGTGGTACTGTTTTATACGATAGTCGATACATAAAACTGCTTAGTGCTTACCTTAGGTGGTATATTGGATATTGCTATGATAGCCATTTTCACCGCTTAACTAAAGCGATCACGGGTAAAAGCTATAAGTTCTTGTTTGCTAAAATCTTTTGGCCAGCTTCGTTCTAACTAAAAGCGTACGTTTTTCACATGTTTTTCAAGATAAATAAAATATAAGTATATTATATTTCTTCATGAGACTTTTAAAATAATATCCAAGAGAATATAACTATTAGGAATGTAATTGAATATATGATAATCACGATAATCACTTCGTTCTAATAATATTATTCAAAAGACAAAAATATTTAATATTCTGACTGTGACAGACAACAGACCAAAGAGTAAATATAGAAAGGGCATAATATATAAATACCCGTGCCGGCAACACTGCAGTGATGTTAAATTGGTGATTACATTCTCTTGGGCCTCTGATTGGCTGAATTTGTTGCGTTCTTGCTGCATTTCGTCGGGGATAGTGCAAAACCGCGTATGTACCTAGCATTGGTAAAAACCGCGGATCTACACTAGTTACAGTTAGTACAGGGGAAGTTTTGATTTGACCACAAACGTATGAAAATGGATTTTAAGTGTACTAGGTAATGCTAGTTACGCGGATTTGCACTGTCCCCGACGATTTACGGATTTTAACTTTTGGGGTGTTCTCTCGAGTAGTCACTGACCTTAATCTGCAGCAATCTGTGCCTGTATTTTTAATCTAAGATTAAAACTGGACCGGCTGCTGTGATTTCTTTTTGGAGCTACCCCATTCAACCTTACTCGTATGTTTGCGAATTCAGTTGAATTTTTTGATCAAATTATGTCGATCCGTTGCTTCATTGCTACGTGATTGAAGGACTAACCAACAAACACTCACATTTATAACATTAGTAAGAATAGTAGGAACATAATATCATGATCGTACAAACGTGCAACAGGGTAATTTTTGAACCGTTTGCAAACCCGTCGTTGTTGATTATGACGATATAAGATGATTAATCTTTTTGCTGGTAGAAAATAAATGAATAAAACAATATTAGTGTACGTAATTATTCTTTTTTATTGTAGATTTATTATAAGTATAGATAGGTAATCACAATCACTTAAAACTTATTTACTATCACCAGCGCTGTGGTCTTATGGGTTGAATTTACATTGTCCAAGTCAGCCAGCTACCATCTTTGACTGCATCGTCACTTACCATCAGGTGAGATCGCAGTCAAGGACTAACTTGTCATACTAACATGTTACAAAATCAGCCTCCGATTTGTTTTTATCCCTTATGCTACTGCTCCATCTGCATTAATGTTAGTGTTAACGGCTGCGCGCAAATGGATTAGCGCTTAGCATCTAACATCATTAGTAAAATGTTTCAACACATTTAACGCGGTAAAATATTGGCCCCTTCTGCGTAATGCATTTATCATCGGGTTAATTTACGCGTTACGGCGCAGGTGGAGCCCGGGCATTAGAGGTCTTTTCTTTTCACGCAGCCTGTTTCATTCACCATTGTAAAATTTCGATCTTCTGTCTCTTTCATGATAACGCCTCGAGGAACTTTGTAGAAAGGTAAGTTTGATGGCCGTATCACCAATTTGGAGCCAGCTGCGGATAAAAAGGATTATTTGAAATTTGCCGCTAGGTGAGCGCTGTGGCCTTACAAATTGGAGGTCTCGGGTTCGATTCCCAGCGGGGGCAATTTGGGAATTTATAATTTCTAAATTGCCTCTAGCCAGGATCTGGTGGGAGGCTTTGGTCGCAGCTAATTACCATCCTACCGTCAAAGACGTGCCGCCAAGCGATTTAGCGTTCCGGCACTAATTTTCTTTTTTTTTTACTATGACATTTAAAATTATTAACTTTTAATACTGACATTTTATTTCATATTTCATTGTATAAAATTCACACACCAGTCTTGGTAAATTGTAAAAGGCTCGATTTTCCATATTACATCACATTGTACCTGCATTTTGGTGAATAAATAATATCTATCTATCTATCTAAAACTAACACCTCTTTTTCCGTCCGGTAACCACTCACCAACGAGAGTGCCGTCAGCGTTCAAGAGGGACATGTACTGGCCCTTGGGCACCTCCACGCTGATCATGTTGTACAAGCGGTCCGAGCGCTTGGTCGACATCGCCTTGTGCCGCTTGAGGAACGCGCTCAGCGCGCTCTGGCTGGGCAGCGCCGGCTCGCCGTACACCTACGCAGTGATGTTTCACTAAACATTTCTGTGGTGGTGTCGTGTGGTGCGGGTTGTTACGTTCCCTCAAATATGGCTGAGCGAAGCAACGGCTGGATCATGCGTCATGCTCGTGAACGGGCGCTACCAACGGGAATGGGTCTGCTTTTGTCTACCCGTCTTTACATGTATTGGATTGTATGTAGATATGCATTTTTGAAACTTCATTGTGGAAACACTGTATTATGTATACATCGTCGGCTTATTGCAAGAACTCATTATGCGACATATTCAAAACTTTGAGAAAACAAGCTTTGAAGTTTTAGTAATTTTGATTGCTTATAGCATCTAAAATTATGATTATATTAAAGAAAAATTAAACACATTTTGTTGTTGAATATCTATATTATTAAAATCAACTCAGTATTTTAAACATTTATTAATAGTATTTTTTTAAAAAACAAAAAACTAAGTCAATGACACGTTAATGACTTTTTGCTATTATAATGGTTTTCAATGTTTGATTTAGGTATTTCTTAAAATAGGTCTAATAACAAAGTTTTTTAATGAAAAACATTTTTAATCAGTCTTTCATGTTTGAATTAGTCTCAAAAGTTAATAAAATATTTTTTGTCATTTGAAAAACAAAAAATATATTCGTAAAAAAAGAAAAACAGCCCTTTTAAAAAAATCGCATAACACTTTGATTACTAACAATCATACGTCATAAAGCAATAAAAAATAGCAGCTAAATAGTAAAAAAAATTAAAATTAAAATATTTCTACTGCAAATCTTCCGCATTCGAGCACTTTTCATCAGGAAAAAAGTCTTAATCTTCTTTTTCTGGTAAATTTTGGTACCAATCATGTAGTTCTGAAGATATTATTTTTTCGGCGCACATGGTTATATAAGCTTTTTTCAGAATGTAAATATTTTAATTAAATTCATTGTCAGTTTGTACGGTGTTTTTTTGGCCCCGCAGATTTATCGTTTGAGATACTGTCTCAGTTATCTTAAATATTACACAGATCTATCATGGGAAAATTGGCATAAGACGCATCTGATTTTCAATGTTATCGAGTTCGAGTCTGGACTCACTCATATGAAGGTACCTTCTCGAGACCTCTAGGTATTTTTGTTTGATAACGTCAAGGTAAATTGTTTGGACCAAATCTCTATTTGGTTACGACTTTGATCTCCATAGGTATCAGAAATATAGATATCTCTGTTACTGCAGATGGTAGATGTTTTATCCAAAGATACAATGCGGTTCCCACTTCATAATTTCTTTTTTTTCCATAATATATTTCAGACCTGTGGTCTGAAATATATTATGGAAAAAAAAGAATTTATGAAGAAAATTAAGAGGCCACAAAAAATATTTCGATACACGTTTACGGATACCGGATAATTGGATGCACAAATACATATTTCTTCGTACAGTTTATACATTTTAGAGATAAATAGAGTCCTCTCTAAATACTTTATGGATAAAGTTTTTCTACGATAACTAGGGTGAATCCATCAGAAATGCCTCGATGTTTTCTTTGACGAAGTCTTCATCTTCCTGCTTTGTTTTATTATGTGCCTCAAGCTGGACTCGTCTTTATTGCCCTTCGAAAGAGACTGAACTTCTTTGTTAATAGGACCAAATGATCCTATTAACAAAGAAGTTAGAATTATCAAATGATAATTACAAAAACCGTGATCTTTCGTTCGCCTTTCTTAAAATAATACGAACGAAATGCGGTCCTTTTCCTAGTTTCATTTACTAAACATCCCTGGGGATTATTTACTATATTCATCTCTATACAATTCTTCTGATTCTATATAATCAGATAAAGCCCAGTAAGATTCACTTTGGTTACGATCTTCGTCAGTGAATTTAATGAGCATTAATTTACACTCAGTCTCCTTGATTAGTTGTTTTAGGAGGCTGTATTTGTTTGCTGTAGTTTTTATAGGGCAAACATTGTGACCGATATTTTTACTGTGTATTTCTATCGTAAGTGACTTCTTTTTTGTCATCTAACTAGAGAAGACAACTGTCTTAAATTTTTTTTGGCATGTTAATTGCCGGCGGTTATCACTTTCATTATTACTACTTTAGTACTTAGGTATATCAGAAATACTCTCATATTTCATCTGTTCAATTGTTTTATGCAGTTTTATGTTTCAAATTCTATCTATAACTTACTAAAATATGCTTTTAATCAATTTAAAAACGTATTAAATTATTTTATTCTCTTAAGCAAAGAATTACTTAAAGACAATAGTCAATTGATAGAATTCATTAAAATTACTTAAATGTGTTTTTTTCATACATCATTGATTTATAAAAGTAATTAAGCGCAGATAATGAATTTAACCGAATTTCATTCTAAAGTGATATTTAAATTAATGTAAATTCATGATTTTTTATGGAACCTAAAAGTTCCAAAATTGTAATAATCGAATTTATGCTTAGTCATAACGTCTAAACTTGAATAGCTAGAAGTAAGTGTGTTTTTGCATTATATAGAACTCGTCAAGAGGAGTTTAAAGCTGTTCTTAACTGTACTTGATGATTATTTGCACTTAGTGAGTTCTTGCAATAAGCCGACGACATAGTTTTGTAACCTATTGTAAAAATTTTTTTTTTGAAAAGAGCAACCTCCGAGTTTATTGCTGGCTTTTCTCGGCAGGAAGGGCATTGTGGTAGGATTCATCGACGATTCAAAAGCACTTGTAAAAGTTTATTTGAATAAAAAACATTTCTATCCTATTCTATTCTAAAGCTTCCAAAAAAATTATAAGACTACAGCGCTGAGCATTGCGCCAGGGAGGTCGCCAAAATAAAGCTTTAAAACAAATCTTACGTATACTGTGTAGAAATTGGACTCTTGCGGTATGAAATAGTGGTTAGTCGCGAATTTCATGGACTGCAACAACAAAAAAGAATATATTAGCTTTTATGCCCTGCTCCACCTGCTTCGCGTAAATTAACACGATAACAAAGGCATTACGCAGATGGGGCCAATATTTTACCGCGTTAAATGTGTTGAAACATTACTAATGACGTTAGACGCTAAGCGCTAATCCATTTGAGCGCAGCCGTTAACACTAACATTAATGCAGATGGAGCAGTAGCATTATGCTGCGATCTATAGAACGTGCTCAGACTTAAGGCCCAAGACACGGAGCTGCCCGCGAAATTCAAATTTAATTTGGTTTTCGCCATTTATAAACTAATACGACAAAGTATAGTAATAGTATCAAAATAATGAGTTTGACGTGAGCTACTCACAAATTAGTCATTATTTTGATTAATTTCTTAAACTGGATAGTTTCACGTTAAGATTAGTATATAAACCTGTGAAGATGATACTGCCATTGGCGCAATTTGAATACCATAAGCCTACTTTGTCGTATTAGTTTACAAATTGCGAAAAACCAAATTAAATTTGAATTTCGCGGGCAGACCCGTGTCTTGGGCATTAAGATAAGGGTTAAAATAACTAAAACGAGTCACAAATATGCTCTGATATAAATCTGTTACGTTTTAACTCTGTCTTTAGTCTAAGCAGAGTGAGAGACTGAGACTGAAATCTATGGACCGCTCTCTGCTCACACTCAAGATAGAGTTAAAACGAGACAGATTGATGTCGAGTATATTTTGCAGTTCCGCAATTTTGCGAAGGCTTCGCCTCGCGAGCTACGCGCCTGACTTAAAAAAAATTAAGTGTCGAATGTTTTTGACTTTTGTTCAATTTTGAAATTACATATTTCTAAGCTATGTCTATTTTTAATTGTCTTAATTAGTGTAATTGGAAATTTACATTCTAATTAATCTATATATATAAAATTCAAAGTCCTGACTGACTGACTGACTGACTGAGATATCAACGCACAGCCTAAACTACTGAAGTTAGAAAGTTGAAATTTTTACAGTTGGTTCCTTTTATGACGTAGGCGCACACTAAGAAAGGATTATTGGAAATTCCACCCCTAAGGGGTTTAAATAGGGGATGCAAGTTTATATGAAACTCCGTCATTTTTCAAGCTGTTTCCATCAAAGTTGGTATTTGAGCTTTCAGTTAAAAATAAAGAAGTACGTGTGTCACAGTTTTTGAAAATTCCACCCCAAAATCTAATTCCACGCGGACGAAGTCGCGGGGGCAAAAGCTAGTAAATAATATTTGTGTAGTTAATAGTAATATTAATATTTACGCTACTATGCAAAGCTACTATTTTATCCCGAAAAATCATAGAATTAGCAATGGACTTTTAAAAAAAATTTTTTTTTTAAGTGGGTTTAGCTCTAAGAACATTATTTATTTTTACTTACGAGAGGTACGTATGGCAAATGAGCCTTCAATTGTTCGCGGATTTTAATTCGAGCAATTTCTTCGGGTGAAGTATTTTTGGGCGTCATGTCTAAGTTTTTGATGTGCTCAATTACCTGAAAAATATTAAAAACAAAATATTAATTATTTTACGATTTAGTTTTTAAAATCCCGCGAGTTCCTCTTTAAGTTTCCGGGGTAAAAAGTAGCTTACGTCACTCTCCAGCCCTGGTAGCATGGGCGGGAGAAATTTTATCCCCGGGAAAAGGATAAAACGTTTATCCCCTCGCTTAGCTTTATCCACCCGTCGAGCATGGGCACAGTGGTGGAAAGAATACTCAGTGGATATACTTATAGAAATATACATCGCCTTCTCCTCTGTCGCCATGCTTTAGCATAGGGAAAAGATAATTGTATCCCCTGTCAGTGGATAAAATCGGGAGATAAAACTTTTATCTCCTGCCCATGCTACCAGTGCAGGTCCCCAACTGTACCCATGCAAAAAATCACGTCGATCCGTAGCTCTGTTGCAACGTGATTGAAGGGCAAACCAACAAACAAACACACTTTCGCATGTTATATATGTTACTAGCTTTTGCCCCCGCGACTTCGTCCGCGTGGAATTAGATTCAAATTTTTCCTGAATTTTCTTTGCTATAAACCTCGCGGAGCCCGAGACCTTTCCAACGAATGCAAAACCGTGGAAATCGGTTCGTGCGTTCTGGAGTTATAGCGTCAGGAAGGAAAACCCGACTTATTTTTATATAGTAGATATATGTTATGTTTTCGCATATTAGTAAGGATTTAAACTATTAAAAATCTAATTCGGTTAATCGGTAATCGGAAGGAAGTCGCCGGCATTAGCTAGTACAAAGTAAACATTAACTGTACCTACCGTAAGGGAAATTTTGTCCAAATATTTTTGGTATGCATTTTGCACCTTGTCGAATGGTATGTTGTCCACAACTGCAACAATAGTTATTTGTGTTACATGGGGCCAAAGTGATATTATGTTATTTGTGTTACATGGGGCCAAAGTGATATTATGTTATTTGTGTTACATGGGGCCAAAGTGATATTATGTTATTTGTGTTACATGGGGCCAAAGTGATAATATTATGTTATTTGTGTTACACGGAGAAAAAGTGATATTATGTTATTTGTGTTACATGGGGCCAAAGTGATATTATGTTATTTGTGTTACATGGGGCCAAAGTGATATGATGTTATTTGTGTTACATGGGGAAAAAGTGATATTATGTTATTTGTGTTACATGGGGAAAAAGTGATATTATATTATTTGTGTTATATGGGGAAAAAGTGATATTATATTATTTGTGTTACATGGGGCCAAAGTGATTATTAAGTTTTTTTTTTATTCGATGACAAGATAACCCTTGACTGCGATCTCACCTGATGGTAAGTGACGATGCAGTCTAAGATGGTAGCGGGCTAACTTGGAAGGGGTATAGCAGTGTAAATTCAACCCATACCTCTAATCGGTTTCTACACGCCATCGTGCCGGAACGCTAAATCGCTTGGCGGCACGTCTTTGACGGTAGGGTGGTAACTAGCCACGGCCAAAGCCTCCCACCAGACCAGACCAGAGACAATTTAGAAATTATAAATCCCTAAATTGCACCAGTTATAAGACCACAGCGCTCACCACTGCGCCAGGGAGGTCGTCAAAAAAAGAAAAAAAAAAGGCTAAAAGTGATATTTTGTTATTTGTGTTTCATGGTCGTTTCACACTCACCATAAGATTGTAAAGTGTACGAAGTCAGGTCGCTCTCTTGTATTGGGTCTCTTGGCAGGCCCTCGGCATCTTGAATGCTGCGTAGAGTCGATAATATCAACTGGAAATCCGCGAAGTGAGGGTGCCTCTTGCGATACGCTTTGGTCAACTTCAGACTGTTGTTAATACTTGTCCACTCTACTTGGTTTAAGATCTTATAGAAACGCTTGTACATTGTCTGAAATAAAAGGATTCAAATCATCCCCTAAGTAGAAGTCTCTATTTTTTTTTTTATATATAGACTAGCCCTTGGCTGCGATCACACCTTATGCAGCCTAAGATGAAACGCGCTTGCCTAGAAAATGCTTATTCACTCTTGATTTGAAGGTACTCAAATTGTAGCTACAAGGAAAAACGGAAGCCGGAAGGGCATTCCAAATCTCTATAGTAAAAAATAAAATAAAAATAATTTATTTCAACCTCATGGTCAGAAGAAAAACACACATTTAAAACTAATGTTAGTAATCTTAAAAACTATCTAATCCTAAAACTATATCTAAGACAGGCTTGATTAGTCAGCATGTGCACCATATTACAATGGTTCAGGTACTGACAATCAAACCTGTCAGCAAATGCCCTCAGGATGTCATTGGAATCTTTGTTTAAAATCAAAATCAAAATTTATTTATTTCATGTAGGCCAACTTGTAGCTCTTATGACACGTCATAAATCTACCACCGGTTCGGAATACGGATTCTGCTGAGAAGAGCCGGCAAGAAACTCAGCAGTTGCTCTTTTCAAAAAAAAATTTTTTTTACAATGGTTAACAAAACTATGCTATGCACACAGTGTTTCCACAAAGAAGTTTCAAAAATGCACCCCTACCACAACTTAACACATATTAAGATGGGTAGAAAGCAGACCCATTTCCGTTGGTGGCACCCGTTCACGAGCACGACGCATGATCCAGCCATTACTTCGCTCAACCATATTTGAGGGAACGTAACAACCCGCACCACACGACACCACCACAGAAATGTTTAAGTGAGCATGACATACTTAGGCTACCCATGTTAAGGCATCGAATTAAATACTAATATTAAGATAATATTAAATCATCTATAATATACCTTGGCGATATCATTCAGCAACTTATGCTCGGTGCTGGCGCTGAGTTCAAAGAGGCCGGCAAATTTGGTTTGCATCTCTTGCAGCAGCACATATATCGACATAAATACCAACTGAGGACAGAAATATAAATATTAAAAAGTGTAAATTAAAAATTGAACGGTTGCCTGGTAAGAGATTGCTCTGTAGCAATAAGGCCACCTTTGCATGCGTAATTTTAAGTTGTATTAATTTTTGTTTCTTTCTTACGTGCAATAAAGTTCTTATCTATCTATCGAAAATACTCCCGACATGTGAATGCATTTCTACACGCCATCATGCCGGAACTTGAAGACCTCCCTGGCGCAGTGGTGAGCGCTGTGGTCCTATAACTGGGAGGTCTCAGGTTCGAGTCCCGGGTGGGGCAATGTAGGAATTTACAATTACTAATAATTGTCTCTGGTCTGGTAGGAAGCTTTGGCCGTGGCTAGTTACCACCATAGGGTGGTAACAGCAAACAGAAAAAACTGCATCAAAATTGATCCATTACATTAGGGAGCTACGAGGAAACAGACACACAGATACACAGGTCAAACTTGTAACACCCCTCTTTTTCCGTCAGAGGTTAAAATACTATCAGCTATACTTTCTATACTAGTTTCTATATTTCCATACTATTAAATAAATACTTCACTTCGAAATAACTGCCTCTAATAAGCTCATAGAGTTCTTTGAACACTACCATAAACAAACATTTTTAACATTTTTGACTGTCAGTGTAATCTTCAGAATGGCTGAATCAATTTTGACGGAACTTTCACAGACAAGTAGGTTTCAAAACAAGGATTAAACAAGAGTAACAAGCATGATGCTGCAAGGAACTGCACTCTGATTGTGCACTGTCGCTCTCTGTCCTCTTGATTATCCTAATAGGCATCTTCTAGGCAAGCGCACTCCTATGTAGACCTCATCAGTGCTCTCCAATATTCATTGTCGTCAAGTGCAAGCCTATTTCGAATAAAACAAATCTCTATACTGAGAATTTATTCTGAGAAAACAGTGAAGTTTAACCTTCAAGCGGTCGCGCGGCGTTGAATCGACCGCACTTGTTACATTTTTGTTTATAATTTGAAACATTTTCGTGTTAAATATTTCTCGTCTCAAGTACCCTCTTCTAAGTTCATTACAAACAAAAACAACTAGGGTACATATCCTCATTCCCCGCTCATCCCATATTGAACAAATAGCTTTTGTTTTAACCGTGGCGTAGGCGTCGATAAGACTACACGCGCCCGTCGTCGTAAAGGTTACGCGCGACTCTATTTGCGAAAATATTTTATCTTGTGTATTAAACTAAAGGGTCTAGCCGGTTAAGCATGGGAAAGCTGCACCAGCGTGTAATGAAGAGTTCTTACCTTGTGATTATTGTACTCTATCTAAAACATCTTTATGCTTAATTTCAGACTTCTACCCCTGATAGTTAGGGAGTAATCGGGGTGGCAACCCTTATCGTTAAATTTGATTTTTTCCGAAACTATTGGAGGTATCTTAATGAAACTGAAACTGTATATATATGTCTATGAGTTACATATTATATATTTATTTCAGAATTTTCCCATTTTGAAAAATGGTAAAAAACGAGAAGTAAAATTTTTGGGGGTGATTTTTTATACTAATCCGCGAAGTGACAAGGTTGAAAAAAATACAGTTGTTTTGTTTATTAGTTAGCTATTATATATAAAAATTGTAAAAATATCGAATTGGGAATCAGTAAAAAAAATGAAAATATGTTAGGGACGATATTTGATATGAAGTAATAAATCTATGAGACAATATTTAGAATAAAATATGTCTGGCATCATTTATTACTTATAACAATAAATAAACATTAAACGCAAATAGGAAAATATTTTATTTACATTTTGTCATTAAAAATTAACAGTTAGCAATACATATTTATTCCATGTAGTGCTATGAGTGTTTTCATTTTCGCTACAATAAACTAGTACTGGCATGTGTTATATTATGATTCTTATGCGCGCTCATTACAATAGGCAAGTTATAACAAGTTTACTAGTGACAAGAAATCAATAAAACTATTATCTTTTTGAGGGCTTACACATTAAAGCTTATGGAAAAGGCTTCATTACTTAATGCAGTAAGTTTTTTGCGGTTGTTTTATGTAAAGTTTAGTAGATCTTCAAATTGCATAATTTTTTCGTTTTAAAACAATGGATAAAATAGTTGTTAGTAACAGTAGACTTGTAGAGGACAGATGTGTTCATTGTAAAGTGCTTATCAGGAAAACCACTAAACAAGAAAAGCGAATCTTTACAGATGAAGAAGTAATTAGATATCAACCTTATTTTAAAAATATTGTGCAAATCGGATCTATATTTTGTCATAAATGTAGAATGATAATATATAGAAATAAGCAACCTACAGCATCTACAGTAATGACGATAATATTGAAGATGAAAATAACGACATTGATTTAGAGGATCCAGACTGTAAAGTATTTTACCGTAGGTCTTCACGTAAAGAATATGTAGAACTTCAGATTAAAAGAGTTAAAATAACTCATATATACTGTACATTAATGAGGGCCGATAAATGAGGGCTCAGCTTATTTTCAGTAAAGCAAAACATTCTTTTGTCATACGAAAATACTTATAAAATTGAGTCTCGTCATCCAAAAGTTCTTTGTAAAGAGTGTGGTATTCTCCTTCTTGTACTCTTTTCTGCCATGTAGGATGTACAGAAAATTTTCTTTTCCTCTTGACGGCCGTAGCTTCATCGTCATCTAAAGCAATAGCGATTAAAGCCAATTCTTCAAATGAAAAATCCATCTTTCCAGCAATTAGAGCCCTCAAAAAGATAATAGTTTTATTGATTTCTTGTCGCTAGTAAACTTGTTATAACTTGCCTATTGTAATGAGCGCGCATAAAAATCATAATATAACACATGCCAGTACTAGTTTATTGTAGCGAAAATGAAAACACTCATAGCACTACATGGAATAAATATGTATTGCTAACTGTTAATTTTTAATGACAAAATGTAAATAAAATATTTTCCTATTTGCGTTTAATGTTTATTTATTGTTATAAGTAATAAATGATGCCAGACATATTTTATTCTAAATATTGTCTCATAGATTTATTACTTCATATCAAATATCGTCCCTAACATATTTTCATTTTTTTTACTGATTCCCAATTCGATATTTTTACAATTTTTATATATAATAGCTAACTAATAAACAAAACAACTGTATTTTTTTCAACCTTGTCACTTCGCGGATTAGTATAAAAAATCACCCCCAAAAATTTTACTTCTCGTTTTTTACCATTTTTCAAAATGGGAAAATTCTGAAATAAATATATAATATGTAACTCATAGACATATATATACAGTTTCAGTTTCATTAAGATACCTCCAATAGTTTCGGAAAAAATCAAATTTAACGATAAGGGTTGCCACCCCGATTACTCCCTAACTATCAGGGGTAGAAGTCTGAAATTAAGCATAAAGATGTTTTAGATAGAGTACAATAATCACAAGGTAAGAACTCTTCATTACACGCTGGTGCAGCTTTCCCATGCTTAACCGGCTAGACCCTTTGTGTTTTATTGATAGTTTTTGTAAAAAATGACTCATAGATTCGTCAGTGAATCCGAGATAATTGCACAACTAATCGAAGAAGACACAGAGAGTGAAAAAGAGACTGATGAGGAAGAAAACTAAACGTTCATATATACCAGATTTTTGATCTCTAATTATAAGGATTTATCTTGATAAATTGTTTTATAATCCAAAAGTTATTTGCAGAATGTTCATGGGCGACGGTAATCACTTAACATCAGGTGACTCGCCTGCACTTTTGCTCGCTAAAAATATTTTAAAAAAAATTTTTTGTTTTTATTATTTTGTTTGTTTTCTAATGATAATACATACGATGCTAATTTGTTATGTAAGTGTTTAAAGATATTTATTTAATTTTATTTTAATAAATGAGTAAGATTTAAGTCCTAAAATTGAAACTCAACCCACAGAAATGTATATTTCTTTTAAATATCATTTTAAAGGCGATTACTTGGATTGAAATATTTTTCTGCATCTAAATATTTCCTGACTAAAAGATAAATGTTTTAATTATAAAACATAAATGATTATTTAATTATTTGTTATTTTAATTCCCTTAAATCTCCAATAGGTCTTTTAGGTTACGCGCGACCGCTGCCGTTCTAAATGGCCACGCGCCTGCTTGAAGGTTAATTATAAAACTGAAACTATAATTTACTTACCACTGGCAATGTCATTTTCGCCATTTTCCTTTTAATTGGTATCTGTTACAAAAACCATTTAAATATAAAGTCAAAAAATACACAATAACTGAAATACTAAATAACCTAAAATTCTTTTTACAAAACAGACTTCAAACGCCAGTACAAAATGGTGTGTTTATAAAATTTGCAGAGTTCCCTCGATTGATCCTGACCTGATGACTATAGGACCCCTTGGGAAGTATGCCCTTTCAAACAATAAAAAATTTTCCAAATCGGTCCAAGTGTCTTCGAGTAATCGGGGAACATACATAAAAAATACAAAGATGCAGACGAATTGAGAACCTCCTTCTTTTTACAAGTTGGTTAACCAAAAAACGCAGAAAAAAATAAGTTTGTAGTAGGGGAGCCCCCTCTAATTTTTAATTTATTTTTATTTTTTGTTGTTATAGCCACAACAAAAATTCACATTCTCTGATAATTTCAACTGTCTACCTACTATAGATCATGAATTCGACCATTTAGCCAGGACTTGGCAAGCGCACGCATTCCCCTCTGCCGAAGTACATGTACAAACGTACGTGTCAGCTTGTGTGACAGCTGTTGAGTTAGTGTACATTCATAGACATTAAGTTTTTACAAGAGTGTGCTGAACGTAGGCCGTACGTGATCATCTCACCTCCCGCAGAAAGTGGCAGAATATATTCAGTACTAAATCTGCGTAAAGGCTCGTCCCGGCTAAATGGTCGAAGGAACATGAGATACAATCCGCTTGTAGCCGACTGATGGACGTATGGACAGTAGAGGCTTAGTAATAGGGTCCCGTGGGTTACCCTTTGGGTACGGAACCCGCATTTTGTTAACCTTTTAAGAAAACCTGAAGAAACAAACTTTAGATACATCCTTACGTCTGGGATTTCCTCTGGTATATAGGCACGTATCGAGCCTCGCTTTTTGTTTGAGTTGATGTTCTCTACAACCTCCTGTGGATCCAACTTCTCCGACAAGCGTAAAAAAGCTGTTCTTTCTTGTTTAATTGATATAAAGTTCATGAACTCAAAGTGACCCTTGATCGACGATTTCAGATGTTTCATCAGATTTTCTGTGCTTATCTGAAAAGAGTTGTAAGTTGTAACAATATTATACTTATACAGTATATATTATAATAAAAAACTGTCTGTGTCATATTTTTCCTTGCTGAGGGTTATGACCATAGGGGTCACAATTTGATGCTCAAATTGTATTCCCTTCGGCTGCAGTGCTAAATTCTAATGAAAAATTACTCACACCATTAGGTACCCGGGCAAGTGCTATAACGGACATCTTTGAAATATGCTTCTCACGCCTCAATATTTACTATATTTATCACTATAAAAACGCAATATTGATTTTTGTCTTTTGATCATTCATAAAAATATCAATTTATCACTCAATTTTAAAATTTTAAAATATTATTATTATTAGGAGTTAGGAATACATACAAAGTACCTACTCTGTGGGACTACCGCAGTGATTAGGTCACAGAACACTAATACTCCTAACGGAGAAGAATGCAAACTCCATACTAAAAAACACGAGACAGTTCACACTAGCGCCATCTTGAATTAGCCCACGGCAACTCTTACGGCGGGAGAATTCAAATATGGAAATATACCTACATATTCAAATTAATTTTCTAGATAAGATATTTTGACTCGAAAGAAAATTTGATACCTACCTATTTTTGAATAGGTATCAAGTTTTCTTTCGAGTCAAAATACCTTATCTTTATGCTTTTACTTAGGATTAAAAAAAAAAAAAACCTTTTTTTGTTCTAACTTCATATTTATTTATGTGTAATGATGTTTTTTCTTTCGAGTGCAGTGGCTGACACTTCTTTCACAGCATTTTGATGTCGCATTTCACTGTATAATTTCTTCTGCAGGGACGATGAAGAGTAGTCTTGTTCAGGAAAAATGTACTGAACCCATAGTTCACATCTGAAATGAAACAAGTTTTAACTTTAGTACTATAACTATATACCATCAAATCAGAAATATGGAGATCCGTAGGAGAACCAAAGTCGCCGCAGGAGCCGCTGGTTCAGGCGGCGCAAGACCGAAGTGGACCAAAGTGTGAAAGTCCATGTATAAGATATAAAAGAAAGCATTTTTACTACCCTATTGGTAACTTATACACTTTCTATAGAATGTGCTATTGTGCTAGTTACTTAATAGTTTTTCCTAATACAATCTGTAATGTGTGGGACATAGTTGGTACAATGTTATTATACAACTTAGTTTATAAGAAAACTATAGATACAAACCTTTATCCTTTTGATATTATTACCTACTCTAAACTCTAAATATCAAAAGATGTTTGTTTTTTAAAGGATAATATGAGAATAAATTTTAACATAGGTAGGTACCTACGTGTGCAGGCATGCTAGAACTTAAGTAGAAATACGTACCACAAAAGATTTCTTACAGCAGGTTAAGGAAATCGAAACAATTTTATGTTGTCTTCAGCCGGCAAGCAGCTACATTTAAAACATTTTGTCCTGATTTCTTTTTCAGCCATTTAAAAAAAAAACAAACACTAGACTTGTCCGTATCAAAACAAAGTCAATACTTTGAAAACGAATAGCACTGCACTTTTAAACACATTTAAACGTGATTACATACTCATTGATATAAATAATTCAACGCAAAAGTATAAAGAAATGCAAGAAATTAATAATTATTAATTGTTGCGCAATAATAAGACGCCATGTTGAAAACAAAAATAAAAGTCATAGACTAGGGAGAAACTAGAGTACTCATATGGTATCGATACTTCTTATTCGATACTAACTAGGAATAGAATAGATACGTAATAGAATCTGTAACCTGAATACTCGTTTACCAATGTAGTTAGGTACCTAGGAAAGGTTTTTGTTATTCTTATTTATATGTCACGTACCTGATGTTATTTATGTAGTTAGAATGTTAATTATTATTATATAGTAAAGTTAGCTACTTACAAATTAATAAAAAATAAAACAAAAGTTTCATAGGTCACATTTAGCTTTGGTACCTATTTAAGTTGTATAATACATAACATATTAGTAATATACAGGGTGTCCCACGGCTATGCCACATGGAGGGGAAGTACCTTAAATATTGTAGATGGAACATTTTACTGAAAGAAGACTTCATTTTAATTTAAAAAACAATTTAAACTGCATTCATAGATTTTTAAATAATTGCCTGGTTGAATCGGGATTCGAACCCGCTATACGAGAAAAAAAATTAACCTGTATCTTTATCATACCGATCGGCAGGCTTCATCATAAGGATTATTTTTTGTTAAATAACATAGCATGAGAAATAAAAGGAAGACCATGAATTTTAGCCTTTGATGTAAAATTTTGTTCAGAAAAATGAAAAGCTAACATTGGCGTATCGACATACAACTGATATGAACTATTACTAATGAGTACCCACTTGAGAGGTACGCATCATTTCCCGATCCTTACTATCCTTACTAATCCTTACTTATATTACCTATAAATGCGAAAGTGTGTTTGTTTGTTGATTTATTGGTTTGTCCTTCAATCCCGCTGCAATTCGTAGCTCTGTTGCAGCGGGATTGAAGAACATTTTTTCTGAACAAAACTTTACATCAAAGGCTAAAATTCATGGTCTTCCTTTTATTTCTCATGCTATGTTATTTAACAAAAAATAATCCTTATGATGAAGCCTTCCGATCGGTATGATAAAGATACAGGTTAATTTTTTTTCTTGTATCGCGGGTTTGAGTCCCGGTTCAACCAGGCAATTATTTAAAAATATATGAATGCAGTTTAAATTGTTTTTTAAATTAAAATGAAGTCTTCTTTCAGTAAAATGTTCCATCTACAATATTTAAGGTACTTCCCCTCCATGTGGCATAGCCGTGGGACACCCTGTATTTGTTTTGGTGGGTAGGTACCTACCATAGATTAACTATAACTAAATAATATTATGTATAAGTATATAACTAAGTTAGAGGAACAATTTGGTGACGTAAACAACAAGGTACTCATACATTATTTTTGGTAATACATGGGTATACAACGTATACAATAATAAATAATGGAGATTAAGCAAATTGCTCAGTAGTATTAAAATAATTATAACCAACCAAGAGCTAAGGAAATAATTTTGTAAGGGTCGTACTATAAGGTCATATATTATTTCAGGTTTGATCACAAACGTGGGTTTGATACACATGTACCTACCTACTCAAAAGAGATTTCATAAACTCACCAACATTTTTAGGTTAAAGTACCAATGCAGGCATTGTAAAATAAAATAGTTTTCTGATCTAAGTACATACCTACTATTAAGTAGGTACCAAGGTACCTAGGTTTATTTGAAATGCCATTTGTTCAAAAATAGACTAATAGGCACATTCATATTTAAAAGAAGCAACCTAAGTAACCTACGTAAGCGTACGTAGTGCGAAGGGATAAGAGTTAAGCGATAGAAACAGAGACAAATTGTAGATAAATATGACGGTAGGTAATTAGCGCTGTGTCGACCTGAATTGCACTTTATTGTACGGTATCAAGAGTCGCTGTTTATTTAAATGATTTTGCGGAGTTAATCTTTTGTAACTTTAGTACTATTAGGTTTTCTCTGATATAGTATCGAAGGTGGTATCGATACTTTCATTCGATATAGTGTCAGTACTACTATCGAAGGAAGAGTGGTATCGTTTTCACCCCTAGCTATGACGCATTAGAAAAGTTAGTGTTGCAATGCTCAAAAATTGAACAATATTATTGGAATGTTTAGGCAATGGCAATTTGCGCCCCCGTAGGTATAAAATTCGCCTCATACAAGTTTACCCCCCCTGATTAGGTACATTCTCTTGGATAGTTAAGGACTTCACACACGGCAGCTATAATGTAAAGATGTATATTATAGCACGATACATCTCGATACATCTCATTACATCTTTCCATACAAATTGACAGGAGACCACACACGACAGCTATAATGTATATTTTTACATCTTCGTATCTTAAGATACCGAGCGGTATGAAAATATACATTTATATCTCGATACATCTCGATACATCTCGATACATCTCAATACATCTTTACATATTTCCGTATATTTACTCAATAGCAAGGGTGTTCAAAAATAGAGGTGGTCGTTGCAAAACATAAATATGTAGTTACATCGTTAGTTTTAATCAGTACGAAAATACGAAATATGCGAGTAACGAAATGCATTCGTGAATAAACGTACTCGGTACTGATGGCGCATACCTTGATGATCTAATAATCACCGGTGACACACCGGTGTTTCTCCGGTGTTTTCAATTGATTACTTTCTACGGAGAATCACCGATGATTTTCCGGTGGTCACTGCTCCTTTGCAAACCATTATACTTTCTCAAAGGATGATAATTTTGGCAGATTACGTTCAGGAAGTTTCGTTTTTTTTTCCGGTAAAATGTAATACAGATAATGTGGTACTTCATTGATGGGAACCGCCCACTTAGTAAAGTACCATGCGTATCGAACAACCACAGACTATCGAAAATCGTTTCTGAATTGAAATAGATCGAACATGTAAAAATTAACATTTAGGTAACTATATTATTTTTTATATATATTAAATCGTATGTAGGAATACTTTTATCATTAATTTATAGTAGGTTTGTATTTTAAGGTAGATCAAATATTGCCACGCGTATTCCTCGCTGAAAATTGTTCTATTTTTGGCACATATGGCAATACCCGCATCATAATCACAATCTGAATCATCTTCTGATGAACTATCTAGTAAATCTAGTAATAAATAACTTGACAGATCCATATTAAAAATAATAACACCCTGTATAGCACTTTAGTAGCTGGGAAGTGCGTCAGTCGAGACGTATACCAATGGAATGAAGGGAAAGATATATTACATTACCTGCTCCGTGTGTGATAGGTTAAGATAATGTAAAGCTATACATCCCGGGATGTAATATACATTAATATACATTATAGCTGCCGTGTGTGAAGTCCTGTAGGTACCTAGGTACTTGAAAGCAAGCACCGAAAGCAAGTGATGGGCAAGTGATTTGTTTTTAGTGTTGTCAAACTAACAACTATCGATAATTTGACTATCATAGTTGACCTCTAGGTACCGTAAGGGCGGGTTACTTTAGCTCTAAGGGGTAACTTTAGCTCAAAATAAAAAAAAGATTAAAATTCCCACTTCTTTGCAGCCATCGCAGTTATCGATTTAGTTTAAGCTGGAATTGTTAGAAGACATAACTGGCACTTAGTTTTGTTTGATTGCCCGAACTATTTCAAGGTAAAAAGACACCATTTGTGTTTCGAACTTATCGCATGTATGAACGTGTTTTGTGTAGGTCTGCGAACTTTATATTGTAACGGAGTTTTTAAGGTAAGTATTGTTTAATATTACATTAGATAGGTTCAGAAATTTATTTAAGACTAGAATGATGCTTTAAACAATTGCTTTTTTACAAGTTTAGATAGCAAAATTTTAAATACTAAGTATGGGTATACTTTGACTCATAAATTCGGGTAACATTAGCTCAAGATCAAGTGGAACTTACGACAATATTCTAGGCAAATGACTGCTGTAGTAAGTGAAGAGGGAGCCCTTGTGAGCTGTATGAAAAGAGGAAAACTATTGACGGTGGCCAGTCTGCAAAGACGAGCAGCTTTATAGTTGGGACTATATTGTCTGCAAGATAGACCCCCCAAATTTGAAAAAAAAGGCTGTTTCTCAGTACCTGAGTTATATTGCCAAGTACCAATGAAACAAAAGAGTGTTCCTTTAAATCATATTTGGTTTTAGAATTAAGCATATATTGATTAGTAAGATAAATGAGCCTGAATACGATGAATGTCAATAATAGAGAAGCTGTAAGATTATTTTGTAGACATATATGCCTATTTATTGCAACATTTCAAAGTTTTTACTTTAGATAGGAATTAAAACTTAGTAATTTAATAATAAATAAAAAGAGTTTTTAAGTTTTTGTTAAATTTCAGAAATAAGGCTGTTGGAATGTTTATTTTTTTAATTAATTTAAGAATTAAAGAATTTTATATATAAAAACGTGTATTGTTTTATTATCTTTCATTTTAAAGGTTTATTTTGGTCTTTTGCTTGGTTCTGTATAGATTCTGCGCCAAAAAAATTGGCGAGCCAAAGTAACCCTCTTTAAGGAATAACTTTGACTCAAATAAAAAAAAATAAAAAAAAAATGAACTGTTATTTTTTTGATATAAAATAATTTATTAATGATTAGCTACTATCCTTATTTACCAAATAAAACCATAATAACCCTTAGGCGCCAATCACAGTTCTTACACCAGAGGGATTTCTAATAATACACGGAAAAAAAAGCCAAAGTAACCCGCCCTTACGGTATCTATAACTATTTAGGATATAGATAGTACGATCGTCAGAATCACCACATGTCAATACTATCGATAGTATTGATAGCGCTTTACGAGCAATATTATTGATGATGACAATACTATCGATACTGTCGATAGTATTGAGAGGTGGCAATAATATCGACCGATTGTAGTTATTATTGGTTTTGCCTTAACTACCTATCGATAAACTGTCGATAGTCTCCCTATTGGACTATTGATAGGCAGCACCGGCCGCGCAGCACTAATTCTCTCTGCCTAGGTACCAACGGTCTGTGCCTTTTGCTTGTGGTCATGGTCTTAGGCACTTAGGTCTAGTCTATGATTTGTGGATTTTCGTCGTAAACGGAGTGAATTAGGTACATTCTCTTGGTTCGTCGTTTTTCGTCGACGATCGCATAATCGCATTTGCTAAAGCATTGGTAAATTAAATTGTTTGTTTTGCGTGTTTTGCAAAAACTAGTATTAATACTGGTGTTTTGCTCGTGTCTCGACCTGTTGTGTTCAGTAGGTACCTACGTTTATATGTGAATGCTGTGTGATATTGGTGATGGTCTGGTGATTTAAGTGATTTTTTTTGCAATTCAGTGATTTGGACACTCAGTTTAATTAAGAGTCACTACGTTTTAGATTTGGCAAAGAGGATTTGGCTGTGTTTCTATAATGGTTAACGTAGTTGTTTCAGGACTTCCCAAAGGCGTAAGTATAATTTTTGGACAAAAGTATATAACTTTAATCACTGTAGTAAGTAGGTATGTAATAATGGAAAAACATCATCCATTTAGCCAAAAAGTAATTTCTAACTCTCTTTTCTATTTAAAATGACTGTACTGCACAGATTACTATACTGCTGTATTGGGTTTGCTGTCCCTGCACAAAACGGATTGATTACTGTTGGCGGATTACAGCAAAATAATTCTAACATTTTTTGTTAATAATAGTAGTTGTAGTCATCAATGTGTTTTAAGGTTTTTTAATTCCCGCAGGAACTCTAGTTTTCCAGGATATGTAGTTGATATGTTAATCTTGGGTATGAGGTATCTAACTCCATTCAAAATTTCAGCCAAATTGGTTCATTTATTGTAGCAATGCAACACACTTACAAACTTTCTCCTTTATAATATTAATGTGATGTGATTTTCTTTTTTCCACAGCTTAAGCTTATAAGGTTCATGACATTTTTAAAGAGAGCAGTATTAAGGTGCAAAAAGGACCTGCACGTGAACTATTTCAAGCTCATTTCAGACAGCTATAGACAGGTATCTGTCAGCGTAAAATACAACGAGGCCCTAAAAGCAAAGCGTTTTCTAGACGGCTACACTTATATCTATGCAAACGTACAATACCCTTTAGAATGCTGGTTAGAGAATTTGGACGAAGACAAAATCGACTATCAACCCTATCCAACCATACGTCGCATGGAACCTCAGATAGAGGAGGATGAGGAAGTAAATTACGAGCCTCCGAGAAAGACTCGTCAATACAGTCCAGAGAGGTCAAGGTCACAGTCGAGATCTCGGTCGAGGTCAAGGGTCAGGTCTCGCAGTCCCCATCACTCCAGTGAGCTCAAGGCGATTGAGGTAAACCAAATTAATTGATACCCACTAAGTTGGTCGATGACATCAGACGAGTGGCAGGAAGCCACTGATTGTGTGCAGGCGGCGCAAAACCGAGGCCTGTGGAAGCCCATGCATGAGACTTTGTTCAGCAATGGACATCTATTGGTCGATGAGAAGAAGAAATAAAATAAATTAATTCTATCTACTATTTGATGCCCCCAACTTAATTTAGATATAGTTTTCAAAAATCCCGCAGAAACTCTTTTGCTTATGTCAATCTCCATGTTCTCAATGATACCCATTACACATGCAAAAAAACACATTGATCTGTTGCTGCGTGTTAGTACGACAAACCAACAAATAAACACACTTTCGCACATAGACTTACTATATTATTATTTCGCATTTATAATATTAAGGATTGCATTATTTAAGATTTGGAATAATAACTGTCAGGTTTTATTTACGTGATATTCTTCAGCTCAAGATAGAATTGATAAAAAAGCAGAGGATCCTGATGGAGGAAGAATCGAAGTTGTTGTTGGAGAAGAGAAAGCTGGAGTACCTTCAGGTAAGGAATGTAATATATTTCGAAATCTTCTTGGACATTCATAGGAAAACAATATAAAACACAAAATAAACTATGAAAAGGATGATACAGAATAAACTATGAAAAGTACAAAGTAACAAAGTAAGTACTGCTAAAGCAATTTCTTACAATTTGTGAAAGGAATTGTGCAGCTAGTATACATTTTCGGATATTAATGGTCTGATAAATGCCTTAGTGGCCCATTCTAGACCTTTAATTTGCAATACAGCAATTGAGACACAGTTTAGAGGACAAAGTAGTAATTAGACTGGCAAGATTTCAGCCTTATTTCTTATAAAGGCTATAATAAATAATAAGTCACAAAATAAGTTTATGAGTATGTCTTGAAAGACGAATCTGTGTTTGGCCTTACTTACAATGTCCACCAATATATTGCTGCGTTTAATCAAACTGAGTGAAATAAGATACTATTCGAAATAACTCAAACTGTTGCTTATGCGCAACGGTGTGGTGTGATAAAGTACCTACTGACATATTAACAGTGGCAAAGTTCACAGACGTCCGCTAAATCTAAAGCTAGAAGAAAGTATGTCATTAAGTGGACTGCCTTTACCCCTGTCACATAAACCACATTAAAATCTAACAGCAGCACATTTTTTAAATTTTATTTCACAGAACTTCGGATCCAACGACTACGGAAAGTTGGCAAAATTCGAGGAAATCAGTAGACGTAATGACGCCTGTGAGATATCTGAATATTTGGCATCGGCCGAACCACCAAAGGTTAAGCCAAAGAAGTTACCCGGGTTCATTGGGCCGTGTAAAGAGATCGCCGCTCAAATGAAACCTCTCGTTCATGATCATAGCGGAGTCAATTGTGATAATGCCTCCATATTCTGGAACCTTCTCCGTTCCACGGTGAAAAAGCGTTTGGCCATTATAGTTGAGGGCAAAGGGTACTTGCCGACTAGAGCTATCATAGGCATGTACAGGATCAGATATCCGCAAACTAATGATCAGAATTTAATAGATGAACTTTTGAATACCATTAACACGAGTTTCTGGCCAAGCCAGCGTAAAGTGGCACAGCCCGCGTCAGATATTGTAAAAAGTCAAACTACTGAGGCCGAAAATCCTCCCGCAGGTATAGTAAAGACCTTTAGTATCCAAATAGTGCAGGGTATGTTCTCTCGACGGTGACATTTTCACGCAAATAGTCTTTACTGCAAAACGTTCTTGTTTTGTCAAGTTTAAAATACTTCGATTAAGCCATTGCAGAAGACCGAACACCGTCGGCCCTGCAATGGACAAAGTCAGAGCACCATCGAATAGACCAATGTCACAGAAAGTTGACAGACGCAATCTGGACTTTTTCAGAGTCAGAGACAAGCTTTTTGAGTTCTGCAATTCTGTGGACAGACTATCGTTGTAAGTAAGACAGAATTTTTTTGCAAAATTTTGGAAAAGTTCTGCCTTATATTGAGCCAAAAATTGTCCGCAAATACAGTCTGCTTTTGGCGGGCTAGGTCTTGATGGTTTAAAGATTTTATCGCGGGAAAAATAAATTAAGCTTGTGAAACAATAGAAAATTTTGTGGTAAACGATATTTTATTTGCAAATATCATTCAATAAACTAATTTGTCAGATGTTAGAATTCTCGATATATGAATGACCTATGCAGAACCTGAAGATTGCATGTAGCAACTTTGGGAGCTAAATAAAGGGCTTTGATACGAGTTTTCTAACTTCATTTTAGCGATGTGAAATGGACACCGTCGAACTTACAGTTCTTAATCTATTTTTTATACCTAAATATCGACATAAAGCCATTTGAGGAATAAAATGCTTGGTCTCAAAGACGTTCATACAAGTTATCTAGTCTTGATGGTTTTAGACTAGTTGAACTTTTCTCATTTGAAATGGAGCACCAAGTCTTCCTTTAAAGGCGCAAGTATCGATGGCTTCTTATATTTATGTCACGTTATTGCGGGCATTTTAGTTTCGAATTCCTTAAAATCAAGAAATGGATAGACATAAGAAGCAGACCAAAATCTTTTTAAATCTGAATGCATCTTAATCGCCAATGTTTTACCTTGCATTTATATTCAAAATTCAATTAAAATTTGAAGAACATCAGTCCATGGATGAATGATGCTAAATCGTGCGGGCCAACGCACGTTAAAATTTTTCGCGTAAATAATTCTAATATTATTATTATTCTAACATTATATTTACAACATTTATACATAATAGGTACCTCCGCTTTATATAAAAAGTGTTCTTGGATACTCCATTACATTGGATTTACCAACGATGAAGTCTTTAATTCGCTTTAAAAATAATTGTAACTAAAACAAATACAATGTTTTATACGAGTACGTACCACGATCAATGAATGGTAACAAGGAGGCGGGTAGATAGATTCTGCTCATGACAGCTGCAATCTGACGCCTGTCAAGTGCAGTTGCGTCGTGACCACGGTCCATGCAACACCTGTGAGATTATCTAACATCTGTGTGACGACCACAATCACTTCTGATTAGTTCATAACTCTATTAGTTAAAATGCATTGATACAAGAAGCCATAAATTAACGAATAAGAGATGATCGTCACACTGATGTAATGATTTTTAAACAATCCCACAGTTCAATCGAAATATTGACAGCAAATAGACAACTAATGTGGTACTTTCTCTTATAATTCATCATAATTGGACGCGCATATGCACTAACGTTTCAAACTTTCAATCCACAAAACTTTGTCAAATTAAATAAGGAATAAAGTTAACTTTTCAATTGATAACTTGTATGGGTTGACACTTTATTGCATATGTGCGCCCAATTATGTAATTAAACCACGAAGTAAGTAAAGCTTCAGTAACTAAAACTTTCTGTAAATTACAATGAGCAGATGCCCAAGAGGTAGATTTAAACGAAACAACTGAACTTGAAAATGACCCTACAACGGACGCGAATCAGTTGGCGGATTTCGATGAATGCGTCGATATGGAGAATGATTTTGAGAATTGGGAGGACGATGAAGCCGAGACTAGCAACATTCAGGACGATGTAGGAGAAAGGTAGGAGTTTCACATTTATGATAATATATAGGCTAGCTTTTACCTTCGACTACGCTTCGAGTTGTTTCTATAAATCTGTCATTCTAGGTCACTCTCAAATCCTCAACCATGCCAAACATCAAATTAATTGCAGCCTTATTGCTATTGATTGATAGATCTGGCTTCCCTACGTAGTTGAAATCCCAAGGACGCGCAATAAACGCTTTGCTTCGTTAAATAACAAGTTGTATTTGTGTCCAGTTTTGACAATGGAGAGCAAATCACAGCGTCTGATGACGTCAACGAAACAAATATGGCGGATGGTGAGCTTGCAGCGACGACGGAAGCCACTTTTGAGGATGTTGACGAAGCGGTATTGATCGTCGACGACGCTGACAGGTTCAAAGGACCAGAGGTAATACTTTTTAACTTTATTATATTTTTGATCAATTCAAGAAGCGGCCACATCGAAAATGGACATGGATGAGCCCCGATGGTTCCACGAGAAATGAGATAGACTTCATCATGTCGACCGAGCGGCATATATTCAATGATGTCTCTGTGATCAATGGGGTGAAAACCGGCAGTGATCACCGTATGGTAAGAGGCACATTGAATATCAACGTACGGCTGGAACGGGCTAGACTGGTGAAGTCAACTCTCCGACCTACTCGTGCCCATATCCAAAACCCCGAAAACTTCCAACTCGAACTCCAGAACCGATTCGATTGCCTAGCAGATTGCGATTCTGTGGACGATCTCAACAACAGGTTTGTGGAAACTGTCCATACTGTGGGGTCTAAGTTCTTCAAGACCCATCGCAGTAAAAGAACCAAAAAGTTCTCTGACCATACTCTCAAACTGATGGAAGAGAGACATGAGATGAGGCTTCAGTCGTCAGCAGACGCGGATGCATACCGGCATATTAATAGACAGATCTCTAAAGCACAAACTCGCGACCTTCGTATCTTTAATACCGAGTGTATTAAGGATACTATTGAGCGGAACCGAGGCTCCAAAGTGTTCGCGAGAGATCTGTCTATCGGACAGAGCCAGCTGACGCGGCTGAAAACTGGCGACGGTCGTCTCGTTTCTTCTCGACCTGAGGTCTTGGGAGAGGTCGAGAAGTTCTATGGGCAGTTATATACCACGACACAGAAACCTGTTGATGATTTGGCCAAAGACCCCAGAGCCAAACTGACCCGACACTATACCGAAGATATCCCGGACGTCAGCCTATACGAGATTAGTATGGCTCTCAAACAACTTAAGAGCAACAAGGCGCCTGGTGATGACGGAATCACGGCGGAACTCCTGAAAGCGGGTGGAAAACCGGTTTTAAAGATCTTTCAGCGATTGTTCAATTCCGTCATTCACGAGGGTACAACGCCGGAAGCATGGCACAGGGGCGTGGTGGTTCTGTTCTTCAAAAAAGGTGATAACACCTTGTTGAAGAATTATAGACCCATCTCGCTGCTGAGTCATGTTTATAAGTTGTTCTCGAGAGTCATTACGAATCGTCTCGCCCGTAGGTTCGACGACTTCCAGCCTCCCGAACAAGCCGGATTCCGAAAAGGCTTTAGCACCGTAGACCACATTCATACGCTGCGGCAGGTTATACAGAAGACAGAAGAGTATAACAGGCCACTTTGCTTAGCGTTTGTGGACTATGAGAAAGCCTTCGATTCGGTGGAAATTTGGGCTGTGTTGAGGTCTCTGCAGAGATGCCGTATCGACTATCGGTACATTCAAGTGTTGAAGTGCTTGTACGAAAACGCCACTATGTCAGTACGTATACAGGACCAGACTACAAGGCCAATTCAACTGCAGCGTGGAGTGCGACAGGGAGACGTTATCTCCCCGAAGCTCTTTACCGCTGCGTTGGAGGACGTCTTTAAGCTTCTGGATTGGAACGGACTTGGCATCAACATAAACGGCGAGTACATCACTCACCTTCGATTTGCCGACGACATAGTCATTATGGCAGAGACTCTCGGAGACCTCAATACAATGCTCAATGACCTCAGCAGGGTTTCTCAACAGGTGGGCCTTAAAATGAACATGAGCAAGACGAAGATCATGTCTAATGCTCATGCTTCGCTCCACCCAGTAATTGTTGAGAACACTGCACTCGAAATTGTAGACGAGTATATATACCTGGGACACACAGTCCAGCTAGGTAGGTCCAATTTCGAGAAAGAGATCAACCGCCGAATCCAACTCGGCTGGGCAGCATTCGGGAAGCTCAGAGATGTCTTCTCGTCCAAAATTCCTCAGTGCCTGAAGACTAAAGTCTTCGAACAGTGCGTGTTGCCAGTGATGACATATGGATCCGAAACATGGTCGCTAACTATGGGCCTCATAAGAAGGCTCAGGATCACTCAGCGGGCGATGGAGAGAGCTATGCTCGGAGTATCCCTGCGAGATCAAATCAGAAATGAGGAGATCCGTAGGAGAACCAAAGTCACCGACATAGCTCAGCGAGTCGCGAAACTGAAGTGGAAATGGGCGGGGCACATAGTTCGAAGAGCTGATGGTCGTTGGGGTCCCAAGGTGCTGGAGTGGCGACCCCGCACCGGGAAGCGCAGTGTTGGCAGACCCCCCACCCGGTGGACCGACGACATCAAACGAGTCGCAGGGAGTCGCTGGATTCAGGCGGCGCAAGACCGAGGTCTGTGGAGGTCCATGCAAGAGACTTATGTCCAGCAGTGGACGTCCATAAGTTGATGATGATGATATTTTTGATCTTTCTGGTCAAATCATACAAACTTATGACGTAAAATAAAATTAAATTGTGAAAGTACTCAATTTAGTTGTTAGCAAGAAATATACTAGTGTCTACCGAGAGGTTAGAAAGTCGGCCAACTTAAAATTGTATGTCTGCGATCGCTCTTATTAATCTATATTTGTCAATTAATATCAAAAGTATCTTACCTCTCGATATTTGATCTCACTTTTCTCACATTCGAGGGCTTTGAAAGTTTACTTTAGAGATGAGCGGTCCTTGGGCACATTCTTTATGTTTTAGTTTATGGTTTTGGTACAAAATAAATAACTAAATATTTTTATTGTTATTTTTCAGAACGCTGAAAGTGAGGGAGATGGAGGGACTTGTGAAGAAAGACTAGAGCAATAGATTTTACTTTCTTTATATTAACCTAATAAACTGAGGGTACATTCATATTTCCATGTAGAGTGCTAGCATATTGTAAACAATGATTTTGTCGTCTTACTTATGCTTTATGTGTATGTGGTTTTTATATGTACAACATGCAATTTTAATTTGAGAAAAATTAAACCACACACATTTATAAGTTTTTTTTTTTAATTTGCTGATCCTTTTACACAAATATTTGATCTGATTCCAAATAAACGGTATTACCTTGCGGTAGACGCTCCAAAAATCAAAATATAAGAAAATCTGACAGTACTAAACTCTCGAGCATTAATAGGAAGCTGTTCTGTAGAAATAGAAAATGGCGATTTAACATTCCTAATCTAATCTAAGTGAATAATTAATTATTTATAAGGGCTTGTCTCCCATTAGATCGAGTAAACTCAAGTTCCCATACAAACACAGTTTTGTTTTAATTTAGAAACAACATATCAGATTGATATCAATATAGTTTTTGTAGTTGCAAATTAAATGGGATAAGATATGTCAAGGCTTTGATTGGTTTTGGTTATGTAAAAATAGAGCAAACCAGAAACTTTTAATGTCTTTTAATGAGACTATTCTCTAAATATACTGTACTCTCAGTATTCCAGCTTACAAGAGTATCTTAAAATAGTTTTATTCACTCTCAGAAATCTTCTAAATCGTCATCAGCGATTTCGTCGGTTATCGCCTCTAAATTGTCTCCGGTCAAAGAAAATTCTGTTTCCGAAGGATAATCACTCTTTTCCAGGGTCTCCTCGCCCTTTTCCACAGTATCTTCACCTGTGTCCTGAGTATCTGGATCCTTTTCCAGATCTTCACCCGTTTCCAAGGATTTTTCTCCTTCCAAATATTCTTCATTTGTCTGTTCTTTGTCTAAAGATTCAACATTCTCTGTGGTTTCTTCATTTGATTTTTCCAAAGATTCCTCATAGTTTCCAGCATTATCTAGGAAATAAAGAAAGGTAACTTATTTAGAGATACATAATTAGGAAAGTAGTTTTTGAAATCGCATTGATGGCAATGATGCCATTGCATCTTTAGCCCTTTTATTACTTGAAACTATTGATGCATTTAGATAATTAATGCTGTTCTAGTACTTAGTGGACATGCGTTACTTCTTTTAAAAATATCTTTTATTTTGATTTATACTGCCAAAGAGGCAATACCTCCATTATCACAGCTGATAGAAAGTGATAATGCAGACTAAGATCCTAAAAAGACTTTTAAAAATGGACCATTACTGCAAATGATACTCTATCTATGTCACAAAATTGGTAACAAGCAAAAAATGAAAAACCTGTACCCAACCCGATAACGTAAAATACCATAACGACAGCTTGACTCTTAAAAATCGGCTCAGTTTAGACGCTACGGTGGAAGTACATAACTACATAGACACATTACAAAGACTGCTATGATCCCAACCCTTTCGAATGGCGTTGCCATAGTTAGGTAAAAAATAAGTACTTGCATTATCAATACAGTCATATTATCACTACCTGCATCTACACCTTCATTTAACTCAGTCCCTTCATCACTTTCGGCATTCCCTGGTGCAACAGTGACGTCATCGTCTTCTATAAGTACAACCTCTTTCTCTTTTTCCACAATAATTACGTCATCGTGTTCTGTAGCGTCTGCATTGTGTGTGTCTTCCTCTTCATCGTTCGTGTCTATGCCTGCGGAAGATTCCTAATTTTATTTTCTGATCTATTGTCGTTTTCGGGGGGACTCGTCGGAGTTATTTGCGTTTAAGCAAAATTAAATATCATTCAACGGTGAAGGAAAACATCGCGAAGAAACCTCCATGCTTAAAAAGTCTCCATAATGTTCGCAAAGGTGTGTGAAGCTAAATAAAACCGGTTCCAGTCTCGCCCTGGATAACTATAGAAATAGGCAGTTGCCTGGCCAAGGCCTCCCACTTTCGACGCACTACACATTACGGGGCAAACGGCGAACACGAGCAAGTCGCTGCTGCTCGGCACCTGCTGCTTGTGGCGGGCCTCGCGCATCTTCAATCCGCACCTGTAACTGTTGGGCTGTCGTACCCGCGCCCTCCTCGTTCTCGTCGAACACGAGCAAGTCGCTGCTGCCCGGCACCTGCTGCTTGTGGCGGGCCTCGCGCATCTTCAGTCCGCACCTGTAACCGTTGGGCTGTCGTACCTGCGCCCTCCTCGTCCTCGTCGAATACGAGCAAGTCGCTGCTGCCCGGCACCTGCTGCTTGTGGCGGGCCTCGCGCATCTTCAGTCCGCACCTGTAACCTTTGGGCTGTCGTACCTGCGCCCTCCTCGTCCTCGTCGAACACGAGCAAGTCGCTGCTGCCCGGCACCTGCTGCTTGTGGCAGGCCTCGCGCATCTTCAGTCTGCACCTGTAACCGTTGGGCTGTCGTACCTGCGCCCTCCTCGTCCTCGTCGAACACGAGCAAGTCGCTGCTGCCCGGCACCTGCTGCTTGTGGCGGGCCTCGCGCATCTTCAGTCTGCACCTGTAACCGTTGGGCTGTCGTACCTGCGCCCTCCTCGTCCTCGTCGAACACGAGCAAGTCGCTGCTGCCCGGCACCTGCTGCTTGTGGCAGGCCTCGCGCATCTTCAGTCTGCACCTGTAACCGTTGGGCTGTCGTACCTGCGCCCTCCTCGTCCTCGTCGAACACGAGCAAGTCGCTGCTGCCCGGCACCTGCTGCTTGTGGCGGGCCTCGCGCATCTTCAGTCTGCACCTGTAACCGTTGGGCTGTCGTACCTGCGCCCTCCTCGTCCTCGTCGAACACGAGCAAGTCGCTGCTGCCCGGCACCTGCTGCTTGTGGCAGGCCTCGCGCATCTTCAGTCCGCACCTGTAACCGTTGGGCTGTCGTACCTGCGCCCTCCTCGTCCTCGTCGAACACGAGCAAGTCGTTGCTGCCCGGCACCTGCTGCTTGTGGCAGGCCTCGCGCATCTTCAGTCTGCACCTGTAACCGTTGGGCTGTCGTACCTGCGCCCTCCTCGTCCTCGTCGAACACGAGCAAGTCGCTGCTGCCCGGCACCTGCTGCTTGTGGCGGGCCTCGCGCATCTTCAGTCCGCACCTGTAACCGTTGGGCTGTCGTACCTGCGCCCTCCTCGTCCTCGTCGAACACGAGCAAGTCGCTGCTGCCCGGCACCTGCTGCTTGTGGCTGGCCTCGCGCATCTTTTCGCGCACGCTCTGTCGCGGACCGGCCATGTGCATTGTCTTGATGTCCATTTTCAAGTCGCCTACAAAAATTCCAAATTATTCGAACTATTCGGTTCGGAATGCGGATTCTGCTGATATATAGCCAGCAAGAAAGTCAGCAGTTCTTTTCGAAACAAAATACATAATAGAATAACAATGTATTGTATTACAAATTACAATAAAATAAATTAGTTGTGGTCAGCGACCAAGGATGCTGGCATAGCACATCGAGCAGCAGATTCAGTAATTCGGTAATGGATAATTAGGTTACTAAAGTGCTAAAATAGCAACGGATCGGACTGAAATTCGGCATACATATAGCTATTACATATACTATTGACGTAGACATTTAAGAAATAACTTTTGAAAATCAAACCCGAAGGTAAGGAGTTTGAAAAATCGAGCTTAATGTGAGCGAGGCCGCGGGCAAAATCTAAATATATAAAAGGAAAAGGTGACTGACTGATTGATTGACTGACTGACTGATCTATCAACGCACAGCTCAAACCACTGGAAGGATAGGGTTGAAATTTGGCATACAGATAGCTATTATGATGAAGGCATCCGCTAAGAAAGGATTTTTGAAAACGCAACCCCTAAGGGGGTAAAATAGGGGTCTGAAAAATCGAATTTAACGTGAGCGAAGCCGCGGGCAAAAGCTAGTCTAATAAATAAATATGAACGACGGTGTACTATGCTAGTTCTTGTTGAATGGTAAAACAAGCCTTTTTGGTTTTAAACGTTTTTAATTCACACACATTTTTATAGTTTTAGACGCGAGAGGTCCCAGTAAGGGGCAAATACAGAGAGTCAATTGAGTGTTGCCACTACAATTTTGTTAATTTTTACTTTTTGTTTAGTAACTAGCTTTTGCCCCCGCGACTTCGTCCGCGTGGAATTAGATTTTGGGGTGGAATTTTCAAAAACTGTGACACACGTACTTCTTTATTTTTAACTGAAAGCTCTAATACCTGTGGGGATCGGTGCAGGCGATTAGGAATACAACCGTTTGGTTAGGGTACACTTTAATGAATAATAAAATACAAAGAGTAAATGAGTTTAAATAATATCTTAAAACTAGCACACATGACATGACATCACCACATACCAACTTTGATGGAAACAGCTTGAAAAATGACGGAGTTTCATATAAACTTCCATCCCCTATTTAAACCCCTTAGGGGTGGAATTTCCAATAATCCTTTCTTAGTGTGCGCCTACGTCATAAAAGGAACCAACTGTAAAAATTTCAAGTTTCTAACTTCAGTAGTTTAGGCTGTGCGTTGATATCTCAGTCAGTCAGTCAGGACTTTGAATTTTATATAAATATATAGATTAAACAATGAACTGAACATAGATTAAGCTATGAACACCCGGCGGGAAGAAGACTGGGATAACTATAAGTCAGCACAATCCCAATACAAAAAACTCGTCCGGAAAAAAGACAACCAATCATGGCAACGTTTCTGTTCAAACATAGAAACCTATGATACAGCTACCAGGATCCGCAAGGTCCTAGCTGAGGATAACAGTCGCACACTCGGCTCACTCAAGAAAGCCGATGGCAGTTACACTAAGAACGACAGAGAAGTCAGCGAAATACTCATAGAGACACATTTCCCAGGATGTAAGATTCTAGGCACGCACACATCAGCGTGGACAGATGAACCTCAAATTACACCTACTGAGGTCGACTGGGAGACAGCTAACAAAGTAGTTACATTTGAGAGGGTGCAGTGGGCCATTGACACCTTCCAACCCTTTAAATCAGCTGGAGCAGACAATATCTTCCCTGCTCTCCTACAATGGGGAGCAGCAGAAATAGTACCTAGGCTAGTAAAGATATATTCAGCGTGCATAACCTTTGGATACATACCCCTAATATGGAGAGAAGTCAGAGTAGTATTCCTACCGAAACCAGGTAAGAGTGACTACACACAGCCAAAATCGTTTAGACCAATCAGCCTAACATCCTTTTTGCTGAAAACTCTAGAAAGACTCGGCGACCGTTTCCTCAGAGACGGAACGCTAAGACATATACCAATACATCAGAACCAGCATGCGTACAGTACCGGTAAATCTACAGAGACCGCGCTCCATTCGGTAGTATGCAAAGTGGAACACGACCTGAGCAACAAATTGTCAATCCTAGGAGCCTTTATAGACATCGAAGGAGCCTTTGACAAAACAACATTCAAGAGTATAGACAATGCTCTCAAAACATACAGAGCACCTGTAACACTACGCAGATGGATAGGAGCCCTGCTTGAAAAAAGGGCCATCCAACTGAACATAAACGGCACGACAAGAGGATTAGTAGCCAGAGGCTGCCCACAGGGTGGAGTACTATCCCCCATCCTATGGAACCTAGTAGTTGATGACCTGATAACAAAGTTAAACAATTGTGGTTTTCTCACAATAGGATACGCAGACGACCTAACAATTCTCATAAGTGGTAAATATGAGAACACACTTAGTGCCATAATGCAAAATGCACTGAAACTCATAGAGAAATGGTGCACAGAAAACGAACTAACGGTAAACCCCAAGAAGACGGAGTTAGTTCTGTTTACAAACAAAAAGAAACCTGACATATCTAAGATGCCAACACTTTTTAGCACTAGTCTGGCGTTAACAAAAGAGGTAACGTACCTAGGAGTAACCCTAGACAGCAAGCTAAACTGGAAAAAACACATAGATACAAAAATACATAAAGCAACAATTGTCCTAAATCAATGCAAACGCATGATTGGGAAAACCTGGGGTCTTAAGCCACAAATAATGAAATGGCTTTATCTATCTGTTGTAAGAAGCTCGTTGACATATGCGGCTGTAGTCTGGTGGCCCAGAACGCTTCTTACAACAACCCAACAGGAGCTACAAAAATTCCAAAGACAAGCGTGCCTGGCGATCACAAGCTGTATGAGCACCACACCAACAAGTGCTTTAGAGGTAATACTTGGGATACCTCCACTACACCTACACATAAGGGAAGAAGCTACCCTTGCGGCCCTTAGAATAAAAACCTATGGACTGTGGAAGGAAACAATCACAACACACACCCGGATACTAACACTTGAACAAGCAAAGTGTCCAAAATTGGGGTGGATTTGTGACAAAACACAAAAGGTACATGTAATAGAAAAGAATTACAAGATCAACATGGATGACACAACAACCCCTCCGTCTACCATCAACACAATTGACGTTTACACGGACGGGTCTAAAACAAGCATGGGTACAGGAGCTGGAGTCTACTGTCCCGAGCTAAACATAAACATCGCCCACGCCCTCGGTAAGAACAACTTAGTTTTTCAAGCGGAGTGCGTCGGCATCACGGTGGCGGCAGTAGCCATGGCCAACAGACAGGTAACAGATTTCAATATTAACATAAACACGGATAGTCAAGCAGTACTGAGGGCCCTAGCGAAAAATACGACCTCCTCAAAACTTATACTGGACTGTCACAATGCCTTACAGTTGCTTACAAAGTCAAACAACATTACACTGCGCTGGGTAAGAGGTCACAGTGATAACACAGGAAACGACGCAGCCGATGAACTAGCGCGGCGAGCCTCAACGCTGAAGGTGGTGGGTCCGGAACCTATCGCTCCCATACCCTTCTGCGAATACAAAACTTGGTTGCACAACAGAACAGTAAGTACACATGCTGAGCTGTGGGCCAGCACCACAGATTGTAGACAAACAAAAGAGGCTTTTCCCTGCCTAAATCAACGACTAACAGAAAAACTAATACAACTGACCCGTGTTAAACTAAAGGTAGTTGTAGGTACAATAACAGGACACTGTCCACTTAACAAACACCTTTATATTCTAGGTATTACCGACAGTCCTCTGTGCAGAGCATGCATGGAGGGCGACGAGACACCGGAACACGTACTGCTTAAATGCAGGGGTGTATCCAACCAACGGCACGATTACATTGGCTCTCCAGCTACCCTTCCTGAAGTCCTCGCCGACCTGGGTGGCCTGCTCGGATTTTGGAGGGAGCTCGGCTGGCTGGAGTGATCCGGCGGGGAGCTGTACCAGTGGAACCACGCAAAACGGGCGAATCGACGCCTACTTGCGGAAAAGATTCCCAGGAAACGAAGACGAAGACGAAGATAGATTAAACAAAATAAATCCTCACCAACTTTGAAGCTCTTCATAGCCACCAGGTCATCATAAGCCTTAAAGCTGCCGCACATGGCCACGTAATGGTTGGGGCACTTCTTCACGCTTAGCACGCCATTCTTCTCCATCCACTCCCTGAACAGCAGGTGGTTGGGCCACTTGCTGACGGGGAAGATGCGCAACACCAGACCGGTCTTGATGTCTAGCACGCGCTTCGTTAGATTGATTCTGATCACCTACAACAAAAGCATTTAAGAGCCAACACCTTTTGCATCCCCCTCAAAAAATCAAAATTTATTTATTTCATGTAGGCCAACTTGTAGCTCTTATGACACGTCATAAATCTACCACCGGTTCGGAATGCAGATTCTGCTGAGAAGAGCCGGCAAGAAACTCAGCAGTTGCTCTTTTCAAAAAAAAAATTTTTTACAATTGTTAACAAAACTAGGCTATGCACACAATGTTTCCACAAAGTAGTTTCAAAAATGCACACCTACCACAACCTAACACATGTTAACATGAGTAGACACAAAGCAGACCCATTTCCGTTGGTGGCACCCGTTCACGAGCATGACACATGATCCAGCCATTGCTTCGCTCAACCATATTTGAGGGAACGTAACAACCCGCATCACACGACAGCACCACAGAAATGTTTAAGTGAGCATGACATACTTAGGCTACCCATGTTAAGGCATCGAATTAAATACTTATATTAAGTTACACATTTTAAGACATAACTCTCTCACACATTTTAATATTTTCAATTCATCAAAAAATCATATTTCTTAGATAAGTTGTTATTATGTTAGTATTCTAATAGCTATTTGTGTATAACGGAATTCGGCTTTTAGCATACAATTTAAATCTTAGTGGTTTCTCGTATGTTAATAAAAAAAATTGTTTATTTGTTTGTATCACGATAATAAAAAAAAAAACTTATTATTAAAGTCTCATTAATTTGACTGTACCGTTATTCGAAGCTTAATTACTTGAGATAGGCACTACGTTTCCCGCCGTTACACATCTGTCTCTATGCGTCACATTGCCGCCCCTCTCTAAGCCCCCACCACCAGGTAGTGGGGAGAGCGCTTAGCTCGGCGATAGCGCTCGCCATTTTGATCATTGGCGTTTTGTTTCCCGCCGTGAACAGTTGTGCTTGCTTGGACGCTAGCACTAAGATACCTAGATATATATTATATATATCTGACATATATTTAGATATAAAGAAAATACATTTATTATTATTATTAGGTATTAGATACCTATACAAGGTATCTTGCAGAATATATATTACGGATCACGTGAGATATTTTTTCTTTATTTTATTTCTTTAAATAGAAATTAAATATTAATAATAACTGTTTTTGTTGCTAATGCATACAATTATTAGCTATTTAATAACACTTCTTTTCAGTGAAGTTCCTCCGTAATTGGAGGCTATCATTTACATTATAACTAATGTTTACCTATTTAATTCTTTTATTTCTATGGAAATATTGAAGGTGTTTGCAGGTGCAAATTTTCAGATGATTGCAAGTTTTGTTTGCAAGTGATGTGAATATTAAAATAATATTTAAAGGTTTTTATGGCGTGGGTGTCGTTCTACTCTTTGTTTAAAGGTTTAAATACGGAGACAAAGGAAGTTCATGAGCGTATTATGCCTGTGCCATCAAATTCTAAAAGATGTTGAAAAATTAAAGTAAGTACCAGTTCTGACAGTAGTAGTTCTTCAACTACCAGTCCTTCGTCGTGCTCAGGGTTGCCGGATTGATGTCCTTATAGCCCTATAGAGCAAAGGGGTGACGAAATGAAGCATATAATGGACGGAGTTTCCGCTAACTACCGAAGAAAGTGTGATATTTTTTCTCTCTCTGCCTACTTTATGAATTTAATCTTTATTTATTCTAAAGGGCCTGGCTGCATATTAAAGTATATGACAGCCCTGACGTACTCGTATCATATGCCTTCTAATGAACAATTAGTGTTTTGAGCATACGAGTTTTTTCCAGGACATTAATTTGTGCATGTTAGAAATTTACCTCTAGTTATTTCTAGTTATTCATTGGCAAATTGATCGCATATTTCTTCCCGTATACTGGTAAGTATCTTAAGGTGTTAAAAGATATGCGATCATCGTGCTGAAATGCTTGAAAATTGATGAAATTGAGTCAACGAGCACGGAACTGTTCTACACAAGTCAAGGCTATAATGGAGTCTGAAAATAGTTGACTAATAAAATCAGATTTATTCCCGCCTCGCAGGCGTGGTCTTTAAAGCCCGAGTGTCTGGTGCGATAAACACCCGCAAGGGATGAGCAATTGCGTTCTCGTGCTCTAATCCATGCACTCATGCCGTGATAACCTACCCTCGTGGGGTGGTAGCACAATTGCAACAACAATTCGTTCGGTCGTGCCGAATTTATTTTTCAGTCATTACGGCCTTGTTAAAGTATGCAATGAAATGAAATGAATGAAATGAAATGAAATGAAGGATAAAGTACGCTGAAAAATATCCAGTGTTCAGCACTAATGTATTTTGCTCTTGCGTTTTTGACGTACCCTCGCGGGGTGTGTACAGCGGTGCGCGTGCTCCAATGCATTATGATTCTTGCATTGTAAAGTACCCTCGCAGGGTGACTACCAGAGACAAAGTCTTCATGTGGTCGGACCGAATAGTTATAAATATTTCGCGGTCGTTCCTCGCAACTTTGTCGAAATATTCAAATAAATAATCTTTTACAAGTCTGCTCCAAGTCTGGTTGGAGATCTTACTCCTTCAGCAAAAATGACTCGAGTTGAGAACGAATGGTATTTAAATGCAACGAAATATAAAATATGTAAGAAGGTGCACCAAGAATAGCATTCACCACAATGCTCCTATAATAAGGCCGGATAATTGTGTCAACTGCCATTGTAAAGTCTGTACTCGCGACTGCCATAAACCAAGGCTGCAAAGCTGTGTTTAAGATTCCTGTAGTGGGTCTTTCTGGAGCTCTAGTCAAAGGCTGTGCAAGGCCTATACTCAAATCTAGAAGCTTTGAAAAAATATGAAAATTCTATAGTCCGGCAGATTCAAACTTTTGAATTTTTGGCGTAAATGAAAAAGAGCCTTATCCTAATGTTCTTGTTGCTCATAGCAATAGAATTTTTTTGTGAGGTAATTATCAGAAAGCCTTGTCTATAATCAGGCTTATTTTTACGTTCTTGTTGCTCGTAGAAATTTATTGGGAGTTCCTTAACAGAAAGAACTCTTAAAAACATGTTTATCCTTTGGACTGAGCTCTGCGCTGAAGTCCTTTGCAATTCTTCAAAAACCAACTGGTTTGCACAAATGCTCGAAGAGCAAAAGGGTCAGAGTGTGTGATAATACTTAAATAGTGGTGTTTTAATTATTAGAAACGCTTGATTGGATGGTCAGTTATGAGAAGTTTTATCTCAGACCAACAAAGATGCTCTGTGGTGATCCTTTGACCAATCAAGTGTGGATCTTGCTGTCAGCGTTTCACGATTTTGATGCAGAGACTACACCAATTTCTAAGATCTCTAGTCTTAGAGACCAGGACTCTCGTTTTTGTCTGTTGGCAGTGGACCTAATTATTTGGTGCTTGTTGAAAAACAATTGTAAAAAACAAACACTGTGGTGGTCGGAATCGCCTATGTGCCATTTACATGGTTAGTCGGCGTATTTCCTGAAGTTCTTCTTGTTTGCTTTGCAACCAAAAAGGCAATTCTAGCAGTTTTTCAAGCACATTAGCAGCTCTGCATTTGCAACCATATTTATAAACTTTCGAGATGAAAGTCGGTTGAAATCTATTCCCATCATCGAACTGACATGATGAGTTTGTCAAATCTTGGATCAAAATCAAATCCATTTGCAGACCTTTCACTACCCTAAACATAAAATGGCCATGCCAGCTATGAAGATTGTCTGTTTAGGCAGACAATGGTGCGAAAGATTTAATCTTGTTCGGTTCCGTTGATGAATGTCAAGTGAATAATGTGAACAAATACATGGCTTGGAGAAACGCCTGTTTTGTTTTCACTAGCAATTACTGCATATCCGATCAAAGGATTGACAGGTGTTCTCGGCCTTTGCGCTGAAACAAAGATACTGTCTCAAGCACAGCGGTTTTGTTTGCTAACGGCATTTATGGATTCTTAATCTGCATGCAGCCCCGCTCATGCAGCAGTAGATTTCAGTTCGGTCAATATGAAATTTCCCATGACGATGGGTCTTTCTTCCACTTTGTCTAATTCCTTGCGGTGTCATTTCAATCAATCTCTGGTTTCTGTACCTTAGTGGTGTAACACTAGATAAACTTAATGGTGAACCGATCTTAAAGCACGTCTCCTCCGTAAAGGGAAAGTCTTCTCATGCAGCCATGTCTGCAGCTCATGTCTGCAGCTGCATTGTCAGAGTTCGGCGAACATTAGCGCTATCGTGACAAGTGTGGCCAAGTAGTTCATGGAACTACAATGTATTCGAGTGAAGACGAATCTTTATCATGGCATTCTCTGTGATGTTAATTACAAGTTGACCACTTATGTTATATGACAAGAAAATGTTATGTAAGTAAATACATCACGTATGACTGAACACAATAAGTTATTGCCACAACGCGAATGAATTTCCGTACGATAATGTAGCCGTGTGTCATGCCCGTTTTTCCTCCTCGGAACGTATAAAGCAAAGTGAGGTTAAAGTGTGGAGTTCTGTTACGTCTCCTAAAGAAAATGGCATACCAAGTCGAAACGGCATAAGCTTTATTTGCAAAATCCAGAAAGTCAAGATCTGCTCTTTTTATATCAGATCTATGCTTATTGCCTAAAACGTCCTGTGATACATTTTGCATAAATCAGTAGTAAATCCTCATAACGTTGATTAATCTGATCGAAGGTTTGGCCTTAATTCAGCCGAGCAGACGTAGGCTTAAAATGAAAAATGGGCTTTCTGGTCACGGTGTGGATAGCACTGAGTATAATAATTGTAATCATTTCGTTTTAAGTTGTATGTTTTTCCACGTTCAGGGGCACTCTCCGATACTTTTAGAGCTGTGGCTGGGCGGAGAATTTAATATTTGAAATTACTTTAAGGAGCGCTGAGTACCGTGTCCTGTCTGACAATAACCCATTTTCGGTTCAAAATCTGATTCAGTTGGCGATGTGTAATCTGTTTTGAAATTGAATTACAAAACTTGATACTTAATAATAAATAGTATAATTAAGTTCTATTGGATTATTAGAATTTTTGATGATTTGCCGCGGAATAGTCTATAAATGGTACCTACATTGTGACGATCTCAATCATCTCTGATTGGAAGACACGCTCACCAACGACTAAAATGCAATGTTGCAATCACCGATGAACAATAACTGGAGATATTATAGCCATTGATTCATACGATTTATCAGCAATCTACCAGCTGTTTTTCCTTTTAGACTGCAGGAACCTAATTAAGTGTTCTATCTAGTATTATTTCGGGGTTATAAGATACTTGCTTAAGGATGCTGCTATATTTGCAATACACTATTTTTGTTTTGGCTGGCAAACTTGAGCCGGTGTTACCCTTTGGAAAACACACCTTCTTATAAGTGATTGTTAGCGTTCGCACCCGCCCTCTGTAACGCATAATTTTAATCCTATCTATAAACTGGTTATACTTTCGAAATATAACCAATTTTTCGAAGACTGGTCGAAATTATTACTGCTTTAATGCATTGAAATCATCTGACGGATTATATTATTTTATTTTTGTGTTTCACACAAATAATGTGCTGATCCTATTATTTAACGGTTAGTTGTGATAGTTGGTGGTATTTTTCTTTTAAATTAAGTGTTCTATTCACAGCACAATAGCTGTTGTTACGCAACCGCTCAGTAAAGAGCGAAACAACTGAGAAAACTGATGTGGTCAGTTTTTATTCATACAAATTATTATAATTTATTCGAAATCATATTTTGAATAAATGTACTCAATATTAAATTTCATTGTTCGTTTCTCTCTGCAATTATTACCATTACGTCACATTGGCGCAGTTACCACCACCACCAGGCGATAACAAACACGTCTCAAGTAATTAAGCTTCGAATAACGGTACAGTCAAATTAATGAAAGCGTTTTACCTACCAATAAAACGCTTATTAATTTACTTACCTTATTCGAAGCTTAACTTTAAACACTGCCTGGTGATTTTCGACGCAATGATCAAAATGGCGAGCGCTATCGCCGAGCTAAGCGCTCTCCCCACTACCTGGTGGTGGGGGCTTAGAGAGGGGCGGCAATGTGACGCATAGAGACAGATGTGTAACGGCGGGAAACGTAGTGCCTATCTCAAGTAATTAAGCTTCGAATAAGGTAAGTAAATTAATAAGCGTTTTATTGGTAGGTAAAACGCTTTCATTAAATTTTTGATTAAAAAGGTTAATTAATATACTTAACAGTAAAATTACGGAGATTTTATATATATTTTTAACATCTTATGCCTAGCATACATTTAAAAAAATGGCGAAAGCAACTAGAAAAGTCGCCATTTTTCTCTATCAAAACCTAGATATTGGCTATGGCATACAGATATTAGATAGTTATCGCTAGCAAATCAATTTAATGTTTATTTATTTTTATACAAAATCAAGAAACGTCGAAAATAATAAAAATTCAAAAAATATGCCATGTGTAGTTTGAATTTTTTTTTTCATATGATTTGCTATTTTTTTCTGAACAATTCATTTAAATATAAAGGTCATACAGTCATACATGAATCGTTACTAATTATTATTATTAATGCGAAAGTGTGTCTGTTTGTTGGTTTGTTCTTCAATCATGCCGCAAAAAAGCAACGGATCGACGTGATTTTTTTGCATGGGTATAATTGAGGACCGGGAGAGTGACATAGGCTACTTTTTATCCCGGAAAATAAGAGTTCCCACGGTATTTTTAAAAACTAAATCCACGCGAGCATCAACTAAAGTCTGATTTTTAATTGCGTGGAATTCTGACGTAACTTAATGTTACCAGAGATGAAAAAAATTCCACAAAAAAGATAACAAACTTAAACTTATAAAAATAAATATCATTTGCCGCACATAGATATATATGACAAATGCCTGACAGATAGTTTGGGGTAAAATCGAACTACGGGTGGTAATACTGTTTTTCATACAAATAACTCGCTCTATTTATAAAATGACAACTGTCAGAATTCCACCGAATTAAAAATCAGACTATAGTTTCATATGAATATAATAAAATGTTTGGCTTTAAACAAAATTTTGAATTTTCATCATTTTTACGAAGTGCATATTACGAGGCAGTTTATCCACCTTTTTAATACTATTCCTAAAAATTTTATTATAGTTTGATTATGTACCTTCTTGAAACGTTCGGTGGTTTCTCTGCTAATAGTTTTGAATACTTTATGATCTGCGTTCTTCATAAAATATTCAGGTCGTTTCGAATACTGAAAATAGAATCATAATAAAATTAAAAAGAAAATACTGATTTGGACCTACGACGCCATTTTGGCGCTGTAAGCACTAAGCAGTACGAGTGTCTCGGGAACTAATAGGTAATATTGCAAATGGCGCATTGGACCTATTTGATCGACGCCATTTTGGCGCTGTAAGCACTAAGCAGATACGAGTGTCTCTGGAACTAATACGTAATATTGCAAATGGCGCACCTACCTCTATAATTAATCTATGATTTAACTGTTGTCGTTGTATGAGTTCATAGATTAATAATTAATTGGACGCACAAATGCAATAAAGAGTCAACCCACACAACTTATCAATTGAAAAGTTAACTTTATTCCTTTACATTACGTATGTATTTCATTTGACAAAGGTTTATGGGTTGGAACGTTATTGCATATGTGCGTCCAATTATAGATTAGTTCCAGAAACACTCGTATGTCAAATGTGGCGCTTTAAATTGATCCATAATTAAGTCGTCATTTGTATAGAATAAGTAAATCAAAGTGTTACTTATTTCTATCTATACAAATAAATAAAATTGAAGTGCCTAGAACAAAATCATTCGCTATTGCAGCGTAATATGTAAGGTATCAACGATACACACATCGCGTGCCGACCTACAGCTAGCGCCATCTATTTTAACTTGCGACATTACGAATGGTAGTGTTACATTTATTAAAATTGAAGTGTCCGTTTGTTGCCGCTAATCTCGTGAACGGCTGGCCCGATTTTGATGGGACTTTCATTGGTAGACAGCTGATGTTATCGGGAGTAACAATATAGAAGTAATTCTAACTTACCAGTTCAACGATAGGGGCAATTTCATCCTCTATCGCCTGTTTCAATAACGCCTCTACCGGGTAAATGTCATCATTTTGATACTCCATCTTGTGTAAAAACTTTTGTTCTGAACAAAAAAAAACGCATCTAATTTGATTTAGTTTTTCGGGAAAATATTAAAACATTGTCTGAATAAACTTTTAACGGCAGGATCTCCGAAAACAGCCTGTTTTTGATTCAATAGTAAACAATCAAATATTCTTTGTTTTGATTGGTTAAAAATATATGTTGTAGTTTAATACACGTTCTAAATTATTTTACCGTTCAAAAGTCCATATTTTGAACTTCACTCGATCAAATAATATTCCGAAAACAGTGTAGTTTTTAATTGTTTTTCAGGTTGTATGTATAGTATATCAAAGTTAAACTAAAAAAAATAATGTCAAAAAATAGGCAAAAGCTTTTAAAAGAATATTTTACCGTTAATTTTTCTCTAGAAAGTATACTTTTTTTTTATCAAGACTGTTTTACTTTTTTTTAACAAAGTGGCTCGTGCGCCTCACTTCATTTGCTTGCAAATTACTGCGGCCGAAGATCGTGCCCTTAACATCAAAAACTACGGGGTCGGCGGGAATCGAACCCACATCTCTCGGGAATCGCGCCTGATTGTGTTGACCAGTTTACACTACAGCTACGGTCTAACTAGTGGTTAGTGCCGAAATTAGTGATATGTACCTACTTTTAATTAGTTTAAGCAACTGATAGCGACATCTTGTAGCGATAGATAAGAATTTATTGGTTTAATTACAACTAAAGATCACACAAATATCGTAAAATATATAACAAAACAAAATAGCTAAAGTTATAATTACAACTGTATGTGACAATGTAATGTGCGTGTTTGCGTTTGCGTTTGCGTGTGTGCGTGCGTTCGTGCGTCATTTTAATTCCTTTTACAAATTGATAACATAAAATGAACTTACTTTTTAAGTCCTTTGGAGCTGAAAACAAAAAAATAGCGTGTCAATTTACTTACGAGTATAGTAAATACCTTTTAATTGATATTCGTGCGCATTGAAAATTAAACTCTCGGCGCAAAACCCTCGCCTGCGGTTCGGGTATTATATGTATGTACTGGGAGGTCTCGGGTCCGATTCCCGGCGGGGGCAATTTGGGAATTTATAATTTCTGGATTGTCTCTGGTCTGGTCTGGTGGGAGGCTTTGGCCGTGCTTAGTTACCACCCAACCGACAAAGTGCCGCCAAGCGATTTAGCGTTCCGGCACGATTGCGTGTAGAAAACAGATTAGGGGTATGGGTTGGTTGGTTTTTTGATTCCCGCGGGAACTCTTTAATTTTCCGGGATAAAAGAAGTAAAGTTTAAACAAAATACGTCCATTAGTTTTTGCGTGAAAGAGTAACAAACATACATCCATTCATCAACAAACTTTCGTATTTATAATATTGGTACGAAGTAGGATTTGCACCTCGAATGTAATTTTCAAATTACCGCACTTGTACAATAAATAAATTATTACTTACTCATTGGAACTTTTGGTATTGGAACTTTTGCCATTGGAACTTTTGCAATTGGAGCGTTTAGAATTGGAACTTTTGTAATTGGAACAAGAGTTCTATTTTTACCCTTAGAAGCAGAGGGAGTGGGCATTCTACCAGGCGATAGTACTACTAACTGTGGTGATGGATTTGATGTGCTTTTCTGGAACCGTGGAGTTGGAACCACGTTCTTGAAGCGGGGATTAGGATTTGGTAGGTTCTGGTAGTAGGGATTAGGATGTGGCGCTGTGTTCTGGAATGTTGTAGGGGCTCTGTTTTGGAAGTAAGGATTAGGATTTGGCGCTATGTTCGTTGGTGGAGTCGAAAGTGCAATGTTCTGGAATCGCGGAGTTACAATGGGTGTAGTGTTCTGATAATGGGGAGTTACAGTGGGTGCAGTGTTCTGGAATGGGGGAGTCACGATTGGTGCACTATTCCGGATTGTGGGAGTTACATTTGGGGCTCTGTTCGGAATTTGGGGAGTCGTATTTGGTCCTCTGTTCTGGAACGGTGGAACACTTGGCCCTGAAATAATTTAAAACGTAAAGGACAATGGCAACTTTCCTAATACGCTTGGACTAGTGAAGTCGAATAAAACTTCTTTTGATGAAACATTTGTTCTTTTATTCCTTTACATAAATGTAACTAATTAAGGCATTCAATATATTTTTAAAGGCATAAAATCAAGTAAATATGATGTTAAATTTTTTTGAGGTTATGAAGTATACATACATAACCTCTGTAACAGTTTAGGTGAGCAGTTTTTCATTTTAAATCACGTTTGTGTATTATCATCATAATAAACTAAATTTATATATGCTCAGCTATCTAATTAGACTAAGTAGTTCATAGTTTGTGGGTAACTTTGTAATATTACAAAGTACATTTTGGTGCAAGTCTCATCTCAAGACGAATTTGTGAGTTTTTCTAGTCCAAAGTTGCCACTGGTTTTTTGGAACTAATTCGCAAATTATTCTTTTTATTATCTTACTAATATTATAAATGCGAAAGTTTGGATGTTTGGATATTTGTTACTCGAACACGTCACAACGAACGAACTGATACTGAAAATGGAGATAGCATATCTAGAATTAACCCAAAGCCTACATTATTTTTATCCCGGAAAATTAAAGAGTTATACGTCGACAGTAACCCAACATGTTCTCGTCATGCGTCATATTGAGTTTGTTCGTATAAAATGTAGTCTATGTCACCTGACCGATAATATCTTCCTTTTGACCTTGCCGTAGCCAATTAAAAAATTTGTAAGAAAGCTTACTAGTGCCGGTTGGAATACGGATCTGCGGTGGAGGTGGCGGCATCAGATTAGCATCCTTCGCTGCACTGTCTGCAATGTCACTTGCTCCCGTTGATACTTTTTCATTATCCTCTACTTGGGCGTCATCCTCTGTAAATAGGACGTTTTATACTCTACTGGGTACAAAGTAGGATAATTTTATTGATCTTAAATAACACCGTATAAATAATAAGACAACATTCCATGATAGGACATAAGTGTTTTATCAATGCCCGTCCATGAAGGATGGAAGGCAACAAACTCTTCAAAGGCCTTTGAAGTGCCTCTGAATTTTTTCTTGCCAAGAAGTTGTCCAAGTTCTTGAAAAATCAGAAGTCTGGTGAACACGGTGGATGACGAAGAGCTTCCTACTTTAGTTGCCGTAGCTTGGAGACCATCTGCTGTGCAGCATGAAGACGCGCGTTGTCGTGCAGGAACAGCTGGAACCTAAGTTGGCTGGGCGAGCTTCTCCATCATTTTGCTCAGTTCTGCACAGTAAACATCAGCAATGCCCTTTCCGTTTGGTTAGAATGGTGATGATTCACACTGACTCAACACCAAATAGCGATCATCACTTTTTTTGGGGCAAGTTTTAGTTTAGGGCATTGCCTAGGTGCTGACTGCTGAACCAGGTTCCAGCCAACAGATTAGCGCTTACGGTTATCAAAAAGATTCGCTTTTCATTACAATACGGTTCAAAATCCCTTCATTCCGGTTAAACAACGCAAGGCATGCCTCAACGCGTACGTCGCGCTGACTAGCATTCAGTTCGTGTGGCACGCATTTGTCAAGCTTTTTTACCTTGCCATTTTGACGCAAATGGACCAATGTTTTAATGATAATGTCGAAAACTGTTGCTAACTCAGTCGTAGATTGAGTATCATCAGCTTCCACAAACGCCTTTAATTCGTCGTTGTCACCCATACTTTTCGAACTACCACGGAGTTCATTTTTCAGGTCAAAATTTCCACATTGGAAGCATTCAAACCAATAACGGACCGTACGTTCGTTTGCAGTATTCGCTCCGTATACGTCGTCAATGTTGTACCGTTTGCGCCACAATACAATAGTTCTTGCAATTCACGAATCCGCCGTGACTCATGATTGTGTGTGTGTGTAGGTGTAAGTGAGCGCAATGCTCGCACCTGACCGCTCCCAACTAGGCTCCGTCAGGGACGCATACTTATGCTGAGATCTATAAAGCGTGCTCTGACTCAACTCAGACAGAGTTAAAACGAGACAAATTTATGCCAGAGCATATTTGTGTCTCGTTTTAACCTCTGTCTTGAGTCTGAGCTGAGTCAAAGCATGCTCTATAGATCTCAGCTTTAGGCAATGTGACACACACTCGTGAATTGCAAGAACTATATCAAGATAGAACTCGTATGCCATAATTACTATTTTTAACCTGTGCAATGTCCATGCTGAAGAAAAACATTTAAAGATCATTATAAAACACTAATCAAAAAACAAATGACTGATGATGAATCGTATTAGAATTCCATATCTTAAAAATTAAATTCATTTGAAATTGGAAATTCTTAGCCACGCATAAGTAAATTACATTTCAAATGTGGCCCAGTAGGTAGTAGATTAGATGAGATTTTTTATTAAATGTATATGTAGACCAGCGCTTAACTGTGTGGAGTCTAACGGTCTCCACGGAGAGCTTACTGCTGCTGGCTGGTTTATGAGCTGGCCACTTTTATCTTCATATTCGAAGGCGTTCAAACTTAGAATGCTATTTGAATATTGTATGGAATTGTAAGTTTGGACAGGCGTCGTAATTCATTATTCTATTAACCACCGTCCGAGCCGGTGGTCTAGATTTCGAAAGTTATATTCTCAACTCCCGTCCACGCCGGACGTACACAACGCCTGTTCATCCAGTTTAAGTTTATCATGTTACATTCTTTCATTGCTGGATAAATACAAATGTACAATAACTAGTGTGACACGGTTTTCATTTGAATAGGGGTCAATTTCCCTATAACTGCGATCTCACCTGATGGCAAGCGAAGATGCAGCCTAAGATGGTGCACGCTTGCCTAGAAGATGCCTATTCACTCTTGATTTAAAGACACCCACATTATAGTCAGTTGGAAAAACGGAAGCCGGAAGGGCATTCCAAATATGCAACTACGTAGGTTAAGTGAAGACCTGATACATCCATAACGGATATTCCCTTTTCCCTCCAAATTAAGCATAAAACTTGTATTAGGAGTAGGTGCGATAAAAGTACAAAGGGGTTCGTAAAGATGACAATTCGGATTTGACTCCGCTCGTTGGGGTTTGAGCTGCTAAGGAGACTTTTTGCAGCGATTTAGTAGCGCGTTTCGTTAACGCGCATCTGATTCACTACTTTTGGCCTTTTGTCGCAATCGCAACACAGGCAAGAAGCGATTCAGTAACGATACAATCGCATATCGCTTCTGCATCGATGCTAATGCTTCCAAAACGCACAAATTTTATTTTTATACACAGGTAATGGCACGTAACGTTTCATTATTTGGTGCAACCAATATTTGCGTTGCCCACGCCGTATAGCTGTTTCCCTAAAAGCGGCAACAATGATAACGCGATTAATGTTGTCTCAGTCGAATGCATCTTGCAACTGTATGGTCGGGACAATAGCGATGCAAAATCTTGGTTGCGTAGACGAAGGTATACGACCAGCGACAGCATCACAATTGTATCACTACCGAATCACTGCAAAAAGTCGCTGTGGGTAATCTCTTTTAATCATAGTTTGCAGTGGACGAGCCTGTCGCCATATTAAACCTTTTTTAACGATTGATCAAACAGAAGAATCGTTCTGTATCTGACTTTATACCGTGGACGGAAAGGTTTTTCTGTCCGGCCCGAGACGATTTAAGTTGATAAATAGAAGCATGGAATTTCAACTCACCTCTCAATTGTTTTTCTAAAGCTTCTTTCTCGTCACGCTCGATCTTCTCCAGGACTGCGTTGAAGAAAGTCACGTCATCTTCTGGAGGGAACCTCGAACGATAGGACTCTGTCATCTCCACCAGTGATCTCACTATCGTATCGCCCAGGCCGACATCGATGCGAGCGACCACGCACTCTTTCAACTTCTTATATATTAGAGGATAGTTCGGGAACACGCCTGGGCCGCGGGCTGCGCACATTATTTGTTTCGCCACAATACTGGCAACCTGGTAACGCCAGTTATTATGCCTGTTGATCATTTTACGCATATCTGGGTTGAGGACACTGGTCGGTTTCGACGGATCGACCTTAGGAGGCCCGCTTGCAACTTTATTTAGATCGAATCTCGCACGTTTAGCGGGAGCTCTGTGATCGAAACCTCCACGTTCCGTGTCACTTTCGTTGCTCCCAAAGCTACCACCCTCGCGGGCGTTGGGTTGTTTTTCAAAAATGCTCGCATTCGATACACTGAAAGTGCAATTATCGGGATCGTTCCCGTAAGTCCTAGAACTTTGGGGAACGTCCGTGTAAGGTCTCTTCTGTCCGAAACCGCGATCGCTCTCCTGCTCCACTACCGGTTTATTGTAACGGGACTTTTCTAACTTATCGTAATCACGAGACTTTTCGTGTCGATCGGGACTACGTTTGCGTTCTCGATCACGACAGTCGACGGCGCGGCGTTTATCATTGCGATCGTTAACGCGTTCACGCTCGGCGAACTGACGCCGATCTTCGCGTCTGCGAGTATCGAAATCTCGATCGCGCGGGGGAGAGCGTTCTATGCGCGAGGGATCTTTCGATGTCACGGCGTCTTCGTCTCGCCTGGACGCACGATTGCCCTCGTTGCGCCTTCGCGGAGGCGAACGTTCGCGTCGGTCGCGTACGGATCTGCCGACGGATTCTTTGTGTCTAGATTTATTTCCCGATCTCTCCCTGTCTGATCTGTGTCGTTCGGGGGATCGACGACCTCGCTCGCTATGATATGACTCGGCTTGCTTTCTGTCACGCCTCTGGGGCTGGTCATCCGGCGCGAGGAACTGGTCAGGGGAAGGGGAACGGGATCGACTCCTCTCCTCCCATTGCCTGTCGCGACTTTTCGGAGTTGGCTCCTCGTCTGGTAAACGCTGCGGCTTTTCCGGGAAAGACGCGTAGGCCGGCAGGCTATAACACTGGTTCTCCATAACAGGCTGCTGAATTTGCGTTTGGTAGTACGCGGCTTGAGGCTGCGGCATGATCGCTCCGTGCGCCGCTTGGTTTTCGTAGTTTGTGTACGACGTCTGTGAACAAACACCGAACAATAGCCCACAATTAAAACAAAATTCATACACAGACAAGAGAAAAATCCACTATAGTAATGGTTTCTCTCTTGAAAACAATTCGTGGACGTATACAGATATTGATAAATAATAATATACCAAATAAAATTATAAAAGATATTTCATTGTAGTATAATCTGACATTAGTTTGGAGTAGCCTACAGAAATCGAATCATCTGTCGATTTCGGATCAGAACCATTTAGACAACTGTCTCGGTTGTTCATCTGCATACCCAGCTACCGTTCTCGGACGATTTTGGTCTTGACTACGTAGCTTGTGGAGTAAAAAGGAAAGAAACCTATCGGGCGACATCGGGTGACATCGGACGATGTAAGCGTTTTCTATTTTTTTACATACTGTGGTGTTTAGTTCAATCGGCCAAGTTTGGGCGCCGTCGCCCGAGCATATTTCGGCCGACGACGGATTATTTATGTACGAGTACTGCAAGGCATTTTTTGCACTTTGTTTGATAGTGCACTGCTCTAATGCATTATATATAAACCTTCATTTCTGGAGATGTGGCCAAAGAACTTCAGAATTCGTAAATTCACAGTCGACGACAGGCTTTCTTATATCTTCAGTTCTTTCAAGATTTGGATTTGGAATTGTTTGTTCGGAAAGCCGTCCAAGGGATCTTCAGGAGTCGCCTCCAACACCACATCTCCAGAAATGAAGGAACGATTGCGCGGTTGGTAGAGCAGGGCCAGGTGGAGGGGAAAAGAGCGAGAAGACGCTCCCCCACGCGATGGACAGATTTAATCGAAGCGGTGACCCAGACAACTGTGGTAGAGTGCTCCTGCAATGCCACAAACCGCCAAAAGTGGAGGAGCATCGCGCGGGAGGTGGTGCGACCCAAAAGTAAGGACACCGACGACGACTAATGTCGCATCATCTTAGCGGCCACGACCACTCTGTTAAGAATGACCGCAGTCTACCTACCGCACCTAGGGAAACATTGTAAGCCCGGAGGAAGCGAGGAATATCCCGGCCTGCTGGCCTTGGCGGCAAGCAGTAGGACGTTAATTGTGGCGATAGTGTGAAGATTTGAGATAGTGTGTGGCGATTAGATTAGATCGGCAATGGTCGAAGTGTTACAGGGACTGCAAGACGACCTGCATAGCCGCAACTCCCAAGAAGAAAAAAGGCTCGGCGCAAGCGGGTCCTCTTCTGCAGCCACGTGTTACTACCGGGTTGAATGCAGACATGGTTCCCAAGTGTAGCAGCTGACTGACTGACACCTCTCAATTGCCAGTCAGGGTCGGTTATGTGGCTCGAGTCTGACCACCTTCATATGCCACTATGACAGCATACAGAAGTAACTACGAAAATAGTACAATGGGTGGGGACTGAGCCAACAGTTTTCAGTCCTCGCCTTTAACCGTTGGGCTATAGAGGTTAAAGATTCTTTACTTTAAAGATTTTATATAATTGATAGGGAACTTTTTAGGAGTGGGATATTATAATGAGATACAGGAAGTGGGAAGAGAATTTTTTAAGAACTTTGAAGTGAAACATGCATAGTTGATTCAATACTGACCAAAAAATTGTTGTAGTTACTAACTAACTACAGCCTTCTTTGATATATTTTACTCTGATACTGGAGCATAATGGTAGACTCCATACATACATAAATATTATACATATATTATTTATTTATTAATACATTTTATAATCATTAGAATATCTCTCGCTGATTCCATTCGAAATTCAAAAATGTTTGAGAAGCTGTTCTCTTCAATAAGTCACATGATCAATCAATTTGTAAAAATGTATCCAACATAAATATTAATGTTTAATTATTTCATAAGAATTAATTTGTGTTTTATATTAAACTATCAATATACATAATGTATAGGTATAGTCTATACATAGTAGGTTGATACTCCTAGCTTTTCCTCATAGGTAATGATGAAAAATAGTGTGTCCCTTGGGCCAAAATATTTTGTTCTTGGGCGCTGTACATTGAATTGCTCACTATGCACAGGATTCCACTAAAGTGAAGGATTCTACAGAATCCTTCACTTTGCTCTGAATTTAAAATAACGCTCCCAAAGAACAAAAATTTCTTTGGCCCCATATAACACAAATAACTATTGGCCTTAGTCTTACCCCAACTCACAATCTCTATGGTGACTCTCACAGTTTTCCTGTAAAACTAACAGATATTATGAGCTGTAGCTCATAACTATTGCTTGGAGTCAAACAATTGACATCCCCACCATGTTATAGCCGATATGAAACTACAATTTCTCTTCCAAATCAGTCAAAATCTTGTATAAGTTTTCGATTATATCAAAAACTTAACTACATACATTATATGCGTGTGCCTATAATGTATAAAATAAAAGTATTCATAACCCATATTGTAACTGTTTAACATTCCAGTGAATAAAGTGTTATTTATTTATTATTACACTGCACTTTAAATAAACTGTATTCATTACCACTGACCTGTATGGGTGACATGTAAAATGGCAGATTGCTGTACGCCATTTGCACAGGCGGCACTGGAATCATTGGTTGTGTATCAATCATCGGCTGGGGCGCCATTCTGTCGTCTTGTCTGTTGTACTGTACTTTATTCTCGGGCCTCAATTGTGGAGCATGTGGGTTTTCTACAGGACGGTACGGCTGTTCAGTTAACTGAAAGAAAAAATGTACTTATCTGTAAACTTTTATGCACAAATATCTGGGAATCTTTTACTTTATTCGCACTCTTAATAAAACAACGACCGAATCAGAAATCGCAAACTTTGGGAATCGACGAAAAAGTATATATTAACTAGACAATATATTTTTTAAACTGCTATAAAGAAAAGAGGTTTTGTATTTTACCTAAATTGCAAAGCTTAATGTTCTTTTTTTTAGGTAGGTATTTTACAAAAACTTATTTACCAAAATCTTGTATTCGGCCATTGTTTTATTAAGTATGTATTATCCCAAGAAAACGTCTACTGTTTTGTGAATAATGGTAAGGGTTCTCACCCTCAGCAATGAGGAATGTGATGCATAGAAACTTTTAAATGATCTCGCTGAATCAGTAGTGTACAATGTAGACCTGTAGAGATCTCAGGTTTGACTCTTAGCAAGAAATTCCCTTCATTATTTTTAATTTTCTCCAGTCTGTAGCTATGAGAAAATTTTATCTACACGTTTACTCGTAATCTCTAAGTGAATCTCTATAGAGATTGACTTAGAGATCTTTGATCTACTGGAGAAGCTTCTGTTGAAGCTAGTTAGAGCTAAAGATGAAGCAACAATTGATATATAGCTCCCACAGCCTGTGATTATCCAAAAATGTAAGTAAGCAGGTAACGTTTTGTAAGTATTTTTTGTACCATCTCCATAGCCCCTAGGTTCTGTATTGTAGCTATTTATTTATATAAAATCGAAGTATAGTCACTCTGTACCTTCTTCTGTCGTACATCTTCCACAAACAACTGACATCCATCCATGTATAGCCCATTGATTTTTCTCACAAGTAAAGCAGCATCGCCTTCGTCAGCTAGCCCAACGGTTACGCGCTTGTAATCACCCTCGATGTTGAAATTATCCAAAATAACCTCTTCGAGACCGCATTTGTCCAGGATTAACTTCTTCACTTCATAAAAACGCATCTGTAAAATCAAAATGTGGTTTAAGCAAAATGAGAAGATATTCGGGATACTTGGGATAGTTAAAAAACTTACAGTCTTCGGAAGGTTATGGATAACCAGAAGCATCTTGGATACATTAATTAATGATTTATTAATTAATTTACATGCAGTGCAGGGATTTATACAATTTAGTATTTAATTCAATTCACAAAAACAAGTTGCGCTTCGCAAGACGGCAAGACCAAGGAAACCATAGATAGTAGATACGTAGACAGAGAAGGCAAATATCCAAGACAAAGAGAATGTAATCACTCCGTATCCAAGAGAATGTAATTGTAATCACTAATCACTCCGTTTCATAAATTCATAATACTCGGAATAATGGGGCCCATACACGGTCAAATATGTTTGTCAAACAAACGGAAACGGAGGCGTTTGATTGGGTGCGCTGGTGTTTGATGACCTTGATCAAACAGCGCACCCAATCAAACACTTCCTTTTCCGTTTGTTTGACAAACATGTTTGACCGTGTATGGACCCCCTAATAGTGTTCTGTGATCGAAGTCTGTGATAGTAAGGCCCGATTCAGTGCGACGCGGATGACCTACGCGGATATCCGCGACGGACGGTAAAATATACAAGGTGTTAGTTAATGTCCCTATCCTACCGAAACCCATAAGTTGGGGTCGGTGTATAGATACATGAAAAAATATCATGAGACGTGTAGCTCATATCCTGGCCAAGTTATGAGGACTTCAAAAATTCACCATAAATGTTTAGGTGGCAACCTTTAAAACAGCTGATTCAATGGCAATGAACTGCCAACGATAAAACTATGAATGGATGTCTGTAGGCCTACAACGTACTACTTGCTATGCTATAACGTTGCGATAAAATATTCCAGATGCGATACCTAACCATTAATCGGCATGCAATTAAATCTGTAAACCTGTAGTATTGTTCAGTAGAGTGAAAACCGATTAGAAATCTCGTATTTTTGCAAGAATATTCCCGACTACTTTCGGACTCCATAAGTTAAAGTCCGTACCTACGTAATCCATAAAGTGACTGCCGCCTCTTTATTTGCAGGTAATTAATATCTCGCGTCGTGGTTTTGATTAACAATGACTGTATGTGAATGAACGAATGAATGTGTGTGATATTTTTAATAATAAATCAATTGCAAAACGATACAATAATTATTATTATCGCTTGCAGTACAGTGCAAGCATATTACTAGCATTTGTAGTCGAAAGCGAGCGGTGTCCGGCGTAGTGATTTGCACCGGCGGCGCGGAGAAGTGATTTTTCACCGGAGAATCACCGGTGACTCTCCGGTGAAAGTAATCGGTGTTTAACCGATTATTATTGAATCATAACTCAAGTAATTTAATTTAAATAAAAAGAAGTTTGTTGAGGAACATTGTTAATTATTAACTTAATAACATTTATTCAAATACAATTACTTTATCATTATTTCCTACCTTCTTAAATAATAATTATCATAATAAAGTAAAATATTTTTTTTCTTAATATTTTTTTTATTTAAAACCTTTACAATACATCTAATATCATTTTGAGTTCACACAATATCGATGCGCTTAAAATTCCTGTGCATTGTACTAGAACATTAACAGTCAATAACATTTTAATTGATGCTAAATCTGTATTCGAATTCACCGGAGATCTCCGATGAATCTTCGGAGAATGGCAAATCACCGGTGATTTTCACCGGTGCTCGAAATTCCCCGCTCTAGTTCCGACCCCTTCCAAAGCCGCGTACGTGCTTTGAATATTAAATAGGTACGTCGAACACCGTAAGGGCGAGCCCTCACTGGAGTGCGACATCGCGTTGTAAAAATCATAGACGTAGCGACCACAACGCACCGTGGAAATGTCCGCTGTGCACCGTAAAAACGGATGATTGATTAATTGATCAAGATGATTAATTACGATATCGATTATCTGATTTACTTGATTCAGGATTGTCCTGTCCTTTGGGAGAAACCAACGGAAGATTGATGCGTCTTAAGCCAAGCAGAAGTAGTACTTAGTGCGGTCCATGTCTCATTAGAAACTAAACTAATGGACAGAGTTTTCTCGTACTATGTCCTATGCGATGTAATTTTTCGTTGCGCAAACGCAACCGCAAGTCTTGCTTGTAGCCTCGCCTTTACCTCGAGCGGCGCGGTCAAAGTCATTCTTGGAATTACTACTACGGAAAGGGATTTATGTGGCGTATTGTTATTATGTCTTCAGTTAGGGTTTCCAAAATGTTTTTTTGTTAATTAATTAATTAATTTTGTATGAAAGTTTTTGATAATTAATTTTCACTTTTTACCACCGCCATTGTGTTTATGGGGTCAAAGTGCATGGGTGGTTGCTGGTAAGTTATACACATTAACAAACACCTTGTATTAAGCCCTTATAGCGTGTTCAGTGCGACGCGGATTGTCCGCGTGCGGAGAGCTATCCGCACGCGGTTCTTCAACACGATCCGCGTGGAAGTGAACGATGAATTCATCCGCGGCGGACGCATGCTCTAAACCGCGCGCGGATGGTCCGCGTCGCACTGAATCGGGCCTAAACAGTAACACCGAGTGATTATATTCTCTTTGATAGTAAATTAAAACGGAGTGATTACATTCTCTTGGTAGTAAATCGTGCAGGGTTGCCAACTCCTAAAAAAAATTAGCCCTAACATCAACATGAAATACCCCTAAATAACCCTAAATGCAATATTCAAAAGCCCCAAAAAAATCCCTGTATCATTCAAGGCTAATGTTTAAATGAGTTTCCCGTTTTATTGAGGTAAATAAAAATAATATAACTTATTTTAATTACATTATTCGGCAGAGGCGTAACTATACCGTTTGAGGCCCGTGGCAAATTCATCGGATGGGGCCCTCCCTCCCCCAATATAAAGAAGCTCAACCAATGAGATAACATTTTTTTATTTTATAATAAATCACTACGTGAAGTAGGTACATACAATTCCAACGTAAAAGCGACATTTTCCCGAGCGAAGTGAGCGCGAAGTTTTTTATGATTGCATTACGGCACTTAGTAGTCCATACTTGGTATCTACAATAGAAATGTAAAAGTGATATTTTCGCAAGCGAAGCGAGCGCGAAATTTTTTATGATTGCATTACGGCACTTAGTAGTCCATACTTGGCACCTACAATAGAAATGTAAAAGTGACATTTTCGTGAGCGAAGCGACCTCTAAAATTTTTGTGATTGTTTTACGGCACTTAGTAGTCTATACTTGGCACCTACAATAGAAAAGTAAAAGTGACATTTTCGCGAGCGAAGCGAGCGCAAAATTTTTTATAATTGCATTACGGTACTTAGTAGTCCATTATTGGCATCTACAATAGCAACGTAAAAGCGACATTTTCGCGAGCGAAGCGACCTCTAAAATTTTTGTGATTACATTACGCCACTTAGTAGTCCATATTTGGCACCTACGAGTACAATCGAAACGTAAAAGCGACATTTTCAAGAGCAAAGCGAGCTTGAAATTTTTTATGATTGCATTACGGCACTTAGTAGTCCATACTTGGCACCTAAAATAGCAACGTTTTTTTATTTTGCACTACGCCATATCTACTACATAGTCCTGTACTTTTGGCGCTTGAGACCCTGCGCTTGTATGCGCCGCACACACGGCATCGTAGGTAAAGTCGGCCCTTCAAACTATTTAGCTATTGTTATTGGGGTACCTATATTCGGTAATTAATTAGATAATTTATAAAATTTTAAAATATGTGTTTATGGACCTAATGACATTTATGTACCTATACAAATATGTATCTTTTTAATTTCTGACAAATAAAAATTTTGGCCCCAAATCTACCGCCCCTAAAATCTGCTGCCCTAGGCTCCAGTCAACTCAGCCTTTTGGTAAATCAATTTACTGTGCGTAACCTTTCTTGTCCCAAAGAATATGTTTATATCAATTTTAATTTTGAAAATGATCGCTCGGCACTATTGCCGACTACGGCTAGCCGTAGCCACAGGAATGGCTATAAATGTTAGGATCATCTTGTGCTTCTGGCTCTCTCTGACCAGGGCCCCTTCCGGCTGGGGTCCGTGGCATTTTGCCGAAATGCCACCCTATAGTTACGCCTCTGTTATTCGGAATTCTTATAGTCATACAATATGTTTACATTATAAGTGTAACATTTTTTGGAGATGGAGTAAAAGTAACGCAAGATCACGTTTTAAAATAAAAAGGGAAATCGGTTTCGTAATTTGTTTTTCACTATATTATATATCGAAAAAGCGTGTTCAACGCTAATGTATTGAAATATTTTCAAAACGCTTTAGCTAAAACGATTTTAAGCATATTATTCCGAAATATCATAGGCGTTTTGCTTTATTTACTCGTTTGGTCAGTTAACTATGTGACGCTTGAAAATTTATTTATGCCCCTAAAAATAGCCCTAAATTTTTTTGGGCCCTAAAAAAATCCCAACAAGCAAAATTCCGCCCTAAATTTGGGGCTAAAAGCCCTAAGTTGGGAACCCTGAAATCGTGTATTTATTCGTCTTGGTTCATTTTTTTTATTTGCAAAGTGATGCCTATAATTATTTTCAAAATAAAAAAGATAATATGAAGAAATCGTACTATATAACGAAAAACTAATTATTTAAAATATATGTTGTGTAAAAAACCATCAAGATGATGATCACTATTCATGGATTACCATCACTTGTGAGTTTAAATTCAAACAATTTTTGGGTTAGAATTTAGGCGTCTTCTTGTTTTACATTTTGGGTTTAATTTTACAGACGAAATATGCGGATTTGAAGGTGTTGATAAAGCAGAAATGTAATATAACTGATTTTATCCTGGATTCCTTGGTGAATGACTCGGACGGGACTAAGAAAGTGCGCGTTGGGTTGGCCGACGAATGCGAGGGCGCTCATTTGATGAAATGTTTGGACGGTTATCGCTTATCTGGTTGTGCTTTAAGGCTTGTGCCCGTCGCGAAATCCTCTGTAAGTAAATTTTGTAACTGAAAATTACATAATCCTTCTTAATACTATTATAGCGAAAGTGTGTTAGCTTGTCCTTCAATCACGCTGCAACAGACAAACGGATAGACGACAACGAATGAATTTTACACTATATAGTATATAGTACTACAACTATATACTATATAGTGTAAAATTCATTCGTTGTTAATGAATTTCGTTTCGTTATTAATGAATTTTACACTATATAGTATGTAGTTGTAGTAATATATAGTATAGGGTATAGTTGAGGACTTGGAACGTAGAGTGGTTTATTCCGGAAAACCAAAGAGTTCCCAAAGGATTATACAACCTAAATAATTTTTGACATCTCCCTTCAGATTCAACATATAGAGGTTCTACCAGTGACGTGCACAGGATGTACTACAGGGTATACAGATGATACAAAATGGAAAAAATCTTCAGTGCGAATTATAAAAAACTTAAGGGTAGGCATTGTACAAATTATAAAAAGCCTACCCTTAAGTTTTTGTAACTCGTACTAGCGATTTTCTCCATTTTATATCATTTTGCCACATTATGCCTACCCTGTGTGCACGCCACTGGGTTCTACTATATTTATTATTATTATTTTTAGCAAGCGAACCCCCCACAGCAAACCACTTACAATGATGTGCGAGACAACTACCAACAAAGGAATGACTACCACCAACCGAACCAAATGCCAGAGAGGAGCAGACAGGTTGAAGCTCCACGGCCATCACCATGGGGAAACCAGTCTGGCAACCAATGGCAGGGCCAGCCCAGTCAGCCACATGCTCAAAACACTTATGCTTACCAACAACAACAACAGCCGACTTATGGAAGCAATGTTAGTACTTTACTCAGTTTTTCAGTGCCAGTCAAAATCACTCTTTTCAGAGCATACTGCACTTCCTTTTACACGAGCAGCTTGTGGATCAATTATGCGCAGAAACAGTATAGCGCCCTGCGTGTGCAGTATAATAATGCGTTCAGGATGCTGTTGGGGCTGCCCCGATTCTGCAGCGCTTCAGGGATGTTCGCCGACGCGCATGGACTGTTTTTATACCACTATGCGAAAGCGGTGTACATCCTTGTTGCGCAGAGTCCAGGCCAGTTCCAATAGCGTCCTGAGGGCATTTGCTGACAGGTTCGATTGTCAGTATTTGAACCACTGTAATAGGGTTCATATGCTGACAAATCAGGCCCGTCTTAGGTTAAGTTTTAGATTTTAGTATTCACATCTACTAACAAATAGGTTTAAGTTTTATATATTTTATTTATAATTTTACTAACACATCTATGATCCTAGTTGGTCGAAATAAATGATTTTTATTTTTTTTTATTTATTTATTTACTCAATTTTTATTCAAATTTTTTTTTTGACCTTTGACATAACGCCGTCCCTGAAGAATAAAATGGTAAATGCCATAGTGCATTATGGCGATAGCCCCTAAATACAATCCCTTTTCTAATATTATGTTTTACCCCACATGGAAAAAGAGGGGCGTTGTAAGTTTGATGTGTGTATTTCTGTATCTGTGTCTGTCTGTTCTTCCATAGCTGCCTAAAGAAAAGATTTTGATGCAGTTCTCTTTGTTGGAAAGTTTACATGCTAGAGATTGATCTTAGCTATAATTTGTAGAGACCTGTTCAGCAGTTCTTCGACCATTGCCACTATATTGGATTTCCTTGCTTTACTCATTTCTAAAAAGAACAGAAGCACTGTCTCGACTGGCATATTAGTGACAGTACTACTAATAACTAGCTTTTTTGCCTAGGTCTTGGAGTTAAAACCTTCACGAACTTTCTGTTTTTCTGAGATAGAAATAAGACTATGTCCTATGTCATTATCAACAGGTGAACCAACCAGTCAAGCCCCAATATGAGCAGCGAGAAGTGCTGCCCAGCCACAGAGCGCCACAGAACCAGGGCTACGGCCACAGCTACTCACAAAAGAGCAACCTCATTAGTCTTGGAGTGAGTCCTTCATTATAACTGGGAGCTAAATTGCAGAATTTGCTATAATTTTTGTTACACTACTTAAAATAATCTATATGTCCCTAAACCTTTTGTACATGCCATTTATTGATATTTTTGTTATGTGTCTTTTAGTTGTAAGTCTCTTTGTTGATATTTTTACATTCTACAACTACTTTTAAGTTATGGGTACGAGATGAGATGAATACTAGGAAACCATTCAAAACCCCTTTATCTGTTCCGCGTCGTTCAACCACACACACAAACACACGCACGCACATATGGAGGAGAGGAGAAGAGAAAAACTGAAACAAATGTTTGTGCAGCCTCAAAGGAACATGGCGCCGAGTGCCGCGCGCGAGCTGCCGGAGCCGGGCGCCAGGCCGACTCCGGGCGGCCGCTACCCGTCGCAGCAACACTATGACGTGCCCGACAAACCGGTGAGTGGAGTGGCTGGATCATGCGTCATGCTCGTGAACGGGTGCCACCAACGGGAATGGGTCTGCTTTTGCCTGCCTGTGTTAACATGTATTGAATTGTATTTATTTGTATTTGTATTGTATTTATTTTTACTTGTATTGTACTCAGGAAAATTCATCGTGGAAGCACTGAATACATAGCATAGTTTCAATAACAATTGTAAAATTTTGATTTTTTTGAAAAGAGCAACCGCCGAGTTTCTTGCTGGCTCTTCTCGGCAGGAAAGGCATTCCGAACCAGTGGTAGATTCATTGACGATTCAAAAGTGCTTGTAAAAGTTTATTTGAATAAAAAATATTTCTATTTCTATTCTATTTCTATTTCTAGTGAGATCCATTGCTTCCTTGTTTGAAAGAGCGGATAGGCATCTTCTAGGCAAGCGCACACCATCTTGACTTCGTCCATGTGGATTAAGGTTTCTTAATTCCCACAGAATTTTCTGCTAGGAGGCTTTGGCTTTGGCTAGTTACCACACTACCGTCAACAACGTGCCGCCAAGCGATTTAGCGTTCCGGCACAATGGTGTGTAGAAACCGATTAGGGGTATGGGTTTAAAGTATATTGCCATAGCCCTTCCATGTTAGCCCGCTACCATTTTAGACTGCATCTTTACTTACCATTAGGTGAGATCGCAGTCAAGGGCTGTTTTATGGAATAATAATTTAAAAAAAAAACATTTGGATAGAATCAGGCGTTACTTTGCGGTAGTTCATGATTAGCAAGAAAAGGTTAAAGTTATTTTGCTATAATCCGCCAACAGAAAAAATTTGTATGGTCAAACATGCAGTTAAAAGCTAAGCACCTTCCCGACCAAGCAAAAAAGCCAAGTTCCCAAGCAAGCAATGCCACCACCACTCACATGCACCACCACACAAGACTCTCTCTCTACGTCGACACACGTTTCGCCCCGACACCGGTGCATCTTCGGGAGATATCGACTTTACAATGCTGTATTGTCTCACAATACAGCATTGTACTTGGAACTTGGCTTTTTTGCTTGATCGGGAAGGTAAGCGGTGGTTAGCTTTTGGTTTCATGTTTGACCATACAGATTTTTTCTGTTGGCGGATTATAGCAAAATAACTCTAACCTTTTCTTGCTAAAAAAACATTTGTTTCTGCAGTCGCTGCGTATTATACCAACTAGTGCACTCCGCGAGGCGCTCGAGACTAGCGCCCGCCCTGCGCAGGGCAGATACCCGCAGCAGAACTACAACATGCCTGAGAAACCGGTATGTGAGCTCTATCCTTATATACAACTAGCTGTTAACTGCGACTTCGCCCGTGGTACATATATAGCCTATAGCACTCAGGGATCACGTACATATCTAACGCTGAAAGAAATTTGCAATCGGTCCAGTAGTTCCTGAAATTAGCGTTCAAACATACAAACTCTTCAGTTTTATAATATTAGTATAGATACTGTTGCCCGCGACTTTGTCCGCTTCAATTTCTGTTATCATGATGGAAAAAAAAAAAAAAAGAATGATCGCGATTAAGAAGTTTTTAAAAGAATATATTCTAAATATGGATAATTTTCCCCGTTTTTGCAACATTGCAATCAATCCGAACCAGTAGTTCCTGAGATTAGCGCGTTCAAACAAACAAACTCTTCAGCTTTATAATATTAGTATAGATATCTAAGCATATATCTGAAAAACTGTTCTGAATAAAATCTAACATTTACAGGTGACAATAATGAAGGACAACTTCCAAGGGCCGTCGCAGTACAACCTGCTGACCGGACACGAACCGGCGCCGGCAAGTTACCAGCCGCCCGGTCCGCAACCGGGCTGGACCTCTCAGGTAAACCTATCAGATTATGTTGCTTATTCGATTTTTTATTTTATTTTATTTGATGACAAGATAGTCCTTGACTGCGATCTCACCTGATGTATTGTATTTTTTTTTTTTTTTAAAAGAATATTAGGCAACCTGAAGTTGACTAATATCCTCCTATCCCCTCCAAATAAGCGGAAAACTTGTGTTAGGAGTGGGTACGACAATAGTGCAACGGGTGGGATTCGAACCTGCGACCTTACAGTTTTCAGTTCGCACCTTTAACCGTTGGGCTATTGAGGCTGTATTGTATTTAAAGAGGGGACGCCTGCCGACGCCAGGCAGGTGATCAGTCCTGTGTCAGGACTATTCCACCCAATTCTCCGTGTTTGGACACAGGTTACTGGTGCCCAGGCAGCCTACCCCCCTCAAACCTGTAGCTTTCGCAAACCTAACGATATCCTTTATAGAAAGGTTTGTTAGGTCTTCGATCTTCACTTAGTCTATCCTTACCTTGCAATTCCCATCTTACCAATGAGTACATAGGGCACTCAGCTATGAAGTGGAAGCTGATCTCCTCCTCACCACACTCAGGACCGGATGGGTCTTCTTTAATTCTCATAATTGTGATATGTCTATTTATCACCTGACTAGCTTTAACCCGCGGCTTCGCTCACGTTAGGTTCGATTTTTAACCCCCTATTTAACCCTCTTGGGGTTGAAATTTTCCAAAATCCTTTCTTAGCGGATGTCTAAGTCCTAACAGCTACCAGCAGGGCGAGCATGGGCGGGAGAAGTTTTATCCCCGGGAAAAGGATAAAATGTTTATCCCCTTATCCACCCGTCGAGCATGGGCTCAGCGGTGGAAGAATATTGACAGTGGATAAAATGGGAGAAAATTTATCCCCGCAATTATTGCCATTATAAGAAAATCATGGAAGTAGGAGGTACAAATACCACAATACTTCAAAATTTATGTCAATTCGATCTCAAAAAGTCATTATTTTTATCTATACTCGTGATTTTGACAGTAAATAGGTGATTCGTAGTTCAAAAGTCAAAAAAGGAAAAGTCACTTTCACTTGTCCCCATGCTCTATCCGGGGGAAGTTGCTCCACTTGTAATGTCAAATAGGGATAAACTTCTCCTTTCCCCTGTCGCCATGCTCTAGCATAGGGAAAAGATAGGTTTATCCCCTGTCAGTGGATAAAATCGGGGGATAAAGCTTTTATATCCTGCCCATGCTCCCAGTGCTGTATGCCAAATTTCAGCTCGATCGGTCCAGTGGTTAGAGCTGTGCCTTGATAGATCAGTCAGTCAGTCAGTCAGTCACCTTTGCCTTTTATATATTAAGATGTAAGTGACGATGCAGTCTAAGATGGTAGCGGGCTAACTTGGACCGGGTAAGGCAGTGTAGATTCAACCCATACCTCCTGATCGGTTTCTACACGCCATCGTGCCGGAACGCTAAATCACTTGGCAGCACGTGTTTCACGGTAGGGTGGTAAACTAGCCACGGCTAAAGCCTCATGAGCTAGTGTCCTTAGTCCTTGTTATTTTGTTCGCAGCATCAGCCAAAACCTTTCGAGAAACCAATACCACCTTCCTACGAGAAGAAACCCTATGATGAGAGAAAGTATTCTCAAATGGCACCGATCAAACCAGCTGATGACATCCCTAAACCTGATCCATTCAAAAGCTATGACAAAACCCGCGAATTCTCCCCGAGAAGGCAAGAAAGGGGGTACAGAAGGGACCTGTCACCGGAAAGGGTCAATCCGCCTTCTGGCTCCGGGCGAGCTTCACCAGGCAGGCGGATTTCACCAGGCAGGCGAATTTCACCAGGCAGGCGTATCTCACCAGGGCGAAGAATTTCGCCCGAACGTCAGGTTTATGGGGATAGGAGATCGCCATCCGGACGGCAAGTTTATCCGGATGGTCATAGAGTTTCGCCCGGACGCAGAGTTTCGCCTGGGCGTATTCTTAAGGCGGAGAGGAGAATTTCGCCCCCCGGTCGTCATATTCAAGGTATTGTTGTGTATTCGAAAACACTTGAGTTATCAATTTTTGAGTATTTTTTTAAAATTTACAATCACTTATAGTTCTTTTAACTCACGAGGACATGTGGCTCACGGTTGTGTGTGTGTCGTATCTGTATAAGTGCAAACGAGAGCTTGCTCGCGCCTGACCGCTTCAACCTAGGCTCCTGACAGGCACGCACACTTACGCAATGTGCATGTACACGACGTAACCACAAGTAAAGCGCCCGTAACTTCGTGAGATAAAAGTACTATAAATGAAACGTGTTTTCAAAGAAAGGGGAAACCGTTTGTTATAAAATCCAATAAAAACATGAACAAATATTCCTTGTATACAATGTACGGCCTAGCGCTTGCAATATGTCTATTTAGACGATATATTTCGATAGTTATACTGTCTAATATACGGCTACGGCTACGGCTTTAAATATGGTTGAGCGAAGCCACGTCTGGATCATGCGTCATGCTCGTGAACGGGTGCCACCAACGGGAATGGGTCTACTTTCTGTCTACTCGTCTTAACATGCATTGGATTGTATTTGTATTGTATTAGACTTAGGAAACTTCATCGTGGAAGCACTGTATACTATAGCATAGTTTCATTAACGATTGTAAATTTTTTTTTTTTTTAAAGAGCAACTGCCGAGTTTCTTGCTGGCTCTTCTCGGCAGGAAAGGCATTCCGAACCAGTGGTAGATTCATTGACAATTCAAAAGTGCTTGTAAAAGCTTATTTGAATAAAAAATATTTCTATTTCTATTTGAAAATAGTGTATGTTTGTTTATTTCTCATCACAGAGCGGGCATCTTCGCCACCTCACAGGCGAATCTCTCCGACAAGGAAAGAGGAGTATGTGCGCGGAAGAGTTTCGCCGCCCCCTCATTCGCCAGGTAAATCTATATATATATAAAATTCAAAGTCCTGACTGACTGACTGAGATATCAACGCACAGCCTAAACTACTGAAGTTAGAAACTTGAAATTTTTACAGTTGGTTCCTTTTATGACGTAGGCGCACACTAAGGAAGGATTTTTGAAAATTCAACCCCTAAGGGGTTTGAAAAATCGAACTTAACGTGAGCAAAGCCGCGAGCAAAAGCTAGTAAATTATAAACTTACTAGTTTATTTATTTCAAGCTCTTTCTAACAAGATTTTTTAAATCCTTACTTTCTTACTTAGAGTCCCCGCAGACCACAGACTTTTTATCGGCCTATAGGCTGCTAGCGCGCACAGTGTGGCAACTAAACAGTGGTTGATGGCGAGTGCGCCGTCAACCATATCATACCAAACAACAGTCGGTTGACTGCTCTCGAACATAAATAAATGTTTTATTATTATGTTTTATTATTATTATTATGACGCATATTATTTTGACTCTCACACCCGCATACAAAATAAATACATATAAGGCCAAAGATTTAAATAATAAACATAAATATATATAAAAATAAATAAACTTACATATACTCTACACAAATAAATACTTGTAGCGGGCGGAGGATTACGCCCCGGCAGGGGAGACCAAACGGCCGGGGGTCAGGGCGACAGGCTGAGAAACCGACGGACTATCCTAGCCGAGTCTAGCAGCACCGCTTTCTGCATCTTGGCTGCGAGCGAACTGCCACGGAACCCCAGTCGCCTCAGATGGTGAGCGAGGCTGACTGGGATCAACCCATTCGCAGATATAACGATTGGGATGGTTTCAGTGGACTCCACATGCCACATGCTGGAAACCTCGTGAGCCAGATCTAGATACTTTCGTTTTTTCTCTGTCTCCGCTTTCACGAGGTTTTCGTCATGTGGAATGGTGATGTCCACTAAAAACACCCTCGACTGTGCCCGGTCCATCAGCACGATATCAGGCTTATTCGCCAGAATCGTCCTGTCCGTGATGATGGACCGGTCCCAATAGAGCCGGACTCCATCACGCTCGAGTACTGGCACCGGTGTGTACCTATAGTACGGCACTCTCTCATCCAGGAGACCGTACTTCAGAGCAAGCTCTTGGTGAAGGATTTTGGCCGCTTGGTTGTGTCTGTGCAGATACTCAGTGTTAGCAAGAGCTGAACATCCCGAGAGCACATGCCTGAGTGACTCACCGGGATGGCGACATGCTCGACAGATGTCGATAGTGCCATCCTTCAGGATGTACTTTCGGTAGTTCCGCGTCTTAACCACCTGATCTTGTATCGCACACACAAACCCTTCGGTTTCCCCAAAGAGGTCACCGAAGCGCAGCCATTGCACGGACGCTTTCTTATCAACGTGTGGCTCATTTAGAGCTTTAAAAAAGCGTCCGTGCAACTCCCTCTCCTTCCATACGGTCTCCCGGTCAGAGGTGCTTAGTACCACCGGTTTCTGCCACTCGGGTTTGGCTAGAGATAGAGGAGTAAGTCCTTTATCACATTCTATGACGTCTCTATGCATTGGGCACTCCCTCTTCGTCTCAAAGTAGGTTCTGAGGTTGGATATCTCCCGATTATGCATGGTCTTGACGCTCAACACGCCTCGACCACCACATTTTCGGGGGATATACAACCTCATAACAGACGATTTCGGGTGGTGCATGCGATAGAGAGTCATAGTCGTGCGGACTTTTCTATCCAGGGCGTCTAATTCGGTCTGAGTCCATCTGAGTACGCCAAAGGTGTACATGAGAACGGGCATGACCCAACCGTTATAAGCTCGGACCTTATTGGCACCTGACAAATAGCTTTTGCAGACTTTTGTCAGGCGTCCAAAAAAGACCTCGCAAACTGATTGTTTCATGTCCGTCTCCTTCACCCCTACGGACTGTGACATACCCAGATACCGGTACGATTCAGCCTCAGAGAGGGTCCTGATGTTAGTCGGCTCGAGATTTATCTCGGCCGAATGAGTAACCTGTCCCCTCTCCACATGTAGGACCGCACACTTGTCTAGTCCAAGCTCCATCCTGATGGAGCTACTGAACTCAGTGGTGATATTCAGTAACTCCCTCAGGCGGGTGGCATTGGGTGCTAGCAGTTTGAGGTCATCCATGTAGAGAAGGTGAGGCACTTTTGTCCCTCCTCTCCGGAACTGAAAACCTGTCCCTGATCTCTCCAGCAAAGAGCTGAGCGGGTTCAGAGACAGGCAAAACCACAGTGGACTCAGACAATCACCCTGGAAGATACCCCGCCGTATCTTTATCCGGTCGTCCGCCGTCGCCAACCGCTCACCATGGAGACAAAGGATCGTGCTCCATTGCCCCATACACTCTCCGAGGAAGTCTCGAACTGTACTATCGACTTTATACAGCTCGAGGACCCTCGAGAGCCATGTATGGGGCACCGAGTCGAATGCCTTCTTGTAGTCAATCCAGGCTGCGGAGAAATTCCGGCGATTGCGTTTGACCAGTTGGCCCGCGATGGAGTCGATGAGAAGGAGCTCCTTAGTACCACGACTGCCACCCCGACATCCGTTCTGAGCCCAAGACATTATGCCATTCTCGTCTACATGACGGGAAATCTTAAAGCTCAGAACGGATGTCAATGTCTTATAGATGGTAGTAAGACATGTAATGGGGCGGTACTTAGCCGGGTCAGCGGTGTCTGTGGACTTTGGAGCTAAATGAGTGATCCCGGTGGTGAAAAGGCTCGGGAGTGCCCTTTGCTCGAGAGCGTCTTGGAATTGTCGAGCCAAGGTAGCATGGCAGAGCGAAAAACCCTTCAGCCAGTAGTGATGCAGCCCATCGGGTCCCGGACTTTTCCAGTTCGCGGCCCGGCGCACTGCATCAGCTACATCCTCCGGAGAGATGGCGACTGGGTTCATCGGCTCTATTGAGGCACATGCTTCCTCTACCGCCGCAATCCAAGGGCCCTCCTCATGCTCCACCTCTCTTGACCATACACTTCGCCAAAAGGCGACGAGGTCAGCCGGGCTCGGCTGCTGAGAGGTAGAACAGACTGCCGGGCACTCCAGTTTTTTATAGAACCTTTTCTGATCACTCGAGAAGAGGCGATTCTGCCGAAAGCGCTCGACTCTTTCGGAGTATCGTCGAATGCGATTCCCCCATGCAGCGATTTTCTGCTTCAGGTCGTCGATGCGCTCCGCTAGTTTTTGGGCTATATCGGGCTGATCTAGTCTCACCCCTAGCCCATTAAAGGCTATTCTAACGGAGCGCACAATCCTTGGCCTAGTATTGCCCGACCTGAAGCTCTGCAGTCTGCCAATGAGAGCTCTGGCAAGGGTGATACGGTGTTCTATTCTCCTTTTCCAGGCTGGTTCTGTGCTGCGCCTTGGAGTAGAGTGTCCCCGTTTCTGGGTCTTGATACCCATGAAACGGTGAACAGCTAAGGCCGCACCAAAGAGAATAGAAGCCGTATCACCCAGGCCAGCGCTGCGCTCAAGGTATTGAGGCAGCATTTGATTTATGGCCTCAATGACATCCCGCGTCGCTACATTTAACGTGAGTCGGGAGAGCCGCGGACGGTTCTCTAGAGGAGCGCCTTGGATCTCAGCAATCGCCTCTCCTAGAATCCTTCCCATCCGTTCTATGTCCAGGGAGACTGTTTCCTCCGTGTCCTCCTCCACAGGCAAATCTTGCGCGTTAGCGTCCGTCTCTTCGCGGACAGGGTCCGCCAGAGAGACAATTTGCTCTGTGGTTGGGGTTGTCACTTCGGGAACAGCCTCACGTCGTAACCGTTCGAGCTCGGTAGCGCTAAAGATGTTCGAGCGCTGAATATACCGAGCTCGGTCTGCCAGGTTTTGTTCCGTGACAGTTAAATTCGGCTCAAGCAGCAAGAACTCGCGGTACATTGCCGCTCGGTAGCCAGTCCGTCCGGTTTCCCCTCCTGTAGCCCTGTAGTACGCACGCATGACATTCTCGTTCATTTGAGATGTCCATCTCATGCGGCGCACTCCACCAGCGGCGGGCTCCGAAGATTGGGTCCTAGAGGACCCTGTCGGCGCCAAACCTTCTGGTGGGGATGATGGATTTGTCGGCCGCCGAGATGGTAGTGGCGGCCGATGAGTGTGGCTGGCGGTTCGCATGCTGCCACGTCCAGCGCCAGCCCCAGACGCGCCCTGGCGCCCCCCAGGCAGCGGCCCTATACGTGCATTCTTATTTTGTTCCATCATCATTTAAAGGGGGGGGGGGGGGGGTGAGTGGTTGTTACATCACTCGGGGTCCACTCAGGTCCCCGAGGAGGCTGTTTGGAGCCAGCTAGCTCTATTTTGGGGAACCTAGATGGTATAAGGTTCCCAGTTCCCTTAGTCGCCTCTTACGACACCCACGGGATAAGAAGGGGTGGCACTATTCTATTCTGCCGGTGCCACACGGCCATTATTATTATTATTTCGCATATGTTTTTTACTCTCACACCCGCATACAAAATAAATACATATAAGGCCAAAGATTTAAATAATAAACATAAATATATATACAAATAAATAAACTTACATACACTTTACACAAATAAATATTTGTAGCGGGCGGAGGATTACGCCCCGGCAGGGGAGACCAAACGGCCGGGGGTCAGGGCGACAGGCTGAGAAACCGACGGACTATCCTAGCCGAGTCTAGCAGCACCGCTTTCTGCATCTTGGCCGCGAGCGAACTGCCACGGAACCCCAGTCGCCTCAGATGGTGAGCGAGGCTGACTGGGATCAACCCATTCGCAGATATAACGATTGGGATGGTTTCAGTGGACTCCACATGCCACATGCTGGAAACCTCGTGAGCCAGATCTAGATACTTTCGTTTTTTCTCTGTCTCCGCTCTCACGAGGTTTTCGTCATGTGGAATGGTGATGTCCACTAAAAACACCCTCGACTGCGCCCGGTCCATCAGCACGATGTCAGGCTTATTCGCTAGAATCGTCCTGTCCGTGATGATGGACCGGTCCCAATAGAGCCGGACTCCGTCACGCTCGAGTACTGGCACCGGTGTGTACCTATAGTACGGCACTCTCTCATCCAGGAGACCGTACTTCAGAGCAAGCTCTTGGTGAAGGATTTTGGCCGCTTGGTTGTGTCTGTGCAGATACTCAGTGTTAGCAAGAGCTGAACATCCCGAGAGCACATGCCTGAGTGACTCACCGGGATGGCGACAAGCTCGACAGATGTCTAGAGTGCCATCCTTCAGGATATACTTTCGGTAGTTCCGCGTCTTAACCACCTGATCTTGTATCGCACACACAAACCCTTCGGTTTCCCCAAAGAGGTCACCGAAGCGCAGCCATTGCACGGACGCTTTCTTATCCACGTGGGGCTCATTTAGAGCTTTAAAAAAGCGTCCGTGCAACTCCCTCTCCTTCCATACGGTCTCCCGGTCAGAGGTGCTTAGTACCACCGGTTTCTGCCACTCGGGATTGGCCAGAGATAGGGGAGTAAGTCCTTTATCACATTCTATGACATCTCTATGCATTGGGCACTCCCTCTTCGTCTCAAAGTAGGTTCTGAGGTTGGATACCTCCCGATTATGCATGGTCTTGACGCTTAACACGCCTCCTTATTATTATTATTATTATTATTATTATTATTTGGTAGTTGTGCGACTTTTGAAGACAGCGGTTGCATAATGAAAGTTAAGCGTTTGTTAGTGAGCGGCTGACATAATGGTTGAACGCCATACTGTTTAGCAGTTGACCGAAAGTTTGTCGACAGTTTAGTTTGAAGGTAATCGTGCAACCCATCAAACGTTTTTATCGGCCGATACCGAATCGTTATAATATGCGCACTGGCATATATCTTCATACTGATTAAGAAACCGGCCAAACTATCGGCCGATAAAAGTCTGTGGTCTGCGGGGACTCTAAAGGTCGTAGCCGATTTACACGACACCGCTCCCACCCAACCAAAGTATGAGCATTCAAATATGGACTTAATATCGTGCTCTGGAGGTGCACTTTACAGTGGTACAGTTTACGCGCGGTACTGGTATCGCGCGCTGTATTCTATTTTGTGTTGTTACTGTAAAGTGCACCTCCACAGCACGATATTAAGTCCATATTTGAATGCTCGTACTTTGGTTGGGTGGGAGCGGTGTCGTGTAAGTGGGCTACGACCATAAGCCTTACTTCGTTCAGCAGCCGACAGGCGCATGCGTCACCCGTCGCCGGGCAGGGAGCGCGACACCGCGCCGCGCAGGCAGCCTGCCAGGTACGTTCCTATACCGCATCAGGCCTTTATTACCCGACTGCGGCATGCAAAGGAGGGTTATGTGTTTATCACTCTATGTATATCTGTATGTATGTGGCGTTCTGAAGACCAAACGCGTGGGACGATTAAAAAAGTTATTTAAATGGAATGGGTCTGCATTGTCTGCCCATCTACACATGTGTTGGATTATATGTACCTACGTATGCATTTTTGAAGCGTCACTGTGGAAGCACTGTATACATAGCATAGTTTGGTTACCTATTGTAATTTTTATTTTTTTATTTTTTAAAAGAGTAACTGCTGAGTTTCTTGCTGGCTCTTCTCAGCAGAATCTGCATTCCGAACCGGTGGTAGATTTATGACGTGTCATATGAGCTACGAGGTGGCCTACATGAAATAAATAAAATTTGAATTTGAATTTAAAACCCTTAATACACGCAGATGAAGTCGCGGGCATGTACAAAAATGCAATTTTATGATAATCTATTAGGGCTTCCAAACAAATATACAAAGTTTTATAGGTGTATGTTTGTCCACGCATTTCTCGGAAACTATTTATGAGATTATGAACATAGTTTTTTTGTTTACTTACATTTGCTCCAACTTAGGGAATAGTAAAGATTTCATCAAAATCGGTTCACCAGTTTTCAAGATACGGACACTTATTCCTTTTAAGTTATTCTTTATTTCGATTTTATTGAAGTCGGTTTCATTTTTTTCTTATAATTAAGTTTGTTTAGTTGGTATATTTTTTTGTCTGTAACACCATTACTGAATAAATGTGTTTTCTTCCATTCCTTCCTTTTCTTTCTTTCCTTTTGATATTAAGTATCAATAAAACCAGGTACTCGCCAACGCGTCACCATACCGACAAACCGATGCCGATGGAGTATCAAGACAGTCGACCAAGTATCAAGACCGTTCGCCCCGCGTATGAACCGCCGCAGGTAAGTGACAACCACAACCAACCAACCAAAAAAAAAAAAAAGTGGCCATACTAAAACGATGACAACATTCTAAAGTCTGTTTTGCTTTAGAAATTCCCTAGAAATACATACATAGTCTATTATGATTTCATAGTCTATGAATATTTTGGGACCTATATTGGGACTGGGGACAGAATTAGTGTTGCAACCTTCATCTCACGAGCTTATGCGTCTAAAATGATATACTTCGAAAAAAGGAAATTTTTATCTTTAGCTACCAATGGACTTTCTATGTTTAAGAGTGACCAAACAAAGCTTTTGTTGGAGTTATTTGTGCAGTATAATCATAAAAGTTACTCAGTTCGATCTGCCTTTTTTTGGGATTTGTAAATTTCCAAATGATTAACAAAGTATTAACCTACTAAGAAATATGAATATTGAGGATGGGATATTCTAATAGAGACAGGAAATTGTGATCAGGCAAAATTCGCCGCCAACGTTGTTTCATGGTTTTATTTTCTATGTCTTCCTATAAAAGTGGTAGATTGAATGCCAACAAACAGTCATAGAGTAAAACTCAGTTGGAGACTAGAATATCCTGGATATTTACACTTTGTGCTTGAGTAAATGCTTGCTCGGTTACACAAAAAGAAAATCCCATTTCTGACACCAAATGTCAGGAGATGAGATAGGAATTCAATAAAACGTGTTGGCTCAAGGTTGATGCCTTTTTACCAATCATAATACACACACAGACTCCAATATCTCCGTTTAAAAGAATTGGGAAATTCCAAAGGACAAAAGACATCGATTCCTTTTCGTACTGTGCTAATATCATCGGTTGAAACATCAGCGTCCATGGAGATAAAACTTCGGCAGTCCAAGAAAGCGCTGGTTAGACCTCGTAAGTATCAGCAAATAGATTCAAAAAATCGGATACACAACACCGGGCAAAGTGGGCAGGAGTATGCCAGAAATCAGACCCACCTAATGGAATAAAGCTCAATTGAAGAGAAATGAATATGGTTTGAAAATATGTGAAGAAATGCTTATCTTATTAAATTAAAAGAAGCTCCTTTAGACAGAAAGACCACATTTGACTACTGTTAAAACATGATATTGATGGCGTAAACTGATCTTGACATTCCTTAAGAAGAATTTATTTGTTGGCAAAGTTTATGTACTGATTATGAAGAGAACGTATGTGTAAAGAAATAAATGTTTTTTTCTGAAACTGCTAAAGGGAAGACGATCACAGTATGCGTTCAGGACAATATAAACTGGCCATGATTCAAAAATTATTGAACTAATACTGTATGTGCTGGTGGGGTGATGGCTAAATTTGAGGAGTTAAACACCAGAAGAAGAATAGACATCCCAGGCGATGAAGCAAGCCGTTATGATAATGGAATTTATTTATAGAAACATTTTAATATAGCAGGATAACGAAGTCAGTGTTTGTACAAAAATATCTTCATCAGACACGTTAAGTTTAAGAAATTCCACAAAGGTAGAAATGAGAAGCAAAAATATTTTATATCTTCCGCTGTCTTGAAATTGTGAAATATTTGCGAATAAAAGTATGAAAATGGAATAAAACATGTTGCATGTAATAACAATTGCTGGACTTCAAAAATAGGAAATATTAAGTGAAAAAGTTTGACCTTCCGCTGTCTTCAAACTTTGAAATGTTGACGAACGAAAACAGATAGAATTGAAAATGTTCTCAAAAACTGATTTATGTTACGCCCGGAATATTTTTCCTTCCAGACATGGTTTTTGACAGAATCAATAAAAATTATTTGCAAACTTATTTGTGCTATGTAGAATTAGATTAGATAATATTTAACCAAACTGCTCCATTTTCATGGAACCTACCTCCTTTTTTCATTGCTGTTACTATGTTTTAAGCTTCGGTGTACATCAGTCCCAACCATGGATCTTTTGAAAAAAGTGTCCAACTCTTTAAAAAGTGCTTTCGATTCGTCAAGAGAATTTAACTCTGCTTCGCAAGGCCCTTTCTACCGAGAAAAATCAACGAGAAAAGAGAAGGTTGGCTATAACAAGTTTTTGTCACAAAACCGTACAATTAATTTATGTGAACTGGGTGATATCGGACACCCAAAAAGCTTAATTGAAAATGATGCTTGAATCATAAAGGATACTGGTAAATATCAAAATTGACGTGGAAATTATCTGTACATGTATTATGTGGTAGCATGAGAGTTGAGCGTGAGTGATAAAACTGAAGATCTTAACGTCGAAGTACAAATTAAGCTAATAACAATACAAGCAAGTGAAATTCAAAACGGGTGGGCATCGCATACCTGCGAAAATGATCCCAAGATGAAGAGATGAGAAGCAAGTTGGATCGACGATATAAAGACGGTGGCAGGAAGCGACTGGATGAAGGCTGAGGGCCAAGTGTGGTGGAGTTCATTAGGGAACAATCAAGTCAAGAAATCTAGTGAGTCAAATCCGATGCGAAAATCTTGATTTATTTTTAATACTCGAATTGCTTAATATTTTTGCAAGACTGGCAACGGTATTACGGTACTGGCAAAATATTTAAGACTTTATTGGAGAAGACTACTTTTTTGATAATATATTGCTATAAGTGCTTTTTGTACCGTGGAATGAATTATTTCGTCCAAATTTTAAAAGGCCAAAATCTTAAATTACATTTTGCAAAAAATGAACTTATAGACCAATTAAATCTTGATCGAAAGACCAGTTAAATCTTGACTGAAAGACCAGTTAAATCTGGACTGACAGACCAGTTAGATCTTGAATGAAAGATCAGTTAAACCTAGATTGAATTAAAGGTATAAGACTTGAGAGTTTTGCCAATTCATTCAGGAATTAAGGATAAAGGCACTGGTTATTTTCCGATTGACGGACGACAAAATATGTCAACCAAACTAAATTTCGGACCAGGATCTGAGAATACCAAAATGATTGTAAAACAGTGACAAGGAAAATGCAAAAAATCTGGGATATTTAGCTAGGATATTCATATTCTATGACGGAATTACATTCGCACCTATTTAGCAACTGGATTTTCATCCGATTTCTACTGTAAGTCGTAAAAATCCATAAAGAAATATGATTGACATATTGACAAATCGGATTGATTGAAAATCGGATGTTTTAATGGAAATGGAAGTGTAAAACATGGCTCAATTCTAGAAGTATGTATTGGAAAAGATAAAAATGTATTCCAGCACTTAATTCTTAAAACTTTCTCCCTCTAAACATAGCAGTAAGAGAGTGATCTGATTTCCTGAACCTAAAATTATTGCAAGTACATTTTATGTCTCGGTCCTCGACTGCTTTGAAAATAAGGACGAGACAAAACTGAGCATGACAAAACTGAGCATCGGCTAAAGCAATACCATTTACGAATGAATTGGTGGATATTATAAAAATATAAGATAGAGTCAGCCTTTTACTTTATACGAAGTTAAATGTTTAAGTTTTAGATTTAGATAAGTACTATAATCTTTTCGTAATGATCTATCCCACTGTCATAACAGTCACAGCCTAAGTTATTTCCATTAACTGTCTTTGTCATGTTTGCATACTAAATTTCAATTTACAGGCGTCAAACGAAGCTAAGTACTCAGGTGGTTACCGTCCCAACGTTCGCGAGGACGCTCATTATCCTGTAAGGGGGCAGGAACGTTGGCAAGAGAAGGAATTCGCTCAAAAGGATCCCGAAGATAGGAGAGATGCAAATAGACTACAAAAGTTCAACGTACCGAGGGTTTCCGAACAAGAGCCGAAGAGATCTCGGTCTGGGAACCGTTTGTCTAGATCTCCTAGGCGGGATCGGTCTCCAGTAAATCGCGCGAGACGCCATTCGCCGTCACCGCGCTCGCCTCGACGCTCCTGGGCTTTAGAAAAACGTCGAAGTCCAGAAATGCGCGAGCCCCCTCCGCCGCCAGTGTGGCCCGGACAGGATGCAAAGAATCCAAACTATGATCACCCGGGCAGATCGAAATTCCCCGACAGAGATCACGAAAAAACTTCGCCCGTCTGGCAACAGTCGCAGCCGCAGGACAAAAAACGCGACGAATTTATCCGCCAAAGAAATGCTGATCGCGAACGCTTTGAAGAGGAAATGAGACGTCGACAAGGTGCTGGGAAATGGAAACCAGTTCCGCAGATGAGTCCTAAAGGGACGTCATCCCATTATGTTGACGACAATCGTGCCCTTCGAGAAGATAAGTTTGTAAGAAAAGGTTTTGAAGAGCGAAGCGACTATCGCGACGATGACGACGAGCCGTCCGGTCGAAGGGACAGGGACGAATCCCACTACAAACCCGACTTTGAAATGAAAGATGACGTTCTTCATAAAAAGCAAGTGTTCGCTGGAAGTATTGAAGAAAAAAAGAAAGCAATACTCAAGAAGCAGGAACAATTGCAGAAGGAGATCGATGAAGTGTACAAGAGAGCCGTGGACTTCAGTAAAAAAGCTGAGATGTACAAGAGGGGTGAACTGAAAAAGGATTCCAGCTACGATCCCCATCGTCTCGACGAAGATACCAGCGATTCAGACGACAGCTACAAGGAATACTCTCGAAAAGATCCGAAGGGTTACAAGGACTACGAAAGATCTCGCCACGAGTCCAGCGAAAGGAAAGGCGGAACTTCCAGCCCGCAAAAGACGAAGAGAGCCACCGCAATCGAACAGATCGCGGAGAAATTATTGTCGACCCACGGCAAACATTTGCCAAACGACATCAAACCGCGCGTCGTGACCGAACTTCAAGTGGCCGTCTCGAGAATATTGAAGAAAATGTTTGGCAACGAAGATGTGTCCTTCATAGAAATGGTAATAAAGTTTAATTCTCACCACACCCTTGAGGACGAAGAGAGGATTTTCGACGGAGTTATGTCGGTATTTCCTTCGCAATACCGACTTCCGAAACGACCCGCTAAAGGTAAGAATGGTGCCTTTTGTTTCGCGGACCTCCGAATTGTTCGGTTTCGCTTTTGTGCCCCCTTCATTAATTATAATTATTATGTATTTTGTTTATATGTATCCCTTGTTTATAAAATAAAAAAGATATATTCTCATTTGAACGATGTCGCAAGTTCTGCCAAAAGTCACTAACATATTATATGAGTATATCCAACGGTTTCGCAGAATACAGAAACGTTTTTGAAAATTGGCTCATTTTAAATTTTAACTGATCTACAAAATGGTTAAAAACATTAAAAGGGTTCTCAGATATTAACTGGCGTTTCGATATTCTGAGGATTATCCTGAAGTCCATTTTACTAACATGTTATTATAAACTTACGCACACATTTCAGTATTGTTATAAGCGTACAAGAGAATTATTTATGACAGTATATTTTGAGGGAAGTTTTTCGAGCGCAGCGCGTACAAATGAATTTTGATTCTTATTTGAATGTTAACGTTGATGAATTTTTGCAGACAATCTCTTACGTTTGATTGTGGTTTATTAGATTTTCATAAAAATATGTAGTTTCAAAATTCAATGATTCTATGATTCAGGCTCGAATGATAAACAAATCTGTAAGTCTTATCTACTAGATCCTAGAACGTGTCGATAAACTTTCATGGACTTGGATAGGTTACTAAATATTCAAATAAGAATTTTCTTTAGAAATGATTGAATCTTTGTTAGCGCGTATTCGGAAGCGCTCGATGAAGGATTCTCTGGATAATAATTAGAAAATATGTTTTTCAGATGATTCCGTCGTTCCCGCAAAAAGCTCTAGGCGTTCCGATGATCCTAACCTGAATGCAGGTATAGAAACTCTTTTACTTATACTTTTTCAAATTATACTTCGGTTTAGGGTTTGTTGCTTTTGTTTTGGATGGATTTACAACCAACTTTACCTCATTTCACAATTAATTCATTTTTTAAAATATTGTTAACTTTTCCAATAAATAAAAATTATACAGTGAAAATTGGTTAATGGAGAATATTTCGGTGCATTCATAATTTATTTATTATACTGACATTGGCCCCCAGTTGGCCTCAATAACGATCGCCCAACATGTGGTTCGACAAAGCATTTCGACAGTTAACTACCAAGAGCTTATATCTCATATTTTTAGTCAAACTGCTTCTTTTTACTGATTCTGATTTTACAAAAATCTTCTATCTCACACTCTAGAAAATTTTCCCACATAAAATTAATTATACTTATTGTAAATATTTAAAACAAATTATATTTTGTGCTTTAATCATATTATCCGCACTCAGACAAAGAATATATTATGGTTTTTGGGTCTTGTGTAAACTTTTGACATTTTGACCGTCGATTTGCCCAAATATTTGCGGCAACCATGGGAGTTGTTGAAATTAATCGCGATACATCCACAAGTTGGGAGTTGGGACTAGTTGGGGCAAACATGACGTGCTTTATATTAGAAATATGGTTTTCTTCGTCCACAGGTGGACAGCCTAGAGCAACTCAACAGAGTAAGTAATCAACGCTTCCCTAATTTATGTTAAAATTGTTCTAGACCACTCACCAGAAATAATTACGAACATTTGTGCCGGCTTCAATTTTGATGTTTCATTTGTGACGACACATATGTGTCGTCACAAAGTGGTATTTTGAAGTGGTTTTGAATTAATGGACGTTTCAGTATTCAGCTTTTTCATTGATAATGGTACAGGATATGTTATAGATTTATTAATATTTACGGTTCCACGGTGAACCAGCACTGGTCTCACCACAGGTACATGAGGCATTATGTGTTAGTGCGTCTGGTTCTTCGTAGCCCGGGTTTTCGACGTGTCCATAACCCCAATAGCCCAATGGCGTTATCTGGCGGACTGAAAACTAAAAGGTCGACGGTTCGATCCTCACACGTTGCACTACTGTCGTACCCACTCCTACTACAAGCTTTTTGCTTATTTGGAGGGGTGAGAAGAATATTAGGCTTAAACGTGTAATTAGTGCAAATATTTTAAGAAGATTATGTCCTTAATAGTTTCAGATTGGAATATGACACCAAGTTTGGCCAATACGCCAATACACATGGCCCAAGTGGGTCCACCAGGGATTCTGATTAATGCCCCCGTAATGGTCCCTCTGCCAAATCAATACCAATACATGGCAAGCACCGCACAAAGCTACCAAGAAAATAATGAGCAGTTTGCGGCACAGGAAACTCAAAAGGATGGGCATAGTTTGTATCTGTGTAAGGACGATTTTCAGCCTATGGAGGAGTTTGAGACGGTGCAGTTGAAAGAATTCCTGGTCAAGCAACTGATAAAGGTATGCTTTCAATAATACGAGAAGATCTTAAGTGTTCAGTTTCAAGTTACCCAAAAAATTGTACTCTCTATAAAGATTTTCCTATAACATAAACTTGTTGATTTACCTACCTTTGTTCGAAGAAAAAATGACTTTGATCGTGATTCACAAAATTACAATGCCGGAATTTCTAAGCGAGCTGAGTTTGTAAACAAAACTGTGAAATTCTAACTGCCTATTAAATTAGGTATGTATTTATCTCTAGAAAAGTTTTTCATTTTACCCAATATTCATTTATTTACCCAGTATTTAATTTTGATTTCCGCCGGCTATATTAAGTCAGAACACTACAATAAATTTGATTTGTTGTGTACTCTCTCCATAAGTTTTATTAATGTAAATAAATAATTGGTCACTGAAAAGTCGTTATTATGAATTTACACTACAGTGTAGTGCACAACATTGGAGTTGGTTGAGCTTCTACTCCTACCGCCAAAGTCTTTAACACTCAATTTGAGACATATCACTTGTAGGCATGATTGCAAAATCACCCGGTACAGTCACAAGTTGATAAGGACTCAATTTTTTTAGGGATTCTGTCAAATGAATAAAGAGCAGTACAGCAGTAGGGCTGATGTCAATATAAACTTGAAATTTTACACTAAGGTCACAATACTTTTTGTGTCGTGTACAATAAGAATTTTAATCATCTATTCATTTATTTAAAGGTAACGCAAACTTCCCAAGGCTGGGCTCCAGATTTCACTTTGGCCCAGCAACACAACACCTTCAGGCAAGAAATGATAACACGCGATGAGCGTTCCAGGGACTGGCTTTTACGTTTGGATTTCAGCGACTTCAAACTGTTCAACGTCCTAGTTTACACCAAGGAAGAACTGTGGTACGAGCGCGCGGCGATCTGGTTACCCGGCCATTCCAGGTACCGGAACATCGATCCCCTCACCAAATTAAAGTTACAGAACAAAAGGTTGGAAGGCATCAACATAAACAAGTGGAAGTTCATCAAGAAAATTATCAATGAGAAAGGTACGCGAGTATACGTCGACATGCCGCCGTCTGCGGCCCGCGCTCTTGAAAAGCACAAGATGCAACTGAGCTATGAATTGCAAAAAGTGAATGTCTTTTTAAAAGCTGTCGCGATAGACAAAGAAGCTTTTGATGCTGGATTAAATGAACGCTCCATAGATTTCCTGCCCACTCCGAATTTAACCCCGATGCCCTCAATCCCCGGTCAAGATAAGGACATAGTTCAAATCGGGTTCAAAGGGAACAAGCCGCTGACGTTACCGTTTGCTCGAAAGGTCAAAGACACGATCATATACAAGATGTATAAGTACCACCAATTGGACGGTAAGAGCAAAACCGACTTTGTGAAATACGGATTTTGTCAACCCGGTTATTTCTGTCTGCTACCGGAAAATTCCGAATCTAGAAAGTGGCTACGTGATTTGGATCTCGGAAAGATTAATCACAAACCTCTAATCATAATAGGGGAGGATGATATCAAGAATAAGTATTTTAACATGAATATAATTCTTCCCTGCGAAATGAAGCCGAAACTCGCTTCCGAACGCTTGAAGCAAAGCAACCAAGGCATCAAAAATATCAATTTCAATTTGTGGAAGAATCTGAAGACTGAGAGCTCGCGTAGGCACAAATACATATTAAACGTCGATATGGACCTGGAGTCAATCGAGACAATTTCCAAATTGAATTACAAATTAGACATGGTGATAGAGAATCGTGAACACACTGTTGACATAGAATCAAACCTTTCGCGAGCGAAATTAGAAGAAAATATCGCTAAATGTAGGGCCGAAATGAGCGACAACAACGACCTGGCCAATATGGAACTCGCTTCTGATTCTGACGATGATATCGTTTGTCTTGATTAAATCTTTTATTATTAAGTGATAAGTTAGTTCTAGCTTTCATTAAGTTTGTATTTTGCTTGGTATATTCCCTTAATAAACTTTGTGTCGCAAACGGATAATTTTCTGTTCTTCCCTTAGTTCATTGAATGTGATCCGTAGAAAACGGATCTTTGGGATTTTATCAGATTATGGGTATGTATCCAAAGACGATGATATTTATTCAGGTTATTGATTTGCAATGTTCCATGTTTTTTCGTTTAACCTGGACGGGTCACATCCTTTTTCCCTGTGGCAAGACCTGTCACTGTCTGCAAAGACCTAATCCAATTTCAACGCTTTTAATGCTTGAATAATGATATTGCCATTGTGGATCATCAAGACAAGTTTTTGTTTAACTCCAACTTATTTTTACTTTTGCTTTGGCCTATCATAATTTTATGCAAACTGAGTTATAATGGATCGCAGTTCAAATTATTTTAGATCACTTGTTGAATTTATTGACCTTTCCTAATTCCCAAATCTACAAAATAAATTGCTAACCCTAAAAAACCTAACTATCGCCATAAGTTTTCTCGTGGATATTTGAATTGGAAGTTACAGTTTTCTGATTTGATGAAGAAAAAGGTAAGTTTCGTGTTATATTTTGTTTCTAATGTTATATTGTTTTTCAAATTATTTTTAACCGTTTATTGTTTCAGCTAGCCACAGCCAAACTCCATCAGTTGCATAAAATTTCAGGATAACTAAGTTAAAAAAGCGGAGCCAACCTTTCAAACGTTCGAAGATTTGGTGTATTCAAAGAAAAAGAAGACGGGAACCGCAACTTAAAGGTAAGAATGCTTGCTGAATGTTTTTTCACAGGTCATAAGCGAGGGCGTCTTTGGAATATTTTACAACTATTTGAAGAATAAGGTAAAACTGCAATTAACTGGAATTATGATATTCCTTACACTATCCTCACTTTAATTTGTAAGTATGTACCTATTTTTATTCTGGCCCATATTATGGTGATTGTAGTCCTGACGAGATCCTAGCTTGGAATGGATGGAAGCCAATGGATTTCCATTGGCTTCTGTTGATGGTTACTATCCCAATTATCTTATCAATTATATGGCATATTTTTGGTAAACGCCTGGTGATCTTTAACATTTATAAGCAAAGTGAGCAAAAATTAAAAAAATTAATATAGGCCAACTTGTGGCTCTTATGACAAATCAAGACTACCGTCGCTTCGTTGACCTGGATATCACCTCAACTTTTTACCCGATTTGCAAAAAGGAGAATATCAATTCGGCCGGTATCATTTTTTTTCCTTTTTAACAGAGATGGACGTGTTGGGACTACCTTACAAAAAAGATAACAAGTTTTAGGCTTTCTATTTCGTCGTCATTTCACATAATATAGAAGTCCACAAGCTCACTACTGGACATAAGTCTCATCATCAAAAGGGCCTTGGGTAGGCCTTAGCAAGCAAACTTCTCCAGCGGAGGCGGTCAATAGCAGATTCCTTTCACTCCCAAAATTATTACAACTTGGCAAAAATTTAGGAACGGAACTATATTGTTTTTAATAACAACCCTCAATTAAGTTGTCTAGTGTCATTACTGAAATGTCAGTGTTCTGTTAATCAATGTTCAAGACATCAATTCAAAATCATTTATTTAATTTACGTTCTGTCACTACCGGTTCGGAAAGCAGATTCTGCTAAGAAGAGCCGGTAAGCATCTAAGAAATTAATTATCACATCAAAACTATGTACCTGACATGTCATTTTCGGGTTGCTACGTTTTCATTGTTACTCTGGCTTGCTAGATTTAAGATAAATTAGCGATAGTGGTATCTATTTTTTTCTACTCTTTTTTGTCAAACTATAGGTCCTTTTCCATTCCATCCATCAATTTTACTTTAATCGGCCTTTTTCTTATTTATCCAGATTTTTTTTCTTGTTCTAACTACGGAATAGTCCTGTCCGTCGATTCTTTATAGTTTATTGGTTTTGATGACAACATTCGGATTTTCAAAACTGTCTAACATTACTTTTTTCGGTTGGCGTGTAGTTTATAGTATAATTAGCGCGTGCACTGATCCACGCTTGGTGAGTATTATTTTGCGCAAACTAGCACATAATTATTCTTCTTTTTTTTTTTTAAAAAACTTACAGATTCTGACAAGTGAAGTGGTCTTTGAGATAAATTTTTCAGCCTAATGGCTGTTATAAACTGATTTAGCAGCGTTCTCCAACGGTTTTCAAAACAAAAACAGAACTTTTTACATATTCATCGATATAACAGTCGTTGTGGTCAGCAACAGATAAACGTTCACTTCTGGACACAGACGGCTTGCCTCGCATCCAGGGGCTTCGTACAATTTCCGATGACGTCGGACAATCTATTGGGGGGTGTCCATTTCGTTTTCAGGGGTAAAGTCATCATGCCCGAACTTTTTATTCCTGTTCTTTAATATCTTGGGATGTCTGCCGACACTGCATATTCCCGTGTAAAGTCACCACCGGAACAAGCAAGTCCTCAACTGGAAATAAGTCTCGTATAGAAACTTCCTCGTGTTGTGACCTCGCGCCATTTGTATCCAGCAGTGTGAGGTCCTTATTCAAGAACTTAGGAGCCTCAACGTCTCTTGGATCTATGTTGCTTCCAACCAATGTCCCACCCAATGCTTGTTGAACTATTTCGACGACTCTGGTTGTTGTGTAAAGAATACTTAGGAGTAAACCACAAGGCAGAAAGGGCTATTCGACGCAAGTATGAAAACATAGAGAATAGTTTCATGTTTGTGCAGTTTCGTGTTGAAACTTGAAACCCTAGGGATGCTCAATCCTTTTCTAAAGATCTGTAATCTCGCGTCTCATAGAGTCCACTGGTGACCGGAGGGCTGGAAGTTACCTCGGCCAGCATATAATTTTGCCAGTAGGTAAGCCAGTGTTCTGGGCACATTTCCTCGTTTCAGTGGTTTGGATATTTTTTATATTAATTAAAAGTTTTTGTTGTTAAGAAGAATTTGATTTACGTATCTGTATTCGTTAACATGCTTCAACAGTGAAGACAAAACATCGTAATGAAACCCGCACGTCTGTGTTCTCCGTAATGTTCTCAAAGGTGTGTGAAGTCTGCCAATATGCATTGGACCATCCTGGTGGACTATGGCCTGTAGCCCTCTCTGAGAGGAAATCTGCGTTCAGTAGTGAGCCATTGCTGGCTTGCTGATGCCGTATCCGTTTTTTTTTTCATTATGAGATAGGCTTGCGCTTGACGACGATCAATGCTGGAAAACATTAATGAGGTTTAGGTTGGAGCGCGCTTGCCTAGAAAATGCCTATTCACTCTTGTCTTGAAGGTATTCAGATTATACGTGGCCGGAAACAAGCTGGTAATGCGTTCTATACCTTAGCCTTTCGTTTCAGAAACGTTGAACTGAAGCGTTCGTTCGAGTAGGTTGAATTTCAACCACGTATGGGTGCCATCGCCCACGATTTCTCGAAGTTCTGTGGTAAAACGGTGAGGGGGGCACAAGGTTGTAAAGTTCCTGCGCGCACTCTCCAAAGTATATCCTATAGAAGACCGATAGACAGGCGTTGACACTGATGCTGAACCCATGAACTGCTGTCTTCAGATCCTTGTTTTTCTTGTTGTAGAGGCTGCTGGTCGACGGGTGTGTCCGAACAAGCTGGCCAAAACGTTGGCGAAGAAAAGACAGATGGACTCGACCAAAGTCCAAACTAAGGCTCCCGTTGCTAAGAAAAAAAAACTACTGGAAAAACCCGAAGGTTTGTGATGCTTCGTTTACAAAGTTTCTGCTCCTTTTTTTATTTGATGACAAGATAGTCCTTGACTGCGATGTCACCTGATGGTAAGTGACGATACATTCTAAGATGGTAGCGGGCTAACTTGGAAGGGGTATGGCAGTGTACATTCAACCCATACCCCTAATCTGTTTCAACACGTCATGCCGTCATGCCATCGTGCCGGAACGCTAAATCGCTTGGTGGCACGTCTGTGACGGTAGGGTGGTAACTAGCTACGGCCAAAGCCTCCCACTAAGTACCCACCTTATTATTTATTATTTTACTAGTTTTTGCACGCGGCTTCGCTCACGTTAGGTTTGATTTTTCAAACCCCTAATTTGTCTCCTTGCGGGTTTAATTTTCGAAAATCCTTTCTTAGCGGATGCCTACTTCATAGTTGCTATCTGTATGTCTTTCAGCCTGATTCGCCCAGTGGTTTGAGCTGTGCGTTGATAAATCACTCACCTTTTCCTTTTATGCAACGTGTAACAAAAGTGTGAAATAACCCTGAAGGAGGTGAATGTGCTTATGAAACTGAACAACTTTCCCCAAGGAATATAGGTCGAAATATGAAAAAACAATGTGGACCTCCCATAGTAAATCAATCAGCTGATCGTCAATTTTGTATGGGAGGTCCACATTTTTTTTTTTCACATTTCGACCTATGTTCCTTGGAAAAAGTTGTTCAGTTTCATGAGCACATTCACCTCCTTCAGGGTTATTTCACACTTTTGTTACACGTTGTATATTTCGAAGATTTAAAGATTTATTTGTAATCGAAATCACTACAGAACTAAGGGTCTCAAAGGGGCCCAGGGCTCAGTAAGTCAGTACTGAGCTGTTAATGGGTTGTTGAGGACGATGAAAAAAATTAGATTAAAACGATCGGTGTTATTTCAGAAAGCGAGGATACAGAGAGCGCGCGCGTGGAACTCGACGAGCGAACGACGCAAATCCTCGAGGAAGAACTACAGGCCATTATGATCAAGGTATTGTTTTTTGAGATTTTTTACCAACCGGCCATTATGATCAAGGTATTTTTTTTTTGAGGTTTTGTACCCACGGGCCTGTCAACCCGCTCAAGGTCAGATTTGCGGAGTGAACCTTCTGTATCTCTAGGGCAATTCCTGAGAAGTATGCAATTTCAAAAATTATGTAAAAAAATTAAAAAAAAAGTTTTTTTTTTCTATTTGTTTCTTAATAAATTGATAGTTTGTAACATCCTGTATTTTGGCCCTCTTATATTTTCATATTTAAAGGAATTATAGCCCTCAAAATTAATTAATAATTATGCTCATGTATTGCTGGAGCGAGTTATGTCCACGCTTTTTCATCATTTATGTAATCTTCAATTGTATAATATCGGTCATTTGCGACAAGGGTGACTTATCTCAAAATTCACCAATTTTAGTGTCGAAAATGTATACTTTTTGCTACAAAAACAACATTACGCTAAGCACAAAAAAATAAGAGCGAGAGAGATTGTGACTTAATGCTCTGTCGCTTTGTTGGCCGCTGTGTTGTTTCGAGACCGCAGCATCCACAACACATTACTCTCTAACGAGAGAATTCTCTCATCGTCGATTTTGAATTATGTCACCCTTGTCGCAAATTAGCGATATGCCTTCTTTATTAGAAGTATAAGTAAAGATTTACGATTATATTTTATACTACCCTCACACATCATTTCACTCCTATCACCAATGGTTGCCTGGTAGAGATTGCTTTGTAGCAATAAGGCCGCCTTTGCATGCGTAGTTTTAAGTTTTGTTTATTTTTGTTTCTTTCTTGTGTGCAATAAAGTTTTTATCTATCTATCTATCTATCTACATTTTATTACATGTACCAGGTGTGGCAAGCTCTGCCCGACAACCCGCCGTCGCCCGCCGAGAAGTATGTCGCGGAGCAGCTGAGGAACGAGGCCAGTGACGACATCCGCAATGTGAGCCTTGAAGCCTTCTTCCTTGCAGATTCAAATTTCAAAATTATTTATTTAGAAAGAAAGAAAAAGCAATCAAAATCAAAATTTATCTATTTCATGTAGGCCAACTTGTAGCTCTTATAAATCTACCACTGGTTCGGAATGCAGATTCGGCAAGAAACTCAGCAGTTGTTCTTTAAAAAAAAAATTTCACAATAGGTAACAAAACTATGCTATGTATACAGTGTTTCCACAATGAAGCTTCAAAAATGCATACAGAGGAGGGCAGGCGTACGATTAGGGTTATGAGTTGAATTTACACGATCATACCCCTTCCAAGTTAGCCCGCTACCATCTTAGACTGCATCGTCACTTACCATCAGGTGAGATCGCAGTCCAGGACTATCTTGTCATTGAATCAAAAAAAATATAGGCCACTGACTTCTATAAAATTAATGTAAGATTAACACTGGACTGGCTGCTGTGATTTCTTTTTTGGACGTACTCGATTGACGCCATTTTGGATTTGATTGACGCCATCTTGGCGCTGTAAGCATAGTGAGTGTCTCTGGAACTATTAATATTGTAAATGGCGCATCAACATCTATAATAATTAAAACTGTTCCTCACTCCCTGTTTTCCTTCAACAATCGGAATAATCAAAAGTGCGTGCCTGGAGTCGAATATGACAAATAGAAGACTATTATTATAATACATATTATTATCATAAGTTATTATAACTATATCGTTAAAATTAAATTTTTCCTTGACAGGTGTTAGGTCTCAACGTGACGAAGAGGTTGCTGAATGTCTTCAATCCTCTGAATATAAGGGTACATTTTTTTTTCTAGTAATATTTCACACGGCAATGACGCGGACGTCTTGAATTTCGAAAGACGTGATTGTTCGTTTTTTTTTTTTTATTACCTTCAATGAAATTCATTAATTAAAGTATGTATGTATGTTGTAAATAGGTTCGATACTGAGCCTAAAACAATTTTTTTGTCTGTTTGTATGTGCTCGCGTCACGTGAAAACTACTGAACACATGATATTTGGTATAGTGGTTGCTGACACTCCGGGTCAATATATAGGTTACTTTTTATCCTGACAAACAATAAGGTTTATCCCGGACAGGAGATCAAAGTTTTTGTTAATATTGCTCCATAACTTCGTCAAAACTAAACCGAATTTGATTATTCATTCTTTATTATAAATAAAAATGATTGATTGATTCTTTAAATAATGTACCTAGCATAGTTTAGATAACTATTTTTGTTTGTCAAATGTGAAATTTTGTTCATAAATATAGGGAAGACACTGTCTCCTGTAACACAGTTTTTACTTCCACAGGAGACAGGGCTTCACATTATGTTATATGTACGTTTATCTATACATATAATAAAATTGTAGAAAAGTGGTGTCTGTACAATGGAAATATATAAAAAAAAGTAGTAGGGGTTGTTATTATATCGATGCCGAACCCGAAATTGTAATTAATTATTTTTTGTCTGTTTGTCTGTGTGTTTGTGCACGCTAATATCAGAAACGGCTTATTCGATTTAGATACGGTTTTCACTAATATATTGTAGTAAGCTTCACTTAACATTTAGTGTTTATTTCATGTCAATCGGTTCATAAATAAAAAAGTTATGTCAATTTAAAGAATCACGGCGAACATTTTTAACGTACAGAGTACGTACTACACGCCTCGCGCCTGAGCGTCGCCGGTATATGTAATTCAAAATATGCTGCCCGAAAAGTCACTATTCCACGCGAACGAAGTCGCGGGCACAGCTAGTTGATAAATAAATAAAGATTTATTATTAGATTTATTATTATTATTATTCATTTATTCTATTCTACCCTCAGTTTATCTTCTCCGCTGTGCCGACAGCGCGCCACCTACGTCAGTTGGAAAAGGAGCACAACCTGTACGAGATGGAGTCGCTGCGCGGCCGCCGCAAGTACGGAGCGCGCGCGCGTACCATCGCTGACTTTGACCGGCTATGCCACGGGAAGGAACTGCGATGCGGTGAGTGGGTCTCGTGGACGTCCACCGCTGGACATAGGTCTCTTCAAATTCAACATGGGTAGCCTGAGTAGTCATGCTCTCTTTAAACATTTCTGTGGTGGTGTCGTGTGGTGCGCGTTGTTACGTTCCCTCAAATATGGTTGAGCGAAGCAATCGCTGGATCATGATCCAGCGATTGCTTCGTTCACGAGCATGACGCATGCGTCATGCTCGTGAACGGGTGCCACCAACGGGAATGGGTCTGCTTTGGCTGCCCGTCTTGACATGCGTTGGATTGGTGTACCTACGTATGCATTTTTGCATTTTTGAAGCTTTATTGTGGAAGCACTGTATACATAGCATAGCTTTGTAAAAAAAAAAATTTTTTTTTTGAAAAGAGCAACTGCGCCCGTATGACCTTTACTTGTGGTTACGTCGTGTACTGCGTAAGTATGCGTGAATATTAGTAAGGATAATAGATTGTCACGCTTTCGTTATAATATTAATAAAAAGTACATGGGCAAGAGGTACCTCTAAAATATAGTCAAATCAAATAACTCTTATAAAATTAGTCCTTTGCAATAATTGCTTTATTTTTACAGGTGACATGAAGGTAGCCGTGTTCAAGAGATACGTATTCTATGATTGCCCCACGAAACTAAAAACTCGATTCATGAAGAAAATAAAAAGCGTGAAATCGAAAAAGGGTGAAGACTCATCAGAAAACGTTGAAAACGAGGTCACAGATAAAAAAACCCATGAAGCTACATCAAGCTCCAAAGTGGTGTACCAAGCAACAATAAATTCTGAAAAGAAAAACGAATCTGACAACATTAAAGTAACAGCGCAAAGTAATAATATGAATAAAGTAAAAAGTGCCGAATCTTATCAAAACAAAGTTGAACAAAGTGCAAAAAATATTGAAATTAATAATAGTGAAAAGAAAAATAACCTTGCGCCCAATAAAGTAACAGATCCGAAACCGAATGTAGTTAAAGAAACTCATAATATTGGAAAAGCTACTACGCAAAGTAATGCACCTAAACCAAATCAGATTACACAAGAAGCTACTATAATCAAAAATGTAAATGTTGAAAAACCTTCTCCAATAACATCTGCAACAAAGCCAAAACTAAATCAGATTACACAAGAAGCTACTATAATCAAAAATGTAAATGTTGAAAAACCTTCTCCAATAACATCTGCAACAAAGCCAAAACCAAATCAGATGAGCCAAGAAGTTGTAGCTACTAAAAATGTTACTGAAGAAACTCCAAAATTAACTGAAAAAACAACTACAGCAGCCAAACCGAAACCAAATCAAGTAAACAAAGTTGTGATAACCAAAGAAGTTCCTGATTCTACACCAAAACTAGTTGAAAAAACTACTGCAGCAACCAAAAAAGACGTAGCAACTAAAAAACTTGAACCAGCACCGAAATCTGCTGTAAAAAGTGATGAAAAACCCAGTGTCATCAAAACCAAGCCAAATCAAGTTAACAAAGAAGTTGTAGCACCTAAAAAAGTTGCGGACTCCAAACCAAAATTGACAATAAAGAATGTTGAGATGATAAATTCTGAGACATTCGACCAGGAAATGAACGATGATGAAGAAATGAACGACGAAGAGATCCTGGCGTTGATATCCAGCGGCGTCGTAGTCGACGAATGCAGCGGTTCCGACGAAGAATGATAGAAAAGAAGACAAAAAGAGTGGGGGATAATTGTTTCTTGATTTATATTCAGAAATATTTTGCAGTTTTAAAGTGATATAATCAAACTTATGTACAGACTAGCTTTAACCCGCGGCTTCGCTCACGTTAGGTTCGATTTTTTAACCTCCTATTTAACCCTCTTGGGGTTGAAATTTTCCAAAATTCTTTCTTAGCGGATGTCTACGTCCTAACAGCTACCTGTATACCAAATTTCAGCTCGATCGGTCCAGTGGTTAAAGCTGTGCGTTGATAGATCAGTCAGTCAGTCAGTCAGTCACCTTTGTCTTTTATATATTTAGATTTAGTCGTACAAAATTCATGCAATTACAATATGTATTCTGGTGGGAGGCTTTGGCCGTAGCTAGTTACCACCCTACCGTCAAAAACGTGCCGCCAAGGGATTTAGCGTTCCGGCACGATGGCGTGTAGAAACCGATTAGGGGTGTATTGGTTGAATGCCATAATTCTTCCAAGTTAGTCCGCTACCACCTTAGACTGCATCGTCACTTACCATTACGTGAGATCGCAGTCGAGGGCTATCTTGTCGTCGAGTAAAAAACCTAATATTTTTTAAGTTTCAAAGAAAGTAATTAATTATAAGATCTACATAATTTGGTTTGTAAACTCCCTTAGTATGTACATTATGTATGTTTATTGATTTCATCTTATGGTGATTATAAATATTGTTAAATATAAGTTTATGTGGGATGATTTGTGTTAAGAACTTTATCAATAAAGAATAAAATTATTATCAATAAAAATTGTTTTTTTTTTCAAATTCCTATTTTAGGGATTGGGGATTTCTCTGAGACGACAGATTTCTCAAAGTGGAATATCGTTATTTAATTGCGTTAGGTTAGGAATCCCAGGGAATTACTGACAGTTAATTTCGGAAACTTCAATAACGCAAAAAAATGTATTATTGAAGTCCAGTGCTATAATAAAAATAAGAAATAATTCCATTTGTATTCCATCCAATTGAATAAAAAACATCTTACATTTCAAGATTTTATTTTTCACAGCACACTACAGCAATTTATTTTTATTTGGTTTACCTACTAAGCGATAATTTCTAATGTTTACAATGAGTATATTCGTTGAGAATTTAAAATGTACTAATTAACAAAAAATTTATTGTTTTTAAACAAATAATTTCATTTTGTCGCTTCATCAACTTCGGTGACTTCCTCCTCGACCTGAAAAGTAATAATGGCTGAATAGATTTCGATGAAACTATGTGATTAGTAGTAGACTTCTAGGAAATAGATAGGTATTTAATAACCTGCTATCTAAACTAATCAATTTTGTACCATTTTACTTTATACATTCGTATATCATCAACAGCTATGATGGACTAAAATACTTAATTTTAAAAGAAACAGAAATGATGAATTTTTTGCGATTAATAATAATAGTTAGTGGGTAGATACATAAATCTACTGCGATTGTTTAGTTCTTGCAATTCACGAGGCCGCGGGAGCTTTACTTGTGGTTACGTCGTGTACATACATTTTGCGTAAGTGTGCGTGCCTGTCAGGAGCCTAGGTGGGAGCGGTCAGGCGCGAGCAGGCTCTCGGTCACACTTATAAAGCTACGACACACAACCATGAGCCACGCGCCCTCGTTAATTGCAAGAACTATACCTATTATATTCTACCCAAACCTTATGATAGGTATCGGGTATTGTGACTATACTCCAAGTTATCCTTACCTTCGAAAATACGTATCTAATTGCAAATATGACTACGTAGTACAAGTAGAAGGTATGTAGGGTCTAAACCTTTCCATCAGGGACGTGTGAGTAGGTATCCTTAGCTACCTATGAAAGTACCTAAACTTTTTCTATTGAATAGCTTAAAATCACTTCATTTTATAGCTCACTAGCTTTAGCGATTTCGTCCGCGTTGAATTAGCTTAGTAATAAATTTCGTGGGTACCGTTTCCCGGGATACAAAGTAGGTCCTAAGGTCTCAACAATACCTACATTTTTTTTACCTACCTACCTGTGCTAACTACCAATAATACCTCCGTTGCTCCCTTGCTGCGTGATTGAAAGATCAACTGACGCATTCATAATATTCGGGGATAATTCAGTAAACATAAAATAACGTGTTTGTCAATGATTCCGAATAACGGCGGCGCAAGATTCCACAGGCAGACTGCCACTGGTAGTCCTTGCTAGACTCGTTTGTCCAGCAATGGACGTCTATCTATATGAAGAAGACCCCGCTTTATTTATCCGGGTAAATATTTAAAAAGGCTGAACCGATGTTGATGGAACTTTCACAGGCAGTTAAGTACCTAAATAGTTTTTAAAAACTAAATCCACGTGGACGAAGTCGCGAGCAAAACCAACTCGGCTATAAAAATGAAGATAAGGCGTATTATATTCCTATCCTATCATGGACCTTCCAATAAAAATTGTGACAAGTCGGTTATTATTAGATCCATAATTAGTGAGAAACATCCCTCTTGAAAAGGCGAAACAATTATTGACTCTATTATATCATAGTTCTATAAGTGTGTAATTAATATTCTAACATATTAACATAGTTCAATTCTTAGCAGCTCTCAATAGAGATGAGGCTCTTCTCTTTTTAGGAGCCGCTGCTTCTATTCTTCGTCTCTCTGCTTCTAATTCATCCGCTATATTATACACGTTTTTAGGTGCCACCTGTAGTTAAGGAATTTAAAACTCATCACACCTGCTCGAGTTTAATTATTGATTTTTTTTTATTATAATTTTTTATTTTAATAAATATTATATTCAATGTACTCTGTGAAATATATTCTTCTCTGTGGTGTTTTGTCTATGATCACTACCAACCTTCAGAAAATGTCACACGTCAATAAGGACTAGGGACGTACATCAACTAATGGGTGCTTTCGATTGTGCAGTATCGATGTTTTAAAAATTACAATTTAAACAGGTATAAAATCAAACTTCCTTTGAATGAGCGTGCAATGTAGTAAAATTACAGCTTTACGCTGTGATGATTGCAAACACTTTTAATTGACCTAAACAGTACATAGGCTACATTTCATGCCGGAAAATTCTTCCCACTTCTCGAGGGAATTAAAGAAACTAAATCTACGCAGACGAAGTCGCGGGTATCATCTAGTTTAATACGAAGTAAAGATTCTGTGAAATGAAACTTTGACCATTTAATTTTAAAAAACGATATAGATACCTTCGCAAATCGATTCAATCGCGGGCATGACGCATCATATCGGGAATCGGGAATCCCTACTGTTTGAATTTGACATTTTTTTACATTATTCTGAGTTCTGACGTTTCTCATTCTATGAAAGAATCTTGGTTTTCTTGGTTCGTTCATAATTTAATGTTCGGTTGTATTTCAACCAAATTTATAATTGATTGATAAATTAACGGAAAAAGACATATAACTGAACAACAAATCTCAGCTTTCAACTTAGTTTGACTGTCGTACGGAGTTGTTGTTGTATTATGGTGCGACCGGGTAGAGGACGTGGTGGCCAATTCGGCGGTGCAGGGAATCCAAGAGGCGGTGGCGGAGGCCGAGGCGGCGGCGGAGGCGGCGGGAATTTCAGCGGTCCCCTTGTAACGGACCATTTACGTGTAAGTTTCCATGTATTAGAAGAGCGTACATTATGATCCGGCGTCAATCTCAAGCCGCCATTTTAACTTAACATAGGTATTAATAAAAACTGTCTAGTGTCTACGAATCCTTACTAATATTATATATGTGACAGTGTCTTTATATTGGGTTGTCCTTCATCATGATTAAGGAAAAATGATGTTAAGGTTCTAACAATACCACACATCCAAAATTTGTTCAGGCATTTAGAAATTAGTTTGGAATAAAGAACCATACACACTTACACGAACATTAGGTACTACTACTATTTTTTTAGGCAGTCAAGTAAAAAAGTTTCTTTTCTGATATCCAGGACTTGGAGATGGAACTGCAACTTCTCCAACGCAAAAGGCAAATAATTGAGCAAGAACAGAACATGCTTGATCGATTCGCCAATACCACCAGTAACTACTCGGCTGGCAACAGTAATCAATACCCCAGTAATAGTAATCAGTACTCCTCTAATAGTAATCAATACTCCAACAACAGTAATAAGGTAAGTTCCGTACGACTGATGCAATAATTTGTGCAGATTAAATATACTCATAAAAAATTGTCCTACTAACTTCTGATACATGCTGGATGCCTATTTGGAGGTATATAATATGATTCTGAAAGAATTGTTAGGTTAGTCATTACACAAATTTAAACAATGTGTACAACATACTTTATTAAGTTGAGGTTATTACAAAGTTAGTGAATATCTTAATGACAAAGCTGCATGGAAATAATCGGCTTGATTCCAGCTACCCACAAGATAGAACTTATTAAATTGTAATATATGTAGCGTTAAATTGATATTGTAAATTTTGTTTTGAATCAAGCAACTGCTGTGTAAGAAACAGCAGAATCTGCTTTCCAAACCTGTGGTAGTCTTATGCTAAGATCTAAAGAGTGTGCTCAGACTCAGCTCAGACTTAAGACAGAGTTAAAACGAGACACAAATATGCTCTGACATAAATTTGTCTCGTTTTAACCAGTCTTGAGTCTGAGCAGAATGAGAGTGCGGTCTATAGATTTCAGCCTTAATACCTGTGGCACTGATAAAATATGTTTTCTATTAGAGCCACAGGTAATGTATCCTTGCTTGCTCGAGTGTTATTGCACTTGTGCAGCTCACTCAATACACCTGGCATGTGGAAGCTGCATACAAACACAATTAAAAAACAATGCATGTGTTTCTATAGAAAAAGTGTTAACGTGTCTTAAGAGCCATAGGTTGGCCGAAATAAGTTTTTTTTGTTTATTATTCTATGACTAGATAGTCCTTGAGTGCGATCTCACCTGATGGTAAGTGATGATCCAGTCTAAGATGGTAGTGAGCTAATTTGGAAGGGGTATGGCAGTGTACATTCAACCCATACCCCAAATCAGTTTCTACATGCCATCGTGCCGGAAGGTTAAATCGCTTGGCACATCTTAAATGGTAGGATGGTATAATTAGCCACGGCCAAAGCCTCCCACCAGACACCACCTCCAGGACTGTTAAACACTACTAAAAAACTTAAGTGTTTAACAGTTAATTAATATAAGAATCATAAGCATCTATGAAATAATTAGACAATCTCCAGATCTGTGGTAAGTTTTATAAGTTGTTCATCAAAATTAACACCATGTTAAAGATGAATAGATAATTTACACCCCAATTACAGTTAAAGTAAACCATGGTCACATGAAATAACCATTAAAATACTTAGCATATTGACAAATAAAAGTTTGTCCTTACTATATTGTTCAAAAAAACTAACTGCACTGTTGAAATCTTCTAGTGGCAAAAATGCTCAGTTGCAATATAATTTAGGATTACAGTAATATGTATTTTTATGATATTACTTGTAATAAAAGGCCAGATTTTATTTTAGATATTGCAACAAAAAGGGAATTCTGTGTTTTATAGGATAATTATTTGTCTGTTAATGGTTACCAAAAAATAGATTATTTTGGATTCATTTCAGAGGCAGTATGATAACAAGCAGCCCTTTCAGGCCTATAATCAACAGGGCACCAATTTCGCTAACTATTCTGCACCATATCAGCCCGGTCCTTCCAACGTCAGGCCGCAGGGTGTCAAACGTCAAGCCGTTACACCGGTTTGGCAAACTCAAAACCCCTCCCCTCCGAAACGTTTCAGCGCACCGCAAAACATTAACCCCTGGCAGAACCAGCAGGAGTTTAGATCCGTCAATCAAAGTCCTCCTCAACCTCAAAACTTTTCTCCCGCTACTCGGGCTGCATTGTCCTACAAAAATAGTATCGGCCAGAGAATGAGAAGCAAAAATTTTAATCCAAATAAAAATTTTAAGCCTTCAAACTTGACCAAACCTAATTTTAAGCCAGGCGCTAAACCCCCTGTCCGTCCATACCGTGCTTCAGACGAAACTAAAAGGTTAATCGAGGAAACAAATAAGTTGATTGCACATACCAACAAGATAGTTGGGCAAACTACCAAACCCTCCTCAAAAGGCCAAAACCCTTCGCCAACACCGCAAAGCACTCAACCAAAAGTGTATAAGGCTTCACCTAAAATGTATAACACTCCACCAAAATCGCAAAACCCTGCCCTGAATACTATCCCGAAAAAGAAAAAATTTGAGCAAGATAATGTTCTACATCCCGATAGGCAGCCGTCAGTGCAAGTGAAAGGTCGGCTGGAGTTAGCCTTGGGTATGATCTTGAAATCGATCAAGGAGCTCTGTCCCGACGACGGGACCCTCGAGCATTTCAATATCCCCTTCATACAGCGTGTCATTAAGCACACCCTGCGCGTGCGCATAAGGAACCTCATGATGAACGAATCCGTCGTAGCTGTCAACCAAATTGTCGATAAATACCGCCAGAAATATCCCAAGGACACTGACGTCGAGCTCATGAAAATAGCTCAAGACGCGCATGAGTATAATAACAACCATCGGCGGGTTTTGAAACTTATTGACGCAGGTAGTGATATTTTTTAACCCCCGACCCAAAAACGAGAGCGTTGTCTTTGACACGCTCTATTTTTGGTTGTGGCATCGTTGCTTCCAAATGCATCCAGGAATGATTTCAATGTGATTTCTTTTGCGCACAACCTGCCGGTTGATTGCGGAATAACGACTTCAATCATTGCTAGTTTCCATTATGGTGATTTATGACATTCTTGCTGCCAATCAAAGTTAATTGCGATCGTCACACTGTAGCAATCATTTTTAGACAATCCCTGGTACTTTTGTATCTTTTGTCGGGGTCTAATGATCTATTAGTTCCCTGGACAAATGGATTTGTCCAGGTGAATTTGATTGTTGAACAGTTTGGTTTGTTGGAGCGATTAGGAACACTGAAATGGTTTGCAATACGTATGGACTTATTCAGAATCTTCTCAGAATAGTTTCTTTGAAAATACATTGAAATTGATTCATGCAATTTGGGGTCTACGATGCCACATAGGGAGTTAATTGTTATTTTTTAATTTAATACTTGTTTATTTACAAAGTTTTCATTTTTTTTTTGTGATTTATGTGTGGCAAGTCACATCTGTCAGATATCTAAAGTTCTGACATTCCTCTGTGACCACATAAACTCACTTTGTATAGTGGTTTTTAAGACTTGGTTCCTTAATTTCCTGTTTAATAAAATATTCTGGCCAGGATCAAAAATTTTGAAAATTCCGATGTAAAATTTGTACATTGCCAATTTATTATAAACTATAATTTATATTGGCAAGCTAACCAAATTTTACTACAATTGTTGAAAACATACTTTAAGCAGTTAACCTGACATCTTGAGAATTTTCTTGTACATACCTACTGATCTTCTTTTTTTTACTTTACAATATTATATAATAAATAGTCATGTATTATAGTGAAATTATTTAAATTTCAATAATTTGAAACCAGTACAGATTCAAATTTATCGATTTTAATTCCAGATGATCCAAAAGAGTTTTTCAGGAGGAACGTAGGAAGAGTTCTGCATAACAAGATGCATGACCTGTTTACTGATGTGAGTATTCTATTTTTATTTCCCTATAGGCTAAATTGTGCATTGGTCGATAGGAAATACATACGGGCTGGAATTTTTTGACGCATACCGTTATACCTGTGTATGAGGAGCCAATTTCATTGATTGGAGGATACTTATTTTCACAAGTAATGGCAGGTAGCCTGCAAGTCGACTGTGTTTTCGATCACTGACAATTATCTTAAATACTGAAACTCTCATTAAAATATAAATCCACTTTTAATTTTATGCATTTTGCTTTTTTTAATACATAGTGTCCACAAATCATTCCTTGGTCCTTGCAACACGCAATGCAATATATTATGCATTTATATTGTATTAATAAACCAAATATTTCTAGCTCCAAAATTTGTATAAGGATAAAGATTACAAGATTACAAGAACAAAGATTCAAGAGTTGGTCGAAGGTTTTCCCGAGGAATTAGACGCTCCGAAAGAAAAAGACGCACCTGAAGGTAAAACCCAGGGTAATGAAAATGGGGAAAAAGATACAAGCGCAGAGATCAACGCGAGTGAGAATACAGATAATGCTGCAATGATAGATACAAGCATGGAAGGAGATAGTGGAGATATGGATACAAGTGGAGAAAAGGATACAAATGAAGAGAAATGTACAGGTGAGGAAAAAGATGCAGAGGGAGTGAAAAAATCAAATGAGGATAAAGAAAATGTTACAGATAGTGAAAAAGATAAAAATGGGGAAGAAGATGCAAATGGGGAAGAGAATAAACAAAAAAGCAACACAAATACAGAACACGACAATATTGATGTGATGAATATAGTGGAAGAGCTTAGTGTTAAGTCTTCCAAAACTCAGAAGTATGTAGAGTTTATGGAGGCTGTTATTGAATACAAATTACCAAAAATGTTGACTAAATTCAAAGAAGTAAGTACACTTTAAAAAAAAAATAGGAAGAGGTTCTTAAGTTGTTTTTGTTGTTAATTTGTTTTACAGAGTGGTCCAATTTTGATTATTCTTTTTTTATAGAATAAATACCTCATCATCATATCAAAATAAAGCAATTGTAGTAGTGTTTGACACCTTCTGCCCTATATAAGTTACAATATTTTTATATTTCAGGAGCTCATGTCAATCCTGTGTATGGACAAAGAGTTCTTGGGCATAAAAGCTTCAATTGTTCTGGAATTGAAATCAAAGTTGCGTCAGTCAATGGAAAAGGAAAACGTTATAACAATAGACGATGATGAGGAAACCAGTGGTTCCGAAAAGCCTGCAACTCCTACGAAATCTGCAACAACAGCTGAAAAAGCTGCTGCATCAACAACTGCAAAACCGGCAGCTAAACCTACTGCGCCGTTAAGTGCTGCTGTCACCGTTAAACCTACAGCACCACCAACAACGCCATCTGCGAAACCATCAGTAACAGCTACAAAACCAGCAACAACAGCTGCAAAAACTTCAGCACCAGGAACAGCACCTGCAAAACCAGCGGCTATTTCAACTACTGCTGCAAAACCAAAATCAGCAATTCCATCAACTCAAGCTGCAAAACCAGTAGTCATAACAGAAGCATCACCAACAGCTGTAACACCTGGAAAACCAGAAGCCACAACAGTAACACAGGCTGTAAAACCTGTAACTACACCTGCGGTTGCGCGATCAACAGCGCCCGCAACACCTGTTAAAGCAGGGGAAAAGCCTGTTGCTATCACACCTAAGACACCAGCATCTAAGGATATCCTGTATGTTAAGGTATGTTTTTTCCATTTTGGCGATGAACTTAGTGATGTGACAGACAGCACGTAAAGATGTATTGGTAGTGCTTCTAATCTTTACCATCTTCAAGCAACTGCAATAAACTATGATGGAATAAAGCATGCAATAACTGTTCGCACACTTTTGTACACTACAGGAGTGAAGTAAATAGCTTATCTCTGTCTTTTTTTATAAACCAATAGATCTCTTGCCTAGACTTTCGCATGTCTCGGTCTTGCGCCGCTTGTATCCAACGACAACGTGCGACTAGTCCGCCTAGTGGGGCGTCTGCCAACACAGCTCTTGAGAATCCAAAGACCCATTTCCAGTTTCTTGAACTATTTATATTGCCCCTTCACCCAGCGAGTCCAGCTATGTTGGTACCTTCTACTATGGATCTCCTCATTCCTGATCTCCAAGGGATACTCTTGAGCGTACTTTTTATTGCCCACAGAGTGACCCTGAGCTAGAGCCTGTTTGTCTTTGTATTATTATTATTAATACATTAATTTCTCAACAGCTGATTGGACGCCCAGCCTTGCCCGCCAGGGCTGTCATCTATGAATTCTTGAACAAATTCAACCCAGCATCGATCAAAAAGCATAAGACCATTAACAACCTTCTGGTCATCGGGTTTACGGATAAGGAAGGATTTGACAAGATATTAACTGCTAGCGAGTCTGTTGTTGGTTAGTAGTTTTTTTTAATAATTTCACATTTTCTGTTACAGACTAAAATTAACATGTCAAGAATAAAAATGTGCCAAGACTAAAAATGTACATTTCTAATACTTTTATTTTAATTCTGAGTCAGTGACATTAGTAGGAATTTTGATTTTAAGTGTAACTCATTTATTTCAGACGTCATTTGCTTTATTTCAGGGCCTATACTACTATACATTATATGTATACAAATAAAATTGAAGCAGTATAATTTCAATTTTGTTTCGAGATGTCATATAATGACAACCTTACAATTATAGAATTGGTAGTATAGGCCTGCTATCAACTATAAACTTTTTACAGGTGATGCTACGATTATTATAAAAGCGAGCGACCAAATAAATACTACCCCAGTACAAAATAAAACGCCACAACAAGGAAACAAGACGACTGTACCAAACCAAACAAATCAGCAAGGAAATAATACTCTAGCTGAAACCAAGAAAAATGATACTGGAAATAAACCTGCTGAAAGCAAAACAAATGAAACTGAAAATAAACCAGCTGAAACTAAGACAAATGAAACTGAAAATAAATCTGCTGAAACTAAGAAAAATGAAACTGAAAATAAACCTGCTGAAACTAAGACAAATGAAACTGAAAACAAACCCGCTGAAACAATGACAATTGAAACTAGAAATAAACCCGCTCAAAATAAGGCAAATGAAAGGGAAAATACAGCTGACCAAGCGGATAATGCGCCAGCTTCAAAAAACAATGATGAAGAAAACAAATCTGTTGTTCCTGAAATAGCAGATGACATATTATGCTCGGATTTAGACTCTCAGATCACAGATTTACTTTCGTCGATAAGAAAGGCTGAGGAAGAGCCAAATAAAACAACTGATGTAGAGAAAATGGACACAACACAGATCGATGACGAAATTGCTGAATTGACAAAGAAATCTGAGGAAAAGTCTGATGAAAACAATGAAACAACTGAGGAAATTAAAAAAGTTGACACAAAAGAAACCACTTCAACTGATAATTCGAATACTGCAACTAAAGATTTAGACACAATCATGGAAGATGATGACGACACGAAAAAATCGGAAGACAAAAAAGCAAAAGCAGTTGAAGAATTAGCTAAGACGGCCAAGGAATCTGGGAGATCTACGCCTACTAGATCTTCATCTCGCCTAGCTAACGTTACTCCAAGTACAATAAAAACTAGGCGTGCTAGCCGATTAGCAAATAACTAATGGCACTTTTAACTTCCATTAGTTGCCTTTTTGACATTTAAATTTAAAAAAGGAGAGGATTGACATTGTTTTTCAATAAGTTTATTAGTGTATTAGAAGTTGTCGCTGAATATTTAGTGTCATGAGAAATATTTAGAAGGTGTTTAATTATTTCGTTAGCATTAGGCTACTTTTTTTTATATTGGTACAATAAGTACACTTCATGTCATTGTTGCAAGATTGATAAGGTATTGTTACTAATATCGAAGCTCAATCAAAATAATACATTATAACCTGCATAGACGAGGGACAATCCCGGGGTACTTTTTTGTTCTTCAAAATAGATCGCTTACACACGAGGGACTAAGGCTGACATATATAGACTGCACTCTCACTCTCAGACTCAAGACAAAGTTAAACGTGACAGGTTTATGTCAGATAATATTTGTGTCTCGTTTTAACTCTATCTTAAGTCCGACCTAAGTCAGAGTACGCTCTATAGATTTCACCATAAAAGTTCGCCGAATAACCGAGGACATTGACGGACCGCACCGCACAAAAGTATGGGGGTATCCTCGAAAAAATAGAACTAAACGTTACTTCTATTTTTTCGTCCAAGGCGCGCACAAATCGAACTAGTCTGCGTTGAGCGTTTAAGGGGAAATAAAGGGATAGACCCAGTATTCTCTTCGGAAACGTCTTCGTATTTTCTCAAACTTCAAGTAAATAACAACGTAATCTCAGAATACTTGTTCCCATAGCTTGCACTTCACTAATATTCCGGCGAACAATAATGATCGCATACCGTGTGCGTCGAGTCTGTGGCAAGTCCTTGGCGGATATTTACGCTTCATCCTCAAAAAACTCGTCTTTGTGGGCTGTTATGTTATACATCATTGATTCTATCGTCTTATAATAATTGTGCATTACAAAAATGTAATAACAAATAAATTCCTTTACTACTTACTTGTTTTACTTAATTATGAAAAAACCTGAAGATTTGTACAGACTTTAACCTATAGTCGGCCCAAAGAAGGGTTTAGGCTGGCCTAAAACCTTCTCTTTCAAGAGTAGGTTAGCCTAAACACTTCTCTTTCAACACTAGGGTAGCCTAAACCCTTCTCGTTCAACACTAGGTTAGCCTAAACCCTTCTCTTTCGAGACCAGTTGGCCAGCGTGTCCAGAGTCCGACACGCGGCCAACTGGTCTGCGGATTGGTAGACTGAGAACTCTTAGACATGCAGATTTCCTCGCGATGTTATCTACTATCTACTAATACTTACCATTAATTGATTGATGTAATACTCATAAGTGATCGTGTCTGTTACGGGGTCCAAAGCAGTTTGCATCATCTCGTCGAATTCTTCCTGAATATTAAATATCCTTGTCAAATACAAAATTGAAACAAAAATCTTAGGTAAAATACCTACAAGAGTAGCTTTTTGCTTATTAGTGTAAATAAGTATATACTTATATTTGAATAAAGTCTTATAAGTATTCTGCTTGTGTAGTTTTACAGATTGATAAAAACTTTATAACTGGAATTTCTTCTTTTAATTTTGGATTAAATTAGGTTATTGAAACAGTAACTGCTCGTATTAGGTTACTGAAACATCGTTATCTGTTTTGGCCGATTATTATCAACAAAGTTTTGTGCATCCATATGTGTATCATGGATTGCTATAGTACAGACACGGAGGACAAATTAGCACCTATTTTTATTTTTATCCCTTATAAAATACCTGAGTAAATGGTTCTCCTTCTTCGAGCATGAGTGAAGTAAATCTTTCCTTAGTGAGATAGCCACGACCTTCCTTGTCGAAGTAACGAAATGCGGCGAGCAACATGTCTGCGCTTGCTGGATAGAATCTGAAAGTAACGTAAGTAAATTTCGATTTTCCCGCCAAATAACTGTCTATGTCATAGAGTAAAATTATTTTTTAATATTTGTATACCTACTTATACACAAAAATCTAAAATTATACATCTATGGCAGATAAAGAACCTTCAAGGTAGGTACTTGGAAAAAATATGACTCAGACCTCAGACCTTGTCGGAAAGTAGCGGCATTGTAATAAAAAAAACGAATGTAACTATAGTTATTGAAATAAACTAGTTAAAAATTACTCGCAATTGGTCTCTCTTTTCGCGAAACGCAGTCGATTATTTCTTTGTAACTACTTACTACACTAGGTAACAACTATAATTATCTTAGTTTTTGGTTATTTTGACTTTTTCCAATCAATAGCAAAGGAATAGCCTGTTACCTATGTTCCGTCATAGCTTTACACATGAAAGGAAGAAAATTAATGAGCGGAACATTTCCTGTAGCTTCCTTATTCTCGGTCGCAAGAATTACTTCCTGTATTTCTGCCTCGGTGGGGCAACACCCTGCAACAATGAGACCATCGACAAAATGTTCACATTAATTTTAAAAAAGTATGGCCGTCACGCTCACGGGAAGCCCGGCAGATGTCAAACATAGAAATTGATGGTTATTGAAATATTTATGATAAAAGAAAACCAATCAATAAATAGAGCAAAATAAACTTATACATAAGACCCTCTCCGTGTCGCTTGCTTGTTCCAAGTTCCAAGCACGTTCCAAGTCTGGTGAGCGGTGCGACGGACGCCCCTGTGTGGTGTATGGCAAGTGTGTGGCATACCAATTAATTGCCTAGTATACGGATATTTCTACGTAGTACATTGCAACGGTACCGCTCAGATGCTGCACAGTAGTCATCTATGTGCTGCACCGCGCTGCCGCCGCAAAGCATTATATGGTCCGGCTCTAAGAGCGTCATGCCTTTTGCCGTCATGCCATACGATACGAGTCGGTCTTACTCCCAGGCGCGCTAATAGTTGATTGACATAAAAAAACTTTTGAGGGTAGTAGGGGAAGATCGTTACCCTTCGTACGCGGGGCACATTCATACAGTCAAAATAAAACTTGAACGAAACAACGTACGGTCTTACTTTTGTATGTGTGTGTGAGTCGTGGTACCACCTTTACGTCAACGTAATATCGCGCCATTCGCACTGGTGAGAGTGAAGTGACAGGCACGAACGTGTTTTCGCGCTCGGTAAGTAATTTTTTGATCAATGTTTTTGTCTATTGTTACCTTAGATAAAATAAGTTTTCGTGTAGAGTATTCTATCAGTAAGTAGCAAAATATATTTAAGATACGTTTTCAATACTCAATTTATGACGTTTTCCTATTAATATTAAAAGAGGTTATATTTTGTTGTTATTTAGTTAGTGGGGTACTTTCGGACAGAACTAGATGGGGCACGTTTGAACGCGTACGAATGTGCCCCAACTGAGAGGTAGGTAGGTAGGAGTTAGTGTGCTAGTGTGCTAATTGCTAATTTTTGCATTAACTTTGTCCTGTGTTTTGCTATCGTCGATGTACCTATATTTATATATATATATATTTTAATACCTATTTTTTATTATTTTTTCACAGAAACATGGTGCAGACAATTGAAAAAGCTAGAACAGGAAAGAAGGGCTAGGACAAGAGAAATAAAACGTAGTTTAGCTGATTTTAATTTAAAAACGAAGAACAAGAAAGCTTAAAACACAGAAAGTGATAAATCTGATTGTGATGGATCTAAATGGATGGATGAAAAATGTGATTCTAAATTTAAGATAACTAATTTACGTAGAAAAGGAAGCAATTTTATGTTTTATTGTTAGAGGAAAGTAATTTAATTTTCGTTAATTTTAAGAAAGTCATTTAAGTTTTGTTTTACATAAGAAAAGCTATGTAATTTTTGTTGAATATAAGAAAAGTATTTTATTTTTGTTTAATAGAAGTTAAATCTTTATTTTTGTGTTTAATTTCATTGCTAATAAAAGAATTTTGATTTATATGTGTCGTTTTAATCGCACGTACAACTACCCCACAGCGTACGAAGGTACCCCCAACACTGTATATAGGTGCCCCGTTGTTGGGGCAGATTCGTACATATTCCAGATTTAGTTTAAATCATAGTTATGGTTGAAACATCAGATGAAATCATCTGTCATTTTTTTATATGAATATCAGATAGTTAGACTATAAATTTAAGCTGTCAGGTGATTGATTCATGAAAAAATAAAAAAAATAAAAAATAAAATGTGGAAACCGTACGAAGGGTCCCCACCTTCCCCTACGAAGTTTATGATTTTCCTACTAGGTGGGTACATAATATATCTACGAGGGTCAATCTAACTAATTAATTAAAAGTTTATGAACTTATAAAATACTTAGTTACCTAATGAGCGTAGGATTGTTCCAATTTCTCTAACATCGACGACTTGTTTTCCTGAATGGTCAAATACTTCGAAAGCTTCCATTATTTTCTTTTCCAGTTCGTTATTTGGCTGGACTAAAACAATTTTTAATTCGTTTTAGTAAAATAACTATTTATAACTAGTTATTTGAAGTTCTTCAAGAAATCTAGTTCTTAATTTATTTCGAATTATACTTAATTACTTTTCGGTTCTTCTTTTTTAGCCATTAAAGAGTTTAGAGATTCCAAATAATATCAAAAAATCTAATAAAAATAAAGTTAAATAATGTAATTAAAACTTCTCAATAAATATAGTAAAAATTATAAATATGATGTAAAATTACTCAAAAAAAATAGAGTAAAACAGAGTAAAACGGACTGATTATATTCTCTTGGAGAGTAATAAGCAAGAAACCAGCAAAAAATATATTACTCTCCGTGATAAGTATCAAAGCAATTAAATACTCATCACTGAGTATTTAATCAATTTTATTCGTAAATTTTCTTTTTGTTTTTTAAATAAAAAGTTGCTAAGCAACCAGTTCCTTGTGGTTCGGTCCGTGCCCCATGAAAGTTCCGTGCTTTTCCAAGGCTTTTCCAGAGGGGCAAGCTCGTCTTTTTGTCTCTGTTCGTTATGGACCTCAAAGTACCTAACTATTTTATGGATGAATTTTAAGCGCCACACTTGGCACATGAGTGTCTCTGGAACTAACAATATAGGAATGCAGGAAGTGCCAAAAAGTATCAACTATCAGTTGCCAACAAGTACCCTCGATTTTAGTTCCTTAGACATTTGTAACTTTTGAAACTCCCTTCTGTGGCTCTTCTATTCAACGTGACATTGGCGAAGTGCATTGTGCTGAACTGGCACTAAATAAAGCCAGAAAGCTAAAACAACAACAACAACATTCGTAACTGTTTACAGTGCGCCAAAATGCACCAATCAAGTATAAAAATATAACAGTAGCCTGTCAGTGTTATGATAGAGTATTATACCCGTAGACAGAGAAGGCAATAGACCAAGGTACTGTGTAACCGCGACTGAAATAGAGATAACATGACGTAACGATGACGTCACATGACAAGTTCGAGTTTAATGTTGCCACAATAACTGCACTCCCCTAGTACCCCAAATTAGATGGAAAATTCTTCCCAGGATTTTTAAATAAAACGACAAAACAGATGCTGAACTGTTTTATTTTTTAAATAACATACCTACACATATAAGGTTGTCTGGGAGAGACATACCTATTAGGGTAAGCTTCTATTTTTTACATATAATATCTTAATATTGTGTGCAATAAAGAATTTATTATTCTTTATTGCACACAATATTAACTTCAACCACCACTTAAAAGTATAAAATAATTTTAGTTTGTACACGTAAGTCGGTTTTTTAAAAATATTTTTTTTATACTAAAGTTTTTTAATGTAGTTTCATAGGACCAATTCACTAGATAATTATTTGCTCCTTAAAAAAAATATTGAAATGCCGAATAGAAATTTAGCATATGTGAGTCACTTTGAAAAAAGATGTATGTAACACAAAGGAAAATTTTTTTTCGTTACTAGTAAGAATGTTACACAAAATAATTTTTAATGAACAGTTAAAATTTTCCTTCGATCGAGTAATGCTATTGAATTAAAAGCAACAAAAATTGTATATTTAGTCATCAAAATCATCATTAATGAAATTTTTTTTTTTTTTTTTTTTAAATATATAGACTAACGCTTGGCCGCAATCACACCTGATGGTAAGTGAGGATGCGGCCTAAGATGGAACGCGCTTGCCTAGAAGATGCCTATTCACTCTTGATTTGAAGGTAACCAAATTATAGTTAGAGGGAAAAACGGAAGCCGGAAGGGCATTCCAAATCCTAGCGGTGCGTAACAGGAACGAAGAAGCAAATCGCTTAGTGCGCGTTCTTGGGATTTCAACAACGTAGGGGTGCAGATCTTTTAACAGTATATTCCTTTTTTCAGGCAGTCGTATAAAACTGCAACTCTTCATAGTTTAAGTTAATAATTATTTAAAAAAAACATTAAAAGTCTGCCTCTAGCTATTTAAAAATGGCTTTAAAAATTAAGAACTTTGTAAATAAAATAATTCTTAAGATCGCCAACAGTTCTCGACTGGTCGTTGGACATTCGAACGAAACTTCAGGATGATTCAGAACAGAAACCGACACTATCTAACTGAATACACTTTAATCATCGCCGACATATATTATATTCTAGTATCCATCATCTTTCTTTTCTTTTCTCATAATATTCATTTCTTCCATCACGACTTTATTTTGTTTCAACAAAAATTAAAAAAAAAATTGAAAAAGTAGCCAAAGTAACCCGTCGTTACGGTATGTCAGAGGACATTACTAAAAAAACCTATCTCCGTGCCAAATTTCAGCCATATCGGTTTAGTACCGATATGGCTGAAATTTGGATGTATGTATGGATGGCCATACATACATTCAAACTTTCACATTTATAATATAAGTAGGATAGGGAAAATCGGGACATTGTATAGGTACCTAAAGCTGGCAACACACATAGATACTAAATTTTCTTATTAACTGTCAGTTTGTTTCGCACAAAAGTGTGTCGACCTTGAAAAAAACTGGTTACACGATGAGGGACAAAAAATTGGGTAGCTGCGTCTCTGTTTATCACATTAATAACTTTATTTCTGCTCTCTTTTTAGTGTGAGTGAGAAAGAAATCGTCACTGACTCTATGTCTTCTCTCTCTACGATTATACCTTAGCCTACCTACCTATTAATTAGGTAGGTAGGTACCATAGACCAGGAACAAGTAGGTACCTATTGGTCACCAGCGGTTGGTCTATGGTCAGCTAGTCATCATACGTCAGTGTTGCCAATTTAGCATATTTTATGCACAGAGTGATTACTGATTGTTCGAGTAATTGTATACTCTTGGATCATCGGCGCCATATTGGTTAGCTTGGCGCTTTTCTCGTGAATGATCATTATTTTTCGCGAGTTATGTGTTTACGCAAATCATATGATTTTATTACTGTGATATAGTTAATTGTGGCCAATAGTGCATTGAACATTTATTAGAACTCTAAAAATGGATCCCGCAAAGATGAAAGTGGTGGATTTGCGGTCCGAGCTTGGGGCTTTGGGCTTGGACACGAAGGGTAACAAACCGGCATTGGTGGAAAGGTTAAAGAAGGCTCTGGAGTCTAAAACTGGCAAAAGTAAGTCGAACATGCTGCTGATTATATCTAAGGTGCATAATAAATGAGATTTGTAATAACCTGACAAGAGCACGTGTGGTTAAAAAAGGCTACCGCTGAACGCTTCCACCATGTTTTATTTGGATTTTTCTTATCTATGCATGACGCGTGTATTAATTTCCTCTTGCATACAATTCTTTACATGTAACGCCTATAATTGCGAGCATTTTTAGCGATACAAAAGTTTTTAACAGGAAAACCCGATGCTAAAATTATCCCGCCCAGTTTTTTAGATAACCCCTTTTAAATGTTAGGGTTGCCAAATTTTAGTTTTTCTTGTTGATTCAATACTATCCTATTCATATCCTTTTACGTATTCATATTTTATTTGGAATATTAATTGAAACTAACATTCTCCCCCTAACATTACCTACTAATCATTAATTAATGATAATTACCTACTGTGTTTCCTTCCTAACACTTTCTTAATTTGGCAAGTTAGTAATTAAGTAGTTAAGTTTGCTATAAAAATATAATTAGCCAGCAATATTTATCAGCAATTTAATGATCCATCATAATTATTTATGATGGACCATTAAATAAACTCAAAAAAGGTATTTGTTTCGAAAAAAAATATATTTCTGAATCTTTTGTTAGTACCTTCAAGTTTTAAGATCTTATGTATACCCATATTCTTGCAAATAAAATATTTCATTTCATTTCATTAAAGTTATGAAACTCTATTTTAGGTCATTTCACAATATTATATTATTTATGATATAAAATAAAATTGAGTTTCATAACTTTACTAACAAAAGATTCTAAAAGACTTTTTTTTCGTCTAAGGAACAGAGATAAGTTAATTTTTTTTAAATAAATATTTTTTCATCAGCAATTGCCGATACAACAATCTTAGACACTTCAACGGAAGATGCAGATGAACCTGCCACTCCAAGACGTGCTCCTGCACCCAGAACTACCAGGCGCTCATCCTCATCAAGACTTGCTTCTACACCTGCTAAGGTCAGTATTACTGCTGAGTGTCTTGGCCACTCTTAGCAGGATCACCTTTTTTTTCTCTTGTCTTGAAGGTATTCAAATTATATGTAGCCGGGAATATAGATGCTGAAAGTGTGTTCCACACCTTAGCGGTTTCTTTCAGAAATGTTGAACTTAAGCATTTCATATGAGAAGGTTGGATTTCAACCACGTAAGGGTGCCATCGCTCATGATTTCTCTAAGGTAAAACAGTGTTGTGAACCAGTGAGTCTTGACTAGCCATAAAAACCACAGGTTGGCCTTTGAAATAAATAACTTTGAATTTTCAATTTTGCAAAGGCTGAAGCATACTTTACATGTGAAATGTTAGATTCAATGCTACAGTTTGTACATGTGATTTCTTATTATCCTAAATCCCAACAAATGCTAATATTTAATAATTGTAATAGGTTAGCAAGGTAGAATGATCATCTTGATTATCATACTATCATATCATTCGCAGGCTAATATGATCATTTTAATGATAAAACTATGACTGTTAGCCTTAATGTAGTGTTACATTGTTTTGTAAACCAGTATCCAACTCAACATATTATTGTAGTATGTTTTTTAAAAGTATATTGTATAGCTTTCTCTGTTTCACATATTGCAACAATGTAAAGGAGGTGGGTTGATAAGGCCCAAAATCCGCCCCTCATACACTCGAAAAAAAAATTCCAGATTTCGACAAATTGTAAATTTATTTAAATATACTTGAAGATATTATACTTGAAGATATTGATGAATTTATTTTAATATAAAGTTTAGGTGATAAAAAAAATAGTAAGTTACAGAAAATATTACCCAAAAAGAGAGTGTTTCGAATTTTTCATACATTTTAGTGTTTTTTTAAGCTTTGATTTAATATTTTAGAATGAAGCGTTCACGGAACCAAAATAAATTAATACTCATATAAAAGCTTATAAAAAGGAGCATCATTATCAGATACGTTTACCATGGTTCATGGAAGTGTATGAGGGGTGGATTTTGGGCCTTATCAACCCACCTCCTTTTGTTTCTTAATGCTTAAATTTAAAATTAGAGTGTATTTTAGTCTTGAGTTATGCTGGTTTTTCCCACTGGAATCTGCTTTCTGAAGGATAGAGTCTTGACTTATAGCAGTCACAAGTTAACCTACAAGAAAACAAGCATTTTGAAACATAAACATCCGGACAGGTTTCCAAAGAAGATCCCCCAAAGATAGATGAAGAGCCCCAGGACGAGGAAGAGGACTCACCGGTGCAGGAGTCAAAACGGGAGACTCCTAAGAAACCAGACCCCCCCACAGAGTTTGAACCGGAGCGTGAAACCTCACCGCTACCTGCAAAGAAAGAGAAAAGCAAGGGAGACGAACCTTACAGCATTGATGATGAACAGTAAGTTTTTTTTTAAATATACACGGTGAAATTTTACCTAAACCCTGAAGGAGGTGAATGTGCTCATGAAACTGAACAACTTTCCCCAAGGAACATAGGTCGAAATATGAAAAAAAATTTTGGACCTACCATAGTAAATCAATCAGCTAATCGTCAATTTTGTATAGAGGGCCCAATAGTAGACTAGCGCTTGACTGCGATCTCACCTGATGGTAAGTGAAGATGCAGCCTAAGATGGTGCGCGCTTGTCTAGAAGATGCCTATTCACTCTTGACTCAAAGGCACCCACGTTATAGTTAGTTGGAAAAACAGAAGCCGGAAGGCCATTCCAAATTTTTGCAGTGCGTATTAGGAACGAGGAAGCATAGCGCTTGGTGCGAGATCGTGGAATTTCGACCACGTAGTGAACCATTACTGTTATTTTTTAACCAACTACTGCAAAACCAAAAGTGTAGTGCTGTCAATTCTCGAGGGCTCGTGGCTCAAGGTTGTGTGTGTGTTGCTTCGATCACAGAAGAAAAAATAAGGATTCAGTACTTCATACTTTAACAATTATTCAAATGCTTCATTGTTCTTGACGTATGTTATCGTGACACATGCTGTCCCGACTCCCGGCTCAAAACTACAGATAGCGGCTTTTTAATTTTATGATTAAATTATTAAATATTTTTTATTGCATTTCATGACTATGTAAATCTTATGCGTTCTGTCACGTATTTCACGTTTATGTTCATTTTATAGTCTCCTAATGCCAGTAAAAATTTAACTTCAAAATTTTCAATAATTAATGTAATTCAATAATGCGCATTAAAATTTAAGCAAGTGTACTTTAAAATAAAACACATTATTTACAACTTTGTAATTCAACACTGCATTATACCCATCCAAAGTTTTTACTTATAATATTCAGTATAATAGCACTATATTATTTTTAGTAAAATAAATGAAAAAAAAAAAGAAATATTTTTTATTTTACACTAATCCAACTAAAAATAGAACATCAAATAAAAAGCATAATAAGAATAATTTGATGGTCTCTAACCCGGATCTTTCGTAAAAAGTACAGCATTAATCCACTTTCTCGCCTCTGCAGATTGAGGAAATCTAAAGGAAAAGGATAATAACTATTGAAAACTTATTATTATTTTCGTCCTCGTAACAATGCGGTTAACAGCGAAAAAAATATATAATCAAAAAATTTCAAAAAATCATTTATTAATATTTATTCTGGTATTATATTGTTGACTTTATTGTTGCATCTCAAACTGTTCACTTATCTAAAAGAAGACTTTGCAAATCGTTTTCAAGGATGAGTAAATATATAATAATTCTAAAGAAGCCGTCTCCACTTTTGTCAACCTTGCTAGCAAAATGATCTTACTAAGTAAGTGCATTCGGTGGTACACAAATCGGACTAACATGCGGTATCCTTATTTTTTTTCTGTGATCGAAGGTGTGTTGTATCCGTATAAGTATGAGCGAGAGCTTGCTCGCGCCTGACCGCTCCCACCTAGGCTCCTGACAGGCACACACACTTACGCAATGTGCATGTACACGATCTAACCACAAGTAAAGCTCCCCTAACTTTGTGAGATAAACGTACTATAAGGGTTATAATTTTAGCAGTGTACATATGTATGTACATATTATGTGACTATTCACATATGTTCCACTGTAGTGCCTAATCTACTGAACCGATTTTGATGAATGCAGTGTCATTCGATTTGGCAGGTGATATAGGCTATATTTTATATGGTGTTGCAGGTGATATAGGCTATATTTTATATGAACAAAAATTAATTTTGTACTGTTGTTTGGTTATCAATAAAACCTTTTATGCTTTTTTAATTCTATAAACTTCATACTTTCCATGGGCAGGATGTTAACTGTGTTTTTTGTTGTAGGAGCCAATCCCCTGTAGAGGTTAAGCCAGATACAGATGACCAGGGTAAGATAAATACTTAGATATTCATAGATATGTAGATATTTTTTTACATCTTTACTAATATTATAAATATGAAAGTGTATTTGTTTGTTTGTTAGTCCTTCAATAATGAACCAATAAGTTGTCGTGATTTTTGCATGTGTATAGTTGAAGATCTGTAGAAATACCATGACAAAATTTTGTCTACGGTTACTCGTATTTCTATAGATTCATGATTGTCTAGAGATTCACGAGTTAAGTGTAGACAAAATTTTCTAGCATCTTAGTCCTACTGGAGTGCGAAAAACAAGTGATTTTAAGAACTTACTTTTTTTTTTGTAAAAGTAAAGCTTGTATTAGAAGTGGGTACGACTTTAATTGAACAGAGATTTCGATTTTTTTAGAGATTTTTCTATTTGTTACTTTTTGTTCACTGATGATATTTATTTATAGATGAAGCCAGCTCTCAAGAAGGAGCGCAGGCAGAAGAGCCGCGCGATCGTGGCGATCAGGAGGAAGACGGCGACATGGACACGAGTGAGAAGAAAGAGACAGACGATAAGGAAGCCGATGAAAAGGAAAAGGAAAGAGAGGTAAGTTCTAGTATAACAGTAGATGGGGCCAGCTCTCAGGAAGGGGTGCATGCCTATGAAGTGCATGATCAAGGCAATCATAAGAATTTTGGTGACATGGACACGAGTGAAGAAAGAGACAGACGATAAGGAAGCCAAGGAAAAGGACAGAGAGGTAAGTTCTAATATAACAGTAGATGGAGCCAACTCTCAAGAGAAAACGCAGGCTGAAGAGCCGCGCGATCGTGGCGATCAGGAGGAAGACGGCGACATGGACACGAGTGTGAAGAAAGAGACAGACGATAAGGAAGCCGATGAAAAGGAAAAGGAAAGAGAGGTAAGTTCTAGTATAACAGTAGATGGACCCAACTCTCAAGAGGAATCACAGGCAGAAGAGCCGCGCGATCGTGGCGATCAGGAGGAAGACGGCGACATGGACACGAGTGAGAAGAAAGAGACAGACGATAAGGAAGCCGATGAAAAGGAAAAGGAAAGAGAGGTAAGTTCTAGTATAATAGTAGATGGAGCCAACTCTCAAAAGGAATCGCAGGCAGAAGAGCCGCGCGATCGTGGCGATCGGGAGGAAGACGGCGATATGGACACGAGTGAGAAGAAAGAGACAGACGATAAGGAAACCGATGAAAAGGAAAGAGAGGTAAGTTCTAGTTTATACTAGACTACTGTTATCAGTAGATGGAGCCAGCTCTCAGGAAGCTCGTATACCTATGAAACACATGATCAAGGCAATCATAAGAATATTGGGGACATGGACACGAGTGTGAAGAAAGAGACAATAAGGAAGCTGATGAAAAGGAAAAGGAAAGAGAGGTAAGTTCTAGTATAACAGTAGATGGAGTCAGCTCTCAGCAAGCGAGAAGAAAATGACGGACGATTAGGAAATGTACTATTTTTTTTTTTTTATAAAGAATATCAACCAAGCTGAACTTGACTGATGTTCTCTTCTCCCCTCAAAATAAGTGAAAACTTGTGTTAGGAGTGGGTACGACAACAGTGCATCGGGTGGGTTTCGAACCTGCGACCTTTCAGTTTTCAGTCCGCACCTGTAACCATTGGGCTATTGGAGGCTTTACTACTAGACCATGCCCGCGACTTAGTCCGCGTGGATCAAGGTTTTTCAATTCCCATGGGAACTCTATAATTTTCCGGGATAAAATGTAGCCTATGTTTTAATACTGGGTATGAGCTATCTCCATTTCAAATTTCAGCCAAATCGGTTCATTCGTTGTGTGCGTGAAGGAGTAACAAACATACACACACACACATACAAACTTTCGGCTTTATAATATTAGTGTGAAGTGTGATGTGATGTGAAGTGTGATACAAAATATTCTATTTATTGAACCCGTATTCTATTGTTTGTTGCAGCGTACACGTGAGTTGACTGAAGAGGAGGAGTGGGAGTTACTGAACCAGAGGTTGATCGAGAAGGAGAAAGAGAGACTAGAGAGAGAAAAGAGACAGGCGGAGGAAGACGCTAAACGCTTTGAGGAGTTCAGTAATGTAAGTTAAAATATAGGAGGTTAGGAATAAAAAGTGATAAAGTATTTAATATGTACTAGCTTTTGGTCACGGCGTCGCTCACGTTATGTTCGATTTTTCAAACCCCTATTTTACCCCCTTAGGGGTCAACCCCTAAGGCATCCGGTAAGGATTTTTGAACATTTGAATGTTTGAAGTTACCGGATGCCTACATCTTAATAGCTATCTGTATATCTGTATATCTGTATACCTAAATGAATGACATAAAATATTGATGTGGTCCATATTGTGGTGGAATAAAAAAAAAGAACAAAAAATAACGTAAGTAGGTAATAAAATAACTTATACAATTAAACAACAATTTAGGATCCGATTAAGTTGCAACGCCTGAAGAAGAAGCACGAAAAGAAGGCCCGCTGGAGCAACTACTACCGCACCATAGAAGTTACCAACGAGGTCCTAGCAACACCTGTAGAGGTGAGTTGATATATGCCCATTTTCTTTCACATCTAATAAGATAGATACTAATAAGTATAGAATATAATAGAAATATTTTTTATTCAAATAAACTTTTACAAGTGCTTTTGAATTGTCGATGAATCTACCACAGGTTCGGAATGCACTTCCTGCCGAGAAGAGCCAGCAATAAACTCGACGGTTTCTTTTTTCAAAAAAAAAAATTGAGTAAAACTGTTACATTTTAACAAATTGATTATTAATATTCTAATTGTAATATTATAGTACAACATTAATTGGTAAATTCGTCTTATTTCAGTTTGGATTCCGAAATGTTCTGTTCCAAAAGCATTGAACTATATTTCCTTTGATTTAATTGGATTTCAACCATATAAGGATCAGCTAATGACTTCTCCCTCTCTAAGTTTTAATTTGATTGATCGTAAAAGAATTCGATTACATTAGCGTCAAAGTAAAATGTACCATAATTGCATTGAATTAGAGCTCATTTTCGTGAATGCATTATTTATTCTTATATGTTTCCGTATATGAAATGCTCCAACTTAAAATCAGTTGTACTGAATTGGTGACTTAAAAGCAATACAGTTAAGATTTATTTTACTTTAATGCTAATGTCATCAAATTCTTATACGATCAATCGAAAAATTTAGACTTACCCTACTGACGGTTATTTGGGTAGTATAGTTAACATTCTCACTTGTCTTTAGGAGCCGCCTCGCAACAAGAAACAAGTAGTAGCGGAGCCAAAGTTTGTCGAACCTGAACTAGATGAGAACAAGGTTACTCTTTCTTGGTGTAAGTATGAATTACTTTATCCCTGTTACTAAGCCTCCACTGTCTGTCTGTTTGTCAGCAGGCTGTATCTCATAAATTGTAGGTAGATAGATACTTGATATTTTCACAGAACGTGTATTGCCATTCTAACGACAAATAAGTCTACTGACTTATTTGTCGCTTTTAAGTACCCCTTAGGTTTTCAAAGTGGATGTTCCCTAGAGTTTGGTGGAAAGTAATTTGTTACTAAGTGTTTATCTAGTTGAGCTTGAGCATTCCCTAAAATTTTGGAAGTGTCAGTGAAAATGTTTATCGTATTCAAATAAAATTTTGACCAATAAAAAATGTCAGGGGTATGGGTTGAATTTATATTACCCCTTCCAAGTTAGCCCGCTACCATCTTAGACTGCATCGTCACACAGTCAAGGGTTATATACTACTAGATATTTATTTCTTAAATGTATATAATTCTTATATACAATGTACTTATGACTTGTAAAAATTTTTTACCAATAAATTGACTATTGACTATACCTTGCTATCGAATAAAAAAAATATCATGTCCATCTGTCATAGAGATGTTTTCTATTTAGCAAGAAAAGGTTAGAGTTATTTTGCTATAATCCGCCAACAGAAAAAATCTGTATGGTCAAACATGAAATCAAAAGCTAAACACCGCTTACCTTCCCGACCAAGCAAAAATGCCAAGTTCCCAAGCAAGCAATGCCACCACCACTCACATGCACCACCACACAAGACTTTTATACTACTCTCGACGCACGTTTCGCCCCGACACCGGAGCATCCTCAGGAGATATCGACTTTACAATGCTGTATTGTCTACGTTTTCTATTTGTTTAACAGATGACAGTGACTTGAATCAATACTTGGAGCTGCCCGACCTGAACTCCGTAGTGCCTCTCAGCGAGGGCGCTTTTGCCCACGCGTGGGCCGGCACCAGAGCGTCGCATGGTGTCTCCAGTGGACGAGTGTGCTATGAGGCAAGTAAATTATTTTGTCTTCGATATTTAAGTTTACATTTATCATGCCGCCAAGCCATTTAGCGTTCCGACACAATGGCGTATAGTAACCAATACCTCTAGTATGGGTTGAATTTACACTGCCATACCCCTTCCAAGTTAGCCCGCTACCATCTTAGACTGGTTCGTCACCATCAGGTGAGATTGTAGTCAAGGGCTATCTTGTCATCGAATAAAAAAAATCATTCCCTCTCGCATATTCTAATATTTTCAATTATTATAAAAATCTCAGTATTCTTTTGACCCCAAGTGGTTCATTACTACACTACAATAAAATAAAGGATAATTTGGAGATATTTTTTTGTAAAAATCTCAAAAAATTATACAATATACTCTGTAAAGTTACCTAAAGCCTCGCGTTAGTGTTATTTCTCTACTCAATTAGTTTTTGAGATATATTTTTTTTAGTGAAAGTTGCGCCTACGGTTATTTTTCCCCATATCTCAAGGTCAAAAAGGAATTTGACAGCGAAACCTACATAGATCGTGTTGATATATCAAGTAGATATTACAATAGAAGTTTGCCAGAAGTAGATATAGGTTGCCATTTGGGGGCAAATTCGCCATACTTATCCGGCCAGACCCTTTAAGCCAAATCGGTTCAATCGTTTTTTTTTAATTATTTATTCGATGACAAGATAGCCCTTGACTGCAATCTCACCTGATGGTAAGTGACGATGCAGTCTAAGATGGTAGCGGCCTAACTTGGAAGGGGTATAGCAGTGTAAATTTAACCCATACCCCTAATCGGTTTCTATGCGCCATCGTGCCGGAACTTCGCTTTCGCTAAATCGCTTGGCGGCACGTCTTTGACGGTAGGGTGGTAACTAGCCACGGCCAAAGCCTCCCACCACGTCTGACCAGAGACAATTTAGAAATTATAAATTCCTAAATTGCCCCCGCCGGGAATCGAACCCGAGACTTCCCAGTTATAAGACCACAGCGCTCACCACTGCGCCAGGGAGGTCGTTGCTGCGTGATTAACAAACATCCATACATCCAAACTTTCGCATTTATGATATTAGTAGGATTGTGTTGGCCAAGGGAAGTACCAGTAATTTTTATTTAGTTTATTTAGTAACTCTGCTCCCATCTCTTGCTCTGCTCTCCCCAGAGATGGGAGCAGAGCAAGAGGTCGGCCACAGAGAAGATGGGAGGATGATCTACCACAGGGGTGGCGCAGATTAGCACACGATAGGGACAAATGGAAATTTCTAGAGGAGGCCTATGTCAAAGGACAACCTGATCCGTAATGCTGGGGTTACGATTCCTAAGATATATATATATATATAAGGAAAATGAACCAATTATTATTAATATTAGACATAGGAATAGTAATAATGTTAGTTGTAATTAGTATATAAGAGATCAGAGAATAAAGGCTATTTTTATTTTTATTTATTTATTTATTATTTTTTATTCAGTAACGGTTTCTGTAACAGGTACGCGTGGGTTCAGTGGTCACCACGACTGAGAGCGCAGACAAGGAGACCGTTGCCAGCGGGCTGAGAGTCGGCTGGTCTACTGATGACTCTACGTTGCATCTCGGTATGAATAATAATATTACCAACCTCCCAAGGTCTCGCTGAGATGTATAGACCAAGCTCTGACTTAGCACGGACTCGAGATTAAAGTCAAAACGAGATACAAATATGCTCCGCAGGGTTATTACGTATCTCGCGACAGGTTCGCGACAGGTGTAAATCGCGCAATCGTTGCTGTCAAACGTCACTTCTCAAACGTCAAATTTCAGTAGTGACAGCAGTAGCAACACGACAGCAATCGGTACGCGATCGGTTGCAAAATGTCACTAAAATTCGTATTACGCAAGCCAATCGCACGTCTATTGCTCGCCTATTGCAAAATGTACTTTTCTTCTTTAGAGATGCTTGATGGAAAAGAAAGGAAGTCCAAATACTTCGAGAGGGTTTTACCACAGACCACAACACAAAACAAATAAAAAATATAACAATTCAACCACTGACGACAATAAAAACTGTGTATTTTGTTTACATCTATTGCCGTCCTATCGCGAGTGGCGCTAGTATCGACACGAGAGCAGCAATAGACGTGCGATTGGCTTCCGTAATACGATTTTTAGTGACATTTTGCGACCGATCGCTGTCGCGTTGCTATTGCTGTTGCTATTGCAAATTTTTACGTAATCAGGGTGCCGACATAAATCTGTCTTGTTTTCTCTCTGTCTTGAGTCTAAGCAGATTGAGAGTGCTTTCCATAGATTTCAGCCTAAGCGCTTTGCTTCCTCGTTAAAATGCTCATCCAGATTCTCTATTTCCAATCAATGAATAATTTTGAATTTTGTTTTCTATATATTCCTAACTAGCTGATGCTCGCGACTTCGTTCGCGTGGATTTAGTTTTCAAGATCCCGCGGGAACTATAATTTTTTTTCGGGATAAAAAGTAGCCTATGTTTTAATCCAAGGTATAATCTATCTTCATTTAAAATTTCAGCCAAATCGGTCCTGTAGTTTTTGAGTTTATTCATTACAAACATACACACAAAAATACAAATCTTTCCTCTTTATAATAGTAGTGCACTGCACGGCAAAAATTTGGAATGCCCTTCTGGCTTCCGTTTTTCCAACTAACTATAATGTGTGTAAAATCAAGAGTGAATAATCATCTTCTAGGCAAGCGCGCACCATATTAGGCTACATCTTCACTAACCATCACGTTAGATCGCAGTCAAGTGGTAGTCTATATATTTAAAAAAAATCCTTGTATTCTATGTATAGGATTTTATATATTACTAGCTTTAACCCGCGGCTTCGCTCACGTTAGGTTCGATTTTTTAACCCCCTATTTAACCCTCTTGGGGTTGAAATTTTCCAAAATCCTTTCTTAGCGGATGTCTACGTCCTAACAGCTACCTGTATACCAAATTTCAGCTCGATCGGTCCAGTGGTTAGAGCTGTGCGTTGATAGATCAGTCAGTCAGTCAGTCACCTTTGCCTTTTATATATTTAGATGTGTTTATAGGTGAAGGCGAGTTCAGTTGGGGCTACGAGAGCACGGGTCGCGCGTTCAACAACAGCGAGGTGAAGGACTATGGCAAGACCTTCACCGAAAAGGATGTGCTTGGAGTGTACTTAGTGAGTATTATGTCTGTCATGGATATTTTTTCCGACTCACTGTACAAGTTTCCGGAAAAAATATCATTTTGGAATAAGAACAATTAAAATCTGCTCTGCTTATTAAATTATGGTCTGCTTTGTCTGCCCGTTGTGACATGCATTAGATTGTGTGTACCTACGTATGCATTTTTGAAGCTTCATTGTGGAAGCACTGTATGTGTAAACATAGCATAGTTTTGTTACCTATTGTTTTTTTTTTTTTTTTAAAGAGCAACTGCTGAGTTTCTTACCGCCTCTTTTCAGCAGAATCTGCATTCCGAACCAGTGGTAGATTTATGACTTGTCATAAGAGCTACAAGTTGGCCTACATGAAATAAATAAAATTTGAATTTGAATGAAACTGAATCAGTTTATTGTTTCAACAGGACCTAGAATCCAACCCTTGCAAGATACAGTACACGCTGAATGGTGTTGAGCTCGGAACGGCTTTCGAGTTTGACAAGAATGCTCTGAACGGAAAAGCGGTGTTCCCTCACGTGCTTACCAAGAACATGTGCTATAGAGTTAACATGGGATACGATAGGTGAGTTTATTTATTTATATATTAAACTAGCTATAACCCGCGGCTTCGCTCACGTTAGGTTCGATTTTTTAAGCCACTATTTTACCTTCTTCGGGGTTGAATTTTGAAAAATCCTTTCTTAGCGGATGAGAACGTCCTAATAGCTACCTGTGTGCCAAATTTCAGCTCGATCGGTCCAGTGGTTAAGGCTGTGCGTTGATAGATCAGTCAGTCAGTCAGTCATCTTTGCCTTTTATATATTTAGATAGGAAGTCCACGTAGTATACAGTGTATTCCTTATTGTAAATTTTACACACTAATTATTTATTCATCTTATTTTACATCGTACACCCCATTTACGGGCTAACTCAACATGCAATTAGGTAATTAAGGGTGGTGTGAGTTGTCTTTAACATCCATACAGAGAGTGTCTTTGGCTCTGTGACGTCATGACAAATTCAATATGGCGGATGATAAACAAAAACACGTCGTAAATAAATTTGACGTAAATCTATTTATTGATATTTGTATCGATACCTACAATATCTTACTAATATTATAATTGCGAACGTGTGTTTGTTTGTTGGTTTGTCCTTCAATTACGCTGCAACAGAGCTACGGATTGAAGTGATTGTTTCGCATGGGTGGGTGGTAATTGCTATTTTCAAAATATGATGACGCGGTTGACAGCTCAAAGTCGAGTTTTATTAAGTCGTTATGATCAAATCTATTCTATATAGAATAAATTAAAAATATAAAAATTATAAATCTATTAGGTTATATAAAAATTACTTTTTTTTTTTAAATATTAGCCAAGCTGAACTTGACTAACTACTCTCCTCTCCCCTCCAAATAAGCGAAAAGCTTGTGTTAGGAGTGGGTACGACAATAGTGCAAAGGATGGGGTTCGAACCTGTGACCTTTCAGCTTTCAGTCCGCATCTGTAACCGTTGAGCTATAGCGGCTTCGAGAAAATGATACCCAACAGACATAAAAAAAAAGGAAAAAACATTTGTTATAAGACTCCTGCGTAGTTAATAAAATTGTTACTTATTGCTAATTAAGTAACTATTAAACTATACAGGCATATTAATATTTTGTATTTACTCTCATACAGCTTTTGTTTTATGAGGTCGCAAGCAAAATAACATTAAAAAAGTATTTTTTCGTGCATGATACAGACTGCCTGAATCTCATTATTGACTGAACCTCAATAGTTCAACAGTCAAGGGGGCAGACTAAATCCCAAAAGGATGACAGTTCAAACCCCACAGATGTATTAACCTTCCATCTCAAGTTGACCGTTGTCGACCGTTACAAAATGACGTCATACCGGACCGTTGACAAGAAAATAATGATTGTATTTTTTACTGTCACCACAACTATGACGAAAGCTTTCCTCTCTGGGAATACTTTTCATGGCAATGTCATCTTGAAAGTAAAAGTGTAATTTTTTATTTATTTTTTTCCGCTTGAAGTCATTTAATTAAAGTAATTAATAGTCTGCGCTATGCAAAACTTTTCCTTTTTTACTTATCGTAGAAGACGATAGGCTATCAGTAGTAACCAAACAAAAATAAATAACTAATTTAAAGTTAACAAAAACATTTAAAACGTAACAATAACAAAACTTTGGAAAATTTGGTAGAGGGTCTGTAAGCAGCCAACTTGAGATGGAAGGGTAGTATGTATAAGGCAGTGTTATCCCCTTACCATTAAGTAATTAATAGATAGTACTCATGAGCCTGAACACTTAGAAATTCGATTTAATAAAATTAATTTGTTTTTGCCCTTAGATACAACATGCTGTCTAGAACGAAAATAGTGAGGAAGAAGATCGAGATACCGATCGAGCAGGTTCTAGAAGACAAACGCAAGAGGGACGAGGAGATCAGGAAGAAGAAAGAGGAAGCCGCCAGGAAGGCGAGGGAACGCCGCGAAAGGGAGAAGAAGGAAAGAGAGGAGAGACAGAGGAAGAAAAGAGAGGCAAGTGAAAAACAGTGTTCCTTACTAATGTCCATCAATCCAAAATCCATGCAAAAAATAATGACTTTGATTCGATTGAAGCCAAACTGAAAAACAAATGCACCCTCGCATTTATAATTTTAGTAAAATTCGCGAGGAAGTAAGGTTAAAACAGAAATAATTGATGGTATTTTTTTTTTCAAACAGGAAAGAGAACGAGTAGAGAAAGAGCGCAAAGAGAAAGAAGCTCAAGAGAAGAAGGAGAAAGAAGCCCAGGAGAGAAAAGAAAAAGGCGAGACCATGGAAGTGGATGAGAAAGGAGAGAAAGAGACGGAAGATACTCCTAAAGAAGACGATAAGGGAGAAAAAACTGATCAAGATAAAGAACCTAAAGTAAGTATATATAATTCAGGTCACACTTTCTACTTCCTATTCATTTAGTGTGTTATTTTAATGCGGGATTTTATTTCCTATTTTCGTCCCATCCCTACACACAAATGAATAGATGGGATTTCAGTCTTAAAGGATTCATCAATTTACATCCTGTTGCAGTTCACTGCCGAAACATCCTCCCTCCCTGTACATCAGCTCGTGGAATTCCATTCCTTGCGATATTCACTGATGCACTAAGCTTTTTCTTGCTTTGTCTCTAAAAGGAGCGCTCCAAACTAATATATTCAAAACACTGTACTAGTTTTCTTTCTATTTTCTTGCACTTCAAATTTTCATAACATCGTCCAATGACTCAGCTGTCACAGCAAACATAGCAGCACGCGCGCGAACCAATCATTGCTTTCGTTCTGAATTTGAACCGATCACCAAGCATGTCTATCTGTAACCTCGAAAGTGATTCTTATTTTGAATCATACGTCGTTTTGGTTTGAAGTAAAGCAATTTTTTGAGTGGATTTAGTTCTGAATTAGACTTCCTTACTTATTATTTATTCGTAGTTTTAAGTATATAAAAGAAATTCTGTGAAGTACCTTACTCTATACTCTTTACTATAGGAGAACGGCGAGAAACCAGACGCTCCAGTGGCAGTCAAGCAGGAACCCATGGAGACGGAGGAGGCCGCGCCCGAACCCGCGCCGGTCGCCGAGCCCGCCAAAGAAGCCAAGGAAGCCAAAGAAGCCAACGAAGCCGACCCGGCCAAAGAAGCCAACGCGGAAACAGAAGTCAACCCGCCGGTCAAGACGGAGCCAAGTGAGTTATAATAGCGGACTTTTTATTTTTTTAATATGAATAGCGGGCAAACGAGCTGGCGGGTCACCTGATGTAAAGTGATTACCGCCGCCCATGAACACTTGTAGTACCAGAAGCACCACCGATGCGTTGCCGGCTTTTCAGGAACTTATTGGTTCCCATAACCCCATATTGTAATTAAGTGGGAACACTGTCGAAGGGAGATGATTCCACAATTTGGTACTTTGGTAAATACAATTCAACAATTTGGTAATTTGGACTTGTTGCGTTTTGGGCGACATCTATCTGCCGTTACTAAAAAACTAAAGTAAAAAAGAGAGTGACAGAGAGATAGTTTACAGGGGCACAAAATAGATATCTAATAAAAAGGTCACTGACTGACTGACTGACTGATTGATTGATTGATTGATTAGAATAGAAATATTTTTCTTTCTAATAAACTTTTACAAGTACTTTTGAATCGTCGATCAATCTACCACTGGTTCGGAATGCCTTTCCTGCCGAGAAGAGCCAGCAATAAACTCGGCGGTTGCTCTTTTAAAAAAAAAAAATTTTACAATACGTAGTATGATTGATTTATCTATCAACGCACAGCTTAAACCAATAGGTGGATCGGGCCGAAGTTTGGCGTACAGATAGCTATTATGACAAAGGCAGCTGCTAAAAAAGATTTTTTTAATATTCATAAGAGGATACTGGTCAAGTTCAGCTTGGCTGATATTCTTTTTATTTTATTTATTTAAAAAAAAGTAAACATGTAACTTGTCTTACAGCAAAAGATGTGCCAGAGATGACAGAGGAACAAGTTCTTACTGGATATGCTCTAGACAAACGCATCAAATTTGTTATCAGGTGAGTTTTTAACCGCTGACACAAAAACGAGGTGTTTTGACGTGTTTATGTGTTTGTCCGTGGCATCGTAGGTCCTGAACGGATGAACCGATTTTGATTTTGTTTTTTTTTTAAGCTATTGCATAGCTTCTATCGCGGGCCTTGAGCGTGGAGACCGAATCCAGAAATTCCGTAACGTTAAAAACTTAAGGCTTGACGGAATACGCACTCCTCTCACCGCTAGATGGCGTTGATAAAAAATGCCATGCAATAGCTTTACCGTGGCAGTCCCCGAGTGCCACACATCTTTTTTTTGTTTGTAAGGTGAATTAGTCGGGAGTGTTCTTAGGTATGTTTGATGAAAATCGGTCCTAGCGGCTACCTGTTCAAAGGCATGGGTCTACCTAGTGGGGGGTCGCCACTCCAGCATATTGCTAATTGGAGAGATTGATTGGATTTTTGTATTCAAATTCAAAATGTATTTATTTCATGTAGGCCAACATGTAGATCTTATGACACGTCACAAATCTACCACCGGTTCGGAATACAGATTCTGCTGAGAAGAGCCGGCAAGAAACTTAGCAGTTGCTCTTTTAAAAAAATTTTTTTTTACAAAGCTATGCTATGTATACAGTGCTTCCACAATGAAGCTTCTAAAATGCATACGTAGGCACACAAACCAACGCATGTCAAGACGGGCAGCCAAAGCAAACCCGTTCCCGTTGGTGGCACCCGTTCACGAGCATTATTGAAATGGTTACTTGTCGTGCAGGTACACGGTAGACGAGGAGTTGGACGGGCCGGAGGCTTGCTTGCTGCCTGGATACATCTTGATCGCGCATGCGAATCTCGTGGAGGGCGCGCGCAGACCGGCGACCACCGCCGAATGTGAGGTAAGTCCACTCCATTGTCTTAAGTTTAACTCAACTGCTTTGCTATCACTGAGCCTGAGTGTAAGGGATCTCGCGAAGTACGCAACCAACTGATTTGAGTTTTAACCGACTTCAAAAAGAAGGAGGTTCTCAATTTGACGGAATCTTTTTTTTTTTTTTATGTATGTTCCCTGATAATTCGAAGACGCCTGGACCGATTTGGAAAATTCTTTTTTTGTTTGAAAGGGTATGCATCCCAGGTGGTCCCACGGTTATCAGGTCAGGATCTGATGATGGGATCCTGGAGAAATTGAGGGAACTCTTCAAATTTTATAGCTAAACTTGATACACTTTATAGTGGCGATCGAAGTCGGTTTTTTTAAAAGAATTTTTATATGTTCTGCAATTATATTTTTTATAGGACTATCTTGACATTGAGTAAAGAAAATATATTTTATTAAAAAATTCGAGAAAAAAAGAAAAACTTTTTTCCAGACAATTGGATCTGATGATGTAGCTTGCTAAAAGCTTTTTTTTTACTTTACACTTGTTTTCTTCTCAAAATCGACACGAAACGGCCAGCTTACAACTTTGGCTCAAATGTTGGAGCCAATGCTATATTGTCCACTCACATGTTGGCACAACATAAGGCCAACGTGTGGTGGGTTTTTTTTTTTTTAGTGAGCAGGCGGGTCAACTTATTGTAAGTGATTAACGCTGCCCATGAACATTTGCAGCACTAGAGGCACCACCAATGCGTGCTTTTTAGGAATTTGTTGGTCCGTCCCTTGAATAACCCCATGTTGTAATTTAGTGGAATGTTAATTTGAAAACTTACACTCAGGTCTCAGAACATTGTTTATGCTTATTTAATGAAATATCAAGAACAACGATGCTGGAATACCGACAACGCGAAAAGTTTACCCAAATGGAGTGCAAAAGGATTTTTACTTCGGCTGAAAACTCATTAGATGTCATGCCAAAAATTTGCCATATATCATTGATTTCGAAGATATGGAAGATACCGGAAAAGCCATGTATGAATTTCAGGATTTAGGCTTCAAGAAATACAAGTGTGAGCGGCTTACATTTAAACAATTGCAAGTGTTCCCGAAATAACCTACCCACTACCCAATAATAACAAACTGATAATACTTTACCTTTTATATTACACTCGTAGTTGGTTCGAATCCAACTTAAAATATCTTTTATCTGTACTTCAGAACTTCTCAAAAGCACAACAAAATTGTTACCACATAAAAAATGTGAAGGGATCGCTTCACAAAATACGCCTTCGCACGAATTTCGCCAATGGTCAATGGATTCTTCACTCTAGCATATTCCCTTTAATAACAAGGGTTTGCTGTTCATAATTGACCGTTAACACTTTTGACAAATAATAATAATAATATAATAAAGTTAATAAAAACCAAATCAATTTTTCGAGAAAAGTGGCGGGCGCTTACTTTGGCGATCGCACAGGCTGGCTGGCGTTACGGCAGCCGAACCAGCGCGAGGCCCCTCCACAGCTTTAGCAGGTATCCGGAACAACAAAACAAACAAAAATCCTGATCGGTGCCATTTTGAGTTAAATTTTAGCTTAAAATATGTATATTTTAAGTTGAAACAAAAACAGGATCTGTCTGTCTGTTTGCCAGAAACGAAAAAGTCGTGATGATTTGTCATTATAAAAAATGTCTACGATTCTTGTAACACAAAATTAAGTTTCGGAATGTATGTCTACTTCTATTAGTAGAAAAGGTAATTATGTTGTGATAAAATTCTAAATGTGGACGGAATCGCGGGTATAAGCTAAAGTAAACGAAACAATCAGTCTGTCTTACACGTACCACCCGTCTTCAAGGAATGCTGCTAAAATATCCTTTTAATAGGATTCTCAGAGTTTTGGAACATTCACCACACTGCAAAGAATTGTTTAGGGACATCGAGAATATACCACCGCAAATGAAGAATATGTTACAGTGAAAATGTGTGGAACTTCTTTTTTATGAAGGGTATTTTCTTAGAGATCTGGAAGAATGCTGGCCATTTTAGTAACAATAGTGAAGAAATGGGATGTCGATATCTTCTCTATATGTGTTATTTACGTCATATAGGTGTGTACTTGTAAAGGATGGATTACATGCACAAGTGTAAGTAATCTGGTGAAATCAACAATCAAGACTGTATATGAAAAGCATCGGGATATTCTTCTTTCGTAGGTTCTGGACCACCAGAAGCTTCCATTTCTCGCCAGGAAAGTTCTGACGACAATTTCTTTGAGTCACTGAGGCGTTTGTCATCTATTTGGAGGACAACTTTGGAATGTCGAAAATCTTTTGACGGGAACTTTTTTAGCACCTGTTCGAAAAGTGGACTACACTTCTTCTGAAAGGTCGATTGACAACCTTTAATGGTGTTAACGCTGACCAATAATAGGGAAGATGATGTTAACATGAACTTCTCAATCAACAGGTCATCCTCATGGTCGGCATGCCGGGTTCGGGCAAGACATTCTGGGCGAAGAAGCACAGCGCCGAACATCCCGAGCGGCGCTACAATCTTCTCTCCACCGGCTCTCTGTTCGACAAGATGAAGGTATGCGTCACGCACTCACACACGGACGCAAACACGTACGCGCACAAGTACGCACGCACACACACGGACGAAAACACGTACGTGCACAAGTACGCACGCACACGCTGATAATAATCATACAAACGATCACCGTGTACACACGTTGACTTGCGTACATTTTTACCGTTAGTTTTACACACGCACACACTCTATGCGTAGAAGTGTACGTTTACGGACCAATACAAACGTTCGCTTCACGCGAACGCAAACTATGCTACATTATACAACTAGCTCACAGATACACTTATTCACGCACACCTTCAACTGTATACAAACGTCAAGCGTACATTAAACATTTTTTCTTGAGGTTTACACACGCACACACTTGCGTACACGTGCACGTTTACATACTAACACGTAAGATACGGGCAAATACCACATAATAAAAAAACTAGCTTCATTCCTTCTGCATTCGTAGTTTTACGCATACATATAAGGATTAGGGTACGCGATTATTTTAGCAGAAGGAACTTTTTTCCAAATACCCTCAAAATTTGACGGTAAGTCAGAAATGATTTTGAAATATTTTGATATCGGTAAAGTTTGATGAATAGATCCCAAAGGGCTGGATATGTATGAAAAATATTCGTGCATATTTTGTAGAATACGGAAATGTATTCTACAAATAAAAGAAGTGGGTTCAATTTAAAATGCCCTTATTTCTGCAAAGAGATTTTTAGCCTTTTGCTTTCATACATACCTAGCTTTATATTTAATAATTAATAATTAATATAAAAGTGTACTAACTTAATATTTTTCGACTTATTCAAAGTCGCATTGTTTAATTTCTAAAATGATATGAGTGTGTGATGAATGAACAATTACCGAAAGTTTCCGAAAGAAAGACCATTATTTATTGATATCACAATATTTCCAATTAAATCTTATATTTTCGTAGTTTCTATTTTTTTTAAACGTGACTTTAGGTATTTTCTTATTAACCAATACATTCACGAAATACTGCACAGATAAAAACACGCTAATGTCAATTTTTCTTGCAGCTTTTGAGGTTTGACATCAATTTAAAAAAAAAAAAAGAGCGCAGGCTCCCAACTGTACATTGATACTAATGTTAGTCTGTATTTTCAACAGGGTGCGATATGATCAACATTTTTTAGCAAAAAAAATTAAAAAAAAAAAAAACAACAACAAAAGACCTTTGAGGTCGGTTTAAAAAATTAACAAGGCCGTATATAAAATGATACCAGTGGATCGACGAAGCAAGGTGTTCGTAGTTCCGAGTACGGAGTCTGCACGGATTATCCCATCCCTGGTATCCCTAACTGCATTATCTTAGGCTAAGTTAGGTTTAAGTTAGGGCTTATTATCTCTTTCACCTGGGAAGTCCCTTTTGATATGATTGTAGTGTTAACCATAGGTGTGTACTGATTTAGCTTCTTACCGAATAATGTGCACGCTTTTTATATCGATTTATCTCAGTTCAGTAAAAATACTTCGATTTATCGAATAACAATCGATGAAACATCGATTCGATGGTTTGCTTACTATTCGATTAATCGAATTATCGCCAACAGTCTGATCTAGTTGGATATATTAGTTAAACATATTATATAAATCGATAAAGATAGACACGTGAAAGTTTTCCCGGCATATCTTTATTCGGTATGCAGCTGTTCGGTACATAACTGTGACTGTTGCCATGGCAACTGACATTACCGACGTGCCAAAAGGGGGTTCCTACCTGGAGGGGTGATGATTAAGGATTTGTGGGTATGTGATTGTACGGGTGTGTGTCGCTCTTAGGTGGACTGTAAGCCCTTCCGAACGAGCTACGAAGGGAAATGGGATGCCATGGTGACTAAATGCGCCAAGTGCGTGCTAAAATTGTTGGAAATCGCCAAGGGGCGGCGCAGGAATTTCATCCTTGACCAGGTGAGAACCTTTCCTATAAAACTTTTAAGGGGCGGCGGCAAACTGTAAACCCTTTGATCGGTCGGTAGTTCAGTTAGTTTATTTAATGTATGAAAACTTTTTTTTTTTTTTTTTTGGTTTCGGTAGTGTAATAGTGACTCAAATATCTCAATGGTTTAGGCTTTTATACTTCAGAGAATGGTTGGAAATTATGATAACACAACACCTTAGGTACACCCAGCACGAGCTGTTCTTTTCGTTTTCGTTCATGATTAAATTGTGTATAAAAAATCGGAAGACCTTTTTTGAGTGGAAAATCTTCTAAAAAGCGCGAGGTTTTAAAATGCCGAGGTGGAACATACCTTTGTTGGTGCCTCTTGCGTTAGTATTCGTATATTGGATATCGTATCGGTATTCGTAATAATCTAAAACGCGCCGCTACCTCTTTTGCGTCATCCCAAACTAGCCTTAAGAAAGTGCATGAATTGAACAACCAATTTTTTTTTTTAATTTTCATACAATTCAAAAATCAGCTGAACCATCGACCAATCGTTTAGTTTATAATTTGCTGACGCTCGTATACGTCAATCGAATGGGCAGCGCACTTAATTCAGGGCCAATCGAGATCGCTACAGTTTAACCCAACGGCTAAAACGAATCCATCGTCGTCGATTTCTATAGATAACGAGGAATTTTACGCTATTCATGCACAGGAAGTTTGGCGAAGTGTTACGAATATATATCATACACCGATCTATGTCTGTTTATATTTCTATGTACATGTATCTTGTAAATGTTTAAACTTGATAAAATTATTATTATTATTTGTTATATAAACCCTGTAAACAGCACCCCTAGTACTTAACTTTGACATCAATCAATGTGACAATCTCAATCAAAACCTTTGATACTGAAACGTCAAATATTATCATTAAAAGCGTCCCAAATCAAGTAATGCGAACAAAACATGAAACAGAATTGGTGCCGCCATTTTCTATTTCTGTCCTGCTCACATGTCTAATAGTGCGAGCAGGATAGAAAGAGAAAATGGCGGTCAAACGTTCCTATTCTTATCTGGAGCGTATCTGGGATGATTGCAATGTTTGGTACTAAGGGTCTATCCTATCTAGCTTCATCCATCCACCACTGCGGTACAACAGTACTGTAAGTATCACATCATCCGAGGAAAACAACGGTGAGTACTCAACACATAGCTTTGCCAAACGGTACGATATAACTAAAGAGATTATAGAAAAAAAAAAAAAACTAAATCGATCGCGCTTGGGATCTCAATTGAGCTTGTCTAGGTGTCTGCCTGGGCTACACTGATCTATAATCAACCTGTTTTTGTTCCGACACGGTGCGCGTTCGCGTATTGGCGGGTAATAACAGACGAATGTGTACCCGTCGGCCCAGCGACGCAAGCTCAGGGAGTTCGAGGGGTACAGACGTGTCGCGGTCGTGATCGTCGTGGACGAAGACACGCAGAAGCTGCGCGCCGCCACGCGCGAGGCAGCCGATGGCAAGGAAGTGCCCGACCCGGCCATTATGGACATGAAAGGTGAACGCTGAATGGCCGAGTACGGTCACCTTCACGACCTCGCCGCTCGCGACCTCCGCGCGACCCGCCGTTCGAATGTTGGCCAACCGCAGCGCTACAATAGGAGTGGCTCGTCCAGTAACAATGCCCTTCCGGCTTCCGTTTTTCCTTCTAACTATAATTTGGGTACCTTCAAATCAAGAATGAATAGGCAAGGCAAGCGCTTTCCATCTTAGGCCGCATCTTCACTTACCATCAGATGTGATCGCAGCCAAGCGCAAGTCTATACATATAAAAAAAAAAAAAGAAAAAAAAAAAAACACTTCACTCGCGCGTCCGCACCCGCGGAGATCTGATACCAGACTGCCTGTCCATACATTGTGGCAGCTGTATATTATTCGCCTACCCACATCCGTGGCCAATACGCTACAGGATGTTTTTTTTTATTAGTTCCCTGTCCAAACAGCAGACACTATAGTTGGATAATAGCCATTCTCACATGTCATTCATGGGACAAGGGTAGGCGTTAAAATAATATTACCCGCACTGAACATGACTAATATTCCCCTCTCCCCAACAATCCAACGGGTGGGGTTTAAATCAGTGAACTTTCTCTGTCAAACGTCAAATCGCGTGTAAAGTTTGTCAGATTGTATGAAATCGCTAACTATGACTTTTTGTGTAGTTTCATAGAGAATTTAAAATGGTTATCACGCGTAAAAATACAAGCGGACGTGGATTTTACTTATTTTTGGAATACCTTCTATTTTAAAATCTCTGAGTACCCTCTATTGGTAAAAAATAATTTACTCTAACATTCAAATTTTTGATATAACTTTCATATAAATAAAGACTTTCTAAAACGTTACAAAACCAACAGCTCAACGGACGTACCAGATATTCTTCAAATTCAAATTCATTTATTTCAGATATGATCATCCATATTCTTCGCCATCAGTCGGTAGCGCTACGGTTAAATCTTATTTTGTAGATACTTTTATCGTTGACGAGAAACCGAACTACCAGTTTCCTGTCATTGAAAAATGTACCCACATAACACGATTGAAAGCCCAAATTCGAACGACGAGTAGTGTGTTGCGTGCGAGCGGTGCAGTGTTGACCTAAATCCTCCTCTTTCGCACATTCCAACACCGCTATAGCCCCGTCTCACTCTCACCTTCTCTTTTAACAGCCAACTTCAGTTTGCCGGAGAAAGGTCCGTGGGTAGACGAGATCTTGTACCCGGAGTTGGAGGAAGAGGAAGCCAAGGCGGTGGTGGAGGCTTATCATCGCGAGGCGGCGGCAGCGGGCGCGGTGAAGGAAAAGGACAAGAGATCCCGGTCGGCTTCCCGGGACGCCCCGCCGGCGAAGAGGCAGCGGTCCTCTGACAGAAACCGGGACCATCGTAGGCAGAGGGACCACAGGGATCGCGGTATGTTTTTTTTTTTAAATTTATTGTTCAAGATCTATACAACAATACATTTTTTAATTATTTTATATGCCATCCTCCAGGAAACTTTGCGTTTATGTTGAGGATGGCGAGTTCGCATTAATACAATATCTACTAATACAAAAAAAAAAAAAACAACTATACACATTATGTATACTAAAATTAAAAAAAAACTAATTTTGTGATCCACAAATTAGTTTGTTTTTTAAATTAGAAAGTAATCAACAGCGTTTCATCTCATTAGTATACAATTAATATGAGTTATACAATAAGGCCAAACTGTTTAGTAATGTCCTCCCGACCGAATCCGGCCACGGCGGCTAACCTCCTCAGATATTATAGTGCACAAGTGTGTGCGCAAACATAGCTGCACTCTCTATTCCCTCAGTCTCATTGTCCGATGGGACGGAAATCCGACACGACCGGAGAGAGATGGACTGACGAGAAAATGTGTCTATCTCTTAGTTCACTACTAAGCGCAGGTCTCACGAGAAGGGTTATTTATAGCCCATAGTCCACTACACTGGCCAAATGCAAATAGTCGACTTTTTGACCTAGACGGGCAATAGTCTGTATGATTTTCACAGCACTACCATTTGATCAATCTTAATGTCCTTTTAGACTGACATATCCAAACATCTTGGATATAGTCATATTTATCTTTGAAGAATCTCGCAGTCTCCAAAAAAAACTTCTAATACCATCTAGCTGGAAGGGTGTAGGAAACTGCTAGTGGGTTGAAAACTGACATCTCACCCTTTTAGCGCACTGTTCATACCCAAAATATAGGCTTTTACGACGTAAGTGACCCGCCAACAAAATAAAAGCAAACTAGAATAGATAGATAGATAGATAAAAACTTTATTGCACACAAGAAAGAAACAAAAATTAATAAAACTTAAAACTACGCGTGCAAAGGCGGCCTTATTGCTACAAATCAATCTCTACCAGGCAACCATTGGTGATAGGAGTGAAATGATGTGTGAGGGTATACTTTTAAATACATTTTTCTCTTCACGCAATACAGAGGACAGATGGGGAATAGGCGGAGGCAGCGGCGGCGGCGGCGGCGGCAGCCGCTGGGGCCCCGCGGGACAGGGGGGCCCGGGAGGCGCCGGGGGACAAGGGGGCCGTGGCGGCGGCGGTCGTTGGGGCAATCGCGACAGAGGCGGCGGCATGGGCTCGGGGCCCTCGCCGCGCTTCGACCGATGGGGTGGACCGCAGACACAGTCCAGGTACACAGACATTTTTTTTTTTTTTTTTCAAATAATACTTGGTGATGTCCGCGACTTCGTTCGCGTTGATTGTGGGTTTTAATTATAATAGCCTGTGTCATTCCAGACTGTAATCTATCTCTGTGTCAAATTACAGTCAAATCGGTTCAGTCGTTGCGGCGTGATTGAGTAACAAACATACATTCAAATTTTCGCATTTATAATATACTAGACTAGATGACTAAATGACTAGATGATAGACTAGATGAAGATAAAAATATAAATAAAAGGATTAATTTAAACTCTGCTCTCCCCTCCAAATAAGCAAAAAGCTTATGCTAGAAATGCATGAAGACAACACCCTTAGGTCTGTGCTTATCTGGCTAAAACCTTATTTTGTAAGACCTATTTTGTAGATTTCGATGCGTACTATTAAATGCAATTTAAAGCACTGTGGAAAATTACTTCGATGAATCATTCATTCATTCAGTTTCTGAACCCATCCGAACACTTGGCTGTCACTGCTGTAACACTGAGATCTATAGAGCGTGCTCTGACTCAGCTCAGACTCAAGATAGAGGTTAAAACGAGACACAAATGTGCTCTGACATAAATCTGTCTCGTTTTAACTCTGTCTTGAGTATAAGCTGAGTGAGTGCGGTCTATAGATTTTAGCCTGAAAGACTTGCATTTTTTTTAACATGCAAGACTAGCGCTTAGCTGCGATCACACCTAATGGTAAGTGAAGATGCAGCCTAAGTTGGAACGCGCTTGGCTAGAAAATGCCTATTCACTCTAAATTTTGAAAGTACCCAAGTTATAGCTGTAGGGAAAAACGGAATGCATTGTTTAAAATAAAAACTTTTTCATTAGGAACGACTTTGGCGGAGGCGGTCGCGATCGCGGCGACTTCCGCAGCGGCCGTGGAGGCCCCGGGGGCCCGGGGGGACCGCGCCAGGACCGCGGCCCGGGTGGCCCCGCGGGTCCAGGGGGCCCGAGCTCGAGGGGCCCACCTGGTGGGGACAGGTTCCAGCGCGACAACAGGCCGCAGAACAGGGGACTCAACGACAAGCGTCAGGGCGGCGGGGGCGGTCCAGGCCCTATTCAAGGTGAGGAAGAATGATGTACTAGCTTTTGTCCGCAACTTCGTCTGCATGGCCCTCTGTTTTTTTGATGAAAGGCATGTCGCTCACCAGTAGGGCTAACATGCGCGTCACGAGAAAGTTTTGTCTACACGTTTACTCGTAGTCTCTATGTGAATCTCTACAGAGATTAACGAGTAAAATGTAGACAAAATGTTCTCGTGGCGCGCATGTTAGCCACACTGGTCCTGACCTATACCCACGCAAAAAATCGCCTCAATCCGTAGCTTTTTTGCTGCGTGTTTGAAGGACAAACAAACTCACTTTCGCATTTATTTATTGATAATATTAGTTAGGATTTTTCCTTAGCTGTCTAAATCTGTTTCGTTAAATTTTAAAGGGTGATACACACAACGGCTACTCTCTAGAATTCGCCGTAAACTAGCGACACTAACGATGGCGTGTAAAAACTGATTAGGATTATCGGTTGAATTTACACTGCCATACCCCTTCCAAGTTAGCCTGCGACTGCATCGTCACTTACCATCAGCGGAGATGAAAAAACCATCAGAAAGATGGAAAAGTGTTGTTTTGACATTGCAGTCAAGGACAATCTTGTCTTCGAATAGAAAAAAAAATTCTATCGGCTCGGCTCGGACTTGCGTTAGAGTTGAAACGAGCCACAGAAATATGCTCTGACATAAATCTGTCTCGTTTTGACTCTGTCTTGGGTCTGGGCGGAGTGGGGGTGCGGTCTGTAGATTTCACTTAGTGTTACTCAAACTTTGTACCTACTTTTAATTTTTGTGTGAGCTGAATAAATGTTAATTTAACAAAAAAAATGTTAGAATTATTTTGCTATAATCTGCCAACAGAAAAAAATCTGTATGGTCAAACATGCAGTTAACAGCTAAGCACCGCTTTCCTTCCCGACCTGTATAACCAATGTTGTATTGTCTCTAGACAATACAGCATTTAGCCCAGTCAAAAAACCTCAAAAAATGACCCAACCTCTGGAAAATTGCGAAAGTTTTGAAACTTTGCACATCGAATTATGGGTACCTAGGGATGAAAATACCAAAAGTCCTCATGCGTACGAGGCGAGCTCTAGCGGCAATTAGTGGAAACGGGACCCATTTTTTGGTTTTTTGTTAATATCTCGAGAACCTTTGGTCAGAGGTAAAAGTGTACTACTACATAATTGAAGCTTATTAAATTTGCAACCATAATGATTGTATACATTTTTCTTGAATTCCTAATAATTACCGAGTTTTAGGCCACTAAAAGATAGCTTTTTTGAAAAATCACGCTAGCGGCGCCCGGTACAATATGGCATTTGTAATAATATTTGACAATCATGGTTCATCAATTTTTTTGGGCACCAAGGGTGATTGAGAAAATAAACTTCACAGTTATGTACAAAAAAAAGACATATTGTTTATTAAACACCTAGCTTTTGCCCGCGGCTTCGCTCACGTTAAGTTAAATTTTTCAAACCCCTATTTTAACCGTTGTACCCCCTTAGGGGTCGAATTTTCAAAAATCCTTTCTTAGAGGATTCCTACGGCCTAATAGCTACCTGTATGCCAAATTTCAACCTGATCGGTCCAGTGGTTTAAGCTGTGCGTTGATAGCATTTTTTATTGTTCATGTATTTCATCTAAATATTTGAAACGCAAAAGTGACTGATTTACTGACTGATCTATCAACGCACAGCTTAAACCACTGGACCGATCAGGTTGAAAGGAGGTGGGTTGATAAGGCCCAAAATCCGCCCCTCATACACTCGAAAAAAAAAGTTCCAGATTCCGACAAATTGTAAATGTATTTATATACTTGAAGATATAAACTTTATTTTAATATAAAGTTTAGGTGATAAAAAAAATAGTAAGTTACAGAAAATATTACCCAAAAAGAGAGTGTTTCTTTTACTTTTCTTACATTTTCATACATTTTAGTCGTTTTTTAAGCTTTGATTTAATATTTTAGGATGAGGCGCTCCATGAACCAAAATAAATTAATACTCATATAAAAGCTTATAAAAAGGAGCATCATTATCAGTTACGTTTACCATGGTTCATGGAGCGCCTCATTCTAAAATATTAAATCAAAGCTTAAAAAACGACTAAAATGTATGAAAATGTAAGAAAAGTAAAAGAAACACTCTCTTTTTGGGTAATATTTTCTGTAACTTACTATTTTTTTTATCACCTAAACTTTATATTAAAATAAAGTTTATATCTTCAAGTATATAAATACATTTACAATTTCTCGAAATCTGGAACTTTTTTTTTCGAGTGTATGAGGGGCGGATTTTGTTGCCTTATCAACCCACCTCCTTTGGCATACAGGTAGCTATTAGGCCGTAGGAATCCTCTAAGAAAGGATTTTTGAAAATTCGACCCCTAAGGGGGTACAACGGGTAAAATAGGGGTTTGAAAAATTTAACTTTACGTGAGCGAAGCTGCGGGCAAAACCTAGGTGTTTAATAAACAATATGTCTTTTTTTTGTACATAACTGTGAAGTTTATTTTCTCAATCACCCTTGGTACCCAAAAAAAATTGATAAACCATGATTGTCAAATATTATTACAAATGCCATATTGTACCGGGCGCCGCTAGCGTGATTTTTCGAAAAAGCTATCTTTCAGTGGCCTAAAACTCGGTAATTATTAGGAATTCAAGAAAAATGTATATAATCATTATTGTTGTAAAGGACCATGGGCAATTTTGTATGGACCCCGTCCCCACCCTCCAACAGTCACCGGACTTATGTTAATATGTTCATTTGGATCCAAATAGACGTAAATGGTTGGTTTCAGCTTCAAAATCGATGGGGTTCTTAATAAAATAAAAAAAAACTTTTTGTTTGAAATTGATTTATTTTTGTTATTTTTTCTATATTTTATCGTACAAAAATCACATAACAATAAAAATAACTACTTCTACTCTGTTACAGACACCATTTTGTACATTGACATCATCCGCGTTTCTTTTAATTTCTGGATCCTGGGCGTCATAGTCTGCGTTTCCGATGCGACCTTGTCGCGTAGCATTGCTAGGCTCTTTGCCAGCATCTATGGCACACTGTCATCGTGTTATTGAACACAACCAGGAAAAAGAAGAAAACTCGAAGAGTATTAGAATCTGCCTTCTGAAGCAAGGGTCGTGGGGTCAAATATCGTAGGGCACAAGTATTTGTGTAACGAATATGACGCATTATGTATTAACTACTGTTAATACACGTCATAAAAAAATTAGAATATTATATAAAAAAGATATTAGTTACCTGTATCAGCGCATTTTGTGAAATATATTTAACTAACAAGCCTCAATAGCCCAACGGTTAAAGGTGCGGACTGAAAACTGAAAAGGTCGCAGGTTCGAATCCCACCCGTTGCACTATTGTCGTACCCACTTCTAGCACAAGCTTTCCGCTTATTTGGAGGGGATAGGAGGATATTAGTCAACTTCAGCTTGGCTAATGTTCTTTTAAAAAAAAAATGGGTGAGCGGGGGGAGGGGGTTATTTTGTAGCTGGTTATCTTTATGTGCATGCTCCGCCCGCCGGTGTGCAATAAATAGATATAAATGAGCAGGTATTTTGGAATTAGTCATCAATACTACGTCATCGAAATATTTTTTGAAACGTAAGATACAATGAGAACCCCATGCATTTGGGCATCGTCGCCATAATAAAAAAATATCGTCTTGCCAAGATCTATCAATTGCGCTACAGTTCATTCTTGTTGATAGGTGGGGACGATTCCGCCCATGGTCCTTTAATAAGCTTTAATTATGTAGTAGTACACTTTTACTTCTGACCAAAGGTTCTCGAGATATTAACAAAAAACTAAAAAAAAGGGTCCTGTTTCCGCTAATTGCCGCTAGAGCTCGCCTCGTACGCATGAGGACTTTTGGTATTTTCATCCCTAGGTACCCATAATTCGATGTGCAAAGTTTCAAAACTTTCGCAATTTTCCAGAGGTTAAACCTGCTTTTGACTGGACTAATTGTAAAGTCGATATCTTCTGAGGATGCTCCGGTGTCGGGGCGAAACGTGCGTTGTGTGGTAGTGCATGTGAATGGTGGTGAAATTGCTTGCTTGGGAACTTGGCTTTTTTGCTTGGTTGGGAAGGTAAGCGGTGCTTAGCTTTTAACTGCATGTTTGACCATACAGATTTTTTCTGTTGGCGGATTATAGCAAAATAATTCTAATATTTTTTGTTAATCATGAACTTCCGCAAAGTAACGCCTAATTCTATCCAATAAATATTTATTTATTTATTTATTTATTTATCTCTCCGTCAGGCAATCAAGGCGGCGGCGCGGCGGGCTCGTGGCAGCGCGGCTCGCAGAACCAGCCGCGCCCGCCCCGGCCCAACCAGGCCCAGAACAGACAGGTAAGCCAGCTCTATACAACTGAACTTGCCATACTAACAGATGCCACGTACAGTTCGTTCGCTCAAACAGTTGGCGCGCTTTGTAAAGATGACACAAAGCTGCCGTTCATATATCCCTGTACAGCTGTACTATTGCCATACTACAGACATGAGAACACTTACATACTACAGACAACACGTACAGTTCGTTCGCTCAAATAGTTGGCGCGCTTTGTAAAGATGACACAAAGCTGCCGTTCATATATCCCTGTACAGCTGTACTATTGCCATACTACAGACATGAGAACACTTACATACTACAGACAACACGTACAGTTCGTTCGCTCAAATAGTTGGCGCGCTTTGTAAAGATGACACAAAGCTGCCGTTCATATATCCCTGTACAGCTGTACTATTGCCATACTACAGACATGAGAACACTTACATACTACAGACAACACGTACAGTTCGTTCGCTCAAATAGTTGGCGCGCTTTGTATAGACGACACAAAGCTGCCGTTCATATATCCCTGTACAGCTGTACTATTGTCATACTACAGACATGAGTACACTTACATACTACAGATAACACGTACAGTTCGTACGCTCAAATAGTTGCGCGCTCTGTAATGCCGACACGAAGGTGCCGTTCGTATATCCCTATACAGCTGTACTATTGTCATGCTACAGAAAACACGTACAGATCGTTCGCTCAAATAGTTGGCGCGCTGTGTAAAGTTGACACAAAGCTGCCGTTCATATATCCCTATACAGCTGTACTATTGCCATACTACAGAAAACACGTACGGATCGTTCGCTCATATAGTTGGTGCGCTGTGTAAAGTTGACAAAGCGGCCGTTCGTATATCACTATATGTAAATAGTTGCTCGTGCTGATTCACTGACTGACTAACTGACTTGACTCATTGATCACCTCTCCTTTTTATGAAAATTTTTTTTCTCAAAGATAAAATATGGAGAGAGCTGATGATTGAGGATTTCGGAGAAGGGTAAGGAGCACGGCCAGGGTATTAAAGATAAGTAGGGGGGTGTTCAAACAAGTCACTCGAAACCTCATCCAATTGGCAGAGAGCTGAAAAAATATCTAAAATGGCAGATTCAATATGGCGGCCATACAAATTTTGTCAATGTATATCTCAAAGCGTATAAAAGATAGAAAAGTGTTTTTTGGGACAAAGACGGTCAGGACCCCAAGGTCGAGTAGATAAACAAGTCTATATATAAAAAAAAAAAGATTAGCACTGATAAAAATATGAAACTTTTCAGATCCAGGATTCAGAACGCTCAACAGAATCATTCTGTCAGAACAATTGGGAAAATATCAGATCTGGAAAAAATCAGAATGTGTGTGAGGTATTACAAAATTGCATACCATTCTGAGAGTTCTGGGGGGTTTTCGCTGTCGTTCAGTTGCTATTTGGAACTGTCAAACCTCCATGAAGAAATGCGAGTTTGACACTTCCTTAGTTGGGAACTTTTCTATGTTTTCTATTGCCATAGAAATTTCAAACATAGACACTACAGAATCTGAATTCAGAATCTGTTTCTGGATTTTAATAAATTGAGACCGGCCTGAAGGTGGTAAAAGGATTGATCAAGGTTTTATGAGGTTTTCCATTAAGTTTCCATTCTCATGCGGGATTTCCACCGCAAAAGGGAAATGGCTAAACAGCACAGATTCTGTGTAGACAAAATAAGTTTGCACTTCCACTAACAAAGAGTTTTGACTATTGCTTCAAAGCCACTTCCATTGTAATATAATAAATCTTTATTTATTTATCAATAAATGTACATATAACATAATGTGAAGCCCTGTCTCCTGTGGAAGTAAAAACTGTGTTATAAGAGACAGTGTCTTCCCTATATTTATGAACACAAATCGCGCGAATTTTAGCGATTTTATTGGCTGTAGGTTGATGTATTTTAGCGTTGTATCGGTTGTTGGTTGATAGACTTTAGCGTCTTATCGGTTGTTGGTTGATAGACTTTAGCGTCTTATCGATTGTTGGTTGATAGACTTTAGCGTCTTGTCGATTGTTGGTTGATGGACTTTAGCGTCTAATCGGTTGTTGGTTGATGCATTTTATTTATGGTGATGTTTTTCATAGGACGGCGGCGGCAACCAAAACCAAAATTCGGCGAACGCAAACCAGAACCAGCAAGGTTGGAACCAGTGGGCCGGCGGTTGGGGAGGTTGGGGCAACTGGAACAACCAGAACCAGGGTAAGATTTTTTCTTATCGATTTATTTCTTATCATCTTTTAAGTGTATTATCATGTAGTCTACACTAAAAATCTTTTGTAGAATTGGGTGAGCGCTTTTCATATGATATTAAGCACGCTGACCAATTGAAGCTTTGCATCTATTCAAGTATTAATACACAGTGGTGTCTTCAGTTCTCAATGTCTGACTAATTAGTCATTACTTATGTTATATGTAGGAGAGGGCGCTGCAGTGCGACCGTTAACATTGTTTTGAGTTGTCTCCGTGAATTTTTATCGTTTTTAATTATATTTAGCAAGAAAGTTACTTTAAAATGTGCCATAAAAGTTTCATTAACTGACAAATTATGAATATGTAATGAAGATCTGAAGCTATAATAAGAATAAATGACAAAAAACAGTGAAGTAAAGTGATTCAAACATTAGTGGTAAAACAGTTATTAAACAGTGCCAAAACTAAATTGAACTAAAAATATCATCAGAAATCTTGCCGTATAAAGTAAACAAAGATGATTTAAAAAGAAATAGTAAAAATTTGGTGTTAAAACAGTGTGAAAAAGTCTTGGCAAAGTTACTCAAACATTGACTTTAAAACGATGCTAAAATAAAAACATTACGATAAATTGGACTGAGTGAAGTATTTTTCTTGCAAAGAAAGGCTACAAAAGGCAAATACGTGAATAAAAGTTAAGAAATGCAAAATTTGGTGTGTGTGAAATAAAAGTAACCTAAAAAATTTTTAGTGCAAAATTTTGCATAATCATCCAGTATTACTACACACAGCGCCATCTAGCGAGACGAACTTGAAGTTTATACAAACCAATACTTTGACAGATTTTCCACGTACGTCGCTGGCGCGTGCTAGTAGTCAGCCGCTCCGCCAGGTGGCGCTATACCATATATAATTTAAAGATGGAACAACTCACGGAAATGATTAAAAACTTGCATTTAAAATTTGAAGTTCAGTCAAATGAATTGAAGGAAATTAAAGAAAGCATTACAAGCGACATAAAAAGCTATATAAATGAAAAACTTATCAGTTTAGAATCCAGGCAAATCAAATTAGAAAAAATCACAGAAGAACAAGGGCGCAAAATTGAACAGTTAGAAAGATCTTTGAGAAAAAAAAATGTGGTATTTTTTGGGGTGGAGGAAACCGAAAAAAATTATTTTGATCTTCAAAATAAGATAACTGATTTGATAAATAGACACATGCAAATAAAATGCCAAAAAGAAGACATAGAAAACATTAGACGTTCAGGGAAAAAATCTAATAAAATTCGTCCAATTATTGTAACAATGTGCACTATGGGGAAAAAGATAGAGCTGCTAAAAAACAAGAACTCTCTTAGTAAAACATCCTATTATATTAAACAAGATTTTCCCCCTGAAGTCATTGAAGAAAGGAAAAAATTACAAAGTCAACTAAAGGTAGAGCTTGAAAAAGGAAATAGAGCCTTCATAAAATATAATAAACTGATAATCCTACCTAAACATAACCAACAAAATGAACGAAATAAGAGAAATTTATCACAATCCCCTGAAATCCAAAATAAAAATACAGCAAAAAACACAAGCTTTAGAAAACCCCAAAAGAAAAATAAAGTGGAAATATCAGAGTACTTTGTGCCAAATCAACCAACAAATAGCCACAATAAGAGCCCTGAGCGTCAATCTAACAAAACTTCAAATACTAATTGACATGACACAGCGATCTCTCTACATCCTCCAACACGGCTGGTCACCGCGGGGGATAAAGACCACAACCCTCCAGATCAACCACTCTACATTTGCACTTACAATGCTCGATCACTCCTGTCTGAAGAAAGGCTTATAGAATTTAAAGAATCAATATCAAAAATTAAATATGATATAATTGGCCTCTCAGAAATAAGAAGAACTGGGTACAATATTATAGAAGATTCAAATCACATTTTTTGTTACTACGGAGAAACGAAAGGACAGTACGGTGTGGGATTTCTCATAAAAACTAAGTATAAAAATAACATTGAGAGTTTTATAGGGATATCTGAACGTATATGCATATTAAACTTTAAACTATTAACAATGGAAATCTCTATTATCCAAGTTCATTTGCCAACTAGTGACTCTACAGATAAAGATATCGACCAATTTTATGATTCCTTGCATGAAGTGATAAAAAAATGTAGCAAAAACATAATTATTATGGGTGATTTCAATGCTAGAGTTGGTCATCAAATGCAAGGTGAACATAAAGTCCTAGGTATGAGCTGCTATGGAAAAAGAGATAAACGAGGTAGCAAATTGGTCAATTTTGCGCTAGAAAACAACTTGACTATAATTAATAGCATATTTAGAAAAAATCCAAAGTCTCTATGGACTTGGATTTCCCCAAAGAGAAATAAGAGCCAAATAGACTATATACTGTCCAATATGAAAAACCAGTTTACTAACATTGAAGTACTCAATCAATTCCCCTTCGCCAGCGACCACAGACTTGTGAGAAGCACAATAAAAATTAAGAAATTAAAAAAAAGTAGAGCTCAGTTTGGAAGCACAATTTCCCGTTTGAAGACAGCCCAAGACGAAATTAATTATCTTGCAAACCTAAAAGAAAACATAAGCGTTGCCTATATGTCAGAAATCGAAAATGTAGAGTCATTCTATCATACAATAAAATCAGCCATATTAAACAGCTTACAGCCAAGCCTGGATAGAAACCCGAAGAATCATACAATTTTAACGAAGGAAACAAAAAACTTGATAAAAAGAAGAAACGAATTAAAACACAAAACCCCTTTAAGTAAAGAAGAAAAAATAGAACTCAAAAATTTATATAAATACATCCATAGACATATCAAAAAAGAATACAGAGAATACAGGCTTAAAATTATTGAAAAACACTTAATTAAATCAGGCAGTCTGAAAAAAAGTGATAGAGAGCTTAATACAAGCAAATGCTGGATTCCTTGCCTGAATACGTCCAGTGACAAAACTTATTCCAGGTCCGAAATCATACATATCGCCACAGAGTTTTACAAAAATCTATATAGCAAACGTACTACACTACCTGAAGAGATTAATAATGCACCAGAGGTTAGTAGAGTCCCTACCTATACATGTGAAACATTGAGGAGATTTACAGAATCAGAGATTTTAAAAAAGCTAGAAAAATTAAAAATCAATAAAAGTAGCGGTCCTGACAAAATTTCTAACGAAATGTTGAAAGTGGGAAGAACTCTATTATCAAGACCTCTAACTCTACTGTTTAACAAAATCCTAGAAGAACGCAAAATTCCCAGAGATTGGGCCGAATCGGATATTATCCTATTATACAAGAAAGGGGATCCAGGTGACATTGGAAACTATAGACCGATTAGCCTACAGCCTTGCATCTATAAACTTCTAGCTACCTGCTTAGAACAACGCTTATCTGAAATAACCGAAAAGAATCAACCAGTAGAGCAAGCAGGCTTCAGACGAAGTTTCTCAACCACCGATCACATACACACACTTGATCAAATCATTGAAAAATTTCAAGAGCACACGCGTCCTTTATATTTGGCCTTTATTGATTATGCAAAGGCGTTTGACTCTATCTCACATGAAAGCATGTGGTTAGCTCTACAAGAAAATAACACACCTATAGAACTCATAGAGTTAATACAAGACATTTATAGTAAAAGTGTAAGTAGAGTCAAGCTGGACAGAAAAGGAGCTGAAATCAAAATAGGTAGAGGCGCGCGACAAGGTGACCCAATGTCTCCGAGGATTTTTATTATAGTACTCCAAAGTATAATGAAAACCCTAGACTGGTCTCATAAAGGAATATGTATCAATGGAACGTACCTAAGCAACTTGAGATTCGCAGACGACATTGTTCTCTTCTCTGAAACAGCAAAAGGTCTCGAAACAATGATAAATGATCTAAACTCTGCCAGTCTCAAAATAGGTCTTGAGTTAAACACTAGCAAAACTAAAGTCATGACTAACAATGTGGAAAAACCGATACACGTACAAAATACTCTACTAGAATATGTTCAACAATACATATACCTTGGCAAACAAATATCATTTAAAACATCAAGACATAGAGACGAACTGGAAAGACGCATTAAAATCACATGGAACAAATTTTGGGCATATAAGTACGTGCTGAAGTCAGATTTACCGATTAATTTAAAAACAAAAATAATGAACTCTTGTTTACTACCTTGCCTTACTTATGCTAGCCAAACCTGGATTTTCAACAAATACACGAAAAATAAGATCCAAACTACTCAGAGAGCAATGGAACGCAGCCTCCTTGGTCTGCGCAGGGTACACAAAACTAGAAATGTTACTATAAGAAAGAAAACTAAAGCTATTGATGCTCTAAAACACTCTATGAAGCTAAAGTGGAAATGGGCAGGCCATTTAACTAGATATACTGACAAGAGATGGACAAAGACAGTAACAGAATGGTGTGGTCCAGTTGGTAAACGAAAAAGAGGTAGACCATTAGAAAGTTGGGACAAGGAAATTAAAGAAATCGGAGGAATAGACTGGGCAAAAAAGGCTATTGACAGGAAAATTTGGACTAATCTGGAGGAGGCCTTTACTCAATGAGAGATCCTTAATTCGTAACATAACGACCTGACATTTATAATTTATAATTTTGACATACCTATATAATACAATTTTTTATTTTTTTTTTCTAATTTTAATCATAATATGAAGTAGCCAATTTAAAAATGTAATAAATTAATTATATATTTGATAATCCATATTTAAAATGTAATTATGTATAATGTAAATGATTAATTAAGGATAAATAAAAAGGCTTTTTTATTTTTTATTTTATTTTATTATGTTCAACTGCAGCACCTAAACTACTGAGCAGATTTTAATAAATGAGGTGTTAATTGATTTGTTATTATGGATTTTTAACCATTTAATGGCATAGGATATATTTTATATGAACAAAATCAATATGATGGATGTAATTCCAATTTTCCGTATTCGGGTTACAGGTTTTAAATGACAACTCCTATTGAGTTCTTATTACTTTTATTATACTTGCTTTTTATGCATTTTAAAGTAGATTAGTTACATCAAACCCTTGCGAAATTTGAGCCATTTGACGACCTTTAATATTCAATTGTACAGTCGCGGACAGAAAATGTTTACCACCTTAAGATTCATAATTGCATGCACACATCTGTGTCAGAAGGTCGATATGTGATTTGATTAGCCATAGATCATAGACTTTTTAACATATAGCGGTGCTTAGACAATCCTTTAGCGGTCTCTTTAGTAGGTGACTGCTAAATAGTTTAGATGTAGAAAACCTTTTTTGGAACAAAAATCCTTACTAATGTTATAAAATAATGTAAGTGTTTGTTTGTTCGTTGTTGGTTTGTCCTTCCATCACACAGCTACGGAGCAATAGATCCACATGATTTTTTGCATGGATATAGTTGAGGATTTGGATAGCGACATTTATCCCGGAAAAATAGAGGGTTCCCATGGAAATTTTAGAATCCTAATTTCACGCGGACGAAGTCACGGGCAAAAGCTAGTAATTTTAATAAATAGATATCATCTCATATAGACACGAGCACAGGACACGAGTTACCAAAATGAGAAAACGGAAGTAATAATCTAATGAAATTTCAAAGAATCTTTATTTCTTAATTTTATTATTGATAAACTAAACAATATTAGTATAAATAAATAATTAGCTTAATTAGCTTCCATTCGCTGCTATGACAACACGTAGACTCTCTCGCATAGACGCAACAAGGCGATAAGTCAGTTCATATCATCCCATACCCCAGTGCAATGTGATCTAAGACTGAGGATTTCTTTGATTCTGACAGTCCCAGCTTTGAATCACTAAGCTCCATAAATTTTCAGTTTCAAATCAGCAGATCGAGCGGGCTATTGAACGAGATGACTGCCACGGTGCAGATTGAACCATGGAATAGTAGCTCGGCGCATTATCTTGAACTTAGGTTGTCGGAATTTTGCTGCTGAACATGAACATCAATGTAAAATGCTGTAGAAACACCACGCATCACCATAGCTCATCCACCTCCTTTTGACTGTTTTTAACTGTGGATGCTATCAGCATCATTATGATTCAATGCACAATATGAACTTCACCATTAGAATTAAGATTAAGCTTCCATTTTGTATTTATTTTGTATATTTAAATTTCAAATAACAAATCTAATATTTTTGATAATTAATTGTCACTTTTACAAGTGCAATGATCTAATGTGTCAAACTTGAATTTAGGAAATGAGTTTTATTACTAATATTTGTATAGAAAAGTCATTAATACTTTTTTTGATAAAACGATGCATGAAATTTTTATAACGTAACAAATGCCTTGATATAGCATTATAGACCTTACTGAACGCAGGGTTACGAAGAATCTAATTTGAAAAGTGGTAAACATATTTAGTCCCCGACCGTATATCCAGGTTGGGGTAACTGAAACAACCCTTTCACTACCTTTAATAGGAAATTGTATACCCAGGTTAGGGCAACTGAAACAACCCTTTGACTACCTTTAATACTAAATTGTATACCCAAGTTGGGGCAACTGAAACAACCCTTTCACTACTTTGAATACCAAATTGTTTACCCAGGTTAGGGCAACTACACACACAACCCTTTCACTACCTTTAATAGCAAATTGTTTACCCAGGTTGGGGCAACTGGAACAACTGGGGCTGGCCGCAGCAACAAGGGGGCAACACGTCAGCGGCGGGCGGCAAGGGGCAGCAGCAGGGCGGGCAGGGCAACGCGCAGCAGTGGCCCGCCAACTACACCGCGCAGCAGTGGTACCAGTGGCAGCAGTGGCAGCAACAGCACGGCTGGCCAGGGGTGAGTCTTCTTAACAGATCCTGATGACGTTTGTTGTAAAGTGTTGTTGTAAAACCATCGAAACCGCTGCATAAAATAATAATTTTATCATTATTATCTTTAAAAAATATAAAAATGAATTCCTGTTTAAAGGTATAACTTGAGAAGACTTCACTGATTTGACTAACCTTTTTTTTTAAGTTTTGTAATATTCTGTAGAAGGTTCTTACAGAAAGAAAAAAAATAGAGAATTGCACAGAAAATTGGATAATTTCAGACAACTTAACGACCATTTTAATTTGGCGAGTTTGATAGTTCCCGCGTTTATGAATGTGAATTTCGAAGACAGTTGTTTTTTTTTATTACGAGTCTTTGAGAAAGATTATCTAAGATTTTCGATTTTTTGAGATCAAATAGATGATGATCTGTGAGAAATGAATGAATGAGACGATCGGTACAAATAGTTTTTTTTTTTTTTTTTTTCAATAAATATTGTATTGTTTTGCAGTACCAGCAGGGCAGCGGGCAGCAGGCGCCGGCGGCGGGCGGCGGTGCGGGCGGCGGGGCGGGCGCCGCCAGCGCCACCAACGCGGCCGACGCCGCCCAAGCCTGGGCGCAGTACTACCAGGTTTGTACCCGGCAAAGACAAAAAGAAGGGTTCTGTACCAATCTAAGTCTCTGTCAATCTTTGGCAACATTTAAAACTAAATTAAAAACAGACCTTATGACGCAACAAAAATTATTATCGATTTAAATGAAATTCCTTAATCGGCAGTCCCCGAGTGCCACACGTCTTTTTTTCTTTCTTTATTTTACTTGAATTGTGTTGATCCAATAAAATCTATTTTCTTTCTTTCTTTCTTTCAGTCTATGTATGTATATATGTTTGTGACTATTTTTTAACCCCCGACGCAAAAAGAGGGGTGTTATAAATTTAACGTGTGTGTATCTGTGTATCTGTCTGTGGTATCGTAGCTCCCAAACGGATGAACCGATTTTCGTTTAGTTTTTTTTTTTGTGTCATAGATAATTTTTTTATTATTTCGCTCATTTGCAACAAGGGTGACATAATTCAAAATCGACGATGAGAGAATTCTCTCGTTAGAGAGTAATGTTTTGTGGATGCTGCGGTCTCGAAACAACACAGCGGCCAACAAAGCGACAGAGCATTAAGTCACAATCTCTCTCGCTCTTATTTCGACCCCTCCGTAGAACAAAGTCTCATCTGCTAAATTCATAACTTGAGATTTGAGCCTTGGAGATGTCACTTTTAAGGCTCAAATTTCAAGTCGTGAATTTAGCAGATGAGACTTTGTTCTACGGAGGGGTCGATTTTTTTGTGCTTGGCGTAATGTTGTTTTTATAGCAAAAAGTATAAATGTTTGACAATAAAATTGGTGAATTTTGAGTTATGTCACCCTTGTTGCAAATGAGCGATTTATGTAAACAATTGTTGTCTTTTCCACACTTTACATTCCTTAAGTATAAATTATATATACCTTCCTACTTGTGACGACCTCCCTGGCGCAGTGGTGAGCGCTGTGGTCTTACAACTGGGAGGTCCCGGGTTCGATTTCCGGCGGTGCGATTTGGGAATTTATAATTTCTTAATTATCTCTGGTTTGGTCTGGTGGGAGGCTTTGGCCGTGACTAGTTACCACCCTACCGTCAAAGACGTGCCACCAATTTAGATTTAGCGTTCCGACACAATAGCATGTAGAAACCAATTAAGAGTATGGGTTGAATGTACGCTGCCATACCCCTTCCAAGTTAGCCAGCTATCATCTTAGACTGCATCGTCACTTATCATCGGGTGAGATCGCAGTTAAGGACTATCTTGTCATCGAATTATCGGTGACAAGATCGTTAAAGGTGCGGACTCAAAACTGAAAGGTCGCAGGTTCGAACCCCACCCGTTGCACTATTGTCGTACCCACTCCTAGCACAAGCTTTGCGCTTATTTGGAGGGGATAGGAGGATATTAGTCAACTTCAGCTTGGTTAATATTCTTTTTTTTTTTAAATCTGTCTAATTTAACTGATGTATTTAATGCCCCTTTCAGAATTACGGCGGTGCGAATACAGGAAACACGAACTCCTCAAACGCCGTCGACAAGAAGTGATTCCACCCACCGACACGGCGACATGGACAGCAGGCGCGCGGGCGGTGGCGGACACGACACACCATATCGAATATACAATACAATACACACAACACTATACAAAATTCACTACAATTGTGCTACTAATTCGAATATATATTTCCATAGCGAATTGCTAAACATAAAAAACAAAAGTTTTATCCATATTTAAATATGTTTTGAGTAGGTATAAAATGTGCAATATGTATTTACTGATTTTAAAATATAGACATTTTGGGGTATTATTTCATGAATTATAGGTTAAAATATAGTTCTTGCATTCCACGAGGGCGCGTGAGCTTTACTTGTGGTTACGTCGTGTACATGCACATTGCGTAAGCGTGCCTGTCAGGAGCCTAGGTGGGAGCGGTCAGGCGCGAGCAAGCTCTCGCTCACTTATACAGATACGACACACACACAACCATGAGCCACGCGCCCTCGTGAATTGAAAGAACTATACCTAAGCTAACTACTATACAAATATGTCAATGCAATATAAATCCCTACAGAGTTGAATGAATTATTTTTTTCTCGCCACCGCCCAGTGATATCGTATAATTTGGGTTTAGGTTTTATTAATGTTTTAAGAATTAAGGCGAAACATACTTTATACTCGTAGAATTTCTAGTGTATCTTTTCAAGTTAAATAAAACTTAGGGCCGATCTACACCGGAATTTTATTTTATTTTACTTTTTATTTTACTTTATTAGACAAACCAACAATATTCATGCACAAATGTAAAAATATCAGCAAAAAGACTTACAACTAAAAGACACATGACAAAAATATCAATAATTGGCATGTACAAAAGATTTAAGGACATATAAACTTTCAGTGTGAAATAATTTTAAACTTTATCTACATAATCGCTAAAGGTCTGGTTGGAGGCTTTGGCCGTTGCTAGTTCCCACCCTACCGTCAAAGACGCACGCCATCGTGCCGCCAAGCGTTACGGCACGATGGCGTGTAGAAACAGATTAGGGGTATGTTGAATCTACACTGTCATACCCCTTCCAATTTAGCCCGCTACTATGTATCTTAGACTGCATCGCCACTTACCATCTGGTGAGATCGCAGTCATGGACTAACTTGTCATCGAGTTAAAAAAAAAATAAAGACCAGTATCGCTTGAAAAGCTCAAAAGGCCTTGACACCAAATCGCTTATATAAAGTATGTTATCGCCTTTAGTTAGTTCTCTCCATCACGCGTTGTTTTTGTGATCATATAGTTCAATAGGGTATATTTTTGTATTGAATCTAGCATTCGGCACTATTGATTCATATTTCCATTGAATATTCATTATGCTACAATAATTATATTATTGGGTTTATTACTTCTATATTATACGTACTATAAGTTCGAGAGTCCACGGCAAATATAGAAACCACAACATCTTTAACGGCAGGATCTCCGAAAACAGCCTGTTTTTGATTCAATAGTAAACAATCAAATATTCTTTGTTTTGATAGGTTAAAAATATATGTTGTAGTTTAATACACGTTCTAAATTATTTTACCGTTCAAAAGTCCATACTTTGAACTACACTCGATCAAATAATATTCCGAAAACAGTGCAGTTTTTAATTGTTTTTCAGGTTGTATTTATAGTATATCAAAGTTAAACTAAAAAAAAATGTCAAAAAATAGGCAAAAGCTTTTAGAAGAATATTTTACCGTTAATTTTTCTCTAAAAAGTTTCATTTTTTTTTATCATGACTGTTTTACTTTTTTTATAACAAAGTGGCTCGTGCACCTCACTTCAATTGCTTGCAAATTACTGCGGCCGAAGATCGTGCCCTTAACCAATAACAACAAACACTCAAGCTGAAATCAATAGACTATTCTCACTCAGCTCAGACTCAAGACAGAGTTAAAACGAGACAGATTTATGTCAGTATATTTGTGTCTCGTTTTAACTCTTGTCTAGAGTCCAAGCTAAGTCAGAGCACATTCTATAGTTCAGCATAAGATAATAAGATTTCAAACATTTTGTGATTACAACTTTTAAGAAGTCGACGTAAAGGTAGCGTTGCCAGGCGTCCGGATAAAGCCGGACACAGTCAGGCTTTTTGGTTGAGTGTCCGGCCAAATTAGACGGTGTCCGGCCTATCCGACTTTTGCTAAGCTTTTTAAGTTTAACCATTTTTTTTACATATTTGTCATGTGTTGGTTTCCGCTCAGCTCGCCTCATCTTGTATCGCTACGCTTGCGCAAACGAGATTTTAAAAAAATTGCCATTTTGAGCTAGGTCTAAAAAATAAGGGTGACCGGCCTTTGTACCCAAATGTCCGGCTAAACTGGCTGACCTGTCCGACTTTTCGGTTTGAAGACCTGGCAACCGTAGGGTTATCATCATTTAGGACCTTTACGTAGGTAAAGGTCCTAAATGATGCATACGCCGTGGACTCTCAGAATTAATTTTTAATTAAATTGTATATAAACGATATCCTAAATTCTGTATACAAATATATTATATGTCATAGAGAAAACAAAGCATTTTGACTCCTAGTTGATAGTGAATAAGGTTTGTTTTAAAATGACTGTTACAGTAATTTGTAACTGAATGAGTGGAAGCCATAGCTTCGCGTGTGTGTGTACAAAACTTTAAGTTTACTGTGGTAGGTTTGAATGGCGTTCATTAAATATTAATTCTAATGATTAAATAAAATAGTGTAAGCACATTTTGTGGTTTTATTTCACTAATTTTTAAATTCCTTTACGCTTACCAATATATTAGGCCCTCAGTGAACAAATATAGTTTCGAATCCCAAAGCATTCTTATTCGCCAAGTTGACTATCCGGCGTCTATTGCCGGCACAGCAAGGTATTTTTCAAATAATAGACTATAATTTCACGACATTAAAGTTGAAATTTGAATGATAATGGTCGTAGGTACTAGGTAGATACTAAAATAAGCTTAGGCATGCCGTGACGGCAGTCTTCAGTACGTCTCTAGACGCTTCGGTATGCCGAGACAAGATATATATGCATAGTTACCGTCAGTGTGTGGTTACATGTAAGAAGACGCCGGCCCTAAGAAGTAAAACCACCAAATTACTTTTGCCATGTTTTATTTGTTCAAAAATTCTATTGTCAATATATCATTTTTTTTATTTTAATTTTGACAATATTGTGAAAAACCCTTTAAATAATACAATCCAACGAAAGAACAACTCCGACCGAGTTATTCTGATCCATTGAATAGAATAATATACATAATAGTATTCAACAGTCCTTTAACCTATTTAAACTAGTTCGTTACAACATCATTCAATAGAAGATACATTATTAAAAATAGAGATTTATTTACCCCACACGCTATAACATCAAAATTGAAAAATCAACATTTTTGTAACATACTAAAATGTAGAATTTAATTATTAAGCCTTCCACACTAGTGTTGCCAAACTATCGATAGTTTGACTGACATCGAAAACTATTCAGGATATCGATAGAACGATTTACAATAATGACACGTGTCAGTACTATCGATAGTATTGACACGTGACAAGTGAAGATTGTAGTTACTATAGCAGTAACTACTACTACTACTATAATAGTAGTATAGTAGTTACAGCAATAATTGGTCGGTAAACTATCGATAGTCTATCGATAGGCAACACTATTTCACACACTTATCTCACGTTTACTTAAGAAAACAAGACACAAACTTTAAATTTTTTTAACCGACGAAAAAAAGGAGGTTCTCAATAATTCGTCGCGTATATTTTTTTTTACACTGAAGTTTTACAATAAATTCATAAAGGTAGGGTAGCTAACAATCTCGAATGACATTAAGTTGTCATGAATAATAATAGGGCTTATGCATTAATTTTTTATAATTTAAATTCATTCAAACAAATGTAACTCATGAATATTACTGGAAAAAAATAATTTAAAACCGCCATTTTTCGAATGATTTATACGCCATTTTAATGGCGTGTAAGCTGACGTCACGCGTCAGAATCCAACGATTGTGATTGGCTGATAACTATTAATGTTTTTTGACGTCACATTTCGTCAAAACCAATTGTGTAAGTTTTGCAATATCGAATATCCCGCGCATAATTTGGGCTTTACTTCATTAAATTTATTAACTAATTATAAAGTACATATTTAAATCAAAAAATGGATGGTTATAATTTCTTCATATTATTATCTCTTAAGATGAGAAGACATTTCCTAAAAATAATTTTCTTAAGACTTTATTGAACAAACTTAGTGCACACCCTTTCAAATTTTCGGGTGTGTTGGAACACCCAAAAATTCTAAAACGGAACCCTCAGTTGTTGACCATTCGAAAAAGAAATGACGACGTAATTTCGTATACCTAATATGGCTACATTTCATAAACATAAAATAAATCATTCACATGCGCACATGCACCAGATTTCATATGAAATTAAATGCAAAACCTAAAACTAAATATATTAAAAGACGATTTATACGAACAATTTCATTAAATGACCTGAATGAAAGAATGTAAATTAAATCATTCGCATAATTAGATCTTCTTTACCTAACCTTAAAAACCTATAAGTTACATTATGCAATTAAAAAATAAAATATTCCAATAAAGAATTTATTATTTAATTTGCTAATCAAATAAGGTAAGATTTTAATTTAAAATACATATTTTTGAATGCCTAACATGCGAAGAACATTTTCACTTTAAGAATACATTCCCTAAATAATTTTTCGTGTTCATTATTTGGTTTTTAAAAAGTACAGTTTTTAATATATATATTGGATATAACTTTAAAAGTGCGTTTATAGTTTGTGAAATCGGATAAGGCCGGGGACAATTTTGAGAATAATCTTTTAATCGATGCACAGATAAAAAATATAAAAAAGTCACATGTTCTCGCTATCTTTGGTTTACAACTGACCCACTTTATAAGTTATCATTTTCACCTTGTTAATGTTATGAAGACAAAGATTAATTTTTATTGTATGCAATTAACACATTAGTTAATTACCTATTTGAACTACTATTAGTAACTATAGTGCGATGTCATATTATTTATCTACTTATAAGTTCCAAAGCGAAAATATTGGAAAAAAGACGTGTGGCACTCGGGGACTGCCGCGGTACAGCTATTGCATAGCATTTTTTATCAACGCCGCTAGATGGCGTTGATAAAAAATGCGCCATCTAGTGGCTCAGCGTAGAGAGGTCCCGTGTCAGGTTATTTTCGTTACGGAATTTCTAGATTCGGTCTCCACGCTGGCCCGCGATAGAAGCTATGCAATAGCTTAAAAGTGTTACTCTGTATGTGGAAATTTATATTTCGTAGACTCTAGACAGTTAAAGCGATCTATAAAAGATATTTTGTTTTGAACAGAATAAGAGTGCGGTTTCAGTCTAATACTGAGATCTATAGAGCGTGCTCTGACTTAGTTCAGACTCAAGATAAAGGTAAAACGAGACACAAATATGCTCTAAAATATCTGTCTCGTTTTAACTCTTTCTATCTTGAGTCTGAGCGGAGTGAGAGTGCGGTCTTTAGATTTCAGCCTTAGACTAAGACTTAGAGTTCTTTATTTATAAGTATGATTGTATAACGTAAGAAATGTATACTAAATGATTGAGGTCAGAATTCAGATTCTAAAACTAGAACACTGAGAGTTGCATAATCAGAATATGTGTTCTGAATTTTTCAAGAATCTTTCCGACACACACAATGAATTTTTACAGATTCATTCCGACAAGCATTTTGAAATTCTAATCAAAAAATTTTGGAATGGATAGACAAGTATTCCATTTTAAGATTCTGAATCTAGCTTCGGATGGTTGTGATCGGGCTTAGTGTAGACATATGCAGCAAAACACAGCACTATAGTTGTAATAAAGAACTAGTAATATTAATTCTATACTATACAAGTAGTATTATAAAACATTTATAACTATTGTAACCGTGGCGAAATCGTGGCACATGATGATCATATACATTTTATTATAATGTGTTTAATATTGGGATAGCTTTCCACTATATGACATGCGAGGCGAAACCAAATTATCTATACATATAATAAAATTGTAGAAAAGTGGTGTCTGTACAATGGAAATATATAAAAAAAAGTAGCAGGGGTTGTTATTATATCGATGCCGAACCCGAAATTGTAATTAATTTTTTTTTGTCTGTTTGTCTGTGTGTTTGTGCACGCTAATATCAGAAACGGCTTATTCGATTTAGATACGGTTTTCACTAATATGTTGTAGTAAGCTTTACTTAACATTTAGTGTTTATTTCATGTCAATCGGTTCATAAATAAAAAAGTTATGTCAATTTAAAGAATCACGGCGAACATTTTTAACGTACAGAGTACGTACTACACGCCTCGCGCCTGAGCGTCGACGGTATATGTAATTCAAAATATGCTGCCCGAAAAGTCACTATTCCACGCGAACGAAGTCGCGGGCACAGCTAGTCTCAAAATAATTTTAACCACTATAGTACAGTTGTATATGTAGTCGCTATATATTATATAAGTTTCGTGAAAAGTTATTTAAATCTTGGAAGTCTTGAGTCCTACTTGCTTACCCCTCTGGAAGTATGTAGGACTGAAGAATTTCATTTCACTTCATTTCATTTTTTCACCTATGAATCCTAGGATATATTATTATTGTCACTCTTATATAATATTCTATTTAGTTTTGTTTCTATGATACCACTTTTGTTCTGTTTTTTTTAATTCTTTTTGTCTTTATGAATTTTTTTGTTATTTGTCCATGTTGTGTTTACTTTTAAGTAATCACTACACTCAGCTAGTATGTAGTTAGTCTTTAGTATGTTCATTGATGTATTAGTGTAAGTGTTTGTAAGTAAACCTAATAAAATAAAATAAAAAATAAAATAAAATCCCATTTTTTTTTCAAAACCTGTGTCTTAAGGATTTGAAAAATTTAAAGTAGGCTTTTTAGACTAAACTCTCTCATTAGCGTTTTGAACTTATATACCCGTAGTTTTAGATCTTCTAGACTTAACGTAAAGACAACAATATAATATATGAATACCCTCATACTCGCATTTTTTAAAACATCTCGCAGCATATAGGGAAAAGCTACTTGTGGTGAATTATACTCAATGTTGAACTAAATGACATTTTTTATTTCAATTTTAGAATATAACTTACTATTTTACACTATTACATTTATATTTGCAGTGCTATTAAATGAAATATATTTTTAGACATTTTTTGCACATTAAACTAAGTTTAATCTTAATTGATTGGACGAAAAGTATTGCTAGCCATTTCTTGCAAATATGAATGCACATACATTTTGGTCCAGTCGATTAAGCTTACAAGTTTTCAACCAGATTCCCAGAAATATTTCATTAAAAAAAATCATTTCGCCCTTTACATACTAAAATATCCGATACTTAGAAATGGACGTTTTTCATTTAGACAACACTATCTGTATACAAAATTGAGGCCCCTTTGCTATTTTTTTTTAATAATGGTGTAACTTTTTTTCAAATGTTTTTGTTTTTAATTTGTCATTCGCGTCGATTCGGGCGTAACCAAATATATTATATTATATATTATATCATTTCAGTGTGTTGATTTCCTTAATACTTATAGTTTTGGTTCGCACGAATCGGCGCCATTCTTAATTTATTTTTTAAATAAAAGTGCATTTACATAATCGCTCGAATGACGTTACGTTTGTTCACGCATTTCCCATCTCCCGTAATCAAGTAACTTAACTTCATATGACAGAGGTCCATAGAGAACATAGATCAGTGAAGTTAGGTTAGGTTTAGGTCTTCCACAAACATATGGCCCGGTGACAGCGTCGCTATTATAGTCTGTTCAATTGGTCAGTTTTGAGAGTCGAGTTTTTTAAATTTATTCTACCCTTTCACATTGTATGCATCGCTTATTCTTAATTAAGTCAGATTTAATTTAACAAACTGTTTGATTAATCGATGACTTATTTTACTGTGTACTCATATTCAGCAAATAAATTTAAAATTTAATTTCATTTCATTGACTCTTTCACAATGTTGGTATAATTTATTTTCCAATTTACCCATGTAAACTGACTTATTGAACAGAATCTATCACATTTCGTGTTGCCACCAGTAAAAAATATTTGAACTTCTTGACATTGGCGAAGCGCACTGCGCTGGCTTGGCATTAAAAAAAAGCCATTCACCAAAGAAAAGAACGAAGAAAAAGACGTATGGCACTCGGGGACTGCGGCGGTAAAGCTATTGCATAGCATTTTTTATCAACGCCATCTAGCGGTGAGAGGAGTCCCGTGTCAGGTTATTTTCGTTACGGAATTTCTGGATTCGGTCTCCACGCTCAAGGCCCGCGATAGAAGCTATGCAATAGCTTAAAAATCATTTGCTGTTTCAAAAATTCATTACTTCCACTTTTGGCCACTGGGTCAGATAAGTTTGTGGGACTTCGGGACGTTGAAGATGGTAATAATAACGAATGGCTAGACAAGACATGATGCGAATGTATATAAATGGGAGGTGATACCTGTTTCTACCTGAAAAACGTCATAATTTTTGGCGCATTGTCAAATCGAGAATAACAATATACACAAATCGGTACCTTAAAGATAATTCTAACTCTATAGTTTTTCGTGAAAATGGATAAATAATTAAAGTTAGGGAAATATAATATTAAACCTATACAATATGATTTTGTGTTATTAGTTTAGGGTGAATGTTTATTTTGTTAATAATAAATGTTTGATTGTTTATTTTTTATATTAATTAATTAGACCGATGTTAGTTGTTTGAATTTAATACGATGAACGATTAGAGTAAATGTTTATCGACTACTAAAACAACTAATACAGGGTGTAAGGGACATTCTGCGTTCTACGATCGACTAACCGATACTCACCGCTCGTTGCATTAGTATTTATAGAACGTAGTGTTTATATCATTTATATACTCTTTGATCTATAGTAATCTGTGAGTAAATGATTGCTTTCCTACAACTTTAAAAAAAAAAAAAAAAATGATACTCGCAATCATCTCCGATTGGCCGAAAATCTATCGGTATTGGCTGAAATGCATTGTTGTAGCAAGAATGCTATCAATTCAGTCAATCACTCACTACAATTAACTTTTTTAATAGATCCAATACAAAACGCTTCACAAAACATTTTAATTTTTTTTGACTGTGGTTCTAACTGTTTTTGTTGTTATTGTTTATTGTTACATGATCAGTACGGCCATATTTATTTACATTTTAGATCAACTCCGTTGGAACGGACTATAGGTATTTAGACTGAACCATGAATTACAACACTTTGTACTTTTGATCAAGTCGAGATAGATTACTTAAGCGATTTCATGTGTCGTTAGAATATACTTTACACCCTGTATATGATTATACGGCGCCACTGCTCGTTTACCTGACACAAAATAAAAAGAAAAAAAAGCAACAAAAATAATGAAAAAGTTGTGACACAATCATTACAATTAAAAAATAATTGGTCGTTTATGTTTTTTAGTTACATACTTAATATCTTATAATTTTACTACAAGTCAAGACTCAACTATTATTGATTTTTTAAACTAACTTTTGAACTGTCTATTTAATAAATTAATACAGTAATAATTTAAATAGAACGGTAATCGTGAACTAGTTGTTTTTTTAATTTACACTATTTATAATTTATAATATATTATTATGTCATATACTGTCATGGCACTTTTTATATCAAGAAAAACTCGTTTACAACTACAAACTATTTTCTACGCGTTATATAATATTTCACAATGTTACTTCTGATAATTATTCAATTCAATTCCCAAGTAGTGGCTTTTAGGCTTGCCATCTTCGTGTTTTTTTATTCGTTGACAAGATAGTGCATGACTGCGATCTCACCTGATGGTAAGTGACGATACATTCTAAGATGGTAGCGGGCTAACTTGGAATGGGTATGGCAGTGTAGATTCAACCCATACCCCCTAGTCGGTTTCTACACGCCATCGTGCCGGATCGCTAAATCGCTTGGCGGCACGTCTTTGACGGTAGGGTGGTAACCAGTCAGTCAGTCAACAGAAGTCAAAAGACAGTGAAAGGTACCATGACACTTCATATTCAATATGGATGTCATGATACCAAGACATATTTGATTACACTCAATCTAGTTTTATGAATATATCATGACCAACAACGTGAAAATTAGTCATAACTATTGCTTTATAAAAATAGGTTAAAGTACCTTTAATTAAAAATGGTTATAAGGCGGACTAGTAAACGATTTATCCATTAAAGTATATGCAATTGATAAGGCATAACATACGTTATTTTCGATTATCATACTTTTTTTTCCACGCACATCTAGTTCAAAATTTTCAACGGACGGAACTCTAAATCTACGTATAATGTATAAATTACCTACAAAGTGCTTAATGACATTATTTCTTAAACTGTAACTGTAAATCGACGCTTGCATTTGAATGGGATTAAAAAAAACCTATTATCTATGGTGTTTATTGTTTTCAATTTATGAATACAAGCAAAGATCCAAAAATTTACAGCCTATTTTTATTGTATTTTATATTTACTAGTTTGTCAAAAAGTGTCTATCTTTTTGAAGTTATTAGGATTTAAATATTGTGTTCGAAATTGTGCTAACAATTTAAAAAAAATGTTGAAAAATGTATTATTAGGAACTTCAAAATCACTTTTTGAGCAATTATATGTTTAAAGTCTATTGTTGAAAGTTTTAAATGTGTAATACTTTAAAAGAGGTAACGAAAATTTACAGCTTCACGACAGTCAACGAACATAACATTTTATGTCAATTGACAATGTTAAACGCGTCTCGAATGTTACCCATCCTGACTGCATTTCAAACGGTTGCATAAACTTTTGTATGCTGGTTGACTAAAATGTTTTTTTTTTTTTGATAGCATTAATTGTTGTGTATCGGGTTACTGAAGGTTAGCTAAGAAATCATTTTATTTCTAATAGTAGGTTTAAGCTACGCAGGAAACTCTATATTAAACAGATAATAAAACAAATATCGATCGCTATCTTTGCAATACAGATTATCATTGCATCAACACGATTCCAAATTAGTTGCCAGGTCGAAAATTATTGTATTTTTTTTTATCGAAAACAATCGAAAAATGACATAAATTCATAACAAATTAATTAACATATTTTTCGTTGTCATTTTTTAATTGCGATTGGCAGCACCGACAATTTTTTTTTCCACCTGGCAACATCACTAATTCTACAAGACAGTGTGTTCGACAACGCGCCAAATGTACAGTCATTTATATTATTATACCTAATTAATACGCACAACACGTTTTCTTTTGGTTCTGCATGAGTGCAGGTTTTCGTCTGTAAAAAAAAAAAAAATAACTAAGTATGTCAGCGTAAATATTAATTAAATTAAATTCATTGCTGGATTTTCAATAGTACTCACAGTGACGGTACAATGATGTGGTAGATGTGCCGCCGTGCGGGTATCGTGCGAAACTAACTCGAATTGGTAGACATCGGTGCACGTGCATGTGTTTGTGTGTGCGCGTGTGTGCGTGTATGAAACCGGGCGTGCGTGTATGTATGGGTGGGTGCGTGCGTGCGTGTATTGATGCATGCGTGCGTGTATGGATGCGTGCGTGTATGGATGCGTGCATGTATGAATGCGTGGGTGGATGCGTGCGTACGTGTATGAACCGGGCGTGCGTGTATGGATAGGTGCGTGCATACATGGATGCATGCGTCCGTGTATGGATGCGTGAGTGGATGCGTGCGTGCGTGTATGTATGTATGGGTGACATAGACATTAAGAACAAAAACCAATATGGCGGATGTTATATTCAATTTTAGCGGTCGGCCTACTGTTTTTAAGCTTTTTCTTGTTGAAATAATCACTTAACAGAGTGTACTCACGGCGCTATTGCGGCGTGGAGGGCGTGGCGGGCGACGACGACCGCGAGTGCGCCGCCAGAGAGTGCTGCAGCGCTGCGGGGGTCAGCCACTCCCTGTTAACACATATCTATAAAGTGGCGTCCTCGATTAAAAGTTGAGCTCTATGATAAATGGAAAGGATCACGACCCTCAGCAAGGAGTCATAGGCAGCCCTTACACAGTCAATTTAGATCGCGATCAGGTAACTCTCATCGCGATCACAGATTGATGGATTGCGCTACAACATTACACATTCAATCTTGATTTCGTCATTCCGTGTTATCCTATGAACACGTGTTATCATGGATTTACAACGCTGTAGTATCAACGCTGTAGTATCTCTCGTCTTAGCCCTAACTTTGAAGAAGAGGATTCGTAGAAGGCGCTGGGTTAACAGTGGTTACAGAAAAGAGAAGTGTATACTCATTTAAATCTTCTTGAAGATATACAACTAACTGCTGAAGATGATGATTACAAAAACTACTTCAGGATGGATGAAAAATCTTTTACCGAGTTACAAGATACTTGTATGAGGAAAAGTATGCGTTTACATGTTCAATCTTGACCACGATCAGTGGATCGCGATCTTGATTTCAAAATCAAAATCACACTAATATTATAAAGCCGAAAGTTTGTATGTGTGTGTGTGTGTGTGTGTGTGTGTGTGTGTGTATGTTTGTTACTCCTTCACGCCACAACGTATGAACCGATTTGGCTGAAATTTGAAATGGAGATAGCTCATACCCAGGATTAAAACATAGGCTACTTTTTATCCCGGAAAATTACAGAGTTCCCGCGGGAATCAAAAAACCTTAATCCACGCGGACGAGGTCGCGGGCATCATCTAGTAATATATATATTTTGTGATCAGATGCATCAATCCGTCAATATACTCCGTACATTATCAATCTAGATGGCGATCATTGATTTAGATCGCGATCTAAATTAACTATGTAAGGGCTGCCATACGACGCAGAGAGAATACTCACTTGGGCAAGCAGCGCTGCAGGAAAGGTACACAGGAACTGACGTATGCGAGTCGGTTCACCCACGCGGGGATGTCTCTATCGCACAGCGCCTGCGAAACAAGAACATAGGTCATCTTCATCTATGTATCTGCTAGAACATAGGTCATCTTCATCTATGTATCTGATAGAACATATGTCATCTTCATCTAAGTATATGATGGAACATATATCATCTTCATCTAAGTATATGATAGAACATAGGTCATCTTCAAATAGGTATCTGATAGAACATAGGTCATCTTCATCTATATATCTGATAGAACATAGGGCATCTTCATCTATCTGATGAGCAGGGATGGGAAAAAGGAAGCTTTATGAGGGTTTTAGAGGCCTTTCATGAAAGGATTGAACTTTGAATTACGGATTTAATTAATATGTATTTTGAACAGTGACTATAATTTAACAGAGAGACGTCTTTATCGTTCGGTGACGCTGATGAGAAAGAACGGTCTTTTATCTATGCAAAGACAGCTGTCACCAAAACAAGAGAATGCATATTGGCTTTGGTTTATAACTTGTTCAGACGGGACGATACAATTAAGTCGAGAACAGACTATGCGATTTCAACAATTATTTATTAATTAATTATATATTTAAAATAAAGGCTTTTAATATTATAACACTATGTCATTTTTCTTTTCTTGAATATCTTAACTAGTCTTCAAAATATAGAGCTTTTAAGTTTCCTGTTAGAAAAAGAGAGCGCTATTTTATAGAAAAATTCGTTTTAGAAAGAGACAGATACAGTCGCAGTGAAACATCTTAAAACTTGTTTGTTTTTTGACCGATTTGTTTTTTGTTTTTCCAGATGTTATTCTTACATGGTAAATTTTCGATTGTAATTAATGAATATCCACATTTCGACAACAGTAAAATACCCAATTATTTGTTATCAACGTTACCGCGAAATAAATCGGGATAACGCCATCTATTGTTGGGATTTGGATTTAAATTCACAGAAACAAAGGTCCTTCCTTACGGATGAAACGTTAGTCTTTGTAAAGTGAATTATTACTTACCAAACAAAATGCAGACGTAAAGTGATTACAGTTATTGTTCATGAGGTGGTACCTGTAAAAAAAAAATTTAATAACTATGATAAACCGGCTTCCGTTTTTCCAACTAACTATATATGGGTGTCTTTAAATCAAGAGTGAATAGGCATCTTCTAGGAAAGAGCGTACCATCTTAGGCTGCATCTTTACTTACCATCAGGTGAGATCGCAGTCAAGCGCTAGTCTATATATTTAAAAAAAAAAAAAACCATATAATAATCAAAATAAATACCAAAAATCGATACGAAAATTGTGTATACTTATTGTGATACGTTTTTTTGAATTATTTTATGAGTTTGTTCAGCCTGTTTTTCGGAATGGCTGAACCATTTTGATAAGACTTTCAAATCTAAATGATTATACAAGGAGAGATCAAGAATCCTTTTATCCCGGATATATGAAGTGGTGAAAACTATTAAATGGCTAGTTTGTAGGTACCTAAGATGTATGTAAAGTATTATTGAATGGGTAAAAAAGGTCTATACTTTTTATATCGGAAAAACAAAGGGCTTTCGCACGATTTTTAAAAACTTTACTCGACGTATAGCAGTATAAAGTACTCGAAGTAAAAGTATAGGACCTATATTTTTACCTATAACATAATATTATACTATAGGTTGTTCGTTATTTACCTGTCACCGCGGAATTGTTTGCCCAATTCTGTGACCAGCCGTCTCACTTCCTCTTCGCTGAAGTCCGTATAGCCTATGTGCACATTTTGCCTGGAAACAAATAACATTCTATCATAATTTCGACATGGTTGTGGTTTTATAAATCGGAAGTCTCGTGACTATAACGAGCTACTTGCACTTGTAACACTGTGGAACACGCCACATGCAGTCCTCTGCAAAACACGCCACATGTTCTCCTCTGTAGAACATGCCACACACTCTGTGGAACAAGCCACATACTCTGGGGAACACATCACATACACCTCACTGTGGAAAACACCACATGTTCTCCTCTGTGGAACACGCCACACACTCTGTGGAACATGCCACATACTCTGTGTATTGTAATTTCGACATGGTTGTGGTGCATCCTCTGTGAAACACGCCACATGCAGTCCTCTGTAAAACACGCCACATGTTCTCCTCTGTGGAACATGCTACACATTCTGTGGAACAAGCCACATACCCTGTGGAACACATCACATACACCCCACTGTGGAACGCACCACATGAACTCCTCTGTGGAACACGCCACATGAACTCTTCTGTCGCCACACCCGATTCCTCCGAGAACCTGATAACACTTAACTTACACATACCTACCTGAACCGAAACTGTTCGCCCAGCTCCCGCTCGTCGCGCGGCGTGATCTCGAACACGCCCGTGAACGCGTACGGGTGCCCGCCGTACGCCCACTCCGAATTGTGCACTTGCACCCCACTGTGGAACACACCGACACCCGCACCTGCTGTGTACCTGACGACAATGATTGATGTAATTATTACTATAAGCTTGAGCGTAGCCACGATTTGCTCCAGAGTGAGAAAACCAAGGAAAGTCGAACAAAGAAATTTTTCGATAAAACGGAAAATTTTCAGACCATTGTGACGGGCAAACAAGTGTAAACAAATATAATTTTTTTACTGAGAAATTCAGTCCCCCCTCCTCCTCTTCAGCTTATGCCAGTCTCAACTGTCAAGGACGATGTGCCTCACCAGTTGGTCCAATACCTGTCGTTCAGCACGATCGGCGCGGCAGCAGCGACATGCACGACGGGAACATCGTGCAGATGCCGCACGTCTGCAACCGAGTGAAGGTGTCCAACTCACCAGTTGGTCCAATACATGTCGTAGACGTTGAGCACGACCGGCGCCTGGCCCGGGCGCGGCGGGCGCGGCTCGTTGCGGCGCGGCAGCAGCGACATGCACGACGGGAACATCGTGCAGATGCCGCACGTCTGCAACCGAGTGAAGGTGTCCAACTCACCAGTTGGTCCAATACATGTCGTAGACGTTGAGCACGACCGGCGCCTGGCCCGGGCGCGGCTCGTTGCGGCGCGGCAGCAGCGACATGCACGACGGGAACATCGTGCAGATGCCGCACGTCTGCAACCGAGTGAAGGTGTCCAACTCACCAGTTGGTCCAATACATGTCGTAGACGTTGAGCACGACCGGCGCCTGGCCCGGGCGCGGCGGGCGCGGCTCGTTGCGGCGCGGCAGCAGCGATATGCACGACGGGAACATCGTGCAGATGCCGCACGTCTGCAACCGAGTGAAGGTGTCCAACTCACCAGTTGGTCCAATACATGTCGTAGACGTTGAGCACGACCGGCGCCTGGCCCGGGCGCGGCGGGCGCGGCTCGTTGCGGCGCGGCAGCAGCGATATGCACGACGGGAACATCGTGCAGATGCCGCACGTCTGCAACCGAGTGAAGGTGTCCAACTCACCAGTTGGTCCAATACATGTCGTAGACGTTGAGCACGACCGGCGCCTGGCCCGGGCGCGGCGGGCGCGGCTCGTTGCGGCGCGGCAGCAGCGACATGCACGACGGGAACATCGTGCAGATGCCGCACGTCTGCAACCGAGTGAAGGTGTCCAACTCACCAGTTGGTCCAATACATGTCGTAGACGTTGAGCACGACCGGCGCCTGGCCCGGGCGCGGCGGGCGCGGCTCGTTGCGGCGCGGCAGCAGCGATATGCACGACGGGAACATCGTGCAGATGCCGCACGTCTGCAACCGAGTGAAGGTGTCCAACTCACCAGTTGGTCCAATACATGTCGTAGACGTTGAGCACGACCGGCGCCTGGCCCGGGCGCGGCGGGCGCGGCTCGTTGCGGCGCGGCAGCAGCGACATGCACGACGGGAACATCGTGCAGATGCCGCACGTCTGCAACCGAGTGAAGGTGTCCAACTCACCAGTTGGTCCAATACATGTCGTAGACGTTGAGCACGACCGGCGCCTGGCCCGGGCGCGGCGGGCGCGGCTCGTTGCGGCGCGGCAGCAGCGATATGCACGACGGGAACATCGTGCAGATGCCGCACGTCTGCAACCGAGTGAAGGTGTCCAACTCACCAGTTGGTCCAATACATGTCGTAGACGTTGAGCACGACCGGCGCCTGGCCCGGGCGCGGCGGGCGCGGCTCGTTGCGGCGCGGCAGCAGCGACATGCACGACGGGAACATCGTGCAGATGCCGCACGTCTGCAACCGAGTTAGGGGCTCATAATAATAAATGTCCTCCGACCGAACGCGGTCACGGCGGCCAACCACTTCAGAGATTAGCCATCTGCGCGGGAGATATTATAGTGCACAAGTGTGTGCGCAAACACAGGTGCACTCTCTATTCCTTCTGACGACTTTACCGAGGCACGCGAGTGCCAACGGCAGAGGGAACTCTACAGCAGCACGCGACCAGACACTGACCTCTATCTTTAATCTTTGATTAACACTGGACTTGCTATCCTTTTACAAATGACAGCATAATTACAGATCAATTTGAAGCGCCACATTTGACACATGATTGTCTCTTAAATTAATAATATTGCAATTGGCGCCTCTATACGAAATCATAGATTAAATAGAAGTTGGTTTTAAAATCATAGATAAAATATTATTGGTTCCAGAGTCTTCTTTTCTTTGGTGAATGATTTTTTTAGTGCCAAGCCAGCACAGTGCACTTCGCCAATGTCAAGTATTTTGAAAAAGACACAAAGGAGATTGGCCGGTGAAAAAGTGTCAGTTTTCAGAGTCACTCATATCTATACATATATTGGCTTACAACGCCAAGATGGCGTCAATCAAATCCAAGATGGCGTGAATCAAATAGCTCCAAAAAAGAAATCACAGCATCAAGTCCAGTTTTATTCATAGATTAAAGATCAGTGCATCCGGTCGGTTGTCGTTGTCGGTTAAAGTATAATTTAACTTTTACACAATCTCTCTTCGGCTTCCGAAGAGGAAAAGTAAAACACTAAATCATACTTGTAAAAGAACGCTACAAGGGCAGTGGTTGTTTACTTTATAGGGTTGCCACTTCTGATAAACAAAGGTAATGACAGTAAGAACGAATTTATTGTAATTTATAAACTAGCATCCCAATAATAGCTTTTTTTTATGTCGAAACTAGTTAAAAAAAACATGTGGAACTGATAAACATAACCTCCTAATTTAATGTCAGTTAAATATAGAATTGGAGCCCTAGGCTGAGTAAGTTAGGTTTGACGAAAATATAAGAAAAACAACTAGCTGATGCTCGCGACTTTGTTCGTGGGAATTCTTTTATTTTCCGGATGAAAAGTAGCCTATGTCACTCTCCATGTTCTCGTCTATACCCATGCAAAAAAAATTAGGACAATCATTTGCTCTGTTGCTGCGTGATTGAAGGACAAACCAACAAACAAACACACTTTCGCATTTATAATATTAATAAGGACATAATTTATGTTCAATTATAGATTATAGACATAGGTCTCTTGCAGGTCATGGATATGGATAGGTCTCTTCACACGTTTCGGTCTTGTGACACTTGTATCTAGCGGCTCGCTGCTTCTAGAAAATTGAGTCTAGAGACAAAAAGGGACTAGATTTGCAAGATTCTAGTCCCATAAGGCGAAAGCCACACCGATAATTAAGCTAATTTAGCTTAGCTTAGCTAGGCGACTTTTGAATGAATGAATGAATGAATTCACTTTATTGTACACCACATTACATAATAGGAATAAAAGATAAAATTAACTTAAAGTAAATTAAAGGAATATGAGCACAAATGGCGGTCTTTTCATACTTAATTCGCATAGCTTGCCTTATTAACAATAGCAGGTTGTGTGAACTAAAGCAAAACTAAGTTATTTTAGATATGTAATTAGACAAAAATATTATGGTTCAGTCTTTTGGCAACCCTGGACTTTCTTTAAGTCCCTTAAAAGCAAACGGTTGAAGCAATTTAAGCCGTATTTTAACGCACATTAAGATTCAAATTATATACGAAATAAATACGTAATAATGAATACCAAAGCTAATTTGAAATTATAATCGTTCGCCTCATTAGCATAACCTGATGTTACTATTTCTTTGTTAGATTACTTTGTTAGTGGACAAAGGAGTTATGAAACTTTAGCTAAGAAAAATGGCCTGAACAGTTTGAAAATTAGCTTAGTCCCAACGGTTAAACTGAAATCTGAAAGGTCACCTATTCGATGCCCACTCGTTGCACTATTATCGTTCCCACTGCTATAGTTCTGTCAATTCATGATGGCGCGTGGCTCAAGGTTGTGTGTGTCGTATCTGTATAAGTGTGAGCGAGAGCTTGCTCGCGCCTGACCGCTCCCACCTAGACTCCTGACAGACACGCACACTTACGCAATGTGCATGTACACGACGTAACCACAAGTGAAGCTCACACGTCCTCATGAAATGCAAGAACTATAACACAAGCTTTACGTTTATTTGGAGGTGGAGGGGAGAGGAGAATATTGGTCAAGTTATGTAATATTCTCCTCTCATGTCAGTCATGTCTAATATTGAGACCTCTAGCACATATCTGTTTTACTGTTTCATGTGTTTCTAAAACTAAATTTTGTATGGAGCTACTGAATCGTGACTTTATGTTGCAATAGTGCTGTCTTTTTCTAACAGGAAACTTATAAGCTCTATATTCGAGCTCTATATATCGAGACTAGATAAGATATTAAAAAAAGAAAAATGACATTGTGTTAAAAATTGTATTAAAAACCTTTGTTTTTAGTATATAACAAAAAATGTTGTCAAATACTACCCAATTCTTATCTTATTGATCTTTAAACATAATTTAAAAAAAATACATATGCACATACAATTTAAACTCTTTTTAACACTCTGTGCTGCGCAATTTCATTAAAAAAAAAAAAACTTTGACGTCTCTTTTTTTTTATTTCATAGTGGAACACAGATAAGATACGCGCTTGTTATACAGTGTTGTCAATCATTAGCACACTGCTTATCTGAGTTTTTAGGGTTCCGTACTCGAAAGGTAACAAACGGAACTTGAATTGCATACAATTTAAACCTTAGTGGTTTCTCTTATGTTTATAAGAAAAAATGGTTATATATTTGTATAGTGATAATAAAAAAAAAAAAAAAAACTATTGGGACTATTTATTGTTGTAATCTTGTATGCCTTGACATTGTCAATTCCTATTTTGCTCGTATAATGTGTAAAATATTTATTTAAGCATGTTTACCTATAAGTGGCGCGTCACACGGTATAAGATTATATATATAGTATAGTTTCTAAATTAGCATAGTTTTGTGTACTCGCTGTTGGCATACCTCAATAAATCTAATCTAAATCTATGTATATAAAATTCAAAGTCCTGACTGACTGACTGACTGACTGAGATATCAACGCACAGCCTAAACTACTGAAGTTAGAAACTTGAAATTTTTACAGTTGGTTCCTTTTATGACGTAGGCGCACACTAAGGAAGGATTTTTGAAAATTCAACCCCTAAGGGGGTAAAATAGGGGTTTGAAAAATCGAACTTAACGTGAGCAAAGCCGCGAGCAAAAGCTAGTAATTAAATAAAGGGGACCCTATTACTGCCGTCCTCAAACTATAACGTCACGCGTTAACCAACATTTGACCAAATACGATTTTTAATGTTATCTTACAATACTTACAGTAGAAACAAAATAATTTACTTCCGAAACACGTAAATTTTATTTATTAAACAGTTTATAAACAATTGTTTCTCATGCTGAGATCTATACAGCATGCTCTGACTCAGCTCAGACTCAAGATAGAGATTAAAACGAGACACAAATATGCTCTGACATAAATCTGTCTAGAGTCTGAGCTGAGTGAGAGTGCAGTCTATAGATTTCAGCCTCAGTGTATGGCTTAAGATAAAACGAAATCCCTTTCGATGAAAGAGGGCACCCTGTGATAAAAAAAAAGACGTGTGGCACTCGGGGACTGCCGCGGTAAAGCTATTGCATAGCATTTTTTATCAACGCCATCTAGCGGCTCACTGCTAGATGGCGTTGATAAAAAATGCGCCATCTAGTTGCTCACCGTAGAGGAGCCCCGTGTCAGGTTATTTTCGTTACGGAATTTTTGGATTCGGTCTCCACGCTGGCCCGCGATAGAAGCTATGCAATAGCTTAAAAAACCTACAGAACCTGTGTAATATGACACGCTTGACCAATTACTAATCATATTAATCTGCGAAAGCCCGCTTTTTATCAAACACGTTTATAATCTGTCCAGTCACACATTGTTTACACTTTGCAATAAAGAGATTATTTGCATTGTTTGCCCCGAGATAGCCTTAATTAATAATGAATTTTTTGCTTGTTTTTTTTTTTACACATTTTTTTGTTTGCTTATCAGGGACCACAGGGTCCCATTGGGTATTTGATTGTTGTCCAAATGCGGATATTCATTCATTACAATCGAAAATGTAACATATAGATTTAGGAATAACATTTGTAAAAACAGAAGTTCGACCATCAGTATGCCAGATCTTTTTTTCCACATACTTTGAAACTGTTGAACCAACTTCCTGTGACGGTGTTCCCACTGAATTACAACATGGGGTTATTCAAGGGGTGGACCAACAAATTCTTAAAAAGCCGGCAACGCATTGGTGGTGCCTCTGGTGCTGCAAATGTTCATGGGCGGCGGTAATCACTTAACATCAGGTGACCCACCTGCTCGTTTGCTGGCTAAAAATATATTAAAAAAAAACTTAAGTGAACAGTTTAGGTAAATTAGCTTTTTTTTCCCATCACTGTTCATTAGATAGACGAAGATGACCTATGTTCTTGTTTCGCAAACACTGTGCCGTGTGCGATTGTCAAAAATACCCAATTAATTCTAATGCCCCATTAATTCTAAGCTGATATAAAACATATCGTACGGACGGCGGCCGTTTCGCTTAGAAGCGATGTCGACGGGCCAGAAGCATCTTATCAGCTTAGAATTAAACGGACCCTGTGAACCCTGATAAACATTTGGACCCTGATAAGACAACCGAAAAAGAAAAAAATTTGAACATATGAAAAACTAGACGATGCCAGCGACTTCGTCCGCGTGGATAAAACGTAGCCTATGTTTTAATCCTGGGTATGAGCTATCTCTATTCCAAATTTCAGCCAAATCGGTTCATTCGTTGTGGCGTGAAAGAGCAACAAACATAACACCCACACTCACACACACACACACACACACACACACACACACACACACACACACACACACACACACACACACACACACACACGCGCACACACACACACACACACACACACACACACGCACACACACACACACACATATTTATACAAATTTTCGCCTTTATAATATTAGTGTGAAGTGTGATTTAATGTAACTTTCCTCATATTGATTTTGTTCATATAAAATATAGCCTATGTACGTAACTCGAACCATCATGACGAATTGATTTACACCTCATTCATCAAAATCGGCTCAGTAGTTTATTCGCTATACAAATAAATAAAATTGAAGTGTCTGTTTGTAATATCAAAATAACAGCTTTTAATTAAATGCATATGTAAGTAAATACGGTACTTATGACAAAAATCAATATTTGTGTCTGTGTTTGTTTGTTGTCGCTAACCGATTTTGACGGGACTTCACTTGTAGATGGCTGATGTTATGGGGAATAAGTTTAGGCTACTTTTTTAACCCACTTTCGAAAAAGGAGTTCTCCTCTTTTTTCGGAGTTGTGGTTTTCTACGTATGTATATCGATATCTCTGTGATTTCTAAACCGATTTGCGTGAATCTCTTTTAATCGATACAAAACCATTGCAATATGGTCCCATAAAACTTCGGGTTCAACCTCCTTAATCGTGATTCTGCAGGGGTGCTGCCCCCCTAAACTGTGTGGATTTGGGAACTGTAATTCTGAATTATGAATCCATTCTGAATACTTAGTTATTATAGATAAAAAGTAAAGACTACATCTTTGAACTCCAGGACCCAACTCCTCAATTCTGATGCTGCAGAGGTTCTGCCTCGATTGTGAATTGAAGAAGCGGACGAAGTCGCGGGCGTCCGCTAGTTCGTTTTAGCTTTAATGTAATCAGGAAAAGTCGGCCTAGATGAAGGCTCATACATTCCATATCCTTACTAATATTATTCTAAATGCGAAAGTGTGTTTGTTTGTTGGTTTGTCCTTCAATAACGCTGCAACGGAGCCACGGATCGACGTGATTTTTGCATGGGTATAGTCGAGGATTGGGAGAGTGGCATAGGCTAATTTTTGTCCCGGAAAGTTAAAGAGATCCTGCTGAAATTTTAAAAACTAAATCCACGCGAGCGAAGACGCGGACATCAACTAGTAAGTCGATAAAAATAGCTAATAAGTTATATATGAGTATGTATGAATATGAAACATATTGTCTATTTAAAATTAACAATTGACTACAAAAAACACATGAGCTACAACTAACTTAAGTCTTAGATGCTACAACAAATAAATGAATGTACAATAAACAAATATCTAGTACAGACTAACTATTAGCAACAAACTATGATTTAAGTAACTACAAAAATAATAAAATACTACGGAAAAGTAAAGAAATGTGCTATAAAATTGCCGAATACTGAAAAGTGAAATTCATAGTTAATTTCTACACTGAACTAAATTGACAGGTCTAGTTCTTTCATTAAAACCATGTTATAACACAGTATGGATGACAGGTTAATAAATCATAACTTATTTTGGAGCATATTATAACAACCACAAGGTTTAAATTCATACCATTAAAATCTATTAAGACTATTCTTTTTCAGAAAATCTGTTCTAATTTGAACCTTATAAGATCAACAATATGGCCTAAAATAAGTTGTTCTATAGACCTGTTACTCGCACCATACTACAACAGCTTGATGACTACAATGTAAAACACTGTAAAAGTAGTTATTTTTTCTTCACAATTTTCCCTGAAGTGGATAGTATTGCTTTTAGACCTTTCAATTTGCTATAATGTCAGAAATCACAGAATTCAGAATAGGAATAGAAGTGGTAATGGAGCACAAGCTTGTCACTGGTGTTTCACTAGACATCTGCATAGGTACAGTGTAGTGAAATATTAAGGCCTGATAGAAATTTTCAACCAAGGTAATAACTAGTATCACGCTACCAGCAAATTGGTATTGATTGCACAAACATATAATATGTAGTATAAGTAGGTTTATTATAAAACTGCCATAGCTTCTTCAAGTTAACTCATTTTCCACCTCAGACTGTCATGCATTGTCTCTTTCCACAAGGAAAAATTGAACCCAAAACCTATTTTAATACAAAAAAAAATATTTTGTTATAAAAGTGTACAGTCATCAGTGAAATATACATCATTAGTGGTAGCATCAATAAATAAAATTAATTTCCACCAAATAAAGCCTTCAAAAATGTTACTAAACTGGTGAGTTGCACGAAAAGCACTAATAACAATGTGTTTTTTTTAATACTGGTTATTTTGCCAAAATATATCAAAATCTTAATATAATTTACTTCTTGTTCTAAAAATTGGCAACCCTATGTCCCACTTTTAATATAATAGTAGATACCATTTCTATAATATTTAGAATTCTGTGGTAGGAAGAAATCATATAGAACGTAGGATTCTCTTAACTTTTGAGGTGCTTTTCTGTATTCGGTGTAAATGTTTGTCGTGCACAAAAAAAATGTGCTGTCTACAATTAAAATGTCACAAGTCTTACTAAGTTGGGTAAAACGTGGGGCTCCTCCTGCAAGATGGTAGGAGTGTTTAGGAGGGGGTCCCGATCGTCCCCCGGCCGGTCCGGAGCCCCCCGATCGCAACGGTTACGGCAGGCATCGCATTTCTTCATTGCTATACATACTTCTTAACTGCGGACTGTGGATATGTCCTACAGATTAAACTTATAAACAAAATAGATATCGAATCTTTGTTTTTTTTTTTATATAATTTTGTTTATAGTATATTCAAACTAATTTTAATAAAAAATATACTTATATATTATATGTTTTTTTTTGTATATATGCACCATCTGTGTATGCACCTACTTAATTTTATATTTATGATACAAAATAGGTACTTACTTAATTCCAATCCAATTCCCAATCAGTGGCTTTCAGGCGTGCGGTACTTAATTCAATTCAATTCCCAAGGAATAGCTTTCAGACATGCCAACTGGTCCCAGAAGTAAATTAAAAATATAAATATGTCACTTTTTGTATTTTTTAAATACACAACTTTTTTTTATAGAATCTTAAATTGAATTGTATCAAATTGAAGAAATTATTAAATTGAAAAAAAAAAAAAAAGAAATTATTAGTAAAATTGTATTTTCTTTCAACTATATGTACTTCAAATAATTGTTGCCTCTTTATAAATTAAAGGCTAAAAGGCTATTTGATTTATCGATGACAACTTGGAAATTTATCTAAATTATGTATTAGTAAATGTAATCAAACATCATAAGTACAGACTATAAGATTTATCTAACAGATCTATGACTATATAGTGAACTACTAAGATAATAAAAACTACTAAATTATATGAAAATAAACTAAAACTAATTAATGTATGAATGAAGAACAATTCTACGACTATTTTAGTTGATATGGTTCTAAAAGATTTCGTAAATACTTAAATTGCAGACAATATTTTATTCAGGCATGAAGGTATATTTTAATGCAAACAAAACACATAACCATTAGCTAAAATACGTCAGGTTATCGATAACAACGCAAATATATCGAGCATATAAGTGTGCTTTTAAGGTAAAAAAGCAATTTTACTTACAAATGTATGTAGCAGTCGGTCTATTGAAGCTGTTTTCCATAGAATTCTATGTGGCTTAGATAAATGACTCCATCATTGGAACGGCATTGAACTCGTCGATGATTAACACGATTTAAGCGCAAGAATACCGAGTTAAATTTTATATTGTAACAAATTGAACACAATGTGCTTTACTTCCTTTCCTTTCTGACAAATGAAGTGAACAAAACCACGACAAAACGACAAATCTGACATTTTAAATTGCTAATATCAATCATAGGCAATAAATGAAAGAGATGTGCAGATACAAAGAACCGATACAGTTCTTGTAGATGTATAATACGATAATATTTAACTAATGTTAAATACTATATTCTCATCTCATGATTCACGTCCATTAAAGCATAAAATATACATAAAAATTTTCAAAACTTGCATAAATAAGAAAAATAAGTAAATTATACATTTTTAAGGTTTTACCGATTTTAAAAATATACAAAAAAAGCAACCCTATCCTTCAAATGCCACTGTCATGTATTTTGTCAAGTGTCAACACGTCATCTTGCTTTATGTTGCCGAGTGCTATCATCAAATGTAAAAAGTTTAGATTTTTAGAATTCGTAATATTTCTTGAATTTCTTGTAGATTAGTGTTTAATTTAAAATGGTAAATATAAATTTCAATAAGACTCTTATTGCTTTAATAATTTTTTACAAATTTATGTAATCGAAAAGCGTAATTATTTGTTAAATATGTAAACAAAAATGTTCGGCTTCGAACTTTTCAATTTTACTAAATGTTTTATATTTTAGGTGCTTATAGCGGCGACAGTTTGTACAAAATCGGGGAAAGGTAACGTACACTCAAATCTTGATATATCATACACGTTATCTCATAAATTTTTTGTGCAGTAACCATAATATGAAATTGATGTTTTAGCCCTGGTATCTCGACAGTTCGTCGAAATGACGAAAGCACGTATTGAAGGCTTGTTAACTGCCTTCCCTAAGCTAATGACTGGTGGAAGACAGCATACATTTGTGGAAACTGAGTCTGTGAGGTACGCACTCCCCTTTCTAGCATTTTTAAAACACTAGTTGATGGCCGTAACTTAAAAAAATGTTAGAATTATTTTGCTGTAATCCGCCAACAGAAAAAATCTGTATGGTCAAACATGCAGTTATAAGCTAAGCACTGCTTACCTCCCCAACCAAGCAATAAAGCAAAGTTCCCAAGCAAGCAATGCCACCACCACTCACATGTCACACGAGAGAGTAACAAAGGCTTCAATAACTAAATCCACACTAGCAAAGCAGCATATCAACTAGATGAAGTATAAATCTACAAACATGTAATTTTTTTTAAATGGAGTATTATTTTTAAATTTATTATTTTATTTTCTTGCAGATATGTTTACCAGCCATTAGATAAGCTGTACATGTTGCTAATAACAACTAAAGCCAGCAATATTTTGGAGGATTTAGAAACACTGCGTTTATTCAGCAGAGTGGTATGAGTTTATAACATTGTACCTAACATAGATAAGATTGTACATTATACATATTTGTATTTAAGGAGGGGACAATTAGTCCTGTGTCAGGACAATTCCACCCAATTCTCCGTGTTTGGACACAGGTTACTTGTGCCTAGGCAACCTACCCCCCTAAGTTTGTACATTATATTGTAAATTTAGTAAAATTCACCTTATAAACTTGTACATTATAAGGTGAAATTTACTAAATTCCACTAATAGTACATTACTACAGCAGCCAGCAAAAAAGCATTGATGGACAAACAAGTAAATACGTAAATAAGTACATCAATGCCTAGTTGTGGCCAAGGCTTGTATAGTACTTTTTTCAAATAATATGCAAAGATTTTTTGGAGGGATTCGAAATTTGGAAAAAGGAGAATATAAGTCAAGTTTAGCTTGGCTAATTTTCTTTTTTTTTTAAATCTGCTGTAAGTGGGCAATGAACAATGTTTTTCAAACCGATCCAGGTGCCAGAGTACTGCACGCAGCTAACTGAAGCGGAAGTGTTGAACCAGGCGTTCAACTTGTTATTTGCCTTTGATGAGATTGTCGCTCTCGGATACAGAGAGAGTGTGAATCTAGCACAAGTAAGTTATGTACAAAATCAAAATCAAAATTTCTTTATTTCATGTAGGGCAACTTGTAGCTCTTATGACACGTCATAAATCTACCACCGGTTCGGAATGCAGATTCTGCTGAGAAGAGCCGGCAAGAAACTCAGCAGTTGTTCTTTTCAAAAAAATTTTTTTTACAATGGTTAACAAAACTATGCTATGCACACAGTGTTTCCACAAAGAAGTTTCAAAAATGCACACCTACCACAACCTAACACATGTTAAGATGGGTAGACACAAAGCAGACCCATTTCCATTGGTGGCACCTAACGGAAATGGGTCTGCTACATACATGTCTTAACATGTATTGGATTGTTTTGCATTTTTGAAACTTCACTGTGGGAAACACTGTGTACATAGCATAGTTTTATTACCTATTGTAAAAATTTTTTTTTTAATTTATTGCTGGCTCTTCTCGGCAGGAACGGCATTCCGAACCAGCGGTAGATTCATCGACGATTCAAAAGCACTTGTAAAAGTTTATTTGAATAAAAAATATTTCTATTTCTATTTCTAGATTTTGATTGTAACTTTGTATGGAACAGTTTTGTTGGCAATTCAAGTAGTACCTACATTATGTTTAGTGAATTTTTATTGTTTGTTGTGCTCACAAGCTGATGAAAATTTTTTAATTGTTTCGAAATGAAAACATTCTATTATTTTTTATATAATTTGACTCTGTTTCTATAGTTCTATTGAGGGCAATTTCTTAAGCCACAAGTTGACCTATTTTGAATTTTGAATACATGGAAAAATTCATGTGTTTAGAGATAGTGTACGACAGAATAAGCATCATTGTGTTATTATGTTATTATTTTTTTTAAGGTACGCTCATTTGTTGAGATGGACTCACATGAAGAGAAAATCTATCAAGCTGTGAGACAGGTAACTACATATAACAATATGGTGTCACACTTATATCATGCTTACGAAACTGCAAAAAGATACATTTAACGCAATTTGAATGTTGAAAAAAAAAATTTTTAAGGCATAACATTTTTTTTATTTTTTATTATGAGATAGGCTTGCGCTTGACGACACTCAATGATGTAAAGCATTGATGAGGTCTAGGTTGGAGCGCGCTTTCCTAGAAAATGCCTATTCACTCTTTTCTTGAAGGTACTCAGATTATACGTGGCCGGAAACACAGAAACATAAACCACAATATGCTCTTCTATCATAGGTTCTCACGTCAATGGATGTGCAAAGCCTAACGTTCAATTAAAGAACCCCAGATTTTCACGCGAGAGTTTCCACGCGCAAGGCCCGCGATAGAAGCTATGCAATAGCTTAAAAAAAGTTAAGTTTTGTTATGGCGACTAGCTAGAAAAGACTTTTGGTCGCACACTCCAATCGATCGGCTACTGCTAGAAAGCGACTTTCAGTCGGATAATACTTATTATCATTTTTTTTTTAAAAGAATATTAGCCAAGCTGAAGTTGACTAATATCCTCCTATCCCCTCCAAATAAGCGGAAAGCTTGTGCTAGGAGTGGGTACGACAATAGTGCAACGGGTGGGGTTCGAACCTGCGACCTTTCAATTTTCAGTCCGCACCTTTAACCGTTGGGCTATTGAGGCTTAGGTTGGCCTTCTCCAGCAGTGGACATTATGAAATGTCCACTGCTGGAGAAGGGAGAGGGGGCTACTAATACTGGCAGTTGGGACCCCAAGGACCAGCAGTTCATTCATTCATTCATTCATTCATAATATATTCCGTATAGACACAAGAGCGCGAGGCGGCAAATCGTATGCGCGAGCGAGCGAAGGAGTTGCAAAGGGAAAGGCTGGAGGCGGCCAAGCGAGGGCAACCGCCGCGCTCATCCAGCGGGTTCGGTCAGTAATTCAGTATACACATATCGAATTTAACAGAGGAGACTTTGTTCTACGGAACGGTCGATATTTGTCTTTTTTTTTTTCAATTTATTTACTCCAACAACTTCCATACAAAAAAGACAAATAAATTCTATTACACAATACAGTATGGTTGTCAATTACAGGCGTAAAAGAAAGAAAATTAAAAGCTAAACATGCATTACTTCTATAAAACAAAGACAAAAACTTATAGTATAGACAAAAAAGAAGAAGATAAAGAAGTAAACAGCAAGTCGAGTATGAATAAATTAATTATTACCAGCCAAATTTTTTTTGAATTTGTCTTATCAAGAAAAGGTGAGAATTATTTTGCTATAATCCGCCAACAGAAAAAATCTGTATGGTCAAACATGCAGTTACAAGCTAAGCACCGCTTAGCTTCCCAACCAAGCAAGAGAGCTAAGTTCCCAAGCAAGCAATGCCACCACCACTCACATGCACCACCACACAAGACTTGTATACTACTCTCGACGCACGTTTCGCACCGACACCGGAGCATCCTCAGGAGATATCGACTTTACAATGCTGTATTGTCTAGACTTAAGAATGCTGTATTGACCATACAGATTTCTTCTGTTAGCAGATTATAGCAAAATAATTATGACATTTTCTTGCTAAACTATAAACTTTCGCAAAGTAACGCCTGATTCTGTCCAATATTTGTCTTATGTTCAGACAGAAACATCTAATCAAAATTATGGAGGGTTACTGGTAACATATCGGCTGTTTTGATGTTTCTTGTGGGACATTTGTTAGCATCGTCACTTACCATCAGGTGAGATTGCAGTCAAGGACTAAGGTAGTCCTTGTCAACGAATAAAAAAAATATCATACAACGTTTTGGTTTGAAGTAGGGAGTTTGTGTGGAATTTGTTCTGAATTCCTTACTTATTATTTATTCGTAGTTACAGTTCGTTTTTTGTTCAGGAAGCGGATTTGGCAGTTCGTCGATGACGTCATCGGCTACCAGTGAACCCATCACTGAGAAGATACCCACCACGCCTGTTCGAGACACGTGAGTTACTGGCTCTATACTTATTCCTCATCTTTATATCAATCGATAGACGTCCACTGCTGGACGAAGGTCTCTTGCACGGACTTACGGACTTACACTGACTGACTGATTGACTGACTGACTGAGATATCAATGCACAGCCTAAAGTACTGAAGTTAGAAACTTGAAATTTTTACAGTTGGTTCCTTCTATGACGTAGGCGCACACTAAGAAAGGATTATTGGAAATTCCACCCCTAAGGGGTTTAAATAGGGGATGGAAGTTTATATGAAACTCCGTCATTTTTCAAGCTGTTTCCATCAAAGTTGGTATTTGAGCTTTCAGTTAAAAATAAAAAAGTACGTGTGTCACAGTTTTTGAAAATTCCACCCCAAAATCTAATTCCACGCGGACGAAGTCGCGGGGGCAAAAGCTAGTTGAATCATACGTCGTTTTGGTTTGAAATAGGGCCATTTTTTGAATGTATTTTGTTCTGAATTAGACTTCCTTACTTATTATTTATTCGTAGGTTGTAATGACATAACGTTTTCAGCCGCCCCTCGACCCGCTCGGCCATGAAGCTGGGGTCGCGCGGCACGGACGCGGACTCGTTCGTGTCGCGGCTGCGCAGCGAGGGCGACGCCACAGCCTCGGCCGTCGCCTCGCCCGCCAAGCCCGACAAGGCGCCCGTCGCCAACCAGAAGGAGTAAGATACCACCAATGTTAGGAATAATTCGCTCATTTGCGACAAGGGTGACATAACTCAAAATTCACCAATCTCGGCCGTCGCCTCGCCCGCCAAGCCCGACAAGGCGCCCGTCGCCAACCAGAAAGAGTAAGACACCACCAATGTTAGGAATAATTCGCTCATTTGCGACAAGGGTGACATAACTCAAAATTCACCAATCTCGGCCGTCGCCTCGCCCGCCAAGCCCGACAAGGCGCCCGTCGCCAACCAGAAAGAGTAAGATACCACCAATGTTAGGAATAATTCGCTCATTTGCGACAAGGATGACATAACTCAAAATTCACCAATCTCGGCCGTCGCCTCGCCCGCCAAGCCCGACAAGGCGCCCGTCGCCAACCAGAAAGAGTAAGACACCACCATCACCAAAATTCAAAATTCAAAATTTATTTATTTCATGTAGGATAACTTGTAACTCTTATGACATATAAAAATACTGGTAGATTCTTCTTTTTGTTCTGATGCCGAAAATGTGTTTAGCTCAATTTCGAAAAAAAAGTCAGATAAGTCTTTTTACCTTATGATGGCATACGATAGTTCTAGTATAATTCAAATTCAAATTCAAAATTTATTTAAATCATATAGGCTAACTTGTAGCTCTTATGACACGTCATAAATCTACCACCGGTTCGGAATGCAGATTCTGCTGAGAAGAGCCGGCAAGAAACTCAGCAGTTGCTCTTTTCAAAAAAAAAAAATTTTTTTTACAAAGCTATGCTATGTATACAGTGCTTCCACAATAAAGCTTCAAAAATGTAAAAATGCATACGTAGGTACACCAATCCACCGTACGGTATTCCTAACCAATGTTAGGAATAATTCGCTCATTTGCGACAAGGGTGACATAACTCAAAATTCACCAATTTTACTGTCGAACATTCATACTTTTTGCTATAAAAACAACATTACGCTAAGCACAAAAAAATAAGAGCGAGAGAGATTGTGACTTAATGCTCTGTCGCTTTGTTGGCCGCTGTGTTGTTTCGGGACCGCAGCATCCACAAAACATTAATCTCTAACGAGAGAATTCTCTCATCGTCTATTTTGAATTATGTCACTCTTGTCGCAAATGAGCGATTTGTTCTACAGAATATATTTCGGAGTGTGCTCAGGAACTTTTCATAGTAGTTTGTCAAAGCTGATTCTTGGAAGTAACTATGAAAAGATAGATCTTGAAAAGAATAAATGTGGAAAAAAATTGTAAAAAAAAAATAAAAAGTTATTAATTATTTCCAGTGTACACTTGCGTTTCGAGGAGAGACTAAATTTGACCGCCGGGCGAGACGGTGATGTACAGAACTTCGAACTTTCAGGTATTTTATATTTCTTCGATATCTTCATCCCCATTTCTTCCCCCCTTTTTTTTGTATTAGTTTTTTAACTAGTTTTGTTCGCCTTAGTATATTATCTGAATTTTTATCGTTTTTTCTCCTTCTAGTTTTTTATTGAAAGTTGTGGCAGTCCCAAAGTGTTTTTTGTTTAGTTTTTAAGAATTATTGTTACCTGTGGAGTGTCCTTTAAATAAATAAATAAATAAATAATAAATCTTCATCAACAACATCATTATATAAAACTTGTATTTACCATTTATTATGACAGTGGCTACCTACTGGATTGAACCATAGTTTTTTTTTTTTTTTTTTCAATTATTTAATTTGATTTGTTATATTGCCTTTTATATTGAAGGTTTGCTGACACTGCGTATAAGCAACGAGCAGTTCGGAAAGATCCACGTGCACGTCGACAACAAAGATACCCGCCCACTGCAGTTGCAGGTAACTTTGGATTATTTTTGTTCTACTTTGTCTGTTCCTCTAAAATTATTAGTCTGTATGTCTCAATAAAAAATATATATCTTTTAAAGTGATTAATTTAGTCGCTACGACACTTACGCGATTTTGTTTTGACCACAAACGTATGGAAATGGATTTTAAGGTACTAATGCTAGTTACGCGGATTTGCACTATCCCCGACGGTATATATCGCTCATTTGCGACAAGAGTGACATAATTCAAAATCGACGATGAGACAATTCTCGCGTTAGAGAGTAATGTTTTGTGGATGCTGCGGTCTCGAAACAACACAGCGGCCAACAAAGCGACAGAGCATTAATTCACAATCTCTCTCGCTCTTATTTTTTTGTGCTTAGCTTAATGTTTTTATAGCAAAAAGTATAAATTTTCGACTCTCAAATTGGTGAATTTTGAGTTATGTCACCCTTGTCGCAAATGAGCGAATTATTCCTAACATTGGTTAGGAATACCGTATGGTGATGGTGGTATCTAAATTCACCAATTTTAGAGTCGAAACTCTAAAATTGGTGAATTTTGAGTTACGTCACCCTTGTCGCAAATGAGCGATATGTATATTTATATGAATATTTTTTAATATTGAAGCTTCATCAACCAATCTCGTTCGCAGACTCATCCGAACGTGGACAAGGAAGCGTTCAGGTCGGAAGGCGTGATCCGACTGAAGCAAGCGCAGCGCCCGTTCCCGCTGCACAGTGACGTCGGTGTTCTAAAATGGCGGCTGACACATGCGGAAGCCGCGCCACTATCCGGTATGTATACACCGTGTAACAAAAGTGTGAGATAACCCTGAAGGAGGTGAATGTGCTCATGAAACTGAACAACTTTCCCCAAGGAACATAGGTCGAAATATAATATATAATAAAACTAGCTTATTCCCGCGGCTTCGCTCACGCTAAGTTCGATTTTTCAAACCCCTATTTCATCCCTTTAGGGGTTAAATTTTCAAAAATTCTTTCTTAGCGGATCCCTATGTTATAATACCTATCTGCATGCCAAATTTCAGCCTGATCCGTCCAGTGGTTTGAGCTGTGCGTTAATAGATCAGTCAGTCAGTCAGTCACCTTTTGCTTTTATATATTTAGACTAGCTTTTGCTCGCGGCTTCGCTCACGTTAAATTAGATTCTTTAAACCCCTATTTTACCCCCTTAGGGGTTGAATTTTCAAAAATCCTTTCTTAGCGGATGCCTACGTCATAATAGCTGTCTGTATGCCAAATTTCAGCCCGATCCGTCCAGTGGTTAGGGCTGTGCGTTGATAGATCAGTCAGTCAGTCAGTCAGTCAATCAGTCAGTCAGTCACCTTTGCCTTTTATATATTTAGAAGAAGAAGATAACTATATATACATAATACAGTGCTTCCACAATGAAGCTTCAAATTCATGCTCTCTTTAAACATTTCTGTGGTGGTGTCGTGTGGTGCGGTTTGTTACGTTCCCTCAAATATGGTTGAGCGAAGCAACGGCTGGATCATGCGTCATGCTCGTGAACGGGTGCCACCAACGGGAATGGGTCTGCTTTGACTGCCCATCTTGACATGCGTTGGATTGGTGTACCTACGTATGCATTTTTGCATTTTTGAAGCTCTATTGTGGAAGCACTGTATACGTATCATAGCTTTGTAAAAAAAAAATTTTTTTTGAAAAGAGCAACTGCTGAGTTTCTTGCCGGCTCTTCTCAGCAGAATCTGCATTCCGAACCGGTGGTAGATTTATGACGTGTAATAAGAGCTACAAGTTAGCCTACATTAAATAAATAAATTTTGAATTTGAATTTGAATTCAAAAATGCATACGTAGGTACACAATCCAATTAACTTATTTTGTTGGCAGTGAACTGCTGGCCGTCGGAGGGCGCGGCCGGCGGCTGCGACGTCAACATCGAGTATGAGCTGGAGCAGGAGCACCTGGTGCTCTCTGACGTCAACATCACCATACCGCTGCCGTGAGTTACAAACTACCCTCACCAGATTATCTTTTTTTTTTTAATTCGATGACAAGATAGTCCTTGACTGCGATAGAATACAATAGAATAGAAAATTCATTAATGCTACACGAAGTTTACAATAGTATCTTAGAGTGCGATCTCACCTGATGTTAAGTGACGTTGTACTGCACTGCGACTGTTCTCTTTGTCCGGTCATGGCGGCCAACCTCCTCAGAGGAAGATATTATAGTGCGCAAGTGTGTGCGCAAACACAGGTGCACTCTCTATGCCCTAGCTCTCATTGTCCGATGGGACGGATATCCGACGCGACTGGAGAGAGATCAGGCGCAGGACCGACAGCTTTACGTGCTCTCCAAGGCACGGGAGTGACTCACCGCCTACTTCCTAACTTCGGACTAGTACTGAGAATTTCTTGTCAGAAAAACCCAATACATTTTTTGGCTCCACCCGGGAATCGAAACCGGTACCTCGTTATCCGTAGTAGAACATGGTAACCACAACACCAACCACCAATACATATTTATACTGAGATCTATAGTGTGCTCTGGCTTAACTCGAACTTAAGATAAAGTAACAATAGAATAGAATATTTTTTTATTCAAATAAACTTTTACAAAATACTTTCGAATTAGAGACACGAATATGCTCTGACATCAATCTGTTTCGTTTTAACTCTGTCTTGAGTTTGAGCGGAGTGAGAGAGCGGTCTATAGATAGCCTTATAGCTTGAATAATAATTATTGCAGTTCGGGCAACCCAACGCTAGTGGTCCACCAGTGGGAAGGCAGCTACTCCCAGAAGGGCCGCAGCATCATCTGGAGCATTCCCGTCATCAGCGGCCAGCAGAAGACTGGCACCCTCGAGTTCACGTGAGTATCAGCACCAGAGACAATCGTCAGCAACCCATCAACAACAAATTGCGTATTGCATACAATACGCAATATGCTTATATTTCATTTTAGTGAACTATTTTGAAAACATATATTATCCAGGTCCCTAGATAAATACAATTTGAATCCAAATAATCACCTATTGTGATGGTATTATTCTCCAATTACAAATTATTTCGTTATTACGTTTGTATGGGCAATTCATCCTCCGCTGGCCTCTTAAGCAATCCTATTAATACGACTTCCGTAGAACAAAGTCTCATCTGCCAAATTCATAACTTGAGATTTGAGCCTTAGAAGTTTTAGTAAACTACAAACATTTTATATATAGTTTACATAAACTTTTAAGGCTCAAATTTCAAGTTGTGAATTTAGCAGATGTGACTTTGTTCTACGGAACAGTCGAATGTTATAAATGCGAAAGTTTATGGGAATGGATGTCTGGATGGATGTTTGTTACTCCTTTATGTCACAGTTAGTTAATTCTTGCGACTTCGTCCGCGTGGGAAAAGTTTAAAGTGACTTGCTACTATCCGCGAGGAGTTATGTTCTCTACCTCGACAATATTTAGTAGATCTTCACCAAAATTGGACAAAATATTTATAGTAAAAAAAGAATTGTCAAATTCGGTTTACATTTGACCGTTATGGATTTGTTTGTTATGGAGCAAAATGAACAAAATAACACTGATATTTTTGATAAGTGCCTGGCCTAAGTATGTCATGCTCTCTTTAAACATTTCTGTGGTGGTGTCGTGTGGTGCGGGTTGTTACGTTCCCTCAAATATGGTTGAGCGAAGCAATGGCTGGATCAAGCGTCATGCTCGTGAACGGGTGCCACCAACGGGAATGGGTCTGCTTTCTGTCTACCCGTCTTAACATGTGTTCGATTGTGTGTACCTATGTACGTATGCATTTTTGAAGCTTCATTGTGGAAGCACTGTATACATAGCATAGTTTTGTCACCTATTGTAAAAATTTTTTTTTTTTTGAAAAGAGTAACTGCTGAGTTTTTTACCGGCTCTTCTCAGCAGAATCTGTATTCCGAACCGGTGGTAAATTTATGACGTGTCATAAGAGCTACAAGTTAGCCTACATGAATTTTGAAAAATCGGTCGTTGTTTCAGCGTGACCCCCGCCATTCCCAACGACTTCTTCCCACTTAACGTCACGTGGACTTCAGACACGTCGCTGGCCCTGCTCACAGCCACCAAGGTGACGCAGGCCGAAGACGCGTCGCCCGTCGACTACTCGCAGGACATCAGCTTCCACGCCGACAAATACGAGATAGTTTAACTTGTACCCTACTTACATTAATATATTCCTTGTATTTCAAATGTTATGATAAATAAACGATTATTGTATTATGCATTTTGTGTTTCAATAAAATTTCCCGTGGTAATACTGAGATTTATCTATCTATATATATAAAATTCAAAGTCCTGACTGACTGACTGAGATATCAACGCACAGCCTAAACTACTGAAGTTAGAAACTTGAAATTTTTACAGTTGGTTCCTTTTATGACGTAGGCGCACACTAAGAAAGGATTATTGGAAATTCCCCCCCTAAGGGGTTTAAATAGGGGATGGAAGTTTATATGAAATTCCGTCATTTTTCAAGCTGTTTCCATCAAAGTTGGTATTTGAGCTTTCAGTTAAAAATAAAGAAGTACGTGTGTCACAGTTTTTGATAATTCCATCCCAAAATCTACTTCCACGCGGACGAAGTCGCGGGGGCAAAAGCTAGTACTAATATTATAAAGCTGAAGAGTTTGTTTGAACGCGCTAATTCAGGAACTACTGGTTCGAATTGAAAAATTCTTTTTGTGTTGGATAGGTAGTCCATTTATCGAGGAAGGCTTTAGGCTATATAACATCACGCTGCGACCAATAGGAGCGAAGCATCAGTGAAAAATGTTGCAAAAACGGGGAAAATTATCAATTTTTAAAATATATTCTTTTAAAAACTTCTTAATCGCGATCATAATAATAGAAATCGACGCGGACGAAGTCGCAGGCAACAGCTAGTTTTCTATAAAAATTGTAAACGTTATATAGGAAGTTAATATAAATAAAACAATAAAAAACATTCCAAAGTAAAATGTGCAATTCGCTTGCAGCAATAACATTGGTGTATTTTGTGCATTTCTCAGCTGCTTATGAATCGCCATATTGGATGTTACGAAATGAGCAGAATGTGACGACGCAACCCGAGTTAAATCTTAAGAATTCATGTTTGTACCTAACCTTATCTTTCTTTTTTATTAAAATATGACAATAAAACTTATAGCTAAACTAGTCTAATTACTACACAAATCATGCCCGCGTGGAATGGTGCCAAGAATACTGGCTGCATTTCCGCGCTGGATAGCCAGGTTGATTCGTTCGACAAAAAGAGCCAGCCCTTGTCACCAGATGAGGCAAATGGCTCGTTAAACAAGTTAGTTAAACAACAAGTAACAAGTAGCTTTTCGCTTATTTGGAGTGTAAATAAAGGAGAACATTCGACGACCTCCCTGGCGTAGTGGTGAGCGCTGTGGTCTTATAACTGGGAGGTCTCGAATTCCATTCCCGGCGAGGGCAATTTGGGAATTTATAATTTTTGAATTGTGGTCTGGTGGGAGGCTTTGGCCGTGGCTAGTTACCACCCTACCGTCAAAGACGTCCCGCCAAGCGATTTGTGTAGAAACAGATTAGGGGCATGGGTTGAATTTACACTGCTATACCCAAGTTAACCCGTTACCATCTACGACTGTATTGTCATTTACCATCAGGTGAGGTCGCAGTCAAGGGCTATCTTGTAATTTCCGAAGGGAATCTTATATTTTTCGGGACAAAAGTAACCTTTATAAGTCTTCAGAATGCAAGCTATCTCTCTCCCCGATTTCGCCACTTTCCCATTTGCAATAGCAAACTTTTGTTCTACGTCTAACTTAAGTAGGTATATGCCTAAACCATAATTCTAGGCCATCAGAAGCAGAAGTCCAGAGATTTTTACTTTTCAGCGTTTTCAGATTTTCTTAATCTTCGAAATTATCATGTGAACGCGAAATCAGCTTCGGAGATAGAATATCCGTGGATAGCGCGGGTCGTACACTCCCAGGTGCATTTGAAGCCGCAACTGTGCACCGCTATATGCATATCGAAGGACATTTTTATAAGCGGAGCGAGATGCGTTAATATGTATGTACCTATTCATAAGCCATCAACAGCAATCCATCCAATGGGTTCCAATGTAAAAATAATGATCTCTAAGTTAGCATAAGAATCATTGGTGCGGGTTGTTACGTTCCCTCAAATATGGTTGAGCGAAGCAATGGCTGGATCATGCGTCATGCTCGTGAACGGGTGCCACCAACGGGAATGGGTCTGCTTTTGCCTGCCTGTGTTAACATGTATTGGATTGTATTTATTTGTATTTGTATTGTATTGGACTTAGGAAAATGCATCGTGGAAACACTGTATACATAGCATAGTTTCAATAACAATTGTAAAATTTTTATTTTTTTGAAAAGAGCAATCGCCGAGTTTCTTGCTGGCTCTTCTCGGCAGGAAAGGCATCCCGAACCAGTGGTAGATTCATTGACGATTCAAAAGTGCTTGTAAAAGTTTATTTGAATAAAAAATATTTCTATTCTATTCTATTCTATTGTAAATACTTATTGGAATGCAATTAATAAATGAATATGAATCGAAGGCACATTATACAGCGCAGGTTTCCTCGGAGTTAGATTTAACCGATTTCCAAAAAAGGAGGAGGTTATCAAATTGGAGAGAAGTTACCGTTTTTACCCAAACACGGCAAAACCAAAAAGAGTTATGATTTTTTTATAATATTATGTTATCATTTACGAATGTTTCACCATAGCCGGAACTACTGAGCCGATTTTGATAAATGAGGTGTCAATCTATTCGTTATGATAGTCTGGGTGACACGGGTCACATTTTATAGGAACAAAATCAATGTGACGGATGTTACATCCAATTCTCCAATTTTCCGTTCTTTTGGAACCAATCAGCTTTGCTTCAGCTGTCCACAAGACGGATAAGCTACGTATTGTAACATTTTTAATTTTGGAAAGAGCAACTGCCGAGTTTCTTGCCGGCTCTTCTCAGCAGAATCAGCATTCCGAACTGGTGGTAGATTCGCAACTTGTCATAAGAGTCACAAGTTGGCCTACATGAAATAACTTAATTAATTGGACGCACATTCGCAATAACGTTTCAATCCACAAAACTTTGTCGAATTAAATACATATATAATGTAAAGGAATAAAGTAAACTTTTCAATTGATAAGCTGTGCGGGTTGATTCTTTATTGCATGCTAGCTGATGATACCCGCGACTTCGTACGCATGGATTGAGGTTTTTTAAGCTATTGCATAGCTTCTATCGCGGGCCTAAGCGTGGAGACCGAATCCAGAAATTCCGTAACGAAAATAACCTGACACGGGACTCCTCTCACCGCTAGATGGCGTTGATAAAACATGCTATGCAATAGCTTTACCGCGGCAGTCCCCGAGTGCCACACGTCTTTTTTGGAGTCCACGGGTACTATAATTTTTTTCGGGATAAAAAGTAGCCCTCAAGGTCTATCTCAGCCAAATCGGTCCAGTACTTTTTGAGCCAATTCGTTACAAACATATTATTAACATACAAATCTTTCCTCTTTATAATATTAGTATAGATATGTGCATCCAATTATGGATTATTTCTTTTTGAATTTTGATTTTTATTTGATGCAGTCTCAAGTTAACTCACACATCGTTGTTGTATAAGGACTACCGCTTAAAGCCCAAAGCGTTTGTGCTGCCGAGTAATGGAACCAAACAAATGTATGACGACATAGGTTTCATTATAGTTCACGACGAATACCCCGGCACATGGCAATATGTGGAGTTGCTGGACGAAAGGCGGACAGATAAAGCTTTCTTGTGGTTCGGAAATATGCGATTCGATGATTTCGAACACAAAGTCATTGGATATGCAACGTTTAAGGTGATTGTAATATTTTGTGTAACGATGGGGCTGATAGGTCACTTTTAAAAGTCCCATATTAAATGAGAATTAAAAAAAAAAAGGTGAATCGATCAACCTTTAGCACAGAATAAATACAGAAGATTCACTTAGATAGATAGGTACTCTTTTAATCAAGAATTAAAAACAGCCACATAAAAAGAAATACAAAAAAAGACGTGTGGCACTCGGGAACTGCCACGGTAAAGCTATTGCATAGCATTTTTTATCAACGCCATCTAGCGGCTCACCGTAGAGGAGTCCCGTGTCAGGTTATTCTCGTTACGGAATTTCTGGATTCGGTCTCCACGCTGGCCCGCGATAGAAGCTATGCAATAGCTTAAAAAAAGAACAAAAATTAAAAAACCGTTCTATTGATTGTACCCTTAAAATTATTTCTTCGCGGTGGAAAATAGATAGCGACTCTTGCTACCACACAATAATTAAAGTGCAATTCAGGTCGTACAGTGCTAAATTACCTACAGTTATTTATTCACCTCGAAGTTGCCTCTCTTCTATCGAGTAACTCTTATCCCTTCAAACTATGTTAGCTTTATATCTAAAATGCGGAGTAGGTATTTAGTCACGCAGTCACGTCTGGCGCACTCCGCAGTAAACTGCGGAGTTACATTTTAATATTTGACCTTTTTCAATAGGTAGTCAAAACCGATTTCGTATTTTATTGTTTGCTTACAGGCACACAGATTTGTGGGTAAGTTGAAAATAAGTTTTCAAAATTTTTCAGACTGACGAACCAGCGTTGAAATGGAAAAAACCATATTACCTAACCCAACTAGACGTTCACGTCGGTTTAAATTTGTGCCACGACATATTAATATCCCACCAACAACTCGAAGGATTTGCCGTACCATGCTACCATTCATGCACTGTATCCCAATTTGAAACCGAACAGCCCAAAGGATCGCACCCAAATTGTATCAACTATCACGGCTCGGAAGGAAGTGCTATAATAAACAAGAAAACCGGAAAGTTGTTAGGTGTTGCCACTTGGGGCGTTTATTATACCAAATACGAACTACCAGTCGGCTTCGCTATACCAAACTCGAATAATTTTCTCGAAGACAGATCTTGTGCGGAAAAAATTCGAAACGACGATAACTTTGTAGTCGATGCTGGATATTATCAAGACCTTTGCGATGGTAAAAGAAAAAGACGTTTTTTTAATAGAAATCCCAAGTGGAGAAAAGGTTAATTAATATCTATTAGTAAGGTTAATTAATATTTCATATGAAATCATAGACTATAGACTTATAGAGGTTGGTTATGTGATAGAATAATCATAGCAATTATAGAGGTTGGTCCGCCATTTGCAATATTATTAGTTCCAGAGACACTCATATCTATGCTTACAACGCCAAGATGGCGTTCATCAAATCAATTGTCAATCAAGTTATAGGTCCAAAAAAGAAATCGCAGCAGTCAGTGTGGTTAATCATAGATTAAAGATAGATCACTGGCTTTAACTATTATGATTAGTAAGCGTGAGATTAGAGTTAGGCGACATCCCTATATGTATACGAAAATAAATTATAAAAATGCAAGTTATATTACAAAATTTTATTTCCTTAAATCCTTATATATAAACTAAATTGAGTTTAACTTTACTATGCTGTGTAAACCTTGACAGTCGATGGATAGGATAGGATAAGTAAATGGGTAAAAAACATGAACACATTTTCTGAAAAAGCAGAAATAAAATCCATCCAGTTTCCAATAACTGTCAAAGTAGGTACCTAAAGTTCTAACCCAAATTACGGTAGACATTATCTATAGATATTAAATAAAAAGAACTAAGCTTAAATTATTATGATCTGTGGAAATAGTTATTACATTTTTTTTTTAATTTTAAGCATCATCTACTTTAAAATTGAATTTGAATTCAGAACCTGAAGCAGAAAATGTAGCACAATTTAAATTTTCAATTTTAAATTTAGAATCTTTATTTTCGTCTGTGGCAACACTTGTACTTGATAAATCAGTGTTACTAGCAACATTATTAACTAAAGAATCGCAATTTTTATTTTGGTTGATATTATTATCAGTGTCCGTTAAATCCTTTGGTATTGCAAAATTGAATTTAAATGAGCTATCTCCATTGGTTAGGAAAGCCGATTTTCGTAAAAAGGTAGCTTTTGGCTGAACAGGATTTTCTGATATCTTTATTTTGCTTGCCACTGAAAAAAATTATACTTTTCGTTAAAAAAGAGGTTGTCATATTAATAGTGAAATGCATCAGCAGAATCAATGTATAATAATGCCTATGCCAAGGTTTTATTTAATTTTTATGCTAACTAAAAGAGTCAAATAAATAAACTATTACAGAAAAATATCAATTTATATATTATCATTACCAATTATTTCTCTAACAATATTTTGCACAAAATAAAAATTAATACAATTCTATAAAAAAGAAAGTAAAGCACAGACAAAAGAAAAAAGTTAGACAGATTTTTTCACATATATACTTATGAAAATAAAGCCAGTTGTGAAAAATCATTCTATTATTTGGTATCATTGATGAAGAGAATTCTGATAAGAGTATCAGCAATTAGTGTTAGTTAGTATGTGCTAATTGTACACAATGAACTATTCTTTGACAAGTCTAAAATAGAGCTAACTCTTTCACAATATTCCTAGTGGCAAAGGATAGCATTACTTTTGCACCTGTCAATATATTTTACCAAAATAGAGAAAAAGTTAGCCAAAAGCTTTTGGCTAACTTTTTGCCTATTCAGACTACACCTGTTAAGCAACAATTATTTCATTTCATTTCATTTCATTTATTTACTGCATAAAAAAGACTTTTTTTTGGGAAATTGTCCATCTTTTTCCTTTAATCTGTGTATTTTTTTGAGTTGAGATTTTTTTTTTAATTTAAATAGTAACAGTTAATATTAACACACCTTAAATTTAAAGATATAATTGTATCCTAAACAGCTAGCTAGGTATAACCAGACACCTACTTTTAGCCAATTTCTTTTCTTCGGCCGCCATTTTGGCTCTGTAGTCACCAAAGTGTGTTCGCATTAATTGTCTTTTTCTAATCATGGGCTGATTGTTGTTTTTCAATACTGTTAAAACTTTCCAGGCTTCTTGTACTGAAAATAAAGAATTTTTGTGAATACAACACTGTTACCTAGATTTTTTTTTATATGAAAGCCTCAATAGTCCAACAGGTAAACTGCCCTCGTAATTGAAAACACAGTAAGTTATATAGAAGTTACATTTAAGTTAGTGTTTTCAATTACGAGGGCAGTAAAGGTGTGGGCTGAAAACTGAAAGGTTGCAGGTTCAAACCCCACCCATTGCACTATTGTCGTACCCACTCCAAGCACAAGCTTTCCGCTTATTTGGAGGGGAGGGGAGGGGAGAATATAAGTCAAGTTTAGCAAAAAAAAAATTAATGAAATGTAGAAATAGAAGTACAAGTGAAATCAAATATTTCATAATTTTGTCACTTAACCATGAAATATTATATTATTGCACAAGATTATGGAAGATTATATAGCCTCAATATCTTAACGGTTAAAGGTGCGGACTGAAAACTAAAAGGTTGTAGGTTCAAACCCTGCCTAATGCATTATACCTACTTGTTGTACCCACTCCTAGCACAAGCTTTCAGCTTATTTAGAGGGGGGAGGAGAATATTAGTCAAGTTCAATTTGACTAATATTCTGCTGTAAAAAAAATAAAAAGAAAATTTATGGGAAAAAAATAAAAAGAAGTTATACAATCAGGGTTATGGGGACTTCTCACTGCACCAAGCCTCTCTTCACCAAGAGTTGTAAAATGTGGTGTCTTGTATTAATCATATTTTTCTTAAAGATCTCTATCTATTTATTTATTTATTAAAAATGTGAATTGTGAGAAACCCAACTCGTCAGAAACTTACATCAGTTATAGTGTGTTTAGGCTCATTAGAATGGTCTCAATGAGTAGGTTTTAGATAGATATGCTGATTGATGACCAAGGAGGAGGATCTGATGATGGTGCAGAAAACTGGGTTACAGAATGTCAGGTATACTGTACATAGTCCGGCCATGGATTCACATTTCGGGGGTGATTTAAATTTTCCAAACTTGTGGCCAAATTGTTTTCTTCTCTGGACCTATTTATTATTGCATATATCTAATCAAATATCATAATTATATTTGAATCATATGCAGATTTGTAGGGTCAACTACATTAGTAAAGAAAACCCCTACAACATTAAGACTTTCAGGAATGAGAAAAATGGGGCAGAGATATTCTCTATAAGCTTCAAGTCTACTGATGACTCTAAAGTCTTCCGTATTAAGGTTAAATCTCCCGTTTTATTAGTTAAAATACAGTTATTACTTACATTGTTTTTCATTTCCTTTTTTGTCTGCTAGAGTCTTTTCTAACTGCTGAATGCACCAGCATAGTTGCAATTGGAACTCTCTGATTGAGTCTTCAGGGTTTCCACCATCTGTGCCTTCCTTATCTGGTTTGCAACACTTTTGGATCGAGTTTGGCTTGCCTTTGCTATGCAACTTAGTAGCTTTAGGCATTGTGAAAGTTTGTCTTACGTAACTATAGTGGAAAGTCAAATACACTTTTAAATTAACTTCTTTTCACAAATAACTAGTAGATAATTGTAATAAAAGATATTTTTGGTTAATTTCTTAGTAATAGTAATCCCACGTTCTGTTTTTTTCCAAGTTTATGACACTTTGACAGTTGAGTGTTGACATTCGAATTTTTCCATGATGTTTGGTTTCTTTATGGTTTCGTTACAGTTATAAGGGGTAACTTTAGAAATAAGTCAAACAATGTTAGTCAATGAGCGCGGTTAAATAGAATTATGTCATGGCCCGGCCGCGACATTTTTACACAAGGATGAAATCGTTGACAAATTATAAGAAAAAAAAGCAAGACTCCCGAATCAAGACATGTTAAAAACTGAGTGGTCAAAATATCAAAATATCGTAAAAGCTCAAAGGATAGGTCATCTGCGGTCATCTGTGATTTTTGCTCTATGGTCAAAACTCAAATGTCAGTGTCACTGAATCATCTGATTTTTTCCCCGAATTAAAAAAGGATTATGCCGCTTGGAAAGTTCGGAAAAATAACACTCTCGTGGTAATAAAACTACCCATCTTCTCTATTTCCAATTCCAGAAATATTAATAGTTCCGTGGTGAGCGCTACCTGCTTCATTTTAAATAAAATTTTGTATAGGTTTTTAGGTTAGTTTATGAGTTCACGAATTCGTAATATTCCGAGTATTTAAGGTCTGCGGTTGGCCGATATAACTAATTCATCATTTTATCTGTATCTATATTTATTTAAGATTGCTTAATATGTTCCTTGTTCTATAAAACACAATCTACTCACATGTACCTACCATATTCAGTAATGTACCTACAACTCGAGATTTCATGATACATCGAGTGATATTTTTATTCTTGGTGCTGCTATGTGCTAATGTAAGATTGGCGACATTGCACCGGAAAGCAAAGCATTGGCAGACCCCACACTATTATAGGTGAATTGACGTTATCAGACGAGTTAACAGGGAGCAGCTGGATACAGGTGGCATGTGGACATCAATTGACTAAAGACAAATAAAAAAAGCAATTTTTCTTTACTATAATCCACAAAACCAGAAAAAATCTTCGTTGCCAAACGCGATGTTCACGCTTTACACTGTTCCACACACAAATTAACACGTGATACACACTTCTTATATTATTTTATTACTTTTTCTTATATTATCGTGAAATTCCGCAAAGTAAGGCCTGTTCTATCCAATACATCCAATATGACATAAAAGGATGCATTATTTTGTCACTCTCACCATTTTCAATACATTTTCATTGTCAAAAATAAATTTTTATTTATGTGTGTATAAAATAATAAGTACAACCTTTTTATGACCACAATCTTACCCCTTACCCTATTTATGTGTTTTAGGGTAGCTGTTACGATAACAAGTTTGTCTCTGTTTGTGGTGGCCAAGAACAACATAGATGCCCATCGCCTGGAGAATATGAAAGCGCGTGAACGTATGCGCAGATCCAACCAGGGAGCCTATCCTGATTCGTATAGGAAGCTGTGAGTGTGTGTAAGTATGCTAACCTTGCAGTGCTTACTTATTTATATGGCTATAATTATGTGAGCTCTTAATTTTCTGTCAACAAAAGATACTGCTACAGACATACTAGCTTTTGCTTACAAGTTCGTTCATGTGGAATTAGGTTTTTAAAAAACCTGCAGGAACTCTTTCTGCCTCCTTACAAAGTGCTATAATTCACTATTATTTTTGCACTTCTTGTAAGGTGCAAATAACTAAGTGCAAATATAATAGGTTTATAGAATGTCTTATTTGTTTGAGTAACATGAGTTTCATCATAAATTCTACTAATACTTAAATAAATCAATATGTAGCTTATTAAACAGTATCATACATCTAATAAAAGTCATAAAAAATATGTAAACTTAATACAACTATTTTAGGTAAGGGCCTGTAGAGCGATATTTAAAAATCTAACTCCAAGGAGCAATTAATTGTAGAAAAAAAGCTAGGAAGTAAATATTGTAAAAGTTAGAAAATTCCTAAATAATTAATATGATATAAATATTTTAATCATATTGTTTCAGGTGCAATTGAACTGAATTCGTACTAACGTAAGTTTGTGAAACAAAAATGGCGGTCCCCCAAATAGACCCCGCGAAGCTGCAGCTAGTGCAGGACCTAGAGATTGAGATGATGTCTGACATGTACAACCGGCTTGTGACAGCGTGCCACCGCAAGTGTATCCCTATCAAGTATCACGAGACCGAACTTGGTATGTATTAAATAACTATATATTAAATAAGCACTGTATACTTAGCTTAGTTTTGTTACTTATTGTAAAATTAGTTTATTTTTTGAAAAGAGCAACTGCTGAGTTTCTTGCCGGTTCTTCTCAGCAGAATCTGCATTCCGAACCAGTGGTAGATTTATGACGTGTCATAAGTGCTACAAGGTAGCCTACATGAAATAAATAAATTTTGAATTTGAATTTGAACTAGCTTTTTCCCGCGGTTTTCTTCAAGTTAAGTTCGATTTTTCAAATCGCTGTTTGCCACCCTTAAGAGTTGAATTTTCAAAAATTCTTTCTTAGCAGATGCCTACGTCATAACACCTATCTGTATACCAAATTTCAGCCTGATCGGTCCAATGGTTTGAGCTGTGCATTGATAGATCAATCAGTCAGTCAGTCACCTTTTTCTAAATATATAAAAGGCAAAGGTGACTAATCAGTCACCTTTGCCTTTTATATATTTAGAAAAGGCTCAGTCAGTCAATCGACTGACTGACTGATCTATCAACGCACAGCCCTAACCACTGGACGGATCTGACTGAAATTTGGCATCCAGACAGCTATTATGACGTAGGCATCCGCTAAGAAAGGATTTTTGAAAATGCTACCCCTAAGGGGGTAAAATAGGGGTTTAAAAAATCGAATTTAACGTGAGCGAAGCCGCGAGCAAAAGCTAGTCTTTTATAAATTTAGGTAATGTCGCCATCTACGTGGGAGATAACATAGTGTGTGCACACACTAACACAGGTGCACTTATTCCCTCTGATGGGATGGTGAAAAAATTTACTAGTTGCTTTCGCCATTTTTTCCCAATATAAACTAGGCATAAGATATTAGAATCACGTTTAAAATATCCGTAATTTTATTGTCAAGCACAGTAATGAACCACTTTAGTTAAAAATATAATGAGACTTTTACAATCATTGAAAATATTAGAATGTGTGAGAGAGGGATACAAAAGGTAATCTGGGTCTCTTAATACATATCAAAATCCAAATTCAAAATTATTTATTTCATGTAGGCCAACTTGTGGCTCTTCGAAATCTACCACCGGTTCGGAATGCTGATTCTGCTGAAAAGAGCCGACAAGAAACTCGGCAGTTGCTCTTTTCAAAACAAAAAATGTTACAATATGTAGCTTATGTATCTTATGGACAGCTGAAGCAAAGCAGATTGGTTCCAAGCAACTTTGTCATTAAGGAATTCGGCTGCCCCATTTCAAAACCTAGTGATTGACAAACATTTACAGGGGCAAAAAAAAAACATGTTTTGTAGATGGCTTAACGAAGTAACAAATATATCCAATAAAAGCTTTTAAAGTCGTTTATTTACGAAACATTAATTAACCAACAGACACTGAAGAGTTCAGACTTCAGAAGGTCTACCACAAATATGTTTTTTGGTCTCCTTTAAAATTTTGTCAATCACACTTAGTAGGTTTTGAAATAGGGCAGCCAAATTCAGGAAGTGAAGTAAAACAAAAGTATGCCCATATTGTGTAATTTTTCCAGGTAAAGGCGAGTCAGTCTGCCTGGATCGCTGTGTGGCTAAGTACCTCGACGTGCACGAGCGGATAGGCAAGAAGCTGTCCAATATGTCCCAAGGGGAAGCAGAGGATTTGACCAAGATTAACTTGCAGGAGAAGAAATAGTACTAACTTTGCTATAGTAAGTTCAATCCACGATGACGCTCCCACAACACCCCATTGGTTAAAGGTAACTGAAACCTGGAAGATTCAATCTACACCTATTGTATTACTGTCGCATCTAAGGCCCATATTACACTACACTATTTCGACCGTTCCGTAGAACAAAGTGTCATCTGCTAAATTCATAACTTGAGATTTGAGCCTTGCAGATGTGACTTTTAAGGCTCAAATTTCAAGTTTTAATTTTGGCAGATGAGACTTTGTTCTACGGAACGGTCGATTTATAGGATCGTATTTCATACCATAGATTATCATCTCATTAATATATACACCTATAGCTACTCATGCTGATTCACTCACTGACTCATTGATCACTTCTCCTGTAAAATTTTGTATGAACAAAATTTTTTTCACTCATGGTTTCGTATAGAGGACAAAAATTCATTCGGAGGAATGGAGAGAGCTGATGGTTGAAGGTGCCCAAACAAAGATCAGGGTATTGAAGAAAAGTCACTGGAAACCTCATCCAGTTAGCAGTGAGCTGAAAAAAAAAAACAAAATGGCGGATTCAAGATGGCGGCCATACAAATTTCGTCGGTGTCTATCTTAGGGAGTACAAGATGGTTCGCTTTAGCGAGCCGCGCACCCACGCGCCCTACTAGTATCCTATATAGATCATCATATATATTTCTAGGATGGATAATCTATGGTACGAAATAGGATCTTATAAATAGTATAGTGTAATATGGGCCTAATAAATAATGTAAGCCTCAATAGCTCAACGGTTAAAGGTGCGGACTGAAAACTGAAAGGTCGCAGGTTCGAATCCCACCCGTTGCACTATTGTCGTACCCACTCCTAACACAAGCTTTACGCTTATTTGGAGGGGATCGGAGAATATTAGTCAATTTCAGCTTGGTTAATATTAAAAAAAAAAAAATAGCTTGTCATTTATTTGGAGGGGAAATGCCAGTCGGACATACATACGTATCAAATAACGCTGAAGAAAGTGATAGAGTGATATTCAGGCTGAACTCCCCGCACCCCTTGATTTCATCCCCTAACCAGAAATGATAGGGCACCTCATCATGGATTAACTTAACTACTCGATGTATGTAAGTTATATTGGCACTTGTTACCGCAAAAAGTAGTACCTAATCTCGCTGATTGTAAACACATGATATCGCTCATTTGCGACAAGGGTGACATAATTCAAAATACACCAATTTTAGTGTCGATATACTTTTTGCTATAAAAACAACATTACGCTAAGCACAAAAAAATAAGAGCGAGAGAGATTGTGACTTAATGCTCTGTCGCTTTGTTGGCCGCTGTGTTGTTTCGAGACCGCAGCATCCACAAAACATTACTCTCTAACGAGAGAATTCTCTCGTCGTCGATTTTGAATTATGTCACTCTTGTCGCAAATGGGCGATATGAATACATGCCTTGTTGATTTAAGTTTAGTTTTGAATTACAACAATCGGCAGTTGCTCTCAAAAAAAAAATGTACAGTTTATTGTTGTCTCTGAAATTGCTGGAGCCTTGAATTAATGAAATATTACAATTGAAAAAAAAAATGTCTTACCATTTTTGTTTTTTTGTGTACGCTGTTTAACAATACCTAACGTTTATTACTAGTTACTCTTTAACCATTGTTATTTTTTGTCAACCGTCTACCTAAATAGTTTGATTTAGGAAGCAGTGATAGTTTAGTGGTTAGCACAACATTCTCCTATTTGTGGGTTGCAGATTCGATTCCTCGAGAAGAAACCTGTGCTCAATACTAAGCTATTAAAGCCTCAATAGCCCAACGGTTAAAGGTGCGGACTAAAAACTGAATGGTCGCAGGTTCGAATCCCACCCGTTGCACTATTGTCGTACCCACTCCTAGCACAAGCTTTTCACTTATTTGGAGGGGAGAGGAGAATATAAGTCAAGTTCAGCTTGGCTAATATTCTTTAAATAAACAAAGGCTATTATTAAAACTACAGTAAGAGATTCATAGCAAGTTTAGTTAAGACAATGTTTGATGCTGGATTTGCTTAAAATACTAGATTCAGGGTCTAGTTTTACTGAAAAATTTTGAGGTTTTAACAGTTTTTACTACGTGTCGATTGTCTAAAAATGATTGCATCAGTGTAACGAACGCAGTGTAACGAACTCTGATTGGCTGAATTTATGGCGTTCTCGCTGCATCAATGCATTTTAACCAATATCGTGAGGGTACCAGCCAAGTTTAATTTATCTATTTGCACTATCATACATATTTCAATACATTTGTAAGGAACTAACTACCTCTTATTGTCCAGAAATTGAATGCTGCAAAAATTTAATGCAAATGTATTGAAAAAATGTATAATAATCTATCTGAATGTACTGTGTACATTTTATTTTTGTACATTTTCTATTAGAAAAATTGTGATTGTTTGTGAAATATTAACCAAAATGGGTTTTTTGTTGTTATGAGTGCATTTTTAGTTACAGTTAGACTATATTGTTAGAAAGTAGAGTTGATTATATTAGTATAGATAAAGATAAATAAAACTATAAATACATTAATGCATTTTTAATTTCATAAAAATACTAATTAAAATAACTATTAAACTATCTAATAGCATAACAATCTCATTTAAAAAAAAAAAATATTTTGAGAGCCCCATTCTTTCGACCATAATTCAGGCCCTTAAAGTCAGGGGCCATGAGTATTTAGGCTCCGTAGAGTTGGAGACCTTGAATTTATCTTTTCAGAACTATAATTGTTACGCCACTAACCTACATAAATAGTGTCTATCTACAAGACAAGTGAGAACAGCCTAGCTGTAGGATGGAAGTAGCTGAATTAATCCAATAATCATAAACCTTTATTTTCTTCTTTCTTTGGTCGATGGCTTTTTTAGCGTCAAGCCAATGTTAGCTTGAAAAAGACACAAAGGAGATTGGCTGTTAAAATGTGCTGCTTTTTAATACTCTGAAATACACTGGACAGCAAATAAACCGAGCCACCCGCTACCTTGGCACTCTGATTCGATTTTCTCAAAAAATATAAAACTTACAAATATCAAAGTTATACCTACAGAAAGTGTGTTTCTTTATGATGAAAATGAATGGAAATTCATTAGGGTTAATCAATTAATTAAGTGTATATTGAGGATTTTACAAAGAAGAGTCGTTTTCCAATCGTGTTAATCGTTCGTAATCATAAAATTAAAATTAAAATAAAGTCAGAAATAAAGAAAAAATTAAAGAAAAAGTTTTTGGTCAGTATTAGGGATGTAAAGCGGTAATATTACTTTCGTAAAATTCGGTAATTTACCATATTTTACGTAAAATATAAATAAATTACGTAAATTACGGTAAAATTGGGTAAAATACGATTTAACTCTTACTAACAAAACTATTGTGACCCACACTTTTGCTTGATTTCGTGGCATAATTTACTAAATGCACGTATAGTGCAGTCAGTCAAAACAATTCACCTGATCGCCGATCGGCTTGCCGAATGCTCACTGTTCAGTCGGAATGGCAACAGCGCAAAACATAAAGGCAAACTGCACTAAACGGCAACGTCGCATCGTGCGAGTCGCGCCGCGCGACTCGCAGTACGTAATTATGTTTCAACTACACGCTCGTCTCACCCCCCGCTATACTTTTCAGGATACATACGTACCCGGTAATTTTACCGTAATATATATAAATTACCGTAAAATATCCGTATTTTACTAGCTTTTACGGTAAAATTACGTAATTTTGCAACCGTAGTCAGTATTCAGTATTCCCTCCCCTTGCTCGGATAACTGCCAGCATCCTCGTATTCATTGACCTCACGAGCCTGACGAGGAATTCTTGAGGGATTGCATTCCACTCCTCTTCAATTGCGATTCGGGGCTCTGGAAGCCTTACTGGACCAGGTACCCGGGCTCGAACCCGACGTTTCAGTTCATCGCATAAGTGTTCTATCGGATTCTAGTCCAGGCTTGGAGCTGGCTAGTCCATTGTACGAATGCCGACGTCTCGTAGATACTGGGCCACCACATGAGCAACATGAGGCCGTGCATTATCAAGCATCAACTGTATATTCTGCCCGATATATTCTGCGTAAGGTACCACATGGTCTGCCAGGATTTCAGTAATGTAGCGATAAGAAGTCAATCCACGTGTACGACCCGTCAGTTCGATGAAAACTAACGCTGTACATGCGGTTAGCGAGATGCCGCCCCAAACCATTACAGAAACTCCTCCATAAGCATTAGTTTGCTCCATGCAACACTGAGAATAACGTTCTCCAGAGAGACGATATACTCTCTGACGTCGATCACTTCCATGTAGACTCACCCTGGAGGGTGACGCTCACGCTTATGGAGGAAGATCTGTAACGGTTTTGGCCGGCATCTCGCTAACCGCATGTACAGCGTTAGTTTTCATCGAACTGACGGATCGTACACGTGGATTGACTTCTTATCGCTACATTACTGAAATCCTGGCAGACCATGTGGTACCTTACGCAGAATATATCGGGCAGAATATACAGTTGATGCTTGATAATGCACGGTCTCATGTTGCTCATGTGGTGGCCCAGTATCTACGAGACGTCGGCATTCGTACAATGGACTAGCCAGCTCCAAGCCTGGACTAGAATCCGATAGAACAATTATGCGATGAACTGAAACGTCGGGTTCGAGCCCGGGTACCTGGTCCAGTAAGGCTTCCAGAGCCCCGAATCGCAATTGAAGAGGAGTGGAATGCAATCCCTCAAGATTTCCTCGTCAGGCTCGTCAGGTCGATGAATACGAGGATGCTGGCAGTTATCCGAGCAAGGGGAGGGAATACTGAATACTGACCAAAAACTTTTTCTTTAATTTTTTCTTTGTTTCTGACTTTATTTTAATTTTCATTTTATGATTACGAACGATTAACACGACTGGAAAACGACTCTTCTTTGTAAAATCCTCAATAAACACTTAATTAATTGATCAATCCTAATGAATTTCCATTCATTTTCATCATCAAGAAACACACTTTCTGTAGGTATAACTTTGATATTTGTAAGTTTTGTATTTTTTGAGAAAATCGAATCAGAGTGCCAAGGTAGCGGGTGGCTCGGTTTATTTGCTGTCCAGTGTAGAAGGGATTTTTCGTTTGCCAACTTTACTTATCTGTCAAAAAACAAACCATAGACAATGATATGACAGTAATGACAGCAGATTTTGCTACGTTATATACAAAGTTATTGTTTTTGTTTAACTTCATTAGTTAGACTAATTTGTCCGAAACCATAGTTAGGGCTGTAACACTTTATAAGCTGTGCCAGTATGTAAATATTCGCACAGAAAAAAACAACACTTTTCAACCAAATAAATATAAAGACCTCTCTACTTTTAAACTCTAGTAGGTACGCGTAAAACAACCAAGCGCCTTGAGAAGACAGCCAAAGAATAAACAAGAGAAATGCTTGAGATACCTTCATTTTGAAACTGTGAACTACCAACGGCAAGAGGGACAGAAACCATATGAAATATTGTGATGTCATGACACTATTATACGCTACTAAAATGACAGTTTGACAGAAAAGTGCGAAAGGTAGCGTCTCGGGCTTCGTCCCAAATGTCAAACTTACAGCAAAAAGAATAGTACCCTCAAAAATTTGCAAAATTATTTTAACCATATCAAATGATATTTCGTCCATATTTAAATAAGAATAATAGAATAAAACTGAAAAGTTATGCCGCGAATCTTTTCTAAATAAATGATAAATGTAGGTTTCGAAAAGAAATTCATAGCCGTACATTTTATACATTGCATACGTTAAGGAAAACAAAGTGACAATACAACTGAACGTTAGTAAGAATTGCTTCTTATTTGGCATTAGAGACAATATTCCAGTTAACAATTTAGTATTTCGATTGATTTTGTATTCACCGAGAGACAAATACATTGGAAAACTCAATACCAAAGGGTACAAGCGTAAATGAATTGAGAAACCTAAGAAAATTCCCGATAAAATATACTTCGATAAACCTTTTATTATATCCGTTTGTAGGAAAAGTATGGATAAAATCACGAAAAAGCATGGAACGGAATCGGCGTTTCCTCTAGAAGAAATCGCGATACTCATCGGGTTATAAATCCAAAACAACGTACAGTATTTAGCGATTTTCGAGGCATTTTCTTGAGCTTTCAATTGACGTTCAACCAAGATTTTTAACGCAATAGCAACAAAAACGTCGAATAAACAGAATAGTTGTTTTCCAAAACTTCGACTGTAAAATACGTTGGGTAGTAACATAAAAGCTATTAGCGGACTGTATCTATACGTGTGACGTTTGTACGGGGATTCCCCTTTATAGACATGCTTGGCAGCATCAGTAAAAACTCTATAATCTATATCCGTATACGGCACAGAATAATAATTATCGAAGTATATACTGTATACAACAAGCGCTATACGGATTACAGCACCAATTTTTACGTGCGTACGAAACTCACACTGAATAAATTTATTAAATACCTCCATTTTAGATTTTTGTTTTTAATTCTTTGGTTGCAATTTGTAAGCAAGCGTTAAATTCTTGAAACTCTTTCGCACAATCGTCTTTTTTTATAGAGCCTTCTCGGAGTAAAACACATCTAGCGTATAAAGAACCTTGCTTCGCACATTTAGCATAAATAAGAGGGTATTTCGCGAATCGGTCTCTAGCTTTTTTCACTGCTTCCATACTCTTCACGTTGTCGGCCGAAAGTTGTGGGTTGCTCGGAATAATCTGGTTCGACTCTTTCCCGAAAGAAGATGTCGTAAAGAGGTTTCGAGAAGAAAATGCTAAGACCGAGTAGAGTAAATGAGATTTGAAATGTTTTCGGGTATCTGTAGATCCAACTTCTTTGACCGAGTGGTTTGATACGTTCTCTTCTTTCCATAACTATCTGTGAATTAAATTAAATAACTATTAGATGTTAAAAGATGTAAGATATATTAGCGAAAGAAACGGCACAATGCTTGATTTTTTGTATGGGCATTATTGACGACCTGGAGAGTGACATAGGCTTCTATGCCAGAAAAATTGGCACATTCCTCTTCGAACAATGTGCCTCTCCCATAAGGAAAGGAAAAATTAAGGATAGTAGGATAGGATTACCACACGTAATAATGTAAACGTTAAAACTCTTTACAAAACCGACTTCAAACGCTAAAACAAAATTTAAAGAGTTCCCTCAATTTCTTCAAGATCCCATCAGCAGATCCTGACCTGATGACAATGGGACCACCTGGTTAGTATACCCTTTCAGACAAAAAAAGATTTTTCCAAATCGGTCCAGACGTCTTCGAGTAATCGGGGAACATACATAAAAAAAAGATTCCGACGAATTGAGAACCTCCTCTCTTTTTGGAAGACGGCTAAAAATTAAGGATAGGATTACCTCACGTTTTCTTGACCGGCCTGTCGGTGACCGGCGCAAACTCTCGCGGCTCCAAGCGATAACCGTCGCAGACCAGAGATATCGGCTTATGCTTCAGGCAGCACTGGCGCATCGCCTCGAACACTGGCGCGCAACGGACTTCTTGGAAGTTGTTCTCTGGAACAACAAGAGGTCATAGACAGTTCAATCATTTTTTTTATATGAATAGCGGGCAAACGAGCTGCCGGGTCACCTGATGTAGTGATTACCGCCGCCCATGAACACTTGTAGTATCTACCAGAGGCACCACCAATGCGTTGCCGGCTTTTCAGGAATTTATTGGTCCGCCCCTTGAATAACCCCATATTGTAATTAAGTGGGAACACTATCGAAGGGAGATGATTCCACAATTTGGTAGTACGTGGAAAAAAAGATCTGGAGCAACGGATGGTCGAAGTGCTCCAGGCACAAAGGTGGTGAGGGTGAAATTGCGTTCGGTGGCGTTCGGTGTGGTTGTAGAAGTTAGAGGGTGGAATAAGATCCAATAGCTCTTCAGAATACTCCCCGTTATATAGCCGATAGAACACGTCCTCCCGACCGATCCGGCCACGAGGACCAATCTCCACAGATATTAGCCATCTACGTGTGAGATATTATAGTGCACAAGTGTGTGCGCAAACACAGGTGCACTCTCTATTCCCTTACTGTCGTAGTCCGATGGGACGGAAATCCGACACGACCGGAGAGAGATAATAATCGTTTGATGTCGTCGGTCCATCTACTGGGGGTCTGCAAACAATGCGCTTCCCGGTGGTCGCCACTCCAGCGCCTTGGGACCCCCCCATTTTCACACTTCAGTTTCGCGACTCGCTGAGCAAGATTTATAGTAGGTAATAATCTATCTAAATATATAAAAGGCAAAGGTGACTGACTGACTGACTGATCTATCAACGCACAGCTGAAACCACTGGATGGATCAGGCTGAAATTTTGCATGTAGATAGCTATTATAACGTAGGTGTCCGCTAAGAAAGGATTTTTGAAAATTCAACCCCTAAAGGGATAAAATAGGGGTTGGAATAATCGAACTTAACGTGAGCGAAGCCGCGGGGTAAAGCTAGTATATATATAAAATTCAAAGTCCTGACTGACTGAGATATCAACGCACAGCCTAAACTACTGAAGTAAGAAACTTGAAATTTTTACAATTGGTTCCTTTTATGACGTAGGCGCACACTAAGGAAGGATTTTTGAAAATTCAACCCCTAAGGGGGTAAAATAGGGGTTTAAAAAATCAAACTTAACGTGAGCAAGGCCGCGAGCAAAAGCTAGTTATTAATATTTTGTAACATTGTCATTCCCACTTCTAAACACCTAAGCGTGAAAATTATGCCAAGTGCCAAGTGGGTGGTACAACTACGGATATAGAACACCGTGTGTATGAAATTCGAACCTCCGACATCCGTTTACTTATTGGCTTGTATTTGAATATTGAACGCTTTGCAGAAATGTGCCATGTCTATCTGTAATCTGTCGATAGGTAATTTACTTAACCACATTCAAGAATACATAGGTGGTGTAGTGTTTCTGGATATATCTTAATACGTATTATATGTTATGGTGTATACTATTTACTAATATATCACTATATATTATATCAACATATATAGACATTATAGTTACCTATATTATTGCGTTTAGTTAAGTTAGTTAGCTACAATATATGAATCTAGATATTAATTATTAATTTGCTTGTCTGTGACTATTTAAAACTGCCCAAAATATTACGTTTGAAATAGTATTTTTTGAACATGTCTGATAACTTCTGATAGCGGTTCAGCGTACACCGTTTGACCTTCAGTTTAGTGAACGATTAGTTACGTCACAACTCCGACGTACCTACGAGTGGGTGTAGCGTCCCATAGAGATTAGTGCCTGCCGCATATTAGCAGGATTCGTCCGAAAACTCTGCTGAAGGATTGTCTAAATACTGATACTACCGGTGAAGGTAAGTAAAGTACCTATTGCGCATTAAATCCTACTTATTAGTAGGATTTCGCATTTATAATCTTCTAAATATATAAAAGGCAAACGTGACTGACTGACGTGAATGGTACCACTTGGGAAGTAGGTATACCCTTTCAAACAAAAACAAAATTTTCCAAGTCGGTCTAGGCGTCTTCCAGTAAACGGAGTACAATGAAAAAAAAAAAAAAAGATTCCGACGAATTGAGAACCTCCAGAAATCTTCTCCTTATTTGAAAGTCAGTTAAATAGACAATAATATGCAGCCGGCCTAAGCCGCACATTTCCCTCCTCCGGTTTCCTTTAACCAATACCCAACTATTTTTGGTAATTGCCTTATTAGAGGTTTGTCCTAGTTTATTGAACTGTAATACGACCCAGCTACTTAATGCTATTAACGACTTCGAGGCATTTCGTTCAAGTTTAGCACTACCACTTTCATAAGGAGCATAGACAATCTATTTTACATTTTATTCGAGTACCTATACATAGCATTTAAAGAAAATTTCGATTACGAAACAGCTCCGTCGTACAGGCACAACTTATGATAGAGATTGTCAATGGTGATTTGTGGAATAACCCGATTAATTTACCTATCATCACCCATACAAATAAATAAGTGTGTCACATTGGGATTTTTTTCCCCATCGAGTCACACCTGTTACTCGTTGCAACTTTTTTGCAACACAATGGACCACCCAATGGACAGTGTGACTCGAAAAAAAATCCCAACGAGTCAAGTGTGACACGTTCGGGTGTGACTCGTTGGGACCTTTCTGCATTAATCTGAAACATTGCTTCAGTCACATTAGTTGCGACTGGTTAAAGTTATGCGTTCTCGCTGCGACAGTTAATTTCAGCCCCTTGGCTGTGGCACGATCAATACTCCACCAAGTGTAATCCATGCTACTGCCAGAATCCGTGGAGGGACAAACACAGGTTTTAATGGGTGCAAGCCCCACATAACCCCTCCGTTTCCCCTGACGGAGGGGTATGCGTTAGACATTTCCTGTCTATGAAAAAAGAAAAACAGCCAATAATGAGTTTCGATCTCTTCGAAAAATTACTGGACGTGATTGAGATCGTCACACGGTAGCGATCATTTTTAGACAATCCCGCAGCTAATTGCATAAGCATCACATTACGAAGGCATTCATTAACACTGTAGAATGTGGGTATTAATTAAAAACATGTGTTTGCGATACCCACGATATCCAGTTGACCGGGCCTCTGTGTAGGTAGATAACGATCTAATTACCAACACGAGATTAACGTGATTGAATGATTAGCAGAACTGATAAGGCCTGTAAACTTTATAAATAAACGTAAAAATTCCTTTTACAAAACCGACTCCAAACGCCACTACAAAGTATATCAATTGTACCTATTCAATTTTAAGAGTTACCTCGATTTCTCCAGGATCCCATAATCAGATTCTGACCTGATGACAATGGGACCACCTGGGAAGTATACCCATTTATATAGAATTTTCCAAATCGATCTAGGCGTGTTCAAGTAATCGGGGAACATACATAAAAAAAGATTGCGACGAATTGAGAACCTCCTCCTTTTTTGAAGTCGTTTAAAAACCGTCCGCGTTGGTCAGTCGGCAGGGGTGTGCCAAGCCAACACTGCGCTTTCAGGTCCTGTCTTCACTCGTTACCGATTTTATCTCGCAGGGATAGTTAGGTACTCCGAGCTTAGTTCTCTCCAATGCCCGCTGAGTGACCTTGAGCCATGTTATTAGGCCTCAACAATCAAAAATCCTCAGACTCGTAGTGCATTTATATCGATGCTCAGACAAAATATTGGTCGCAAATGATCGTGTCTGTATGGTAGCACCTTCGCAGCGTTAGTAACTACAGCCTTCCGCTCTGTCTGGTCTTCGACATTTCTAATTACGGTAGTAAATGAAAGTCCTAGTAGATGGGTCGCGTGGTATTTTTCCCTCCACCTTGCCTCAACCAGATTTTATCTATAGTTTATCATTTGTTTACGCCTACACCGATGAACCAATAATAATTTCGACATTTTGTAAGAAGATAGCTTGATGCATTCTGAGGAAGACGTAAGAAACTTTTTTTTTATTATCTCAAGTTTTAGGGGCTTTCGTCCGACACGGACACGCCAGCTCAATCGTAAAGGAAACTTTTAATCGAGAAAAGTTTGCTCAGGACCTAAAATAAACATAAATCGTAAGGCTATTCAAAAACTGTTGCCGCACAGTATTTTTTAATTATTTATCGAGACGACCATAGTAATTAACTACTTGGTCTTGCTAGCATAAGGAATTCTCTAGAACTAATTTATTGACTAAAACAAGTTTTAAATCAAGGCCAAGGTTAGGTTAGGGTTAAATGTAGTAGAACAAACAGAAAACCAATTGGTTCGATCTACGTTGTTGTGGTTTTGTGGCGTCACATGTATAACCTCCGATCCACATTATTCCAGTCAAACGATCCAGCGTTCAAATGCTAATACATCGCCACTTACAACCATCAGGTGAAATCGCAGTCATGGACTATCTTGTCAAAAAATAAAACCGCTAGAAAAACTGTCCTCATACAAATTAGTTCCGAGTACCCTCACTTTGATTTTTTCAGCCATCGGCTAAAATGTCGATAGTCGTTATCACATCGTTTATAGCCAATCCAGCGTACTTGTAAAATAAAAGTCAGCAGATTACTGGAATGATAGTGATTTTTGTGATTAGCTGAGTGAGGTAAGTGACGATGCAATCTAAGATGGTAGCGAGCTAACTTGGAAAGGGTATGGCAGTGTAGATTAAACCCATACCCCTAGTCGGTTTTTAGACGCCATCATACCGGAACGCTAAATTGCTAGGCGGCACGTCTTTGACGGTAGGGTGGTAACTAGCCACGGCCAAAGCCTCTGGACAGTGCGACTGGAAACATATGAACTCGCAATGCCATTCCCGTGACTATTGTCGATCGATATCAACAGAAAATAACTTTCTGTTAGGTATAAGAAATAAGAAACCATATCAGCAGTTTATACATATATTTTATTAACAATATGATATAATCGACATGCTCGCATTTAATCTCTGTTGAGAAAAGATTTTCAATATACAATACGACGCTAAAATCAATTTAAAGATATTTAACAAAATTTAATAATATGGACTTTCTAATTTACATAAAATAAAGGATAACTAGGTTTTTTCGTATTATATAAAGCCAACTGTGGGTAGTTTATAAAACAAACACTCTTAGTTTGAATTTTACACCTATTACGTTATTGTTTCGTATCAATTATTATTATGCAGACTCCACATTTATGTTCCACATTTTGGGAAGCAACTTGACACATTAAACAAAGTCTACGTTTATCAAAACAAGGAAGAACAAAGCTCGTGATAATATTTAGGAGTCGATTTAGGAGTCACAGGGAGTCTCCAGAGACCATTTAACTTCTGAGGGAAAGTATTGATTTAATCTAGGTTAAAACGCAAAGTAGTCTAGAGGCCTGAGCTTTCCTTGCAGGTACAGAAGTTATACAATACAGGACGCAATCTAGATTAAAACGCAAAGCAGGCCGAGCATTCTTGCCTTGAAGGTACAGAATTTATACAATGCAGGACGCAAGACTGGTTGAGCTAGCTTACAACATAAATGCGGAATTCGCATAACAAAGTCTATGCCATACAAATTTTCGCATTTTAAATCCAATTATATCCGTCTTAGAAAATTTGAATGGTATAGCTATTAATGCTATTATCTTAAAATTGCTTACGTAAATACACAACTATACAATTTTTTCCACAGTTAACAAGTTTTAAACCTAAGTAACTATTACAATTATTTAGTTACATTACATTATGTTTAGTATACTTTTTACAGACAAGTAGTCTCCAAGATTCATTTCGCTTAAATAAGGTGTTACTTTCCGCGACTAAATAATATAATATGATACATAAAATGTATGTAATGTAATTCAAATGATTATGAATAAATATAATTCTGTCTATACAACAAAATGGGGTCCAATTTTAAACATTACCTTCGTTAAAATTATTGCCAATTCAATATAATATACACTCTTAGATATTTTTAAAAATCATCATCTTATGACTTTGTTAATAGATCTTGTACAATATTATCTTAAGATTACTCTTAATCCTTTTACGTGTTGCTAATGATAGAGTCATAACATGTCGTAAGAGCCACACTGCCGTCCTAAAGGTAGTGTCGTTATAGTTCTTGCAATTCACGAGGGCGCGTGGCTCATGGTTGTGTGTGTGTCGTATCTATATAAGTGGGAGCGAGAGCTTGCTCGCGCCTGACCGCTCCCACCTAGGCTCCGGACAGGCACGCATACTTCGCAATGTATACACGACGTAACCACAGGTAAAGCTCACGCGCCCTCGTGAATTGCAAAAACTATACTACCAAAACCATATGACCCAAAAAGCGGATAAGTAAATAAATTACGCCATTTCGTACCCTTATTGCAAAAACCGATTATCTGCACCAAAATTTGAGCGAAAAGTTTTTGAGTTATAAGCATTTGAAACTTTAACGACTTAAAAATTAGTTATAATGATGTCCATTTTTAAACAATAATAATTTTTATAAACAAGAAACTATTCAAGAAATGTTAAGTAGGTTAATAATTGAAAAAAACTTACTATTTTTTCAACAAAAAGAAGAAAATAACCGGTAAGGAGCTCACTTAGTTAGTTTTTCCTGAATGTAGAAAAACTACCAAATTTTCAAATTTACCGTTCTGGTAGCTCTAATGGCATTTTTTATTTAATCACTTGTTTTGAATAGTAATAATCATCAAGACAAAAATCGTTTTAGTTCAACTTTAGCCAGTACAGGTGTAAAATAAATATCTTTAGTCGCTTTTGGCTGAAGGTAAAGTAGATTTCATTTAACTTTGTACGTACTAACTGCAGCGCCCTATGGTTTTACCCGAGGAGTTCCCGTTCCCGTGGGAAATGGGCAAGCCTACATTATTTCTTATAATCTCAGCTATCTTTAAAAGAAAGTTTCGTTGAAATCGGTCCAGCCGTTTTAGAGATTAGCTCATTTAAATTATTTCGTTTTATTATATTAGAATAACTAGCTGTGCCTTGCGGTTTCACCTACATTTGTCCCGTTCCCGTAGGAATTTAGGGAAACACTATAACTGTAAACTTTCCTCTCGAATCCCTCTATCTACTGATGAAAACTGAATTAAAATCCGTTGCGTAGTTTAAAAGATCTACGCGTACATAAAGAGGGCCAGACAGCGGGAATCGATTTTGTTTTATACTATGTAAAGATAACATATACAGCAGAGCTAAGTTTGCCCGCAAGCGTTGCTATATGGGTGCCCCATTGTAGCTTTGAATCCAGGGTTAATCCCAAGAACACTTTGGAGTCCTCAGTTTTCAAAGGTTCATTATTTATCTTTAAATTTTTACTGACAGTTCTCGGGTTAGGTAATAAAAACTCAACACACTTTGTTTTTTTAGTATTTAAAAGTAGATTATTTGCCGTAAACCATTCAGAAACTTGAGATAATGCATTATTTACATCGTCAAAATTGTCTTTTATCCTATCGACTTTAAAATTCAAAGACGTATCATCAGCAAATAGTACAATATCGCAAGTATTGTGGACAAAATGTGGTAAATCATTTATGTAGACCAAAAACATGAATGGACCTAGAATAGAACCCTGGGGTACACCCATTACTGAGGCTGATCCGGATGATTTTACATCATTGACACATACTCTTTGGACTCGTTCACTGAGATAAGACGCAATGAGACTAAGTGCAAAATCTTTAATGCCATAGTGGCTCAGTTTAAGCAAAAGTGTCTCGTGATCAACGCAGTCGAATGCCTTTGACGACAAATCACAGAAAATACCAATGGCACTCTGTGAGTTCTCCCATGCATCGAATATGTGTTGTAACAGCCTTGCGGCTGCATCGGTTGTTGATCGACCCTTTGTAAAACCATACTGCTCAGTGTGTAGGATTTTATTTAAATTAAAGTGTAAAAGCAGTTGGTTGAGCATTATTTTTCCGAATATCTTGCTGAGAGTTGGCAAAATTGAAATTGGCCTGTAGTTATTCGGGTCACTTTTGCTTCCCGATTTAAAAAGCGGTATTAGCTTACTACATTTCATAAGGTCTGGAAAAGATCCAGAATCTACTGATTTATTAAAAATTAAAGCAAGATATGGCGCAATAATATCAATTATGTTATGAATTATTTTAACTGATATCCCCCATAGATCTGCTGTTTTCTTATTTTGTAAAGATTTAAATGTTTTGACTATGTCATATGGGGTAACGTGTTCAAACCTAAATAACTTATTGCACTCAGAGACATTGCTCCTTAGAAGACGATAGACTTCTGCTGGCGAGGAATACAGAGAACTGGTTGTAGTAATTGGAATATTTTTGAAAAAGTTCTCAAATGTATTTACAATTACTGTATCGGAGTTAATTACATGATTATCACTTTTAAGCTCCAATTTATTATTATTATGTACCTTATGTTTACTCATTTCATCGCCGATGATGTCCCATGCTGTTTTAATTTTATTATCAGAATTGGCAATTTTTTGTTTTATGTGAAGTGACTTTGCTTGTATGCACACATTTTCAAACAATTTAGAATAGTTTCTTACATATTCAATAAACGCGGGGGAATAATTATATTTTTTTCTGCATATAAGTCAAACAGCTTATTTCTACTTTTATAGATTCCGGCAGTTGGCCAGTTACTAAACTTAAGATCTTTAGACAGTCTTTTCTCTATCACCTTAAAGATAGAGTTATATTGTGAACTTAACAAATCAAAAAACTTTTGATTTGTGAAGATGTTCAAAAACCCTCGTAGCCCAGTTATACAGTAAAAGTGAACTTAAGTTCTTTTACCTGCAATAATTTTAACAAAATATTGAGTTCATTATTCTGCAAAAAGCAACTAATGTTGTTTAGTTCGTTTTTCTTTTTAGATACATCAGCAATTTCTAGTATATTAATAAAAGCTGAAACCTGTTAACGCAGGTTAACATGTATTAACAGAATAATATTGACATAATGATAAATCAAGCAACTACATCTGAAAAGTATTATAATACAATACATTGTTTTTGTGGTATAGATTTATAAATCTAAATTATTTAAATGAGTTTAGTTCTTTTTTTAAGAAGGTAATTAAATCATACCTGTAGGTAGTTGCTTTTAACTCTAGCTATCTCCGTAAAAAAGCGTCGTAGCAGACAATGGGTTTTACCTACAGCTTCGCCGTGAGTTGAGGAGTCGATTGATATATTTAACCTAATTTTGGTACAAAAATGCAGATAATCGGTTTTTGCAATAAGGGTACGATTTGATAACTAATAAACGGACGTTTTTCATATTGCTATATCAAAAACTACAGCAGGAAAGAGAATACCGATTAGATCGATAGAGAATTTTTTTCTAAGGAAGATAGCATTAAAAATCGTACTTGGCCAAATTTTGGTTAACGACGTTATAGCTTCAGGCAGCACAGGTTGGCATATATGAAATATATAATTTTGAGTTTGATTTTAATCCACCAATTTTTTCTTGTTTCCGCAACCTTAAGCAAATTAAACTGTATTTATTTCGTTAGTTGACTTACTTTGGTCTCGATATATTTCCGTACTCGAGTTGAAAAACCGACTGTCAAAATCAACATAATGATTATACAAGTACTTATTTACTTATCTCTGTTTACTTTGAGTCTCTCAAAATAAATACAAACGCTATTCAAGGTGTTATATACGATGATTTTACTGGCGGTACCTCCCAAGTTATAGTTCTTGCAATTCACGAGGGCGCGTGAGCTTTACTTGTGGTTACGTCGTGTACGGGCACATTGCGTAAGTGTGCGTGCCTGTCAGATGAGAGCGGTCAGGCGCAAGCAAGCTCTCGCTCACACTTATACAGATACGAAACACACACACAACCATGAGCCACGCACCCTCGTGAATTGAAAGAACTAAAACAATATTAATACCAGTTTTTACTCTCTCTAAACATCTGCGTGTAGTAAACTCTGTTTGGGATCACATTAGTAGTATTCAGCGAAATTGCAGGATCATAACTTCGTGTGCAATTCGTTATTTTAGAGTATATTCTGGTGAAGACGAAAGCTTTCATGTATATTTAGCTACTAGCTGTTGTCCGCGACTTCGTCCGCGTGGATTTAGTTTTTAATAAACCCGTGGGAACTGTTTGATCTTCCGGATTAATAATAATTAGCCTTCGGTTCGGTTCATATTCGGTTCTCATCGGGTGACCGCCCTCGACCACCGACTCACCGCATCGCATTGTTCGCCCGCGCTATTCTTTCTTTTTGCTTCGCTTCTAAGAGTCATACCGAGATGTTGAATAGTCTATAACCTTCCTTAAGAATTGGGCTATCAGATACAAAAAGAATTTTTCAAATCCGACTGATAGTTCCAGAGATTAACGCGTTCAAACAAACAAACTCTTGCACTTTATTATAATTAGTATAGATTGTCTATTGAAGACAAGTACATCGCTGATACGATTCGCGGCTGAATTTTTGCATACCCGCACGCAAGGTTTAAGTTTAGACGTTATTATGAGTTCAATTCGCTCGTTGCGCAAAGAATTGCTTTAGTTAATGGCTTTTTAGGGTTCCGTACCCGAAGGTTAACCAAATGGGACCCTATTATTAAGTCTCCGCTATCAGTCCGTCCGTCTGTTAGCGGGCTGTATTTCATGATCCGTATATATAGATCTGTATGATAGGTAGTCAGTTGAAATTTTCACAGAATGTGTATTTCTGTTGCCGCTATAACAACAAATAATAAAAATTAAAGGGGGCGCTACCCCACTGAAAAGTGTTTTTCGGCGTTTTTTTTGGTACAGAACCCTTCGTATGCGAATCCGATTCGCATTTGACCGATTTTTTTTTTTAAAAGAATATTAGCCAACCTGAATTTGACTTATATTCTCCTCTCCCCTCCAAATAAGCGAAAAGCTTGTGCTAGGAGTGGGTACGACAATGCAACGGGTGGTATTCGAATCTGCGACCATTCAGTTTTCAGTCCGCACCTTTAACCGTTGGGATATTGAGGCTTGATTGATTTAAATACGAATTCCGCTGTTTTAAATATGTCGCAAAGAGTTGTAAGCTGATTTTCAGGTCATTGAGTTAAATAGCCCAACGGTTAAAGGCGCAGACTGAAAAATAAAAGGTCAGAGGTTCGAGCCCCACCCGTTGCACTATTGTCGTACCCACTCCTAGCACAAGCTTTCCGCTTATTTGGAGGGGAGAGGAGGATATCAGTCAACTTCAGCTTAGCTGATGTGCTTTAAAAAAAGACGTGTGGGACTGCCGCGGTAAAGCTATTGCATAGCATTTTTTATCAACGCCATCTAGCGGTGAGACTAGTCCGTGTCCGTGGGGTGTCAGGTTATTTTCGTTACGGAATTTCTGGATTCGGTCTCCACGCTCAAGGCCCGCGATAGAAGCTATGCAATAGCTTAAAAATCGAATAAAGAATGGCGTTTATTTCATCGTACGTATTTCCTGATAAACTCAATTGATATAGTGCCGTGATAGTTTCAATTGAAACAAATTGACGTTGCCAACATTGTATACATATAAATCTAAACGATTATTACATACATGTAATTGTACATAACATAATAACATATGCATATACGTAACGTTTGCTTAATATGTGCAAATAAGCCATTTAATTAGAAGTCACGACCTCGTCTAATTAATTAATACATAAATAGTTCGCATTAATCCTTACTAATATTATAAATGCGAAAGCGTGTTTGTTTGTTAGTTTGTCCTTCGATCACGCTGCAATAGAGCTACGGAACGACGTGATTTTTTTGTATGGGTATAGTTGAGGACCTGGGGAGTGACATAGGCTACATTTTATTTCGGAAAATCAAAGAGTTCCCGCGGGATTTTAAAAACTAAATTCACGCGGACGAAGTCGCGGGCGTCAGCTAGTGCTATATAAATTAAACAGTAAAACCTGCTTAAGAATTTCTGAAGGGACCCAGCAAAAACTATTTTTTATTGTTACTTAGTGGAAAAATACTACTGGTCCCGAACTTTCGGGACTGTAAATTGCAGTTATTGGACGCGGGACCGAATGCAACATTTCGGGACTATCCCAGATTTCTCAGCCATGACACTAAAAATTAGGTCTGATTTGTGGCTTTAAGCAATAAACTATCAGAGCTTCTATAACGGTTTTTTTTTATATGTTAAGCTGTTGTTGATATGTAAACTATACTATAATACGATTATATCATATACATAGGTGTGGTGACATCCGGTCATAATATACATATATGTATATGTAATTACATGAAAAAATGTGTTATGTTCATATTATGTATATGTATATGGGTTAGCATATTAAAATGGCACCACAATATTCTCTCAGGATTCAAGATATTTTCTATTATCTAACTTAATCTTCGTTAATTAACTATGGAAAATAAAATGATATTTTTTGCTAGAATATTTAAAAATTGATGTGGTCCTTTTTGTATAGTTCTTGCAATTCACGAGGGCGCGTGGCTCATGGTTGTGTGTGTCGTATTTGTATAAGTGTGAGCGAGAGCTTGCTAGCGCCTGACCGCTCCCACCTAGGCTCCTGACAGGCACGCACACTTACGCAATGTGCATGTACACGACGTAACCACAAGTAAAGCTCACGTGAAATCGTGAATTGCAAGAACTATTCAGGACAAATAAATAAAATAGAAATGTGAATTTGTTTCTATGAGACTATGATAGGAATTAAAAAATATAGTGAAATTTCGAATTTCATTCCTAACTTATTACCAATATTGTATTGGAATTTAATTAGAGTTATTTATTTTTAAGATAGTTGCAACTTGCAGGCTTGGTGATATTAAAATTTCAATCAATTGTAAAAAAAAATTAAAAGAAACTATATCTAACCTGAACGTTATGCTTGAATGACTAAAAATAAAAGTATAAATTGGTTAAATATTGACTTCTTCCATAAACGAAGTTCACATAATCACTAATCAGATATTATTATAATATGATGTAAAACAAGTGGTCGATTGTGAAAAAGCTGCATCAATCATTGCTACAATCGCAATTGAGATGATTGTGATTGTCACAATGTAGCAATCATTTTTAGCTGCAGTTAAAAATCAAAAATGTATGCCGAAAATGCAATTTTGACGCACAATTCTAGGGCCGGCAGACTAAAGCATATATGTCACAAAAACTCATATTTTATTTATTTAACCAATAATATTCATTTATTTTAATACACTGTCTCACAAGCACAACTCAAAGCCGTTCGCTTCAATTTGAACTCTCAAGTTAGACTTTGAGTTTTGAGTCTGACTATGTATTAAAATAAATTAAAAAAATAAAAAAAATATATGATTTTTGTGAATTATGTGGTTTTTAGTCTGCCGACCCAAGAATTTATTAATCACAATAATACAATAATGAAGCTGAATAAACAAACATACAATTTTACTACATGGGTATTGTAAAAAAACTATACTAAATACAGCATTTTTGTCCTGACATCCGAATTGATGCATACGCCCTAGCACTGTGTCGATTCTGTAAAAGCTGTATCAATCATTGCGACAGTCTCTATCGTAGTGATAGGCTGAATTTATCGCATTCTTTCTGCAACAATGCATTTTAGCCAATAGCGATTGAATATCGGCCAATCGGAGGCAAATTATTATACTATAGCGATCATTTTTAGGGTTCCTTACCAATGTTTTTATTGTAATAATAATGTAATTAGCCTCCACTGTCCGTCTGTCTGTCTGTCTGTTAGCAAGCTGTATCTCATGATTCATAATAGGTATAACTCTCTAGAGTTGAAATTTTCAGAGAATGTGTATGTCTGTTGCCTTCTCTAATCATTGGCTAAATGCACAGCTGCAATGAAAATACCATAAATTCAGTCAATTGCAACAACGTGATTGTAGTCTGTTCATTAAGTCAGTTGACATGGGTAAATCAAAAAATGGGTTGTAGTAACAAGGGTATACCATGTAGAAGGCATGTTATAAAATTGAAAATTACAAATGATAAAAAAGTGTGGATATAACTCGCTCCAGCAATACATAAGCATGTAATGTGAATATTAACTGTAAATTGTACATAACATGATATTATTACAATATATTTTTTTTTTTAAAAGAGCAACCGCCGAGTTTCTTGCTGGTTCTTCTCGGTTGGAACAGGATTCCAAACCAGTGGTAGATTCATTTGACAGTTCAAAAGCACTTCATAAAAGTTTATTTGAATGAAAAATTATTCTATTCTATTCTGCTGTGAAAGAGTCTGCTGAAAGAAACAGTTCGATAATTCACATAAAAATAAATCTGATTTTAATTAAAAATCTAAAATTAATTTGTCACTCAAAATGGCTCATTGAACAGACCATATCAACATGATAGCTACTCTAACAGACAAAATGATTGCAATAGATTAAAAAAGTTGCTAGGACTTATATGTATATCTCATGTTACAAACAGTTACTATACACTTACCCACTATTTGATAGTTGATTTGGGTTCATTAATTCAATTTGCATTTAAAATAACCTCAAGCAAACTGCAACAATGTACCTCTCAGTTAGACTCTTGCTCTAAACAACGGTTTTCATGTAAGAAAACACATAGTTCATTTCGTTGGTCACAGACAAAGTGACCGAACATGTACATATTATTGGCTATTGACTCGGCATCGCTTCAACACTTTCAGGTCGAGATAACACAGGCTTTTCGGCAATAACAGGCTTTTCTGCAACTTGTGGTTTCTCTGCTAACAATGGTTTTTCTGTAACCGCAATTTTCTCGGCAACCGGTTTCTCTACAGCAGGCTTTACAGCTACAGGAGGTTTTTCAGAAACCTGGGGTTTCTCTGGCAACTTTTCTGGTATCGGTTCTTCAAGTTGGGGTTTATCAAGTGGTTTTTCCGCGACCTTCTGTCGTTCAATTGGTTTATCATTAGCAACGTCAGGTTTTTCAGGTTCGTTGTGTAGAATGTGTGTATTGGCAAGTTTAGGTGGTAATATGTCTGGTTCTTCTTGCTCCATTTGTGTTGGGCCATTATGGGTTTCAATGTTAGGCATCGGAGGTGACACGGACCTCTGTAGTGCACTCTCTGGTATTGTCGGGGCCATACCTCGTGCAGAGTTTTCTTCACTAGATGCACTCAGTTGTCTTTGAGGAGTCCCTGATGTTAGATTTTGTGGAAGGTGAGGGTTATGTAAAGGCAAACGTGACTTATCACTCTTCCTCCATAAAGTCACTTCCTGCTGTTTGAAGTAACGTCTGTCCTCAGTGTCCATAAGAACCAAATTTAGGTAATACCTCACGGAAAATTTATTGTTTATATCTCTCATTGTCGGTGTGAGATCGTAACCTGCCAGAAACACTCTAATAGGAATACTTTCACCTCTCACAGGAGCACCATCCATTATCTCATACTTAGCAACTGTTTCATTTTCTGTAAATGTATTGGGACCAGAACCTGTGGTTTCCCTCTTTATAATGGATATTTCCATGTGCTTAATCTTTATGCGGACGAGGAGGAAGTAAATTTTACCTACGATTACATCTTTGAGGTGGTACTTAGATTTGTTATACTCAAACTCTATGTGAAGGCAATCTTCAATTCCAACCTCCATTTTAATGGAATTTAAGACGTCTGGGTAGCTACATAGCGTGTGTACGGCGATGTCTACCTCCTTGACGACGTCTGTGAGGCGGCGTACGATCGTGGCACGCAAAAAGTACCTAAGTCTGACGTTTGCGCCTGTGTAAACTTCGTACGGTTTCTCAACGTTCGCGAACTCGAATGGGTACGATGTGTGCTGCAACAAGTCCCCAGGTCGCGCTAGCTCCTTCACCAGCGATATAAATTCGTGGTGATTACCTCTATCATAGAACAACTCGATTTGACCGATCAACTCAACTTTTATTCCTTGGTGTTCCAATTTTGATCCCGGTTTCCGCAGCGTCACGTTAACTCTCCCCGACACAGTCTCACCGTCGTAATAAAGCAACAACTTCTCCTTTTTCCCATCGTCAGTCTTAACTTCGGCAACCTTCCGTTTGTCAGCATCATCGAACACAATTTCGATATCCGCCGTTTGACCGAATCCGAAAAAGCTCATTTTCACATTTAACTGTTACGCAATTGACGAGAAACTTTTTTACGTTGCTTTTGAAAAGAATAATAACGCTTTATTTGAGCAAAACATTGAAAATCGGCGATGAAACGCCCGCAAATCCGTAGGCGACTGAAAGATTGAAGTAAAGATGGCGACTATAAATTATGTCGAATGTCGCCGAAATGTTTCGTAAATAAAATAATGGCGCAAAAACTTACCAATAAGACATTTTTGAATATCGCAGGCGAATTTCTTGCACGGATCCTTCGGCATATATAAAAATTAAAAGTATTTTTAAATGAAAAGTGAATCTCAAATTTCAATCATGTGTATAAATTTTTAGGTTATAGCAACATTATAAATAAAACAACCCATTCATTCAATTTAATCTGATGTTTTTAAAAAATTCTCCTATTTTTAATTTTGTTTACAAATGATAAAGTTAAAGAATTATCATATTGCAGTATAAAAAATGAAATTAATTTATAAATTGTGCAAAAAAAACTTTTACAATTCATATTACGTTTGTTTTTAACAAAATTAAAATTAAAAGAAATACTATATTTTGAACGCATCATATTTAATTCGAAGTTGACGTTATTGTCAGTGTTGCCAACCTCTTGCCATTTCTCTTTTTTTGAAAGAAATTGTTAATGGCGAACCGCAAAATTATTTAACGAAAGCGAGTGTTTATTATTGTGTCTTTTATGAATATTTAGTTAAATATATCTTTTAATAAGATGGAGATTACACGTACGACACTCGGTATAGCCGTCGGTTTGGCCGGCACACTTTTCCTGGGCTACTGTGTTTATTTTGACCAACAACGACGCAAGGATCCCTTATTCAAAAAGAAGCTCAGAGAACGTAAGCTTAAAATAAAAACTTCACTAATTCCCTTTACAAATGTCTTTTTCTCGGTTTCTAATATTAGGTTTCGTAAAAAATATTGTTGTGAATTGTTGTATAATTTTCCAACCTAAAAATTTTTCATTATTAATTTACTACTAAATATCAAGTAAATATCTTATGAAATATTTAGTTATTTTTTCGAGTATGGCATGAAAGAAAACTGTAAAGGGCATAAACCTACTGAAGCGTATATTTCGTTGGATTTTTCATTTTATATCCATGTTACTTTACTGTACTAATCATCATGATAAATCAATAAAATTATCAAATGCTATAACCTATCTTTAAAAAACGGGAAAAAGAAATACAATTTTATCTCATACTAGCTTTTACCCGGCTTTGCTCGCACTGTCTATTAAAGGTATAATCTGAAGCGGTGATTCCTATAAAACATTACCAATTTTGATTTTTTTGGATTTTTATGATAATGCATTGAAATTGGCAATAATTCTAGTACTCTACAGCACTAAATATGTATTACATTTAAGCTCTTTTCCACACATAAAAATAGTGCCATCCTTTACACCACAACAGATGGACTGTTGTGGATGGCACCATTTTTACACCTGTCAATTTAGATCAGGGATTATCTTCAACAGAATTAGTAGTAACAATAAATCATAGAATAAACAAAACGTGATTGTAAAGTGATTAATTAACTTTTACTTTCCAATGGATTACTGAAGCATGCATAATTTTCACTTTTCTTTATGAATGCGTGTAAATACAAGCATGTTGCAATTTGATAGCAGTTAGAATAATTAACACAAGTTTAAAAATTGTTTTAGATTTATCGGGCTTTAATCTATCTCTCTCTATTTATTTATACCCACTTTTTCAGAATATAAGGATTATAATTCTAAGGTAACACTTGTTCTTCGTAAGTACTAACCTGGAATAGGAAGGTGGCTACAATTTGGCCTACATGAAATAGATTAATTTGGATTTAAGTAAGTGTGTTGATTGTTTTGTAGGTCGTGAAAAGGCACAACAAAATTCATCACGGTCGCGCCCCCTTGGGGGACCGCTGCCAGACATGAGCGACCATGAGGCCATGCAGAGGTTCTTCCTGCAGCAGGTACGTTGCTGTTAATTACATAACACCTTTAAATTATGTAACACCTATAACACCTTTTAATTATGGAACACCAATATACCTACACTCAATCTATGTAAATGTAATGTTTTCTGGATGCTGCGGCCTCGAAACAACACAGCGGCCAACAAAGCGACAGAGCATTAAATGACAATCTCTTTCGCTCTTATTTTTTTGTGCTTAGCGTAATGTTGTTTTTATAGTAAAAAGTATCAATTTTCGACACTAAAATTGGTGAATTTTGAATTATGTCAACCTAGTCGCAAATGAGCGACATTATATTTCACAAGCTATTTGTCGTCAGATCCAACTGGGCGAGGAGCTGCTGGCGGCTGGAGACCTGGAGGCGGGCGTGGAGCACCTGGGGCAGGCCGTCGCCGTGTGCGGCCAGACGCAGCAGCTGCTGAGCGTATGTATACCCTATCCTTCTTCATCTTATTGTGTTGCGGCTATGCAGGTCCCGAGGCCCTGTAGCACGTTGACCGTCGCCGATCTATTGTGCTCGCCACTATTCATATTTCCTCGCCGATACTCGTTGCCGCCCACACAGCAGCACTTTCTTGGCTGGAATGAGTATAGCCTCCACAGGGTGTACTATATGTTTCCCCAGATGGATGCTACGTTTATGCTTTACTAGCAGCTCGCTCCGGCTTCGCACGGGTATAAAATATATAGCCTATGTCATTCACTGTTAATGAATGTTATTATACATATAAACCGTCCTCTTCATTCACTCTATCTATTAAAAAAACCGCATCAAAATCCGTTGAGTAGATTTAAAGATTTAAGCATACATAGGGACAGAGAAAATGACTTTGCTTTATACTATGTAGTGATAGCAGGGCAGTAGCAGATGATGTACCCTGTCCTTACTCAGATTATAAATGCAAAAGTGTGTTTGTTTGTCCTTCAATCACGCAGCAACGGTGCAACGGATTGATGTGATTCTTGCAGGTAGTTGAGGACCTGTCTTAAATCTGAACTGAGTGTGGTCTATAGATTTCTGCCTTAATGTAACGTTGTAATGGGTAGCCTAAGTATGTCATGCTCTCTTTAAACAATTCTGTGGTGGTGTCGTGTGGTGCGGGTTGTTACGTTCCCTCAAATATGGTTGAGCGAAGCAATGGCTGGATCATGCGTCGTGCTCGTGAACGGGTGCCACCAACGGGAATGGGTCTGCTTTCTGTCTGCCCATCTTAACATGTATTGGATTGTATGTAGGTATGCATTTTTGAAACTTCATTGTGGAAACACTGTATACATAACAGTTTTGTTACCTATTGTAAAAAATTTTTTTGAAAAGAGCAACCGCCGAGTTTATTGCTGGCTCTTCCCGGCAGGAAGGGCATTCCGAACCAGTGGTAGATTCATCGACGATTCAAAAGCACTTGTAAAAGTTTATTTGAATAAAGAATATTTCTATTCTATTCTAATGCCAGGTGCTCCAACAAACGATGCCAGCGCCGATCTTCCACCTCCTGCTCAAGAAGCTCCCAGAAGTATCTGAGCGGCTTCGCGCGTCAATGCGCGCCGGTGGAGCCACGCTACAGGAGGAAGACGTCGAATAAACGCTGTGCTTAACGATTGCCTTATTATTTCTGTTAGAGGGCCCATACACGGTCAAACATGTTTATCAGACACGTAAAAACGGAGGTGTTTGATGACCTTGTTCAAACAAAACCGTAACAGAAACACGTAAAAATTTTACTTGTTTGACTAACATGTTTGACCGTGTATGGTCCCCTTAGGGAGACCACATACGATTAAGTTTGCCGTCAAGTTTTGCATCTTCTTTATCAAACGATAGACGTCCACTGCTGGACATGGGTCTCTTGCATGGACTTCTACAGGTCTCAGTCTTGCGCCGCCTGAATCGAGTGGTTCCCTGCGATCCACATAGTGAATGTTCTGAAATCACTGCGCTTCCCGGTGCGGGGTCGCCACTCCAGCACCTTGGGACCCCATCGACCATCAGCTCTTCGAACTATGTGCCCCGTTCATTTCCACTTCAGTTTCGCGACTCGCTGAGCTATGTCGGTGACTGGTTCTTCTACGAATCTCCTCATTTCTGATTTGATCTCGCAGGGTTACTCCGAGCATCTCTCTCCATCGCCCGTTGAGTGATCCTGAGCCTTCTTATGAGGCACATAGTTAGCGACCATGTTTCGGATCCATAAGTCATAACTGGCAACACGCACTGTTCGAAGACTTGTCTTCAGGCACTGAGGAAATTTGGAAGGGAAGACATATCGAAGCTTCTCGAACGCTGCCCAGCCGAGTTGGATTCGGCGGTTGATCTCTTTCTCGAAATTAGACCTACCTAACTGGACTGTGTGTTCCTGGTATATATATTTGTCTACAAGTTTGCATGGTGCTTGACTGTAGACTTGATCGTATGTGGCGTCTTTTAAGGAACTTTAGGGGGCAAAATGTGCATGTTGTGCACGAGCAAGCAAAGCATTGTTGACATCAACAACAAAAATTTGTCTACATTTTTAATAGGTTCTAATGTAAATGTTTTGTGTAACGCGATTTTAGAGGGTATTTGACGATTTGTACTTCCTCTTTAGTTTATTTATCCTTACATTTTCAAATGAAACTTTTCATTGATGAAAGAAGCTGAATGGTTGTAGACCTCTGCCTAATACCAAATGGGATGAATTAAAAAACAATCTTGTCCATGCAAGGATATTTTGCAAGTGAAAATATGTTGCCATGTAAAAATCGACAAATGCCCTATTTTTAACCCAACTTCAAAAAAGGATTATTTTTTTGGCTTTACTTACTAAAGTCGTCAAATTCTTATACAAAATGCACTGGCTAAGAGTAAGAACTTGGTGCATGAACATTGAACACCTATAAATTATATCTTCGAATGAAGCGACTCATTTAATATCGAACTAACTTCACTTGGAAGTTCGTTGGATCACAGTTTACCTACTTTTATTTATGTTTTCTTTATTTATTTCAAAAACCTCGTTCCTTCCCAAGTAGCACAGATAGCTGTATAAATACTCACTTTTAGACCTATTTGAAAGTCTATGCGTATTAAGACTCTTTTAAGAGTACACTGGTGATCCTACAGCTGCATAATAGCTGTCAGTGATATTTAAACAGCTTAGGCTGAATAAGGGCTGTTTAGTGGATAAAATTACGCCAAATGCTGTATAAGAGGTATTTGTGAACTCTTATTACACTGACTTATTAAGGGGGCACGTGTGAACTATTATGAAGTTAATAGCTATATAATGGATGATATGTGACCCACATTACAGCTTAACATGAATCCACCATTTTATTGTATAACCTCATAACCTATATAAATATACTGATTCATTTTTCAACTTTTATGATGTTTTGTGTATGAATTAGGAATGGATTGCATTAGTTTTTACTTCTCGATATCATAATAACAACTTTTTATCTTATAATTCTTTTCAAAACACTAAAAATTGTTTATTCAAGTTTTCATCACGGCTTATTTATATCACGAAACTAATTAAAAACCGAATATTTTCGTGGCGCACTAAAATTTTCTTAGGTAATATATATGTATAATGTCAGTAAAATTACATTCCCAATCATTTTTCTTTTATAAATATGAAAACAATGCACTTAACTTTGAATATATAACCACACGTATTCAATCAAATTCAATTCACTCCACGAAGTATATTAATTTGCTAGATTTGTATTATCTATGGTTTGCTACTTCACTTTTACGTCACGTGACATATTTGCTGAATAAAGAGTAACTTGTAATCTTTTACTCAACTTAAGGCTGTATAATTTGTGCCCATTTAAGAGGTATAAGAGCTGTATACGGCCGTATACAGCCCTTATGCAGCTTTTTTATACAGCTTTAAGCGTGACGGGAATTCGTTATTCAGCTGCTAAGCAGCCTTCGTGTGCTACTTGGGTTGCAACTCGCTAGTTGTGTTGAATTGACTGACTATACTAAGTACAATAATATTTTGCTAAGAATTTAGCTGATTATTATTAATGTTAAAAATATTAAACACAATCGAAAGTAACTGTTCATTTAATAATATATCTTATCTTAAATCGTTATTACTGTTAGATACAAAATTAAAAAAAAATAGATAAGAGCAAATTAGGTTACGCATCAGTTTGCATGCAACTGTTATAAAACCACCATTTTGTTTTTTTTTAATCCTATCATTCTTATTTTTTATTTTTTTTGGAGTGAGAGTGACAGAATTAAGCTTTTTTTCTTTGTCGAAGACTTGAAATCATCATCTTCAATTCATCACATGTTCACTACTGACCACAGGTTATAAAGTTACTTACAAAATATTAAAAATAACAGTGGAATGGATTATTTTCACGGAAAATACTGTTTGTACTTAAACTTACAATAAATTAAACTATATAAAAATAATGTATAAGAATTTTTAACAAGTTTTTGACAAAGAAGAACTAACTTTAATTATTAATAATTAATTTTTTAGTTATCAAATGCGCAAACTAGTTAAAAAAAGTTAATTTGTAACGTCAATTTATTGTACCTAGTTATTTGTTTGTAGTATTTTTAGGTTTATTTATCAGTTCACATCTCGAGAATGTTTGAGTTTTGATTGAGATTTTGTTGTGAAATAAACGTACTGTACAAAAATGCTCGTTTTATTTTTAATCTGAAATCCTATTGTGAGACATATACATCGGACAGACGTACATAACTAAGTAGTTATAAAGTATTATATTTTCAAAATAGGGATAGCAATAGCTAACTAATCAAACCAGCGACACTTTGTCAAACGTCAGAAATACGAATGAAATAGTGAACTGTGACGTAATAAACATTAATTTTTAGTTTCATCGATTATTTTAAAATAGTTATCAAATTTAATATTAACAGTGGTTTTTTATTGTACTTCTTTTGGAAGACCCTCTATTTAATAAAATAATCCCTCCTCTATTTAATAAAATAGTCCCTCTATTTAATAAATAATTTAAAAAATAATTTTATTTTTAGCAAAGGCAACATGCCAATTATTAAGTCACTTCGGAATGCCATTAGATGTAACGAAATAAAAGTCAAAAATACCATGTCATGAAACAATTTATTTAAAACAATATACGAGTAATATAAACCCATTCACAACAAAAATACAACATAATAAGTACCACTATGATTGCAAATAATATCCCCGAAGTACCTTAAAAATATAAAACGAAAAGCTTACAAAATATTACCTATTTACACAACAAAAATACAAAGACTAAAGGAAAAAATTAGACTGCTAAGAAATTCAGTAAGTACCTAGGTACAAGCATTGAGCAACTGATTATAGCCAACTAGCTGATGCCCGCGACTTCGTCCGCGTGGATTTAGTTGTTAAAATTCCGCGGGAACTCTTTAATTTTCCTGGATAAAAAGTAGCCTATGTCAGTCTTTATCCAGGTCCCAAAAAACTGATACAAAAAACCACGTCGATCCGTAGCTCTGTTGCAGCGCGATTGAAGGAAAAAGCAACAAATACACTTTCGCATTTATAATATTAGTAAGAATTGTACTTATTCTGTATTTTGGGTCACAATCTCTAAACCAAATTAAACAAAAAAAATCTTAACCCATTACTAGCCCAGAAGGCACTAGGTACGGGTCTCCTTTCAGAATTAGAAGATTTAAGACTGTAGTCCACCACACTCTGAAAGTATGTGTTGGCAGACTTCACACACCTCTGAGAACATTATGGAACAACTCTCAGGCGTGCTGGCTTCTTCACGATTTTTTCCTTCATCGTTAAAGCGAGATGTTATTTAAAACGTCGTAAAATCTTTGTCGCCAAGGACTCGTCTATCTTTTCCTTTGGTCTATGACAAAATATAACAAAAACAATTTTACAATAATTACACGAATATTCGATTCATGGCAGTAAAAAAAATACGAAATAAAAATGGCGGATTTCCTTGAATTTGTCTAACTTACATAATAATATTTATAGTAATGAAAAATTTTGGACTTTATACGTGGTTTAATGACATTATTGTTATAAAATAATACGAGTACGTACCACATATAGTACTGGAAGTTTACACCTGTGTAAATAATAGAACTGTTATTGTAACATTAATAACAATATCTCATTTAATAACCCAAAAATTTAAACAATTTTGCTTTAAAATTGCCCATATTTGTTAACAATTCAACATAACTAGCAATTTTTTTAACATACTTACATTCGATATCAAAGTTACAAAAAATACGCCATTTTTAATAGATTCTCTACAATAATAACTAACTAACAGTCAAGAGCTCTTAACAACAGAGCTCCTAATTAGGTCCTGTGTAACCTTCATAACCTCTAAAGCACCTTTAGATATCAACTCATTAGCTAAATCACGTCCTAAGTTATCACATTTGATTATAACATCTATTGGAATATTCGGATTTTCAGTCAAACCGCAAAAAGTTCTAGGCTTTTTATCTAATTCGTCCAAAATATTCCTTGGACTTTCAATTTCCTTAACGCTTTTATCGATTTCGTCTAAATTGTTATCAGATTTCACATCACTATCTTCGTCGCCAACTTTAAGTTTTTTCTTACTACCCTCTTCGGTGGGACTGAGTTTGTGTTTGTGTGTTTGTTTTATTTGAGCAAACGTTTGTTCCAACGTGTGGTCGACTTTTGTCAGTCCGTCTAGACTCCAGACTCCGCCTGTGATTGTTAGTTGGAAGTTTGTGTCTAGAGGTTTTAATTTCGTTGAAACCCCTACCGGTGCACTGCAACCACCACCTATAGATATAAAAATGTATTAAATTAAAATGTTTTACAAGCTTTTTATTAGCTTGCTCTGTTCATATCTTATTCAGATCCGAATGTCAGGTTTTCGATCGACCTGACAATTAACAGTTGATTTCGATGACAGAGAATGTTGAAAAAAAAATTAAAAAAAATTACTCTCTTGAATGGGACATTATTGAATAGGAATCCCTACTAATATTATAAATGCGAAAGTGTGTTTGTTGGTTTGTTGGTTTGTTGGTTTGTTGGTTTGTTGGTTTGTCCTTCAATCCCGCTGCAACAGAGCTTCGGATCGACGTAATTTTTTACATGTGTGTAGTTGAGAACCTGGAGAGTGACATAGGCTATTTTTTATCCCGGAAAATCAAAGAGTTCCCGCGGGATGATAAAAAACTAAATGTACGCGGACGAAGTCGCGGGTATCAGCTAGTTTTAAAATAATTATGAAGTTCCTTTAACACTTTTTCGAAGTTACCTACCGACAAATTCGATCTAATAAGTCATGAAGAGGCAGTTTTACGTAATTTCGATGTTTATATCTTAATAGTTAATAGTTATGTGTATTAATTTAGTTTATAGCCTCTATAGTTAATAGTTACGTGAATTAATTTAATTTATAGCCCAATGGTTAAAGATGGGGACTGCGGGCTGAAAGGTCGCAGGTTCGAGCCCCACCCGTTGCACTAGCGTCGTCGTCGAGAAGAATATAAGTCAAATTCAGCTTGGCTGATATTCATTTGAAACAAAAAAATTTAGGTAAGATTTCGTGTCTATAAAGATTACTTACAGAAAAAAAATTCATAACAAAAAAAAAAACGCACGTTAATCTCTATTACCCCACCCAATGTTTTATAGTTATCTTACCTAATGTCTTGAGAAAGCTCCGCTCGGCCAGTATCCTGCAGTAGGTCTCTGGGTGGTTGAAGGGCGTCAACATGTCCAGGATGCGCTGGTTGTCAGACCGACACTCCACCGCCAGAGCGCCTTGACCGACCGCGTACATCATCTCTGCACATGACAGAACCTGACAAATTTATTTATTTTATTTATTTACTAGCTGTTGCGCGCAATTTCTGTTATTATGATCGCGATTAAGAAGTTTTTAAAAGAATATATTTTAAATATGGATAATTTTCCCCGTTTTTGCAACATTTTTCACTGATGCTCCGCTCCTATTGGTCGCAGCGTGATGTTATATAGCCTAAAGCCTTCCTCGATAAATGGACTATCCAACACAAAAAGAATTTTTCAATTCAAACCAGTAGTTCCTGAGATTAGCGCGCTCAAACAAACAAACTCTTCAGCTTTATATATTAAGTATAGAAGTATAGATTTATTAAAGAGGCACACAAAACAGGTTGAAACTGAAAACTATACATACTATATAACATACTTATATTTATAAGTATGTTAAAGTACGTTTTGTCCTGTGGGAGGCTTCGGCTGTGGCTAGTTACCAGTTACCACCCTACCGTCAAAGACGTGACGCCAAGCAAAATAGCGTTCCGGCACGATGGCGTGTATAAACCGATTAGGGGTATGGATTGAATTCAAACTGCTATACCCCTTCCAAGTTAGCCCGCTAGCATCTTAGACTGCATCGTCACTTACCATCAGGTGAGATCGCATTCAAGGGCTATCTTGTCATCGAATCACATCACAATAATTATAAAGTCGAAACTTTGTATGTGTATGTGTGTGTGTTGTGTGTGTGTATGTTTGTTACTCCTTCACGCCACAACGAATGAACCGATTTGGCTGAAATTCGGAAAGGAGGCAGCTCACATCCAGGATTAAATTATAGGCAACATCCCGGAAAATTATGGAGTCCCTACGGGAATTAAAAACACTTTAATCCACGCGGACGAAGTCGCGGGCATCATCTAGTGTAAAATATAAGGTGATGAATATTTATTCATCACCTTATTTTCTATGCTAACTTTAAGTTAAATTTATGTTTCTGTATTTATGTGGTGTACAATAAAGTGTATTTTTTGTACATTTTATTTCATTTCAATATTTACCCTAGAAATCCTGTCTCCCCAGCCCATCCTCTGCAACCCGGAATAAGCTAGGAGCAAGGCGGAATATTCTCTGGTGGGTGCATCCAGTTTCCGCAGCCTAGTGTTGAGGTTGCCCCGAACATCCATTATCGATAAATGCGGGAACGACCCTCGCAGCTGCGCGGTGCGGCGAAGCGAGGACGTCCCTAGAATAGAATAGAATAGAAATATTTTTTATTCAAATAAACTTTTACAAGTGCTTTTTTTTAAAAAAAAAAAGAGCGGAAAGCTTGTTAGGAGTGGGTACAACACTAGTGCAACTGGTGGGATTCGAACCTGCGACCTTACAGTTTTCAGGCGCACCTTTAACCGTTGGGCTATTGAGGCTTTTTGAATCGTCGATGAATCTACCACTGGTTCGGAATGCCCTTCCTGCCGAGAAGAGCCAGCAATAAACTCGGCGGTTGCTCTTTTCAAAAAAATTTTTTTTCAATAGGTAACAAAACATACATAGGTAACAAATAGGTATGTATACAGTGTTTCCACAATGAAGTTTCAAAAACAAGTTCCTAGTTGAACAAGTATTATTTTGTAGTAATAATGACCAGCGAGTCGGGAAAATGAAATGTAAAAACATCAAATTTTGCCACGTTACTGATGTTTTTTCGATTTATTACCCAATACTACATTCATATGAAAATTTGTTTGCACATATGGCAAGTTTTACACACATAATAATATGTGATCAAGTGAAATTTACATAATATAAGAATAAAGTGAAATTTTATCTGTATTACATGACTTGTAATTTATGCTTCGTTCAACGAAACAATATTAGTTTAACTAAAGATTTTAGACTAGATTCGTGATATAATTGTCATAAAATGATACGAGTACGTACCACGGTTTTTATGTCAATACTAGATCGAAATATCAGGTCCGAATCAGGGTCCTGGCTGAAACTTAGCGTTGTATACTCTTGTGCATGTACAAAGCATACAGCATTTTGCTGAGTTGGGACCTTTTTTCCGGGTTGTGCCACACATGACTTAGCTGTTCCGGCGCTTCTTCTGCTTGACGTCTTTTGTCTTTAATGCTCAAGTGGTGGAGGCGCCGGGACAACCTAATCTAGGCATACCTGTTGGTGATTTGTGGCACAATTCATAAACTAAATGTTTCTTTCTTTCTTTCAAATACATATTGTCAATATTTCAACTAAAATTAATTACGTGGTACATACTCGTATTATTTTATAACAATTATGAAAAAATATTTTGTTAGGCAGGCAGAATCTTACCAATAACCGAGCCAGTTGGAAGCGAAGCTAACGTGCACTCTTTTACATCATCGCGTAAAACTAAAGCATCGCGCGGGTCCTCTCTGTAAATTAACAAGCAGTTTAAAGCCACACTAGCCCAACAGTTAAAACGGTTAAAAAAGAAAAAGAATAATCTATCTTCTTACATCTTATCTATATAAATATATCACATATTACCACAAGTAAAGTGTAAACTGTAAATTTAAAACACCATGTGGTGGCGGCCATCTTGGATTTGAAATTTATCATAGTGTTTGGTATTCTACTAGTCAAGCCCTTTCATTTGGTGCCCATATTGAGGGAGTTGTGAAAAGATATATATTCCGCCATTTTGTGGCGGCGGCCATCTTGGACCGATTTTTATCAAATATAGCTAAGATGAATGATGGAATGTGGACCGCACGAAGCCACCTGCCTCGCGGATCACTAATTTAATTATTATTAATATTAATTCTCTTTGTTAGCATGTTCTACAAACCCGGGTGGTTTTACTGATGCTAGCTATAAGTATTATTTGTAAACCTTATGTAAATAAATAAATAAATAAGATCTACAGAGCATTCTCTGATTCAAGATAACGATAGAGTTAAAAAGAGACACAAATATGCTCCGACATAAATCTGTCTCGTTTTATTTCTGTATTGAGTCTGAGCAGAGTGAGAGTACGGTCTATAGATTTCAGCTTAATATTAAAAAAAAAAGACGTGTAGCACTCGGGGACTGCCGCGGTAAAGCTATTGCATAGCAGCGGTAAGCTGCTAGATGGCGTTGATAAAAAATGCGCCATCTAGTGGCTCACCGTAGAGGAGTCCCGTGTCCGGTTATTTTCGTTACGGAATTTCTAGATTCGGTCTCCACGCTGGCCCGCGATAGAAGCTATGCAATAGCTTAAAAAGATCCTTTTACCTTTCAAAAACAGCACCAATAGCGAGCCCATCTGGCAAGGAAGTGGGCAGATCCTTCAAGGAATGCACCACAAAATCTACAGAATCGTTTCTTAGTGCATCCTCTAGATCTTTAGTGAACAGAGATTTCTCTCCGATCTTTGGTAGTGATACGTCGAGGATTCTATCACCTAGTGTTGTCATGGTTACTGAAAAAGAGAACCAAAGATGTAATAATTTTAGCATTTTTTTACTTGATGACAAGATAGTCCTTGACCACAATCTCAGCTGATGGTAAGTGACAATGCAGTCTAAGATGGTAGCGGACTAACTTGGAAGGGGTATGACAGTGTACATTCAACCCATACCCCTACTATTTCTACATATCATCGTGCCGGAACGCTTAATCACTTGGCGACATGTCTTGACGATAACAGGTATACAACGTGTCCCAAAATTCAACGATAAGCCAACGCCGGAAGATAGACCTGCCCATGACTACATGGGGAAAAAAAGAAAAAAAAATATATCTCTTTTTTTTTTAAATACAGAAAAAAATAATTAAATTCCTCAAAAATTGAGACCTTTTTAGGTATTTTTCACTCCCATGGCCAAAATTTTATAATTTTTTTTTTTAATTTTTTTTATAGGCAACCTGAATAGCAGTGCTATCCACCATAATCCTTATAAAATCCAGAATGCCTCTAGTTTTTTCACAAAAATCAATCAAATTTATTTTTTTCTCTAATTTTTTTAAGATTTTTAATTTTACTCAACTTTAACTCATCGTAGTGTAAAAAAAAAGTATGAACACTACTATGGCAAGTATTTTTATAAATTGACGCAACTAATCAAGATTCAAAAATGGTATAATACTCTAGGAAAACAAGTTACAAAAATAAAATGTGCCCATTATTTCTAAACAGGGCCCAAATGACGGTCGGGTAATAAAAATTATTAATTCATGAAAAATGTTTAATATTTCAAAACAAATGGTACAATTTCACATGTGACGTTACGTTATTAACATTATAGCAAATGTTCGAACTGTTTCCCACCAGCATTAATACATGCACGACATCGCCTTAAAAATGATCGTTTTATTTGTCTTGCATATCGTCTTCTATTGATGTAATCCGCAGCCTGAGTGATATTTTGACGAAGCTCGTCCAATGTCGCTATGGGTTTTGAGTAGACCCTATCTTTAAGACAACCCCAATAGAAGAAGTCCAGGGGGTTCAAATCGGGTGAACGGGGTGGCCATAAGATAGGACCAAGTCGCCCGATCCATCGCCCTGGATACTCTTGATTTAAATATTCACGCACAGGACGGGCATAGTGTGCTGGGCAACCATCGTTTTGGAACCACATGTTTTGGACATCACTTAAGGGCACGTCGTCTAACAATTCTGGCAAATCATTTTGCAAAAAGTTTAAATAACTATTGCCATCTAAGTTACCTTGCAACTCAAAGGGCCCAATTACTTTTCCATTTAAAATGCCGGTCCATAGGTTAACCTTGAATTGATATTGGGCTCTATCTTGTCTCATCAAGTGCGGATTTTCATTGCTCCAACTGTGTAGGTTGTGAAGATTTAAATACCCATCTTTCTTGCATGTTGATTCATCCGACCATAGAATTTTGTCTAGGAATTGGGGATTTTCCCTGTGCCTTTGCAGCATCACACGGCAAAACGTGACTCGTAGTGAATAGTCCCGCGGTAACAACGTCTGCACACGCCTGTAGTGATAAGGGTGAAGCCTGTAACGTTTTAAAATTCGATGTGCAGTACTTTTCGGGATTCCTGTAGCTTCTTCTATGGCACGTACAGAAGTAGTTGAATCATTTTGTATCTCATTGAGAACTTCTTCATCACAATCCAATCTAGGTCTGCCAGCGTTTCTCCTACTGGAAGGAATACGATTCTCCGAAAACGCTTGATGCACATGAATAAACACTCGATAATCAGGGTATCTTTGAGCATTTGGGTACCTTTCTCGATACAGTCTGCTAGCAGCGTTAGCATTGCATCGGCATTCTCCATAGATGAGGTGCATATTAGCGTATTCCTGTGGTGTGTACGGTTGCGGCATGTTAAACGCTCAACTGTCCAAAATACGCTAGAACTCCAAATCACAAAACACACAATCGTAGTCCAAGATAATGCCAGGTCAGTTCGGTTTGCAGATCACTTCCAGTCCAAATAATGCCAGGTCAGTTAAGTTTGCAGATCGATTCTAGTCCAAAAAGCCAAGCCAAAAGTCGTTAGTACGTACGAAAGCCACTGGTTGAATACGGAATGGTGCGCAGTAAACAAAGGAGCAGAGCGTACTGAACTGAACTGACTTGCTGAGAATAATAACAGCTTCTCTACCTGCCCTGTTGTTGTCTCTTTTTAACGTAAATATCTCTGTCTTTCTATCTCTCTCTTAACTTCTAAGGTATGTATGCCCCATTTAAATTCCTAGAAATTGTAATAACAACCCATTTTGGGCAGGTAGTAAAAGCGATTACTGTAAACTACGATCTACGCAATTCGGTTCTTGTTTTGAAATAGTAAAGTTATTATTTTTTGTAACTTGTTTTCCTATGGTATTATACCATTTTGAAATCTTGATTAGTTGCGTCAATTTATAAAAATACTTGCCATAGTAGTGTTCATACTTTTTTTTTACACCACGATAAGTTAAATTTAAGTAAAATTAAAAATCTTAAAAAAAATTAGAGAAAAAAATAAATTTGATTAATTTTTGTGAAAAAACTAGAGGCATTCTGAATTTTATAAGGATTGTGGTGGATAGCACTGCAATTCAGGTTGCCTATAAAAAAAAAAAATAAATAAATAAATAAAATTGTGGCCATGGTAGTGAAAAATACATAAAAAGGTCTCAATTTTTGAGGAATTAAATTTTTTTTTTTCTGTATTTAAAAAAAAAGAGATTTTTTTTTTTCTTTTTTTCCCCATGTAGTCATGGGCAGGTCTATCTTCCGGCGTTGGCTTATCGTTGAATTTTGGGACACGTTGTATATCAATGGTAAATGGGAGAAGACAGGTCAATGATTCAAATCCCACCCATTGCACTATTGTCGTGACCCCTACTAACACAAACTAAACAGATGTACAAATCCCCCCTTTGCCAATTTGTGGTGACTATGGGCGTTAACCTGTGAGCCAATGATGGGTTTCCGCTGATGATGATTTTTAGGATTCCATACCTGAAGGGTAACCAATGGGACCCTATTACTAAGCTTTCAATGTTCGTCTGTCTGTCTGTTTGTCAGAGGGCTGTATCTCATGATCTGTGATAGGTAGTACTCCCCTACTAGGAACATGTCTTAATTTGCGTTTTTTGTTACAGAACCCTTCTTATGTAAGTCCAACTTGTATTTTTTTTTTATGAAAAATTATTTATTAAGTAATAAAAAATATCCTAAACATTAATCTGTCACTGGGACATCTTTTTAAGTAAGGATTATACTTGTGCCAGGATGTCCCATAATTGGATGGCATTTGATCGGTTATTGAACTTTTAAATTCATAAATTGATAAAGATCATACCTACCTATTGTAAATTCCTTATCAGGATATGACTTCTTTAAGCTGTCAATTACAAAATTTGTTTGTATGAGCGCCAACTGAAAAAATCATAAATCAAATATAATTAAATACCGCACATGGCGCGATATCCCGGAAGGATGTGGGTTTCATTTCCGCTGAATCCGTAATTTTTGATATGCACTTGGATGAACAAATTTAGTACCAGCTTTCGCCCGAGACTTCATCCGCGTAAAGTCAGGTTTTTAAAAATACTGCGGGACTATTTTTTTTGGTAAATGATAAATGTTAGCCTATGTCACTTTCCAAGTCCTCAAAAATACAAAAAATCACATCAATCCGTTGGTTGCGTTGATCCGCTGCGCGATTGAAGGACAAATCAACAAGCACACTTTCGCATTTGCAATATAGGAAGGATATAATTAATATGTACCCAGTCAAAAGTTAAGTTCCCTTCAAGTATGAACTTAGTTCAATTCGGATATAAAGTATGAAAATTTAAAAAATTTAATACTTGACTTACCTCGCTTTTCCTCGAACCGACACGTATAACATGTTTTCCTTGGCTATCCATTTCAGATAATTTATTCGAAAATAATTACAAATAAAAATTTATAGGTTATAACATTACGCTATAGAGGAACTTTGTACCAAGCCTAGAACAACACTTTTAGGATGATTATCGTAAAAAACTAACCAAATGCTTGTCACTAACACTGTAGTGGACAAGTAGATTAATTATTTTAAACTATTTTTATGTTATCGTAATTTATTCTACAATAACCTTTCGATTTCGATAAGAAACTAAAAGTACCTATAGAATGTTACCAGATGCCTACGTGTATTTCCCCCAAACCTCACCTGAAATTCCCCGAAAAAGTGGTACTACCGCTATTTCTTTTTATTATTCTTTTTATTTATTTTATTTCGAATAGAAACCAAAGCATTTCTACGAATCGAAATATTAATTTCTTTTCAACGCGGATTTAAATAAAATTTGTTGTTTTACTTGTTTGTTGTGCAACTTTACAAGGAAAGTACAAAATCACACTTTGTACTTTCAATTGCATTTTAAGTTTAGTAACAGTATTTAAAAATGGGAAGAAATTTTTTTCCTTAAAATTAAATATAAACCTCCCGAAGTCCCCTCGAGGCAAAAAATACTCCCGAACGTTGGGGGAATGTCTTACATCTGGCATCACTGCTATTTGAATTATCAAGTCACTGTCAAGCGTGTCAAACCTGACATTTGGGGATTGGCATAGACTATATGTACCTATGTTATAGGATATCTACAGCTACATTCTGCAAGTGTAAAGAAGTGACCGCTCACTGTCCACCTTTCTGTCCACGCGAGGTCCTCCAGCGAGGTTTCAACTAATACTTCACCCATTCGCGAGTCTCGAGCAGCCGACGCGCTGGCGATACGTCAACCTCAAATGGCTAAATTGCGGCATATTCAAATGTTCTTATGTATTGCGGCATATTCTTACGTGCGGAGGCGGTATCGTGTACGTGAGCTACGACCCTTAGGTCTGTAGCAACCTGCGACGCAAAGTTAATACGAAACTGATGAAGCCGGCACGACTCACCAAAGTAATTTAGATTTACTCAACATATGTATTAATAAAATATTCATCTTTAGAAGTCCGCCATATTGGATATACAGTGACGTCACTCTATTTTCCGAGTTATTCTCAGAAAGCCCTTTCATTTGATACCCATATTGTAGTGCATTAAAAATAACTAGTCCGCAATCTTAGGTGTTCCGCCATGTCGGATTTAAAATGTCACACAGCTAACCATGCATTGTCATCCAACTAAAGGTGTATGCAAAATTTCAGCTTAAAAGCCTCAATAGCTCAACGGTTAAAGGTGCGGACTGAAAACTGAATGGTTGCAGGTTCGAATCCCACCCGTTGCACTATTGTCGTACCCACTCCTACCACAAGCTTTTCGCTTATTGGGAGGGGATAGGAGGATATTAGTCAACTTCAAGTTGGCTAATATTCTTTTTAAAAAAAAAAAACCTGATGAAAAAATGATATCTGGTTCAAAATTGAGTAGCAAAACTCCACCCGAACTAACATAGTATATAAGTACATTGCAAGTTAAATAAAAGCTTTTAAAAACAGATGATTTATTGATCTTCACAAGTTTAAAATCACAATACAACTTTACAATATTATTGCTATCGGTGCTAATTCGATTTAAAACAAATATAGTCGAATTTGACAATAAAATTAGTGCCATACTTTTCCACAAAGTACATTTTAAAAGGTATAGCACTATTACATCTATCAATTTAAGTATTTACTTTCCGAATTAACACAATTGGTAAAGATTTTAATAATTATACTTACTTACCTAAGAAAATATTGTAAAAAAAAAAGTTCATACAGAAATATCTCTAGGCCACTTTGCATTTTAGAGCACAGAAGAACATTCTGTAGACATCGCTTATTTCTGACAGTCAGATAAGGTAAAATTCATATATTATTCATATAGGTAGGTACTAACACAATACATAAAATTGATTTGTGACATTTGTACTAAATCTGTTGTACACGGATCTCAAATTCAATATATTCCAGAACCAAAAGGGCTCATAGGTTCCTTCCAATTGACCGTCGTTGATGGTTACAAAATGGCGTCATACCGTACCATTGACAAGAAAATAATAATTGTATTTTTTACTGAAACCACAACTAAAAAAGTAAAAAAAAAAAAACAATGTTTAGATAAAAGATTTTGCACAACAGAATTAGTACCACTATTAAACTAAAAAACGCAGTCTTGACAATAATTAATTCGAAAAAGATTTCTGATTTATTAAATAAAAATAAAAAAACAACACTGATGATAATTTTAATATTAAAAATACGTATGATTCCGGACGCATTCGTTTTTAGACAAAACCACGGTTGGTTAAAAGGCGTTATTCTGTTTAATGAGTCAGTTGACTAACATGGGTTACTTTTTAAGGTTTCGTAAGTTCCGGGTTCCCAAAGGGTAACCAACGGGACCCAATTACTAAGGCTGAAATCTATATACATCACTCTCACTCAACTCAGACTTAAGACAGCGTTAAAACGAGACAGATTTGTGTCAGAACATCCATGCAAAAAATCTCGTCCCTTCCCGGATGTCTTCCCGGGACATCCCGTATTTTAGGCATAGTTTAAAACGTCCCGGCGGGACTGACTCTGTCCCGTATTTGAACCGTACTTCGATTTTCATTATGAAATCGATCCAAGTATTCACACACGTAACATTCGTAAAAAAGCGCATTGATCACCGTTTTTAATTACGATTATAGTTGTATTGATTTTTACAGATATGTTAAACGAATATAATTAATATGTCAAAATTAACTTGATCCTCGAAAAATTATCAAAAAAAAAAAAGATACTAAATAATTTTGTTTTTTTATTTGTCCCGGGTAAAAAACTGAAATCCCGTATTTTGTGCCTATAAAAATAGGCACAAAATAAGGCTTATAGGCTGAAAAAAAATCTGGCAACCCTAGACTAGTTGCACCAACAATTTGGTCAACGCGTTAATTTATCCTTTTTTACTTAAATGCAAAGATTCTAATAATTGTTATAGCTTACATCCCTACATAGGTACTTAAAATTGTAATTAATTTTGAACTTGTATACTTCTAAGCAAACCCATTGCCATAACTTAGCCCTTTTTGCGTTTGCTGCTTCGTAACCTCCTTCTGTTGACTGTAACTGTAGATTTTCTTACGGTTTCTGTAAAAAAATATGAAATCACATACCTTAAATCTATACTAATATAATAAAGTGCAAGAGTTTGTTTGTTTGAACGCGCTAATCTCTGGAACTTTGAGTCGGATTTGAAAAATTGTTTTTGTATCTGATAACCCAATACTTGAGGAAGGTTATAGGCTATTCAATATCTCGGTACGACTCTTAGAAACCGAGCATAAAGAAAGAATAGCGCGGGCTAACAATGCGATGCGATGAGTCGGTGGTCGATGGCGGTCACGCGACGAGAACCGAATAAGAACCGAACCAAAGGCTATTTATTAGACTTGCAACGAATATTCGGTTACTATTCGGTATTCGGCCTATTCGGCTGCTTTTATTATATTCGGCCGAATACCGAATACTTAAATAATATATTTTGTCATAGAGAAATAATTGGTAAAATGAAAAATTAAAATCGATTGATTACGTATATATTCATATTTTCATTTCTGTTATAATCATTTAAGTAGTCATTGGTGCATAGCACAGGTACATAATTATCTTCTGAATTGGAAAAATGGAGGACTGAAAAATTTCACACTATCACACTTACAAACAGATCAAATCTAAGAGAGCACAATAAATCGACGAAATGAACTTGTCAAAACATGCAGTGCGTTAGCAATATACCGCGCAGAGCAACAGCGGGCGCGCGGGCGATGAGTAGGGACATTAGAACAAAACAAAGGAGCGAAAAACAATCACGTCTGTACAAGTTTTTGGCGCTAAAATCCAGCCGAATACTTTTGCCTAATATTCGGCTATTCGGTCAGGGGCCTCGCCGAATATTCGGTATTCGATATACTGCCGAATATACTATTCGTTGCAAGTCTACTATTTATTAATCCGGAAGATCAAAGCGTTCTCACGGGATTATTAAAAACTAAATCCACGCGGACGAAGTCGCGGGCAACAGCTAGTAAAATAATAGAAAAAGAGTCTGATGCCAAGATCTATAGAGTGTGCATTGACTCAGCTCATACTCAAGATAGAGATTTTTTTTTAATTCAATAACAAGATATCCCTTGACTGCGATCTCACCTGATGGTAAGTGACGATGCAGTCTAAGATGGTAGCGGGCTAACTTGGAAGGGGTATAGCAGTGTAAATTCAACCCATACCCCTAATCGGTTTCTACACGCCATCGTGCCGGAACGCTAAATTGCTTGGCGGCACGTCTTTGACGGTAGGGTGATAACTAGCCACGGCCAAAGCCTCCCACCACTACTTACTTAAAGTTAGATAAAGTTAGTTTTTTTTCTTTTTTTTTAGCTAGCAAACGAGCAGACAGGTCACCTGATGTTATGTGATTACCACCGCTCATGAACTTTTGTAGCACCTGAATAACCCCATGTTGTAATTTGTTGGTCTGCCCCTTGAATAACCCCTAACTTACAAAATTACTTACTTTTATTCTTAGATGTGTTCTTAGGGCTCTCCACAGTAACTTCATCCTTTGGACTGCTTCCGTCCTTAGTTTTATTTCTTTTACTCTTTCTAAGAATTACTGGTTCGGTGTTCTCAAGATTTTTCTGAACAACGTCTGGTTCAGTCTTCCTTTTAGTTGACGTAGATCTAGAATTAATCATGCATGAATGATTATTCATTATTACAGACTAACTTTTGCCTGTGGCTTGGCTTATGTTAAGTTTTTCTTATGAGATGACAAGTATTGACTGCGATCTCACCTGATGGTAAGTGACAATGCAGTCTAAGATGGTAGCGGACTAACTTGAAAGCAGTATGGCTGTGTACATTCAACCCATACTATAATCTGTTTCTACACGCTATAGTACCGGAACGCTAAATTGCTTGGCGACACGTCTTCGACTGGTAACTAGCCACCAGACAAAAAGTTCGATTTTTGAAACCCCTATTTTCCCCCTTAGGGGTTGAATTTTCAAAATCTTTTTAATGGATGCCTACATCCTTTCCCACTGCATTTGTCGCCATTGCCAGAGATTAGTAAGAAATACAATATGACTCTTTTGTATAAATCAAATTACACAATATAATTTTGTCATTAAAATTATTGTTGTTTTAAAAGAGCAACCGCTGTTTATTTCTGGTTCTTCTCGATTGGAACGGCATTCAGAACCAATGGTTACAGTTGAAAATTAAAAAGCAATTTGTAAAAATTTATTTAAATAAAAAACTTTCTATTCTATTCCATTACACTACAGGGGAAGGAAAAAGAAAAGGATATCTATTGAATTACCCGCTTAAATCAACTTTAGCCTGACATATCCCATATCTGATAATGGTGAGAGAAACCAATGGTAGATGGACATAATAGAAAAAAAACCTATTCCATTAATAGGAAAGCATCAAACCTGTTACTAATCTAAATATATAAAAGGCAAAGGTGACTGATTGACTGACTGACTGATCTATCAACACACAGCTCTAACCACTGGACCGATCGAGCTGAAATTTGGACTTAGACATCCGCTAAGAAAGGATTTTGGAAAATTTCAACCCCAAGAGGGTTAAATAGGGGGTTAAAAAATCGAACCTAACGCGAGCGAAGCCGTGGGTTAAAGCTAGTTAAGAATATGACTGAGAAAGACTTACCTTGTTTCAGTTTTCTTGGGTTTATTCGTCATTGATCTTGTACATCTCACGCTGACTTCTCTGATGCAATGCTGTTTTATTTGCGCTTGAATTTTCTCGCTGGCTTCCCGTTTTTGTTTGATTAAATGATACTTCATCATCGCAGGAGTGTAACCTTCTATTTGAGGGCATTTCTCGTCAGCATCTTTCAACGGTTTACTGTCAATTCTTTTGGTTAAGTTCGCTATAACTTCTTTCATAGCGTATGTAGGATTTTTGTCATTTAAATACTCCTTTTGTAGGATAGGTGACTGTGTGTCGGAGTTTTCAGAAGCATTTGAAAGTTTTCGAATTCTATACTTGCACGTATCATCGTCCTCCTCTTTATCATCGGTGATGAGGTTACGCTCCTTCCGAATAATGTCCTCAGGGTTACCAGCCAATATCTCTGCCCAGGTAAATTGCCGGGCAGACCCCATGAATTTACCAAACTTGCCGATGCTGTTTCTATGCCGTCTCACATTTTTGCGTTTTGGGATATTCTTCCTGTTTGATCTTAAATTTTTTGGGGATAACTTCTTGCCAAAGAGGTCATGGGGCATGAGAGATTTCTTTAAACGCGCCACTAAGTCAGCATCGGATATGAAGAAATTACGAGACATGCAAGGTTTGCGAATGCCATCGCTGGACGTGTTCAACGTTTGCTTTAAAAGTTCTAGTTTCAAATCGTTTTCTAAGGAACAGACGTTTTCTCTCTCAAAAGCTTTCTTAATGCCATTTCGTGCTATAAAATCTTTCGGAGTATTCTTTCTGCCAAACGCTTTAGAGTAACATAATGTATTTCTCATGGGAGATATTAGAGTCTCCGTGAAGTTTACATTCAATTCTTTGTCCAGGACATATCCATTTTTCAATAACTCATTTCTGAACAAGCTTCGGCAATAATCATAATCAGGTTTCTCTGTGAAATCGAGACTCTTTACGTATTGCAAATACTTTTCCAAGAACTGAGGGTAGAATTCGGTTTTGAAGCACGTTATGAGTAATGATTTAACGTCGTTCATAAAATTTTTCTTTAAAACGTGAACCAGATCCGGTTCGGCTAAAACTTCGGTTGTTTTCCACGGTAAGGTACCCGTGAGCCAATCCAGAAGATTGAAACCCAAAGTTTCTAAGTCTGAACGTCTAGAATGTGCTCCAATATGGGAATCCCTTGAGCTATACTCCAAAGTACCATCATGAGCTTTCCTAGCATCCATATCAAACGGTTTGTGAACCCCTTTTGAATCGACAAACTTTGATGCAAGTCCGTAATCTAGCAAATAAATTTGGCCGTTCGCTTGCGATAAAACTGCCTCTTTGTAAATTTCATTTGTATCTTTATCAACGCAACTCTTACCATCGGAATCGTCATTATACATCTTTCTAGGTGAGTAAATTTGACCAAAGTCATCGAGAAAATTTTGGTATGATTGGTCGGAGCACACAGAACTATTCAGATCTTCATAGTTGACATAATTTGACAGTTGTCTAAGATTAAAAGCATGATGACGGTGTAACATCCTACTGTCTTTATCAGTGAGGATATTAATCCTTAGCTTATTTTTATAATCTTCATCGTCATAATAGTTCGAGGTTCTAGATTTTGTACTCTTAGCTTTCCTATGCTTTTTTGACAGCAACACAATCTGTTTATTGTCTTTTTGGAATGAAGTCGGTCTGGGTAGTCCCTTGTTATATTTACTGCCATCGAAACCCAGCATGAGATTAGAACTCTTTATATCGGAATGTGTGTATCCTTTACTGTGTATATACTCCAATACATCGAGTATTTGTATAGCAATCACCAGTACATTTCTCAAGTCCAACACTTTAGATCTCGAGATGATTTTCTGCAAGTCTACATTGTAGCGAGGCAGGACCAGGAACCTGTATTTGACACCGCTTTCGTCAGTGAAGGAGCCACTTGCAATAAAGATAGGCATGCCCAATCTTTTTCTTTTATTCTGCAGTCTCCAAGCTACCACTGAAAAAAGTACTATGAAGATTACACATGGTTCATTTTTATTTAAATACTAGCTGATGCGCGCGACTTCGTCCGCGTCAATTTTTGTTATTATAATCTCAATTACGAAGTTTTTAAAAGAATATATTTTAAATATGGATAATTTTCCCCATTTTTACAATATTTTTCACTGATGCTTCGTTCCTATTGGTCGCAGCGTTATGTTATATAGCCTAAAGCCTTCCTCGATAAATTGACTATCCAACACAAAAATAATTTTTCAATTCGAACCAGTAGTTCCTGAGATTAGCGCGTTCAAACAAACAAACTCTTCAGCTTTATATATTAGTATAGATATAGATTGAATACTCTATTTATGTGATGTTGCCTTGATCCTGTATTTCTAATACTAGAAGATATACATATTATAAGATCTATAAGACTGCAGTGTACAGTGGGAGCAGTAGTTGTACCATACAGATTTTTTCTGGTGGAGCAGATTATAGCATAAAAAGAAGTTTGTTTATCCTTGCGTAATTTTAAAATACCAAAATTCTTTAACAGGCAATTTCTATATATAATTCGACACGAATTTTGTTCAAAGACTTTTAATAAAATTTTAAACATTCACCAAAAACAATTTTATAATTTTTTTCATTTAAAAATAACAATTTTTTTACATTTGACTATAAGTTTTTTATGATAGTAAATAATAACATTGTAATGAAATAATTTAGAGAAAAGTTTTTACCTTCACTGACTTGAGCGGTTCTGATAAGGCAGTGGATTTCCACGAACAGGGGGCCATTGGTGTGTGGCTCTATTTTGACTACATACCGAGCATTTAACTTGGTAACCTCTTTTTCTATGTCATCAGAAGCCAAATATATCCTCCCAAAGCTTCCTCTGCCTGTAGAAATAGAGTAGAAATAGAAATAATTTTTTATTCAAATAAACTTTTACTAGTACTTTTGAATCGTCAATGAATCTACCACTGGTTCGGAATGCCGTTCCGCTGAGAAGAGCCAGCAAGAAACTCGGCGGTTGCTGTTTAAAAAGAAAATTTTTTTACAATAGGTAGCAAAGCTGTGCTATGTATACAGTGTTTCCACAATAAAGTTTCAAAAATGCAAAACAATCCAATGCATGTTAAGACAGGCAGGCAGGCAGGCATGTAAATTAAACAAACCAAAAGGCCGGCAACGCATTGGTGGTGCCTCTGGTGCTACAAGTGTTCATGGGCGGCGGTAATCACTTAACATCAGGTGACCTGCCTGCTCGTTTGCTCGCTAAAAATATAAAAAAAAAAAACAAACCAGCCCAGTGCAAGTCAAATGGATTTTTTTTTATTTGATGGCAAGATAGGCCATGACTGCAATTGCACCTGATGGTAAGTGACGATGGAGTCTAAGACGGTAGCGGGCTAACTTGGAAGGGGTATGGCAGTGTACTCATACCCCTAATTGATTTCTACACTCCATCATGCTGGAATACTAAATCACTTGGTGGCACGTCTTTGACGGTAGGGTGGAACTAGCCACTACCCTACAAACCACCCTCATTTTTTTATTATGAAATAGGCTTGCACTTGACAAATCTTGATAAGAGTCACAAGTTGGACTATATGACATAAATATATTTCTCTCACCTATGGGCTTTCCTATTCGCCATTTCTTCTGCAGAACATCCGTGAAGACGATACCTGGAGGCAAAGCCTCATCGTCACTAAAACTGACATCCAAACTGGACGTTTCTTCAAAGGTCCTCACCTTCTTCGGAGGCGCTCGCACCTCCAACTCGTGCCCTCGCCGCGGCATACCAAAATTATCCTGAAAATACCTCAAAAGTTCATTGATCCTACAAACATTTTACTATCGGTCAGATTATTTAATATTACTTCTCCGGAGACACTTAAAACGTTGTAATATAGCACCATACATAATTATAAAGTTTGTTTGCATCTAGTTTGAAGCGAAACCTGTATTTAATAGGCATAGAAAAGCAATTGCATTTAAAAAAGTTACCAAACAAGTATTATTTCTATAGTTACCTTTGTATGTATGTATAAAGTGCTTTTTCTCTTCAAATATCGGTACTTAGAATTAAAAAAACAACAGCAATAGCGCACTCGATTTATTGTTTTTATTCCAAACAGTTTAAATCAGCTATTTTGCACTTTTGATATTTTTAGCAAAGTTCACCATCCAAACCAAGTCCAAACGCCATGTTGTAATGTAAACTCAACCGACCGATCAATTTGACACGAGATGTTGCTAGATAAAAATTTTATTTTACCACAAAAAATAATTACAAATTAAATTGTAGAGAAAATTAATAACAAAGTATAGTATTTATTTATTTATTTAGCAGGTACCAGAAAACAAAATAATAAAACGTAAACATTTATAAGACTGCTCAAGGACAGCTTATCTCTAAGGAAGAGATGGCAGGTATTATTAGCAAGAAATAATTTCACTCAATAAATTAAGTTCATTTCTTAAATATAATATACTATGTGAATAATTTTATTTTGATCTTCACTTCAAGACAGAAAACAAGAGATAATCATTTTTTTTATTTACTAGCAACCCCGAAAAACAGCTGGTACTCGTAAATGCACAGATAATAAATTAAATAAGGCAGTCTATTCATTAACTGTCTGTGAAACGTCTGCTGCACTGTTAGTACATAATTTTTAAATTCAAAAATCAAAAAAGGGTCTTATGTAATACCTAGGTAAATAAAATTATACAAGGCTCAGATGACACAAAAACGATGGAGTGTTATAAATTTGACGTATATGTATGTTTGTGCTTGCGGGCGTGCCTGTGTGTGTATATGTCTGTCTGTGGCATCGTAGCAGCCGAACGGATGAACCGATTTTGATTTCGTTTTTTTTTGTTTGAAAGGTGAATTAGTCGGTAGTGTTATTAACTATGTTTTCTGAAAATCGGTCCAAGGTAGCCGCCACCACAAAATGGCGAATTAGGTAGGTACATACCTATTATATTTTTTTAATTTCACATGTCGGGGGTGTTTTAAATTTTTAACTTACACTTGTTGTTGATCAACTGCTAAATCACGTGTGATTCGCCTCATCTGAACAGAGACATTCAAATTCGCATTTGAATGTCCCTGTTCAGATTCACTACGTCGTATCGACAGTCTAATGATGTATAGTCTGCTTTAGTTTCTATGACGAAGTGGTGAGTTGTAATCGAGCAATAAAATGGGCAAGTTGTCTTGCTGTCTATATCACAGAGCAGTACTTTTGTATATCGCGCAACTCAGTGCAATACTTACTGCAATCTTGCAAGGTATTCTTGTGATATTATTGCATTAAAATTAAACCTAGCGTCATATACATAATTAGTGAATTTGTGAAGTCAAGATTGTGAAATACGGCGTAGTGCAATTCGTGCAATAAAATATTGAGTAAAATATTTCTATCTTGCGATTTGCTCAGTTCAAGCAATATACCTACTACCTACTCTCTACCGAGAGGCTCAGTTGTATCTAAGCGTCTCTTTCTTTTGATTTTCTGACTCGCGGCTGTTCGTTCGGAAACTCGTAACAAATCTTGTTTATTAAAATAGCAAATTCCCGCGCTCGGGTTTGAAACAAGTTGCCGCGCTTTTTTTACTTTTTTTTATAATGACCAGCAAAGCGCAAAATTCCAGTCGTGTGTGGTCAAACAAGAAAATAATAAAATTCATAAATGAAGTTCATAAGAGGCCTGAGCTATGGAATGTGTCCATAGGCGCTTATCGAGACCGCAAAGCTAAGTTTAACGCATGGAGTGCTGTTGCAGAACAGTTTAATATAACGCCGGATGTGGCTTACAACAAGTTCAGAAATCTAAGGACCTATGCAAAAACCGAACACAAAAAGAAAAGTGGAAAATCGATATCTTGGTTTGCCTATGATGCCATTTCATTCATTTTGGACGGTTTCGATAGAGCAGTAGATAGCGAAAACACTACCAAAACTACGGTAAGTAAAAATCCTACAGTCATAAAAATGCGGAAGTCTGTTTTGTTTGTTGGTTTGTCCTATAATCACGCGGCAATGGAATAACTGATTGAGGTAGATTTTTAAATGGGTGAAGCCTACTTTTTATAACGGAAAAACAAAAGAGCTTCCGCGAGATTTTCATAAAACCTTATCAAAAAATAATTATCAAATTCGGTTTAGATTTCACGAAATTCTGGAGCAAAATCAGCAAAAACTTTCATCCCCTATCCCGGATAAACCTTATTGTTTATCAGGATAAAAAGTATTCTATATTTTGACCCGGAGTATCAGCTACCACTATACCAAATTTCATTCGATCCGTTCAGTAGTTTTCGCGTGATGTGCGCACAGACAGACAAAAAATTCAAAAAAAATTTTTTTGGGCTCAGTATCTATAATAAAGCATCCTCCGATTATCAAAATACAGTTACAGTTACAGTTTTATTATAAGTATAGATTTCTTTTCCAGATAACTGAAGGAGACGACGATGACAGTCCTATTTCGGAAGAATCTTCGGACTCCTCGGTTGAACAACCGCCAAAAATGCCCCTCAAAAAAGAAATCAGGCCCCAAATACCAGACCCTATTGAAAGAATCAATATAAATGAAAACGGTGGAGGAAATCCGAACACCAGTTTCGGAGAATACGTAGCCAATAAACTCAACACGTATGACAACTATACTCGAGCGCAAGCCGAGTTCAAGATAAGCAAGATACTCTTCGATGCAGACATGGGAATGTTCCGACATACAGAGAGGCAGTTCCCAGCTCAATTTCCAACGATCTATCCAAACTACCCAGAACAATCCGAATTACCAGGCGGTGGTGACTTGAAGACGCAGTGCAATTTTATACAACCGCAGGATTCTCTCCAAGGACCTTCTAATAATAGATCGTAGTCTTAAGTAACTGTAAATTAAAAAAAAACCCGAAATGTAAATTTATAGCTGGACTATGTACGATATACCTGTCATCCTGTTACCCAGTTCACAGGATTCTCTCCAAGGACCTTCTAATAATAGATCGTAGTCTTAAGTTAACTTATAAAATTACAAGTGTAAATTAAAAAAAACCCGAAATGTGAATCTATAGCTGGACTAACGATATACCTGTCATCCTGTTACCCAGTTCACGGGATTCGCTTCAAGGACCTTCTAATAGATCGTAGTCTTAAGTTAACAAATAAAACAAGTGTAAATTAAAAAAAAAACCCCGAAATGTGAATCTTTAGCTGGACTAACGATATACCTGTCATCTTGTTAGCCAGTTCACAGGATTCTCTCCAAGGACCTTCTAATAATAGATCGTAGTCTAAAGTTAACTAATAAAATTACAAGTGTAAATTTAAAAAAAAACCCGAAATGTGAATTTATAGCTGGACTATGTACGATATACCTGTCATCCTGTTAGCCAGTTCACAGGATTCGCTTCAAGGACCTTCTAATAATAGATCGTAGTCTTAAGTTAACTTATAAAATTACAAGTGTAAATTAAAAATTTAAAACACCTCCACCATGTGAATCTATAGATGGACTATGTACGATATAGGTACTTACCTGTCATCCTGTTACCCAGTTTTCTGCTCCATCAAATACAAATTCAAATTCAAAATTAATTTATTTCATGTAGGCTAACTTGTAGCTCTTATGACACGTCATAAATCTACCACCGGTTCGGAATGCAGATTCTGCTGAGAAGAGCCGGTAAGAAACTCAGCAGTTGCTCTTTTCAAAAAAAAATTTTTACAAAGCTATGCTGTGTATTCAAAAATGCAAAAATGCATACGTAGGTACACCAATCCAACGCATGTCAAGATGGGCATTCAAAGCAGACCCATTCCCATTGGTGGCACCCGTTCACGAGCATGACGCATGATCCAGTCATTGCTTCGCTCAACCATCATCAGATACTTCTCGATTCTCGATCATCATCTATCTAGCACATACTCATTACAATCTGCTGTAAGTTGCTGAGGAGTTGGGATCCCGCAGATTACTTGATGCTGCAGCATCAGCTGTAGGTTAACATGTTTTGGAAATAATCCGGAGTAACAGTACACCAAACAAATCAGTCGCATATTTATAAATGCGAAAGATGGGATGTATACATGGATGTTTGTTAATTTGTTACTCGATCACGCCGCAACAGACCGATTTGGCTGAAATTTGGTACAGAGATAGATTATAGTCTGGAATAACACATAGGCTAGTTATGCCGGAAAAAACAGTTCCCCTCCTCAGTCTATGAGTACGAAGTCAGTGGGCATCATCTAGTATCGTTTCGACGACCTCCCTGGCGTATTGGTAATCGCTGTGGTCTTATATATGGGAGGTCTCAGGTTCGATTCCCGGCGGAGGTAATTTGGGAATTTACAATTTCTGAATTGTCTCTGGTTTGGTCTGGAAGGCTTTGGCCGTGGCTAGTTAGATACAACCCTACCGTCAAAGACATGATTTAGCGTTCCGGCACGATGGCGTGTAGAAACAGATTAGGGGTCTGGGTTGAATGTACACTGCCATACCCCTTCCAAGTTAACCCGCTACCATCTTAGACTGCATGGTCATATTACCATTAGGTGACATCGCAGTCAAGGACTAACTTGTCATCGACAACTACATCGTTGAATTCCAGAAACCAATTCCTCAATCCTGTTTTATCCCCCGATTTTATCCACTGACAGGGGATAAAACTATCTTTTGCCTATGCTAAAGAGAAGGCGATGTATATTTCTATAAGTATATCCACTGAGAGTTATTTCCACCGCTGTGCCCATGCTCGACGGGTGGATAAAGCTAAGCGAGGGGATAAACGTTTTATCCTTTTCCGGGGATAAAATTTCTCCCGCCCATGCTACCAGTGCTGGGCTAGTAGTAGACACAGGCTTGTTTGAATAGTAAATATTCGACTTTGAAGAGGGAGTGCCGACGGAGGAACGAGGAGGGCGACAGGGGACTCAGAAGTCGAACTTTTTCCACGTTCATTCAATAGTCAGTCGCCGGCCGTCCGCGCGCCTGAACTAACGTCCGTAAAACAGAGACGCGTATTGTTTATCAACAAACAAAAATGGTGTATTATGTGAACTTACCTTATAAATTCAATAAAAATGTGGTTTTTTGTTAACGTTTAGTTATGTTCTGTGGATTATATTTGATGTTATGTTAGCGAAGGCATTGTGTTCGGAAAGATGGACGGGGCCAGTGCAGACTCGGATCATTCTATGACATGGGAGGACTTTTTTGGTTTGTACTTTTTCTTTGAGTTTTCTATTCTATTACAACTAATTTGACTCCTCTCATCGATGGTTGCCTGGTACAGATTGCTCTGTTAGCAATGAGGCCGCCTTTGCATGCGTAGTTTTAGGTTGTATTCATTTTTGTTTCTTTCTTGTCTTCTAAAAAAAGGGTTTTTAGCAGTTTATGTATGTATGTAACTATTTACGAAGGTTCCACCGTAGCGCCTAAAGTGCTGAGCCGATTTTGATTTTGTGTCAATCGAATCGTTGCTGTGGTCCATGTGTTACAGGCTGCATTTCAATATAACGAATATAATATCCAATTTACTGTAGTTGGGTTACACTTTTTAACCGACTTCCAAAAAAGGAGGAGGTTCTCAATTCGTCGGAATCTTTTTTTTTATTTTTTTATGTATGTTCCCCGATTACTCGAAGACGCCTGGACCGATTTGGAAAATTCTTTTTTTGTTTGTAAGGGTTTTGGGAAGTATCCCAGGTGGTCCCTTAAAATGAACCTTAACTGTATTGATTTAAAGTCGCAAATTCAGAGCAACCGATTTTAATTTGGAGGGTATCCGTATATAAGAATGCTTACATGAAATTGAGCTCTAATTGTAAGTAATTATGGTAGGTAGGTACCTACAGTTTGTTTTGACGCAAATGTCATCGAATACGATAGTAATAATAGTTTATCTATTTTTTTTTAATTTACGTGTTCTTTTTTTTGTATTTCTTTTTATGTGGCTGTTTTTATTCTTGATTAAAAGACTATTTATTTATTTATTTTTATTTACTTTACGAATACGATTAATCATTACGATTAATAATACTAATCGAATACGATTAATTAAATCTTACACTAACCGTACCTACTGGGTTTAAAAAAGTATAGGTAGGTACCTAATGTCGTGATTTTCCCGAGGCCAAGTCGGGAAGGGACAGGTTTGCTAAGCATTTCCCCTTATGGCATATTATTATGTGCTCGATCGGTTCATTGCCTGTTCCTCTTGCCTCCACCCACAGTTGCTGCCTCGTAAGCCGTAAACGTGCTTTATCAACTCTTTGAAAACAACACGCTTTCTTCATAGGTAGGTACCTCTGAAGTCTATTATTAATCTATGATTAACACTGGACCAGCTATCCCTATACAAATACCTCCCAAAATATATAATACAAATAATAGAAGCCACAATAGCCCAACGGTTAAAGGTGCGGACTGCGGACTGAAAACTGAAAGGTCGCAGGTTCGAACTTCACCCGTTGCACTATTGTGGTACCCACTCCTAGCGCAAGCTTACCGCTTATTTGGAGGGGAGAGGAGAATATAAGTCAAGTTCAGCTTGGCTAATATTCTTTAAAAAAAAATGACAGTTTAAATATTGCATCAATGTCTCCTTAATCTTCTCTTCTTCTGAATACATATATATTTTTTTTTAAAAGGAATATTAGCCAAGATAAACTTAACTTATATTCTCCTCTCCGCTCCAAATAAGCAGAAAGCTTGTGCTAGAGTATAAAACGAAGAGGTGACTGACTGACTGACTGATCTAACAACGCACAACTGGACCGATCGGGCTGTTTAGCAAATAGCAGATAGCTATATTCTGTCCTAGGCATCCGCTAAGAAAGGATTTTTGAAAATTCAACCCTTAAAGGGCTAAAATAGGGGTTTGAAAAAATCGACTTAACGTGAGCGACGCTGCGGGCAAAAGCTAGTTAATAATATAGGGATGCAGGGAGTGCCAAAAAATATATCTACTGTCATTTGTCAACTAGTCACTAATTTTAGTTCCTTGGTGACTTATATTACACAAGTTATACATACAGCAACTTGAGCAAGAAATAGTAGGTTATTTTGAAATAACAGACACACTTCAATCTATACTAATATAATAAAGTGCAAGAGATTGTTTGTTTGAATGCGCTAATCTCTGGAACTTCCAGACGGATTTGAAAAATTCTTTTTGAATCTAATAACCCAATTCTTGAGGAAGGTTATAGGCTATTCAACACCTCGGTACGACTCTTAGAAACCGAGCAAAAAGAAAGAATAGCGCGGGCGAACAATGCGATGCGGTGAGTCGGTGGTCGAGGACGGTCACCCGACGAGAACCGAACCGAAGGCTATTTATTAATCCAGAGGATCAAAGCGTTCCCCCGGGATCATTAAAAACTAAATCCACGAGGACTTAGTCGCGGGCAACAGCTAGTTTTATTTATATGTAACTAGCTTTAACCCGCGGCTTCGCTCACGTTAGGTTCGATTTTTTAACCCCCTATTTAACCCTCTTGGGGTTGAAATTTTCCAAAATCCTTTCTTAGCGGATGTCTACGTCCTAACAGTTACCTGTATGCCAAATTTCAGCTCGATCGGTCCAATGGTTAGAGCTGTGCGTTGATAGATCAGTCAGTCAGTGAGTCACCTTTGCCTTTTATATATTTAGAAGACTAAATCCACGCGGACGAAGTCGCGGGCAACAGCTAGTTTTATTTATATGTAAAGTACCTACCTACCTGCTTGTAGAATGTAGTTGTAACGAGTCTATTGCTTATGCACACGTGAAAGTTATTTTTTTCTCTATTATTCCAAAGAGCGCAACCGGATGGATGTATAGCCATCCGGTTGTCATAGCAACCCAAATACCGCTGCCATCTTGCTTGCAATCAGAATGAGTAATTAAAACAACTTGTTAGAATCTTGCCGGGTCTTAAATATGATGTTATATCATATACTTACATAAAGAACACAATTTATGTTAGGTAATGCCTAATGAGGCGAGAATAGACTAATGTAAAAGATAAAGGTGATCGATCAGTAATTGAAATGATAGGTACATTGCCCAAAGCGTTGTATAGACCCAATAGACGATGAATATTGTATATGTATAATATAAAAGTAAAAATTATTTTTACAAAACCGACTTCAAACACCACTATACAGTATATCAATGGTGCTTATAAAATTTTAGAGTTACCTCGATTTCTCCAGGATCCCATCATTAGATCCTGACCACCTGGGAAGTATACCCTTTCAAACAAAAAAATTTTCCAAATCGGTCCAGGCGTCTTCGAGTAATCGGGAAACATACATTAAAAAAAATCCGATGAATTGAGAACGTCCTCCTTTTTTGGAAGTCCGTTAAAAATAAGTTATTAGTTTGACGTGTGTCTCCAGTGTGTCTGTACATCTGTCTGTTCCCCCGTATCTTTTCAACGAATGGCCCCATTTTGATGCGGTTTTTTCTGTTTCAAAGCCAAGGGATGCAAGATCGAGATGGTTCTAAGCTTATTATTACTTATGAAGATTTGAAGATCACCAGCTCATTTCCTACTTTTTTATACATTTGTTTTTTGCACTTGCCTATTATTATTGCCTATTATTAATGTAAAGACATTAGACTCCCGTTGTTATTATCTGTAATGCTTTAACAAGTCTCTAGTAATTAGTAGTTGCCCACGAGTAGGTGCATAACCTGAAGGCCATATTCTGAATCAGAGAAAACACTTAGGCAGGTATGCCAGTAAACACGTTACAGCTTCTGCACTGATAGCATGGGCGGGAGAAATTTTATCCCCGGGAAAAGGATAAAACGTTTATCCCCTCGCTTAGCTTTATCCACCCGTCGAGCATGGGCACAGCGGTGGAAATAACACTCAGTGGATATACTTATAGAAATCTACATCGCCTTCTCCTCTGTCGCCATGCTTTAGCATAGGGAAAAGATAATTTTATCCCCTGTCAGTGGATAAAATCGGGGGATAAAACTTTTATCTCTTGTCCATGCTACCAGTGCTGGGAAACAATTAATCCATGCCATGCGTGCATTTTGTCTGGTGGGAGGCTTTGGCCGTGGCTAGTTACCACCCTACCGTCAAAGACGTGCCGCGAAGCGATTTAGCGTTCCGGCACGATGGCACGAGTAGAAACCGATTAGGGGTATGGGTTGAATTTACACTGCTATACCCCTTCCAAGTTAGCCCGCTACCATCTTAGACTGCATCGTCCCTTACCATCAGGTCAGATCGCAGTCAAGGTATGTCATCGAATAAAAAAAAAATGCGGACGAAGTCGCGGGCATCATCAAATCTAGTAGTTAAAAGAAGGTAACTAGTAGATACGTTAAGTGTTTATTTTTTTTTTCCTTTTTAGGTGGTCCACAATCTCTTTGTATCTCGCTTAATAATGTTTAAAGCTGTTACAATAACAAAGAGCATAACTCACTAAGTATACCTAGTGTTAGTTTTATCATAAGAATGTGGTCAGATGATAAAAAAAGATGTGTGGCACTCTGGGACTGCCGCGGTAAAGCTATTGCATAGCATTTTATCAACGCCATCTAGCGGCTCACTGTAGAGGAGTCCCGTGTCAGGTTATTTTCGTTACGGAATTTCTGGATTCGGTCTCTAAGCTGGCCCGCGATAGAAGCTATGCAATAGCTTAAAAAAATAGCTTTAATAGCTGAACCATTCCCTTGATAAAGTTTATCTTTGCGACCAATATAGTTTTTTAATATGCATATAATTGTGTAATGCATGTCTTACTTTAGAATGTTTTTTAAGGTAAGACTTCACGCACCTTTAAGAACATTGAGAACTCCCAGGCCTGTGTCTCAGGCATGCATGTTGCCTTAAGTTATTCCTTCACAGTTAAGGCGAGTGATGAGTGATGAACTTGTCGTCTAATAAAAAACCGACGAAAAAAATCAGGAGCTGTTTGACTTGTGAAATCTAGTGATGAGATAAAAGTATCGAGTGATAGGGAAAGTACCGTAAGTAAACAGACTATGTCTATACTATTATAGTCTATACTATTCTCTTTCTGATGTATAGCGTTATCTCTCTCGATGGAGTGGTACAGCTTTCGGGATCTTTTCCTAGGTATCGAACCGAAAGTATCGATACTACTCAGGTAGGTATCGATCCTTTTTTCGAATCCCTAAGCATCATGCAAAGACGGTAGACTTAAATCGTATGTAGCTTCCTTTAGAAATACTCCGATTGCTTTCTTTCTCGGTTGAAATTATAGAACGTTTACCTCACGAAGTTACGGGCGCTTTACTTGTGGTTACGTCGTGTACATGCACATTGCGTAAGTGTGCGTGCCTGATACGACACACACACAACCATGAGCCACGCGCCGTCGTGAATTGCAAGAACTACTATATTCGAAGTTAAAGGTATTCCTAGCTTCTAGTAGGTAGTTCTAGAAGCTAGGAATACCTTTTCTTTCTTCTTTATAATACCACTGGGGCCCAAGTCTGCTATTGCAATTGTAGTTCAATTGTCTATCAATGACATCCCAATTGCTACTTTTAGCAATTTTGGTAGTCTACTAATTCAATGGCGTCACAATTGTTTTCCGATGGTTTGCCACTGACACATCTAGCTTTGAATCTAGCTTAAATAAACGTTTTTGATATGTAGTTTTTTTGAAACTCATTTCGGCAAACGCTTTTTAAGCTAATGGCAATACCGAGGTATCATTGAATTACAATCCAAGTATAAGAAATCGAACGACCATTGTGAATTTAGTAGACTACGAAATTTTGGACCAATGATAAAATTGAATTGTAATTGTATTGCGGTTCAATAACAATGACATGTAAAATAGCAGACTTGGGGCCCTGGTCTATGGTTCTAGACAAGGTTAAGTTACCCACTTTAAAATGCAAGACGACAGCTTATCGTGAGAATAAATAATTAACATCACTTGGCATTCCCGACAGCACTTTAACTACAGAAATGACATAATCAATGCATTATAAGGCAGGGATCATCGGTTTTGTTGTTAATCGTGCCGGGGCGCTCAATAAATGCCTAGCAATTTTCGACCTTAATTCATTGTAATAATGAATAGTTTCTCTTAACAGATTAAACTGTCTTTATGTGGGACCATCATATCGTATAAGGCAGCCTAATTAATGCAATGCACTTCCGTGAACCCCATATACATTGCGAGATAATTATGTCGTTTTAATTCTATCGCTCGGATCGATTTATCGAATGAACTTTAATCGTTCGATAAATAATATTGGTAGAATTATGTTAGTAAACTCGTACTTACATCATATTCTATAGATTTTGCCGGCGACTTTGTCTTTGTTTGTTGAGTTAGGTTTTTAAAAATGCGTGAGAGCCCTTTATTTTGCCAGGATATAAGATAAAGTATATAGCTTATATATATCACTATTCAAGTCTTCAGATCAACGTGATTTTTTGCATCTGTAGGTAAAGAACCCATGTAAAAAATCATGTTGGTTTATTGAAACCACTGATCTCTATACTTAATCTATGATTAACACTGGACTTGCTGCTCCGATTTCTTTTTTTGACTTATTTGATTGACGCCATTTTGGAGCTGTAAGCGCTAAACAGATACGAGTGTCTCTGGAATTAATAGGTAATATTGCAAATGGCGCTCCGACCTCTAATCTTTTAATATAATTTAGATCTGTATCTTTAATCTTTTAATGTAATTTAAATCTATGATTTAATTGTTGTTGTTGTTGTATGATTTCATACATTAATTATAGAGGTCGATAGTCGATACGCTATTTGCAATATAATTAGTTCCATAGACACACGTACGTTAAATGTGGCGCTACAAATTGATCCATAATTTTATTAACCTGTCGTTTTTATAGGGTCAGCAAATCCACTGTTAATCATAGACTAACTATAGAGATCAGTGGTTGAACCTATTTAGAGGAGCCGTGACTTTACTATATTAAACTAGTGATATGGCACTTTTAGTCTGCAAAATTAAGGAATTCCGAGAAGATTTACAAAAAACCTTAATCCACGCGGTCTAAGTCGCGAGCATTAGCTAGTTCACCATATATCTAAGTCTAAATCCAATGTAACAACGGTCTAGACCTCGCATACTAATAAAAACTTTCACCGCTTTCATATCCTTAGGATTTCTTAATCGATCGCGGTTTCTATTCTGGCAAGAAGTCTTTACTTAGGCTGTATGGTGATATGCCTTTGCCTTTGTCTTATCAGACGAAGTAATGAGCTGTTGGCGCGTCTCTTTTTTTTTATTTTTAAAAAAAGAACACCGCAGGATGTCTCTGTCTGCATTCTGCCTTGATGAGAATTGGAAGTGTATATGTACGTATGCAGATAGTACATGCATAAGTTATACTAGTAATTAGTATGTTAGTAATTTTTTTTTTCTAAATAATTATGGCTAATGGGTTTTTTAAACTCCTTAATTAACTTCTTATTCTTCTTCAGACCACGACTTCGTCCGAAAATGTTTTATTTTTCAGGATTGGCCTAAATCACTCTCCTGGTCCTCAACTATACCCATGCGAAAATCACATCATTCCGTTGCTCTTTTGCTGCTTGATTGAAGGACAAATCAATAAACAAGTAGTATGACAGGATTTTATAGGGATTAATTATTTTGTATCTTTAATTTACTTACATATTATGATGTTTAATTACACTCCATTAACCTTTGGTACACATACCCATTGGTACACAGAGTACCAATTTTTTTTTAATTCGATGACAAGATAGTCCTTGACTGCGATCTCACCTGATGGTAAGTGACGATACAGTCTAAGATGGTAGCGGGCTAACTTGGAAGAGGTTCAATTCAACCCATACCCCAATCGGTTTACACACGCCATCGTACGGGAACGCTACTAGCCACGGCCAAAGCCTCCCACCAGACCAGACCAGAGTCAATTCAGAAATTATAAATAAGTAACACAAATTGCCCTTGCCAGAAATCGAAACCGAGACCTCCCAGTTTTAAGACCACAGCGCTCACCATTGCGCCAGAAAATAGAAGTATAAAAGAAAAATTCGACTGTATTTCTCAAGTACCTATTTTTTTATACTCATAATTTACGTGAACTATATAAAAAGATCGTAAAGTATCGATTTTACGGCGATATACAATCTCGCGTGGTCACCGGTTTTTAGTTCAAGGTGTGTTTGTATATATTTTTTTATACGCAATTATTGATAGCAATTAAGCTGCCCACAACAAATAAAATACCTGCAGTGACCTAGTTCAATTTCATTTATATTTTAACAGGCAAAAATTATTATTTTTTACCGACTTCAAACAGAAAGCAATCGCAAGCATTTATTGAATAAATAAGTTTAAAAAAAAATATTATAGCATTCTTTTCCCATGTCAATATTGATTAAAGTACCTACAAATTTCTAGAATAGAAAACGTTTTGTACCTATAAGATAGATTACCAACACTGGATCCCTATACAATGCAGTGCAATAATTAATTAATGATAAATTGAAGATAATATAAGTAATATTTGTACTATAAGAAGGAATATACCTATATAATTGGTATTTTTAAGGCAACTCAGTGTAAAAGGGGGATGTTTCGTGTTGCATTTGAAATGCGGACTTGCGCATCTTATTTTTTCAGTTTTTGCAGGCAAAGAGCAAAAGCCATACAGCCTCTTACAAATAGAAGAAATCCATTTAAATAGTTATTGAAAAAATTGAAAACAATAAATTCATTAATAATGTAATAATTCCTGCTTCAAGTATCTGTACATCAGGTACCTACCTACCTACACACACATTTGAAAAATACAGATAAATAAAATATACAGAATGCCCTCCTATTGTACAATTTACGAAATCAAAATAATGATTTGTAAATACAGAATTCTCTAATGAGAATAATCACGAGAATTTTGTACCTCTAGTTAGGCATCATGCATAAAGTTTCAAATTATTTATTCATAAAGGTGATGCATGTAATTTTAAACTCTAATGTTCTTGTAATACGGTGCACATTTGTTTCCGAAATTTTTTCGGGGTTTCAAATTTGACAGTACAATGGAACAAGATCCGTAGAATTCCTATTTTGAGTCTAAATACGTGGGTTTAAAGTTACATTATGAAAAAGGGTATTTTTACAGGCAGACTAGGATTAACAAATAAAAATATTAATGAAAATAGGGTTGCCAACTTTAAGTAAATATTTCTTTTCAGATGTATTTCTTCTTGATGAAACAAAAATATTTAAAGTGCAGTATTGGTTTTGAGCTTAATAAATATAAGAAGCTTAAGATTATATTTGAATACTAGCAGTCCGTCCCGACTTCGTCCGGGTTGAAAAATTAGAAATCATTTAACTTGCACTTTATTGTGTGGTAAAAAGCGTCGTTATTTATTTAAATTATTTTGCGGTGAATTTTCTGTCTGTACGTTTATCTCAAGAAGTTACGGGCGCTTTACTCGTGGTTCCATCGTGTACATGCACATTGCGTAAGTGAGCGAGTAGCGCACTTAGATTTCCTTGCTTATTATTTATTCGTAGGTGAAAACCCTAACTTCCTCAAATGCCACACGTCGAAACATTTACGTCTTAAGCAAGGCAAGTTAATAATTTCAACATTAAAGGAATGGTATGTCCCTCGCATCTTAATTATTAAGTATGCGGCACTTACCAGCAATCAATACCTGGTCATTACATAAGATTTAATACTCGACTTTGCTTGTAAACGGAATTTGCAAGGAGCATTCCTTTTAAAAGCGAGTTTGGTTTCCTTTAACTGTCATAGTTCTTTCGTTTCATGAAGGCACGTGGCTCATGGTTGTGTGTGTGTCGTATCTGTATAAGTGTGAGCAAGAGCTTGCTCGCAACTGACCGCTCGCACTGATAGGCACGCACACTTACGCAATGTGCATGTACACGACGTAACCACAAGTAAAGCGCCCGTAACTTCGTGAGATAAACGTCTTATAGTAGACTTCGGCAGTGGTTAGTTACCACTCTAGTAGAGTAATAAAGATGCGCCGCCAAAATCGTGTTGAAACCATTCAGGGGTTAACACCAAATGACAGGTCTTTTGCTTGCAGTATTGGTATTCTTTAATAATGATCAGCATCAGTGTAACGATAGCAAATTTTTAAGCTATTGCATAGCTTCTATCGCGGGCCCTGAGCGTGGAGACCGAATCCAGAAATTCCGTAACGAAAATAACCTGACACGGGACTCCTCTCACCGCTAGATGGCGTTGATAAAAAATGCTATGCAATAGCTTTACCGCGGCAGTCCCCGAGTGTCACACGTCTTTTTTTTTTCATTTCTTTCTCTTATCTTTTCTTTTAATGTAGCCACCTGTTTAACGCGTTATTTTTTTAATGCCCTAATTAAGGCGATTTGAGCGCAGCCGTTAACACTAACATTAATGCAGATGGAGCAGTAGCATAAAAAAAAAAAGACGTGTGGCACTCGGGGACTGCCGCGGTAAAGCTATTGCATAGCATTTTTTATCAACGCCATCTAGCGGTGAGAGGAGTCCCGTGTCAAGTTATTTTCGTTACGGAATTTCTGGATTCGGTCTCCACGCTGGCCCGCGATAGAAGCTATGCAATAGCTTAAATGTTGCTACAACCTATTTTTCCTTCACCCATGTCAACTGTCTTATTGAACAGACTATTGCGTATATTACACTAAGTTAAATAACACGAGCAAGATAAACTGCAATATCTTGTTTATCTTCAGTTATATCGAAAGATGACGCAGATTAAAACAGCGCTCACAATGCTCAGCAGTGTATATGATATACACGCATTACACAGTCGGCCGTGCGTGTAAACAAGCTGAGTATAGCTGAGCATAAATTAGCATCGAGTGTCTGTTGCCCTTCGCAGTTTATGATCATCTTTAAGTAGATACTAATATGTTTAAATAGAAAGAAAGAAAAAGCATTTATTTATGAAATTGTGCCACACATCACAATACACTGAGGTACATTATCCCGACACTTCCACTCAGGTATTTTGCCAAAAACTCCAGCAATAGCAATAGAAGCGCCGGGCTAATATATGTCATGTGTGGCACAACCATATTCTTTGTATGGATTATAGCTTTATCCAAAGAGAAAAAAAAAAAACGCCAACTTTTGACTTGCGCGGTGTTGTTCAATACGTGACGAAATTTATGTTAACTAAGTATATTTAATTATTTTTAAATTGTAACTATTTATATTTAAAAAATAAATCTTTTTTTAAAAGAATATTAGCCAAGCTGAACTTGACTTATATTCTCCTCTCCCCTCAAAATAAGTGAAAAGCTTTTGCTAGGAGTGGGTACGACAATAGTGCAACGGGTGGGGTTCGAACCTGCGACCTTTCAGTTTTCAGTCCGCACCTTTAACCATTGGGCTATTGAGGCTTCAAATTGTAACTATTATATTACCTATAAATGCGAAAGTGTGTTTGTTTGTTGATTTATTGGTTTGTCCTTCAATCCCGCTGCAACAGAGCTACGAATTGCAGCGGGATTGAAGGACAAACCAATAAATCAACAAACAACAGAGCTACGAATTGCAGCGGGAATATAAGTAAGGATTAGTAAGGATAGTAAGGATCGGGAAATGATGCGTACTTCTCATGTCAGTTGTACGTCGATACGCCAAAGTCAGCTTTTCATTTTTCTGAACAAAATTTTACATCAAAGGCTAAAATTCATGGTCTTCCTTTTATTTCTCATGCTATGTTATTTAACAAAAAATAATCCTTATGATGAAGCCTTCCGACCGGCATGATAAAGATACAGGTTAATTTTTTTTTTCGTATAGCGGGTTCGAGTCCCGGTTCAACCAGGCAATTATTTAAAAATCTATGAATGCAGTTTAAATTTTTTTTTAAATTAAAATGAAGTCTTCTTTCAGTAAAATGTTCCATCTACAATATTTAAGGTACTTCCCCTCCATGTGGCATAGCCGTGGGACACCCTGTATATTAACGCTATCTGTATGCCAAATTTCAGCCTCAACCGTCCAGTGGTTTGAGCTGTGTGTTGATAGATCAGTCAGTCAATCAGTCAGTCAGTTACTTTTCCTTGTATAGTATATTTAAGAAGATATTAAAAATGTTTTACAAAGTCGACAACCCTAGCCGCGTTCGATTAATTTCTTAACAAGGGCTACAATGTTCTTTGCTTGTTTCTTTGTTTGTTGTTTTAAAGCAAACTGAAACGAATGAAGATAAATAGTCTAAGCAAATAACTGTACTTAAGTAGGTACGTCCATACTGATATTTTGCGAAAGTAACCGTGTCTGTCTGTCTCCTTTTTATGGGATAACCACTGAGATAGTAATAATCGAATTTATTTCATCATCAGAGACATTATATCAAAAGACCATTAGGTCTTTGTTAAAAGAAAGTGAAAGTATCCAGTTTAAGAAATTAGTCAAAATAATGAGTTTGACGTGAGCTACTCACAAATTAGTCATTATTTTGATTGATTTCTTAAACTGGATACTTTTACGTAAAGATTAGTATATAAACCTGTGAAGATGATACTGCCATTGGCTCAATTTGAATACCATAAGCCTACTTTGTCGTATTCGTTTATAAATGGCGAAAAATCAAATTAAATTTGAATTTCGCGGGTAGCTCCGTGTCTTGGACCTTAAACAATAATCGCAAAAACACTCATCGTCGGGGATAGTGCAAATCCCCGTAACTAGCATTAGTACATTAAAATTCATTTTCATACGTTTGTGGTCAAATCAAAACCGCCGTACACTTAAATGAACACAATTTAAAACATAAACTAAAATCATATTTTGTTTATAAATTGGTTTGTTAGTTTTTAAGCTATTGCATAGCTTCTATCGCGGGCCTTGAGCGTGGAGACCGAATCCAGAAATTCCGTAACGAAAATAACCTGTCACGGGACTCCTCTCACCGCTAGATGGCGTTGATAAAAAATGCTATGCAATAGCTTTACCGCGGCAGTCCCCGAGTGCCACACGTCTTTTTTAAATAGGTATTTGTGTATAACGGAGTCGGCTTATAGCATACAATTTAAACCTAAGTGGTTTCTCGTATGTTACTACGAAAAAATGTTTATATGATGATAATAATAAAAAAAAAACTAAACGTAAGACCGTCGACGCGCGTTTGTAGCGATACAAACGCGATGCTAACGCGCGTGTGTATCGATGCAAACGACAACAAACTGCTCTGTAGGACAACTGTATAGTCTGATTTTTAATTGCGTGAAATTCTGACGTATCTTAATGTTACCAGAGATTAAAAAAATCCCACAAAAAAGATAGTAAATTGAAACTTGTACAAATAAAAATCAATTGCCACACATAGATATTTATGACAAACGCCTGTCAGATAGTTTGGGGTAAAATCGAACTACAGGTGGTAATACTGTTTTTCATACAAATAACTCGCTTAATTTATAAAATGACAACTGTCAGAATTCCACCGAATTAAAAATCAGACTATAGGATAAAAGCGCGCCATCGACGCATGTTTCTAAAACGCGTGTCAACGACGCGTTTAAAAATCGTGGTGTGTAATATCCCTAAGTGTGATAAGTTTTGGGAAGGTCGTCGATTTTCGGCGACGCAGCGCGGCCGCACGGCGCACGCGCGGCGCTGCGGCGCGGCGTCTAGACGGGGCTCGCTCTATAATGTAGGCTAAGACCACGCCACTGCTGCTTTTGGCCGCCATTCATGAATATCGAGTACCTACGTCTCCACCTTTTTTTTTTTTATTCGATGACAAGATAGCCCTTGACTGCGATCTCACCTGATGGTAAGTGACGATGCAATCTAAGATAGTAGCGGACTAACTTGGAAGAGGGGGGAGGGGGGGGTATAGTAGTGTAAATTCAACCCATACCCCTAATCGGTTTCTACACGCCATCGTGCCGGAATGCTAAATCGCTTGGCGGCACGTCTTTGACGGTAGGGTGGTAACTAGCCACGGCCAAAGCCTCCCACCAGACCAGACCAGAGACAATTTAGAAATTATAAATTCCTGAATTGCCCCCGCCGGGAATCGAGCCCGAGACCTCCCAGTTATAAGACCACAGCGCTCATCACTGCGCCAGGGAGGTCGTCAAAACTACTTATGAAATCTATACTAGGTAGGTAATATTCATCGTCTTCGTCTGTAACAGATTATTGCGCGGAATGGGAGTGTAATAAGCGCTAAAAAAATCATGTATTCTAATTAATAACTAGTAAGATATTGATTTTTTACAAAAATTGTTGTATCTAAAAACATCTAAAAATATCTGTAAAACTTTGGCTCTGTAGTATGCAACACATTGAAAATAAAATTTATTTTTAAACAATTTGCATTTAATGCAAATTGGTTTAAAATTAGACCTAACTTCGCGTTTTTTTTGTCGAACTTCATTATTTTATGTTTCTTTGGAATTACGATGTAATTCTTGTCTGTGTTTTTTCGTATAGTTAAAACTTCTGCTTCTTTTTCTGCTGTAAAAATCAAATCTGCATCTGAAGATTTATTTTACGCGCTCTTAACAGAACAATCGCTATTACGATGCGATGGTATGGAAGCCTGTGTCAGCGCGTCTCGCACTTGGCCGGTTTTTTTAATGTCAACGACACGTGTGCTAAACTGTTTTAACGTTTACCTTCGTTTTACAAAACGTATTTACACCGGGGTAACGTTCATTGGGGGTGTGGAGTGATAAAACACAGGGTTTGTGCCGTTTGTGCCCGTTTGGGGGTTCGTGACATGTCATTTTGATAAAATACGCCACCCCTAACTTCTGTACTTTTTTTTTATTCGTTAACAAGATAATCCTTGTCTTGATATACCGGCAATAGAAATAGTTACACATTTTTAATTTTTTATTGAAGTGTTAACCTACACTTAAAGGAAATAACCTAATAGATTTATAAATACATATATTTCGTGGCTGACGTGTGGTTCGGCCGTGGTGTAGCGGTTAACACACTGGGGCGCAATTCCCAGAGAGATGTGGTTTCGAATCCCGTCGGCCTCGGAATTTTTGATATGTATTTATAAATCTATTAGTTACACATTTTCTGAAAATTTCTCTACCTATTACGAATCACGAGATACAGCCCGCTGACAGACGGACGGACGAGTGGAGGCTTATTAATAGGGTCCCGTTGGTTACCCTTCGGGTACGGAACCCTAAAAAGTGATTGATAACTTATTAAAAAAAAAAAACAATTTAAGTGGAACATCATTTATAATTCCGCGCCGGCGGGACGCGTGACTCAAAGGACAAAAATGCGAAATTCCGCACCACCATAACCTTAAAAATGCAATAAAAACAATTTGCACGCCTTCGGTTTGTCCTTTACAGTCGACGATACGATATAACCGGAATAATTAATGACGTGACGTGAGCCTCACGATAACCAATGAAAAGATCTAAGTTGGAGCACGCTTGCTTAGAAGATAGCTACCACATTCAAATCCGTTCAGTAGTTTTCGCGTGATACGCGCACAGACAGATAGACAAAAAATAGAAAAAAATATTGTTTTTGGCTCAGTGTCGATAATAAAGCATCCTCCGATTAAAATTTTCAATATATATTTAACTGGATGATACCCGCCACTTCATTCGCGTGGATTGAGGTTTTTTTATTCCCGCGGGAACTCTCGTATTTCCCGGAATAAAAACCCAGCCTATATCCTATTCCAGACTATAAGCTATCTCTGTGCCAATTTCAGCCAAATCGGTTCAGCCGTTGCAGCGTGATTGAGTAACAAAAATACAAACTTTTGCATTTATCATATTAAACTAGCTTTTGCTCCCGCGACTTCGTCCGCGTCAATCCGCGTGGAATTAGATTTTGGGATGGAATTTTCAAAAACCGTGACACACGTACTTCTTTATTTTTAATTGATAGGTAAGCTCAAATACCAACTTTGATGGAAACAGCTTGAAAAATGACGGAGTTTCATATAAACTTCCATCCCCTATTTAAACCCCTTAGGGGTGGAATTTCCAATAATCCTTTCTTAGTGTGCGCCTACGTCATAACAGGAACCAACTGTAAAAATTTCAAGTTTCTAACTTCAGTAGTTTAGGCTGTGCGTTGATATCTCAGTCAGTCAGTCAGGACTTTGAATTTTATATATATAGAAGATAGGATGTAGAGCATTCGTCACTTTACAGTTTTGTTATAAGTATAGATGATGAAAACGACAGTAGCTTTATTGTGGAAGCACTGTATACATAGCATAGCTTTCATTAACTATTGTAAAATTTTTATTTTTTTTTTGAAAAGAGCAACCGCCGAGTTTCTTGCTGGCTCTTCTCGGCAGGAAAGGCATTCCGAAACAGTGGTAGATTCATTGACGATTCAAAAGTGCTTGTAAAAGTTTATTCGAATAAAAAATATTTCTATTCTATTCTATAGTAGGTAGCTACATTGTCGTATCGTATATATTAAAAGGGACTATCTTTGAACCGTTGAATGATATTCTCCGAAAGGCAGTGATTCTGTCACGAGTGTCGGCGAACACAACTCTTGTTGCAGTTAACTCATCACCCGCCGCCTTTTGTCATTCGGATCACGCGACCAGAGTAGTATAGAAAGCCGGTTTCAGCTCACTCCCAGCCTAGGCCAAAAAAAAAAAGTGCGGCCAGGCCAAAAAAATAAAAAAAGTGTGCCCACCCCCCAAAAAAAGTGCGCCTAGGTAAAAAAAAGTGTGCCTAGGCCAAAAAATAGTGCAGCCAGGGCAAAAAAAAGGGTCAGGGCGATCCGAAAAAAAAGAGGCCCGCCGCAGGCGAAAATTTTTTGGCTAAAATTCCAATAAGACAAATTCCAATTGGAATTCCAATCATTGGAATTCCAATTGAAGAGTTTAGTATTTCCACTTCCTAATAGATGGCGCTGCTTGTCAAGGCATAAAATGGTACGCTACTGTAAGATAGATGGTGTAATGGGGCGACTTAAAATGACACGCTACTACAAGGTAGATGGCGTTGAGTGTTTTAAGTGTGATATATTTTCCGTCCTATTTCGTGTTGGATTTTCCGTTCCCATTGGTTATGAGAGTGAGAGAATGTAGAGTGCACCAGTGTTTGTGTACACACTTGTGCACTATAATACCTCCTGTGGTTAAACTTGTATCACTACCAGACAATACTTATTGATATCGCATAGAACCTAAAAGCCCGGCCTACGGCCGGGCAGCGGAACTTTTATGTTTTAACCTAACCTAACCTAGCTAGTAAATTAGGTTAGCCTAATTGCTCGAAGTGCTCCAGGCACCCGCTAATGTTTGTTACACAAGAAATTCATTCCAAAGAATCGAACCTGTCAGTTAAACAGAGCGAGCGCACTAACCACTGTACCAAGGAGGTCACATACCTGCTTGCTTTGAACAAAAGTGAAAAGACCCTTTTCCTTTCGTCGCATTCCTACGTTTTTTTTTTAACCGAATTCAAAATAAAAAAGGTTATGCACTTTATGTTTGCAAAATACGAATTAAAAGTCAATTAAACGTTTAAAAAAATCGAATAATAACTTCTCTCTCATTATTGATGTTCTTTTGAATGAGAAAATATAATTCTATATTGATTAATCATTTATAGATTTAAATATGATTATGCACTAATTAATGTTTGTTACACAAGAAATGCATTTCAAAAAATTGAACCTAGGACTTCTCAGTTAATATAAAACCATAACACTCACCACTGCGCCCTTAGAGGTCTTCATGCGCTTTCTACCTGGTAGGACAATAGACCCTTGCATTCCAACGTTTTTGCGCTTTTAACCGAATTCAAAATAAAGATTATTCTGTATTTATGTAACTCGTACGTTAAGTCGTATGTAAGTACAAATTCAAAGTCAAATTAAGAGTTTCAAAAAATCGAATAACAACTTCTGAATTAATAAATGAGTGAATATGAAAAACGGTAAACTTGAAAATACTTTGAGTAACTAGCTATTGAAAACGATTAGTATAATATGTAATTCTTAAGCGATGTCTCAGCTCTCACGAGGTTCTCATCATAGGAATTAGGGTATAGTGATTCTCTGTTATTATTATTGATGTTTTTTTAACTTAAAAAAAAAAGGTATATTAACCTAATTAACCTGAATCTGTTGATGGTGTATTTAGATAACATCTTCGACACGTACGAACTTGGTTGATTTTTTGTACTCTTTTTTTTAATTCCCATTATCTTTGGGTAGGATATAGATACAAAAAATGATTGCCTGCAGATTGCCGTATATTACACAAAAAATAGATGGCATCTTCGACACGTACGAACTTGGTTGATTTTTTGTACTCTTTTTCATCTTTGTTAGGATATGGATACAAAAAAATTATATTGCCTACAGATGCAAGGGATCAAGACATGTTAATTCATGTCTAAAACATGTGTGTATAAAAAGGGTCCATTCTAATTTTCTATCATAAGTTTACCTTGTGTCAGCTCGTGAGTATCTCAGTTTTAAATATAAAGTCTTAAATATTATCTACTAATTACCAGTCTAGGAATATTGTGTTGTGAATCTACATATTTCCGTTCATTATGGTGGTAAGTGCGTAATTATACTTGTTATTATTTAAATTATATTTGTAGCTAACATATCGATTCGTTATTATTGGGCTACTTTTTGAAATTTTATAAATATAATTAGTTTATTACAGTAATTACATTACAGTATAATATTATAAAGGCTAAAGTTTGTATGTGTATGTTTGTTACTCCTTCACGCCACAAGAAATGAGCCGAATTGGCTGAAATTTGGAATGGATCCAGGATTTAAACATAGGCTACATTTTATCATGGAAAATTAAAGATTCCCTACGAGAATTAAAAAAACCTCAATATACGCGGACATCATCTAGTGTAATTCTATAAATTGAATAATCTCCTTTTTATTTCAGGACTCGGAAAATGAAATCAGTTATAAGAATTATTATTATCCACTCAATGTGTCAGATGATCAAGATGCAAGTGATTGTATGACAAATAATAAAAAGACTGCTTCAAAAAGGATCAAAACAATGGAACAAAATAATATAGATGTGTTTTTTGAACATCCAAAGAAAAAGAAGAGGGCAACTACTTCTTCATCTGTGGCTCAGGCGATTGATGGAGGTCTGTCGTATATCTCATCGAATGATGCTGACAGTACAAACGCAAGTCATCTCATCAAAATAGATGTCTATGACATGAAGAATCTGAAAGGGGTTTCACCTCTTGAATACTGGAAATATGCAGATTTACGATTAAAGTACTATGTGAATTCAGACGCTGATAAATTTTATCTCAGCACTCGAGATATTATTTACAACATAACAAAGCAGATCGCAGGAAGACATGATTGTAAAAAATATTTTGTCGAGAGAGATAACAAGCAATAACAATAGCTATAAATTATTCCATCCCAAAAAATAAAACTATTTAAAAGATAGCATCGTTACCTGCAAATCAAGACCCATGTCACTTAACGTAAATACATTTTTAAAATAATGTGCAGTCTCCCTACTATTTGTCTGTGAATACAGACGAAACAAATTATAAAAGAGTGCTGTTCTAACACAATCAAGTCATATTCCATCTCGCTATCCACAACAATGTTGTGTCAACTGTGTGCTTTTAACGACTCTGTTTACAATGAAGAATTGGTTGAAAATTGTGAAGAAGCAGAATTGAACGCCGAGTTAGTTAACATATGCATGGAAGCCGACCGAAATCAAGTTTATTCGTGAGTATTTTTTATTCATCATTTTTTCCATGAACAGTATTTATTTTAATCTATTATATTTCAAACGATTCATCGAGGCTTGGGTGCACGACTATAAATTTTTACTAATCTAACAGCTACCATCAACCTGATCAGTTCAAACTTGTTCAAACATAACGCTGATGGGGAGGGGCTATTTACGTATAAATACTCGGTTAAGACGTTAGCTACACTCATTCAGAGAGAAGTTGTGATAGAAAAATATTAATAATGGAAGCTTTTTCCAATGATGAAATAAGTGTATTTTCTAAATCATTTGTGTTAAATAAGATGCATAGATACATACGGTTGTGGTATATCTCTGATAGACTCCCTAGATGGATGTTAGATGACCCAGAGATTAAACCGTTTTATACACCATGTAGTGGTCATCGTACTTCAATTTTTCCTCATTCTGATGAAATTGACGGTGTATTTCCTATGAAAGCATATTGTAATATGTGTGTTACAAATGGTAAATTATATTTAAATAAAAGATTAGTGTAACGTTTATTTTATAGAAAATATGTTTTATTATATCAATTTTTATTTTTCAGTTCAAAGCAAACTGGAGCCGGAGTGAAAAGAAAAGCTACTACAGTCACAAACTCTACGAGTAAGCAACCATGTTCTCAAGAACCTTCTACATCTACGGAGCCATTGACTACAGCAAGACTAACGGGGGAAGAATCGTCCTTACCTGTAAGTTCTACAAAATATCATAGTATCGAGTGTTCTTACTGTAAAATAAATGTGAATCAAAAGTACTATTCTAACCACCTTAGAAGCAAAAAACATATAAATAACGTACTTCTTAATAGTTCGGTTCAAAACTTAACCAATGTGCAATTAATAGAAAATGCCTTCGGTCGACGAATAGCAACATACAGGATTTCCAATAATAATTCACAATTTCAGACACCTGAAGCTTTTCTTGATTCAATTAAAAATTCTGTTCATGACTTGCTTCATACGCTTTTAAAAGAGCATACTTTAATTAAAGTTAACTTCATTTTAAACGGAGATTTTATTCAGGCAACAAAAAACTTAGAAACTTCCTTTGACTTTCAAACGTGTAACTATACATTCTGTTTAGGTGATGAAATTAACATCATTTACTCGGATTTATTAACTGAAACTTCGAGTAAAGTTTGTAATTTTGAAAAGAAAGATAGTGGTTGGAGTCTTAAAAAAATTAATTATGTGGATTTAAATATAAATAAATTAAACCCTTTAAAAGGGAACTCTTATATAGATTTACCCATAGATATTAAACATAAACTTGCTATTATTAATGTTAAAAATAATGACAATAAATGTTTTCAATGGGCTATACTTTCCGCTTTGTATCCTGTTCAAAAAAATGCCGACAGAGTGACTTCATATATATCGAAACAAAACTCTTTAGATTTTTCAAATATTCCATTTCCAGTACAATTAAAAGATATCAACAAATTTGAAACCTTAAATAATATTAGTATAAATGTTTTTGGAATTGAACATGACACAAAAAGCAATTCTACGAAGATTATTGGTCCTCTCTATTTCACAAAATGTCGAAAACAGAAACACATAAATTTATTATACGTAAATAATGGTTCGAATGGTCATTATTGTTATATAAAGAATCTTTCTAGGCTAGTTGGTCGACAATTAACCAAACATATCCATGCTGTATTTATTTGTGATGGTTGCTTACTATATTTTCAATCAGATATTAAATTGAAATCCCATCAAGAGTTTGATTGTAATCATATTAGAACTGATTTGCCCGATATCACACAAGCTAAACTAACATTTAATAAATATGAAAGAAAGCTCAAATTGCCTTTTGTTGTTTACGCAGATTTTGAAGCATTTTTAAGTCCTATACAAGGTTGTGATAATGATCCAACTACCTCATACACAGCAAATTTTCAAAAACATGAAGTATATAGCTTTGGATACTATATCAAATGTACATTTAATAATAGTCTATCAGTATATAAAACTTATACAGGTACCGACTGTGCCAAAGTGTTTATGGAGACTTTAAATGATGATATAAAACGAATTTATGATGAGCATTTAATTGAAGTTTATCCACTACCTCTGACAACAAATGATAACAAAAAATTATCTAGGACATCCACATGTCATATATGTGAAAAAGAACTGAAATCGGATTACGAAATAGCATATAATAAATACACCGGAGGTTTAGTAGGTGTCTGTCACAAAAGCTGTAGTAAAAAGTTAGAAATTCCTCAATTTATACCGATAATTTTACATAACCTTAGTAACTATGATGCTCATTTCATTGTGCACGCATTGAATTTCTCAGAAGGTGGGATAAATGTCATACCCCAAAATAAAGAACGATATATTTCATTTTCAAAAAAGATAAAAATCATGGACAAACAAATTGAATTGAGGTTTATTGATTCTTTTAAATTTTTATCTAGTAGTCTAGAATCCTTAACAAATAATTTAAATGATAAAGACTTCATCGAATTGCGAAGAAATTTTCAAAGTGAAAAAGATATTTATTATTTAAAACGTAAGGGTGTATACCCATACGAATGTATGACATCTTTTGACTCCTTAAAGTTAACGTCACTCCCAACACAGGATCAATTTTTCAGTACACTTACAAACAGTACTGTTTCAAATGAGGATTATAAACATGCTAGAGATGTTTGGAATCATTTTAAATGTCGTAATATGAGTGATTACTCTGATTTATATCTCAAAACGGATGTGTTACTTTTAGCAGATATATTTGAAAATTTTAGAAATGTATGTATTAAAACTTATGATTTAGATCCTGCGCAATATTATACTGCACCAGGTCTTAGTTGGGATGCAATGTTAAAGTACACACAAATAACGTTAGATTTACTAACAGATTTTGAAAAAATTGCATTTGTGAAATCAGGTATACGCGGCGGTGTTTCACAGTGCAGTAACCGTTATGCGCAAGCTAATAATAAGCACATGGCAAATTTTAATCAGAAAATCCAATCATCTTATCTCACATACTTAGATGCTAATAATTTATATGGTTGGGCTATGTCTCAATACCTTCCAACGGGGGCTTTTGAATGGGTAAGTTGTGAAACTAATTTCAACATACCAATTGATTCTGATGTGGGTTATATTCTAGAAGTAGATTTAGAATACCCTGAAACTTTACATGACTTACATACCGATTTTCCTCTTTGTCCAGAGAATATACTTGCTGGAGGGAGTAAAACTATAAAATTAGTTCCAAATCTATTTGATAAAACTAAGTATGTTATTCATTATAGAAATCTTGTACAGTGTCTAGAAATGGGCTTAAAACTAAAAAAAATTCATAGGATTTTAAAATTTAATCAAAGTCCTTGGTTACAAAAATATATTGATTTAAATACACAGTTGCGTACATCTGCACAATCTGATTTTGAAAAGGATTTCTATAAGTTAATGAATAATTCAATATTCGGAAAAACAATGGAGAACATTGAAAAACGTGTTGATGTTAAACTATGTACACATTGGGAAGATAAGGGAAAATCTGTTGGTGTTCAAAAACTTATTGCGAGACCTGAATTTCATAGTGTCTCAATATTTTCGGAAAATTTGGTTGCTATACAATTGAAAAAAACTAAATTACTTTACAATAAACCTATTTACTTAGGATTTTGTATTTTAGATATTTCTAAAACGCTTATGTATGATTTCCATTATAAGTATATGAAAAAGAAATATGGCTCAAATTGTAAAATGTTATATACTGACACTGACAGCTTCATATATCAGATTTTTACTGATAACTTTTATGATGACATTAAACCTGACTTAAATAAATACTTCGATACTTCGGATTATCCCCCTAATAATAGTTTTGATATTCCCTTGATGAATAAAAAAAAAATTGGCTATTTTAAGGATGAAAATAATGGTAACATTATGACTGAATTTGTTGGTTTGAGATCAAAAGTGTATGCTTTTAATGCACAAAATAAATTCATTGCTAAGGCAAAAGGTGTAAACAAATCGGTTACCAAAAATTTCAAAATGCAGAATTATAAAACAGTTTTATTTGAACAAAAAAATGAACTATGTGAGATGTATAGATTCAGATCGATAAAGCATATAATATTTACTCAAAAAACGAATAAAATATCATTATCACATTCAGATACAAAACGGTTTTTAGTTAATAACTCTACCAACACCTTAGCTTGGGGTCATTACAAAATAAAGTCGTTTAATAATGATTAGCAGTAAGAATCATTGATGATATTTTTTAAGTAATTATAAGAATGGATAGATGTAGCCTTAAGTTATAAATTGTATAGAAAAATAAATTGTATAATTATAAATAAATGTATTACTTAAATCGATGTTGTGTCACTTTATTCCCCATTTCTTTATCTAATTTAACTAAAGCAACACGTATTTTGAACATGTATCATTTTCTCCATCCATTTACTGCTATAGTTGCTGGACCGAGTGGATGTGGTAAATCACATTTTGTGACAAATTTCTTGAAACACTGTAATTATATATGTAATACACGATTTGATCAAGTTTTATGGTGCTACGATGAAATGCAGCCTCTATATAATCTAGAAAATGTAACTTACATTCAAGGAATTCCTGAAATGAATATGTTTGATGGAAAACATCCTCAATTAATTATACTTGACGATCTCATGAGGGAGTCAGATGGTCGTGTTGTTGATATTTTTACTAAAGGTAGTCACCACAGAAATTTAAGTGTTTTTTATATCACACAAAATCTTTTTCATCAAGGGAAAGGCCAACGAGATATTTCTCTGAATACAAGTTACATAATTTACTTTAAAAATCCCAGAGATCGAACACAAATTCGTCATTTAGCACGTCAAGTATTTCCAGAGAATTCAAAGTTTGTTGAAGAGGCTTATAAAGATGCCACTACTGAGCCTCATGGCTATTTAATGATTGATTTAAAGCAAAATACAAATGATTCATGTCGTTTTAAAACTAAGATAGATAGTACCTCTAATGATTGTGTGGTATACATCCCTAAAAAGGGGTTTAAATATGGTTTACATCACTCAGTTCTTGTCAGTAACAAATAATGGTTGAAGGAAGCAGCACGCTAGATTCAAAAAAGTTAAGGTGTGCATTACAAACATTTAAACCAAAATATCGTAAAATTTTACTTCGCTCTCTTAAGAAAGAAGAAATTAATCGTGTTTGTGAGTATATCAAAGAAATATTTAAAGAAAATACCCCCAATAAAGAGACAAGAGAATCTTCTGTAAAACTGAATTGTTTCTTTTCTACAAAGTTAATATAAATATGTATTCAGATTCATTCTAAAATAATGTCTGCACGAGTAAAAACACACAAAAATTTACTAAAGGCTTTACACACACTTCAACCGAAATTCCGCACAGCCTTATTGAAAGCTTGTAAGGACGAGGAAATCAATTGTATTTGTGAGTGTATTTTCAATATACTAAATGGTAAACTACCTTTGAAGGATTGTGAGAAGGCCAAGTTAAAAAAACACAAAACTATTCTGAGAAAATTAATAAAGAAAGGGAGAAATAAATCACGAAAACGTATTATAATTCAGAAAGGGGGAGCATTTCTACCTATTATTTTGGGAGCTGTTTTAAGTGGACTGTTTAATTTAATATAAAAAATGGAACACGCAAAAAAAATGGTTCTTATTGAACCAGAGGTTATTGAAAGGTTAAAATCAAAAAATATTGCATCTGACGATTCTTTATCAAGATTAGATAAAGAAATGCAAAAAATACTGAAAAGTAAACTTGATGATCGTGAAAAATGGTCACTGTACACACAAATTTTACAGAGATATCTCCATATAACTGAAGGAGAGAGAAAGCCAATTAAATTACCAGTGACTGTGGAGGACGATCGAAGCTATGACAATAACAGTATCTTTAAAAAGGAAATGAAAGACAATGATTCAACAGTTTATGAGGAATCAGAGGATGATAAGCACGTACAGGGGCTACCAATTGATTTTTTATATTCCCCTACTTATATAAACAAATTAATACCGAAAACGTATAGGAAAAAAGGTGATATATTATTAAATGCTCTGCTAAATAATAAAGAAAAAATTTGCTGGAAAAAGGATGGATCAATAGTCGTAGATAATGAAGTTGTAGATGGTAGTAATATAGTGGATCTAGTGAATTATACCCTAAGACCATTAAAACGCTCCAAACCTAATGGATGGGAAATATTTATCCAAACTATAAAAGATATAGGGGTTCCCTTAATATGTATTGGTAATCCTCAAGCTTCTGAAAATATTAGTAACATATCTCCAAAATTCAGAGAACATAGTTCTCCATCTGATGATAAAAGTCCAAAAACTTCATCATACAGACTAAGGAAAAAACAAGACATTTGGGAAAGATGGAATCCATATTAGACATAAAAGATATTTATTATGATGTATCCAATCCCGCTGGTTACGGAAGTGCAGAGAAATTAAAAAGAGCATTAAAAGGTAAAATGAATAGAAAGCAAGTGAAAGAATGGTTGCAAGCTCAGGAAACTTATACTTTACATAAGCCTGTGCATCGAAAATTCCCCCGGAATAAATATATTCTATCTAATCTTAATGAACTTTGGCAAGCAGATTTAAGTGATATGCGTACTTATTCTCAATATAATGAAGGTTTCAATTATATTCTTTGTGTTATTGATGTTTTTAGTAAATACGCTTTCGCTAGAGCACTAAAGAAGAAAAATTCTGAAAGCATAAAACAAGCATTTGAAAGCATATTTACTGAAGCTAATACTACTCCTACCCACTTGCAATCAGATAAAGGTACTGAATTTGTATCAAAAGATGTTAGACAGTACTTTAAAAGTAAAAATGTAAATTATTACACAACCAACAACCCAGATATTAAAGCAAGTATAGTTGAGAGATTTCAAAGGACATTAAAAACTAAAATGTGGCGTTATTTTACACATAAAAATACCTATACTTATATTAACATTTTACAAGATTTACTCTATTCTTATAATCATAGTTTTCATTCAAGCATAAAAATGTGTCCGTTTGAAGTTAATTTTAATAACATCATGACAGTTTGGAATAATTTATATGGAAATATATACAATAAAATCAGTGCTAAACAACAGTCTAAGTTTTCAATTGGAGATCATGTAAGGATAACAAAATATAAGCACATTTTTCAAAAAGGATATGAGACAAATTGGAGTGATGAAATATTTATTATAACTGGTATAAAAAATAGCATGTCTAGAGTAGTCTACACACTTAAAGATCTACAAAGTGAACCTATTGTTGGTACTTTTTATGAGAATGAACTACAAAAAGTTACATATAACCCCACCACTCAATATAAAATTGATAAAATACTACGGTCTCGCTACTCAGGTAACAGAAAAGAAGTACTTGTCAAGTGGAAAGGTTATCCTGACAAATTTAACAGTTGGATTTTAGAATCCAGTCTTAAACAGATAGGATGATGGAAGACAATTTTTATTTAACTTTACTTAGTAATAGTTCAATGGAATACTTCCCGGAAAACACGACGACCACGTTCTCAACAAAATTACCAAAATCGCTTATTTTGGAAGGTGAATGGCACGTTGGAGTTGTAGAATTTCAATATCCTTGCACTATGTATACGGTTAGAGACTATGAAAATGTTATTTATACATCAAAGTGGATTACAATACCCGATGAAGATATAAACTCTTTAGTGCACTATAGAAACCGTATTCCTGCCATGAACTATGATAGCATTGAACATATTGTAGCTGAATTAAATAAAAATACAGATGCTGGAATAATGTTTAACTATGATGAAATAAAGAAGCAAGTATCAGTATTATGTGCGAATAACGCAATTGATGTACTTAAGTTGTCAACCAAATTATATTTACAACTTGGTTTTGAACCAAATACAAATCTAATTCAAAATAATATCGGAACATATCCTTATAATTTAAAATTAGGATTACCATCTCAATTGTTCATTTATTGTGATATAATAGAACCACAGATTGTTGGTGATGTTATGGCCCCTCTTCTCAGAATAGCACCACTAGATCCTACAGTCTATGTATACGGGGCAAATAAAATGCATATTTTTTCACCGCCTCATTACGTACCTGTCATGCGTAGAGAGTTCGATGTGATAGAAATAGATATAAGAACGAGTACAGGTCGAAAAGTACCATTCCAGTTTGGGACAACGTGTATTAAAGTACATTTTAAGAGAATCAAGTGAATACACATATTTCAAATGCCGTGCCCGTATTTACATTATTATTCTCATCAAGCTGGTACAGGTGTAGGTGCAATTTATAAAGGTGCACCTTATCAGCGAGGTCACGGTATTGGTAGTTTTTTGGGCGGACTATTCAGATCTGTTCTTCCACTTTTGAAAAGTGGTGCAAAAGTTGTGGGTAAAGAAGCTTTGAATGCTGGTGTGGGTCTACTGTCTGATATGTTAAATGTGCAACCAATGGATGAATCTATCAGGTCACGTTTAAAAACAGCAACTTCGAATTTAAAAGAAAAAGCTGACAAAAAAATTGATTCAATAATGAGAGGATCAGGATATAAAATTAGACGACAAAAACGGAAACGTATCACTCCTAAAAACACTCTCAAACGGAGCGGTACTAAGAAAATTAAACAAAGTAATATTCAGGATATTTTTCATAAAAGTTAAAATTAAAAAATGTCATTTTTACATCATCACTCCTGTGAATGCGTAAAATCTGAGTTGGATTTGTTTGCTCTACCATCGACTCAAACTAGTATTGAAGGAGGTCAGTGGATCCATTACAACCCCATTTCATCATTGACCGATGATGGACCCATTGAGTTTTTAGTACCAGGAAATGGAGATGATTATATTGATTTATCTCATACCCTACTTCACATAAAAGCTAAAATTCAGAATACTGATGCAACTAACATTGCGGCGACGTCAAATGTTGCTCCAGTTAATAATTGGCTGCACTCGCTTTTTAGTCAGGTTGATATATATTTAAATCAAAAACTCGTATCACCACCAAACAACACTTATGGGTATCGTGCTTACATCGAGACTTTGCTTAACTATGGTACAGCTGCTAAGAAATCTCATCTTACTTGTGGGCTTTGGTATAAAGATACAGCCTCAAAAATGGATTCATGTGATGCTTCAAATCAGGGATATGCAAAAAGAGAAGAATTAGCAAAGGAAAGTCAAATTATTGAAATGATTGGACACATACACGCTGATATTTTTAATCAAGATAAGTTTTTAATCAACGGTGTTGAAATGCGTCTTAAACTAGTACGTTCTAAAGATACTTTTAATCTTATGTGTTCAATGGCAGATAGTAAATTCAAAGTGCATATATCTAGTGCTAGCCTTATAATGCGCAAAGTTCGGATCAATCCGAGTGTATTAATTGCACATGAGAAAGTATTAGCTACTACAACTGCAAAATATCCTATCACTCGTGCTGAAGTTAAAGTCTTAACGATCCCATCGGGCATCCAAGGAAAAATGCTTGATAATGTATTTTTAGGACAAATTCCCAAAAGATGTATTATTGGTTTCGTAGGAAACTCAGCTTTCAATGGAACTTTAAATACTAATCCTTTTAATTTTGGTAATCACGGTCTTAATCTGTTCGGTTTATATGTTGATGGTCAATCTATACCATCAAAAACATTAACACCCTCTTTTGATGATAATATGTTCACAAGTGCATATCATACTTTATTCTCTGGAACAGGAATTCATTTTTTGAATGAAGGGAATGATGTCTCTAAGGAGGAGTATAATAATGGATATTGTCTGCTTGCCTTTGATTTAACTCCTGATTTATCTGCTAATTCAAACTCCCACTGGAATCTCATAAAACGAGGTAGTGTAAGATTTGAAGTTCGATTTGAAAGAGCTCTAACTACAACTCTTAATTGTATTGTATACGCAGAGTTTGATAACGTAATTGAAATTAATAAAAATCGAGATGTTAATTTAGACTACAATAGTTAAAAATTTAATATAAAAATGGAGATATTCAATTTTTAAGTCATTTGTTAATCACTCATTGTATCAAGAAGATTATCTTATTTGTAAGTCTTATTTGCTCTAAATTTATTTCAATTTTAGTTTCAATGAATACCGCAGAGATTGGAAAATATTTAAAAATAATCGATCCCAATATTCAATTCAATGTTTTTGCAGCAAATAAGATACCGATATATTTAACACCACCAGCTTATTTAATTTCCAATTTAGATCCAGATACAAAACCTGGATCTCATTGGGTAGCAATATATGTGGATACTAATGGTGTCGGTGAATATTTTGATTCGTTTGGTCGAAAACCAACGGATTATCATGAAATGTTCCTAAAAACCAACTGTAAGAAGTGGACCCATAATAACAAAGTACTTCAGAACTATTTAAGTTCATTTTGTGGAATGTATTGTTTAGTTTATATATATTTTAAATATAACAACATCTCAATGTCACAATTCCTTAATATATTTACTGATAATACTTTGTATAATGATCAACTTTTACAATGTATGTTTACAACTTTATTTATAAGGAGATGAAATAAAAAATATTGTTTTGAATAATTATAGTTTTATTTATATACAAATCTTAAATAACATTTTTTTACTAAAAATAAACATAAGACTACCTAAATACTAACTAACTATAACTTAAGGGTACGCTGTGATGAAAACGAATGATCTTGCTCAGAGTCTTCATCATCGGTTGTTGGTCCTCCTCGTATTCCGAATAATGCATCTTCGATTGGAATGAAGTCAACTGGACTGTAAAGGCTCGGACTAGGGCTTAGGCAGGCAAAATGATCCCCATCTTGTGAATCCTCACACAACTCCATATCTTCAAAATTCAGTTCCGCTTCTGCTTCTTCACATAGCGAAACCATTTCTGTATCGTAAATGGTCTCGCTCAGTTCACACAGTTGAGAAGGTTGAGACGACATCGTATACTCGTAGTTGAACGTAGTGAGATGGAATATGAAGTTCACCTCTCAAGGCAAAACACTTTTATACTTTGTTCTGTTGTCGAAGAGTGGGGGACTCGGTTAACTAATTCAACAAAAACTCCAGGTATAGGGAGACTGCACATTATTTTAAAAATGTATTTACGTTAAGTGACATGGGTCTTGATTTGCAGGTAACGATGCTATCTTTTAAATAGTTTTATTTTTTGGGATGGAATAATTTATAGCTATTGTTATTGCTTGTTATCTCTCTCGACAAAATATTTTTTACAATCATGTCTTCCTGCGATCTGCTTTGTTATGTTGTAAATAATATCTCGAGTGCTGAGATAAAATTTATCAGCGTCTGAATTCACATAGTACTTTAATCGTAAATCTGCATATTTCCAGTATTCAAGAGGTGAAACCCCTTTCAGATTCTTCATGTCATAGACATCTATTTTGATGAGATGACTTGCGTTTGTACTGTCAGCATCATTCGATGAGATATACGACAGACCTCCATCAATCGCCTGAGCCACAGATGAAGAAGTAGTTGCCCTCTTCTTTTTCTTTGGATGTTCAAAAAACACATCTATATTATTTTGTTCCATTGTTTTGATCCTTTTTGAAGCAGTCTTTTTATTATTTGTCATACAATCACTTGCATCTTGATCATCTGACACATTGAGTGGATAATAATAATTCTTATAACTGATTTCATTTTCCGAGTCCTGAAATAAAAAGGAGATTATTCAATTTATAGAATTACACTAGATGATGTCCGCGTATATTGAGGTTTTTTTAATTCTCGTAGGGAATCTTTAATTTTCCATGATAAAATGTAGCCTATGTTTAAATCCTGGATCCATTCCAAATTTCAGCCAATTCGGCTCATTTCTTGTGGCGTGAAGGAGTAACAAACATACACATACAAACTTTAGCCTTTATAATATTATACTGTAATGTAATTACTGTAATAAACTAATTATATTTATAAAATTTCAAAAAGTAGCCCAATAATAACGAATCGATATGTTAGCTACAAATATAATTTAAATAATAACAAGTATAATTACGCACTTACCACCATAATGAACGGAAATATGTAGATTCACAACACAATATTCCTAGACTGGTAATTAGTAGATAATATTTAAGACTTTATATTTAAAACTGAGATACTCACGAGCTGACACAAGGTAAACTTATGATAGAAAATTAGAATGGACCCTTTTTATACACACATGTTTTAGACATGAATTAACATGTCTTGATCCCTTGCATCTGTAGGCAATATAATTTTTTTGTATCCATATCCTAACAAAGATGAAAAAGAGTACAAAAAATCAACCAAGTTCGTACGTGTCGAAGATGCCATCTATTTTTTGTGTAATATACGGCAATCTGCAGGCAATCATTTTTTGTATCTATATCCTACCCAAAGATAATGGGAATTAAAAAAAAGAGTACAAAAAATCAACCAAGTTCGTACGTGTCGAAGATGTTATCTAAATACACCATCAACAGATTCAGGTTAATTAGGTTAATATACCTTTTTTTTTTAAGTTAAAAAAACATCAATAATAATAACAGAGAATCACTATACCCTAATTCCTATGATGAGAACCTCGTGAGAGCTGAGACATCGCTTAAGAATTACATATTATACTAATCGTTTTCAATAGCTAGTTACTCAAAGTATTTTCAAGTTTACCGTTTTTCATATTCACTCATTTATTAATTCAGAAGTTGTTATTCGATTTTTTGAAACTCTTAATTTGACTTTGAATTTGTACTTACATACGACTTAACGTACGAGTTACATAAATACAGAATAATCTTTATTTTGAATTCGGTTAAAAGCGCAAAAACGTTGGAATGCAAGGGTCTATTGTCCTACCAGGTAGAAAGCGCATGAAGACCTCTAAGGGCGCAGTGGTGAGTGTTATGGTTTTATATTAACTGAGAAGTCCTAGGTTCAATTTTTTGAAATGCATTTCTTGTGTAACAAACATTAATTAGTGCATAATCATATTTAAATCTATAAATGATTAATCAATATAGAATTATATTTTCTCATTCAAAAGAACATCAATAATGAGAGAGAAGTTATTATTCGATTTTTTTAAACGTTTAATTGACTTTTAATTCGTATTTTGCAAACATAAAGTGCATAACCTTTTTTATTTTGAATTCGGTTAAAAAAAAAACGTAGGAATGCGACGAAAGGAAAAGGGTCTTTTCACTTTTGTTCAAAGCAAGCAGGTATGTGACCTCCTTGGTACAGTGGTTAGTGCGCTCGCTCTGTTTAACTGACAGGTTCGATTCTTTGGAATGAATTTCTTGTGTAACAAACATTAGCGGGTGCCTGGAGCACTTCGAGCAATTAGGCTAACCTAATTTACTAGCTAGGTTAGGTTAGGTTAAAACATAAAAGTTCCGCTGCCCGGCCGTAGGCCGGGCTTTTAGGTTCTATGCGATATCAATAAGTATTGTCTGGTAGTGATACAAGTTTAACCACAGGAGGTATTATAGTGCACAAGTGTGTACACAAACACTGGTGCACTCTACATTCTCTCACTCTCATAACCAATGGGAACGGAAAATCCAACACGAAATAGGACGGAAAATATATCACACTTAAAACACTCAACGCCATCTACCTTGTAGTAGCGTGTCATTTTAAGTCGCCCCATTACACCATCTATCTTACAGTAGCGTACCATTTTATGCCTTGACAAGCAGCGCCATCTATTAGGAAGTGGAAATACTAAACTCTTCAATTGGAATTCCAATGATTGGAATTCCAATTGGAATTTGTCTTATTGGAATTTTAGCCAAAAAATTTTCGCCTGCGGCGGGCCTCTTTTTTTTCGGATCGCCCTGACCCTTTTTTTTGCCCTGGCTGCACTATTTTTTGGCCTAGGCACACTTTTTTTTACCTAGGCGCACTTTTTTTGGGGGGTGGGCACACTTTTTTTATTTTTTTGGCCTGGCCGCACTTTTTTTTTTTGGCCTAGGCTGGGAGTGAGCTGAAACCGGCTTTCTATACTACTGACCAGACGAGATTGATGAATTTATCTCTTTTTATTTAAAGGACAAAGTCGTTAAATAGTCCGCTGGCCGAATACCGTTCCGGCAACCGATCTCATATGGCAAAGATTGGCACATTAAAGGTGGAAAAGACTGGAGGAGGTCTTCGTCCAAACGCGGCGTACTGAAAAAAAAAAATATATAAATACATAGATAGGATTAGTTATATTTTTGTAAATATCTTTGTTTCAGTAAATAAAGGCTATATTATTATTATTACTAGCTGTTGCGCTCGCTTCGTCTGCGTCAATTTCTGTTATTATGATCGCGATTTAGAAGTTTTTAAAAGAATACATTTTAAATATGGATAATTTTCCCCGTTTTTGCAACATTTTTCACTGATATTTCGCTGCTATTGGTCGCAGCGTGATGTTATATAGTCTAAAGCCTTCCTCGATAAATGGACTATCCAACACAAAAATAATTTTTCAATTCGAATCAGTAATTCCTGAGATTAGCGCGTTCAAACAAACAAACTCTTCAGCTTTATTTATTAGTATTTATAACCGATCTTTTCATTATTTTTCTTCTTTTTTTTTAACGTTTAAGAACCGATAGACGTTCTCTGCTTAACAACTGTCTTTTGCATGGATGTTCTCATTTTTTTTTGCCAATGGTTGCATTATTTTGTTAATTTCTATAGTTTTATATAATAGATAAAATTAATACGACATATTATGCAATACAATATAGACAACACACAAATTGTCTACTCTTGCAACAACTTGCACAAGAACTATTCTTGCAATTCACGAGGGCGTGTGAGCCTAAATTGTGGTTACGTCGTGTACATGCAAATTGCGTAAGCGTGCGTGCCTGTCAGGAGCCTAGCTGGGACCCGTCAGGCGCGAGCAAGCTCTCGCTCACACTAAACAAATAAGACACACACAACCATGAGCCACGCGCCCTCTTGAATTGCAAGAATACAAGTTATGAGCTTTCGTTTGATAAAGAGTTTTGATTATTTGGCAACATTCCTATTTAAGGCCTGTAATTTCAATTGTAGTGAAACTAGCATTTTCTGTGCGTTTAAAATAGTTTCCAACTGATTTACCCTGCTTTCCCCTTCCGCTGTTTATCTCACCGGCTTTACGAATAGACGGATCTACCCAAACTGCGGACAACGAGATTGGAAGGGTTTGTTCATTGAATTTTCTTGGCATTCTGCCATGCGTCCCGCCGGGCTGTAATAAAATTATCCCGACAAAACTGTTCAACTGGATTTTAATTTTGTACAAAATTGAGTTAAGTAACTGTGATTAACTTTTTTCATGTCGAAATTTTGTTTAAAGTTTTTATCAGCTTTAATCCATTCGATTGAAATCCGCACAACTAGATTTCTTTGCACTATGTTCTTTGTAGTATCGAAACGGTTTTTAAGCTATTGCATAGCTTCTATCGCGGGCCAGTGTGGAGACCGAATTCAGAAATTCCGTAACGAAAATAACCTGACACGGGACTCCTCTACGGTGAGCCGCTAGATGGCGTTGATAAAAAATGCTATGCAATAGCTTTACCGCGGCAGTCCCCGAGTGCCACACGTCTTTTTTTTGCTAATGGTTGGTTTAAAAAAAAAAATATATTAGTCAAGCTGAACTTGACTTATATTCCCCTCTCCTCTCCAAATAAACGGAAAGCTTGCGCTAGGAGTGGGTACGAAAATAGTGCAACGGGCGGGGTTCGAACCTGCGACCTTTCAGTTTTCAATCTGCACCTTTAAGGGCTATTGAATTGTTAATTAGGCTGTAATATTATGTACTTGTAATTTAATTAATTACATGTCGAGTTAGCCGTTAATTACGCCTATTATAAATTATTAACATACTTAGTATACCCCATGGTATACTACGTTAGTTAAAATGAATACTTACTTAAGTTTTTACTATAATGCAACACATTGTACCTATACAAGCTGTACAACGTGAGCTTTCGTTTGATAAAGAGTTACCAATTTGATTATTTGGCAACATTCCTATTTAAAGCCTGTAATTTCAATTGTATTGAAACTTTAAAGAATAGAATTTTCTGTGCGTTTAAAATAGTTTCCAACTGAATTACCCTGCTTTCCCCTTCCGCTGTTTATCTCACCGGCTTTACGAATAGACGGATCTACCCAAACTGCGGACAACGAGATTGGAAGGGTTTGTTCATTGAATTTTCTTGGCATTCTGCCATGCGTCCCGCCGGGCTGTAATAAAATTATCCCGACAAAACTGTTCAACTGGATTTTAATTTTGTACAAAATTGAGTTAAGTAACTGTGATTAACTTTTTTCATGTCGAAATTTTGTTTAAAGTTTTTATCAGCTTTAATCCATTCGATTGAAATCCGCACAACTAGATTTCTTTGCACTATGTTCTTTGTAGTATCGAAACGGTTTTTAAGCTATTGCATAGCTTCTATCGCGGGCCAGTGTGGAGACCGAATTCAGAAATTCCGTAACGAAAATAACCTGACACGGGACTCCTCTACGGTGAGCCGCTAGATGGCGTTGATAAAAAATGCTATGCAATAGCTTTACCGCGGCAGTCCCCGAGTGCCACACGTCTTTTTTCATCTTCTTCTAAGGTTATTCGGTTGAAGTCCGTACAACTAGACTTATTTGCATTATTTTCTTTGCAATTTCATAAAGGTTTGTGTCACCTTTTTCTTCAACCTATTTGGTTGTAGGTCGCACTACTAGACTTCTTTGCATTATTTTCTTTGTGATTTCATAAGAATTTGTATCACCTTCTTCTTCAACCTATTTGGTTGTAGGTCGCACTACTAGACTTCTTTGCATTATTTTTTTTGCGATTTCATAAGAGTTTGTGTCACCTTTTTCTTCAACCAATTATTTGGTTGTAGGTCGCACTGCTAGACTTCTTTGCATTATTTACTTTGCAATTTCATAAGAGCTTTTATGACCTTCTTTATTATCGTATTCGGTTGGAGTCGAGTTCCCGCGGGAATTAAAAAAACCTTAATCCACACGGACGAAGTTACGGGCATTGTCTAGTCCAATATACCTATACAAAAAAGATTTGTAAATCTTAAAAGAAAATCCTCGCGTATGAACTACGAAGTACTATTCCTTATTAAAATAATTACTTTGTCAAGAACCAACCTAATCTGTTTTAAATTCATCTCGTTTACGTTTATTCTTGTCTATGTTACGTACTTATCTTCCTACGTTTTTTCTAACCGTTCATTTCAAGTTGGCCGTCGTCGACCGTTACAAAATGACGTCATACCGTACTGTCGACAAGAAAATAATGATTGTATTTTTTACTGTAAAAAATACAATGCAAGGCAATGCTTTTCATGGCAATGACTCGTGATTTTTAATTTCGAGTTAAAGTCGAGGCGTGATTTTTAGTAACTTATTTTTTCCGCTTGAAAAAAAATCGTTAATTAAAGTAATAAATAGACTGCGCTATGCAAAACTTTTCCTTTTTTACTCATTGTAAAAAATGACATGCGAACAATAGTAATCAAACAAAAATAAATAATTATAGTTAACAAAAACATTCAAAATGTAACAATAACAAAACTTTGAAATTCGGTACTGACAATCGCGAGCGGCACGTTGCTACTTGAGGTGCGACGCGAGGTAGCGGCCAACTTGACGTGAACGGTAGTCCCTAAGGTTCAATGTCAAACCCTTGTCTGTTATCACCAGTTTTGGGGTAGGCCTGCGCGGGTCGATACGCTCCCTATCTGTACTCGTGTCTACTAGCTACTACAAAGTAGAGATAACAGCTGTAAACGCTGTTGTGTAGGTATGTTCTCTTGTTGCATTTGTTTTTGTTTTCACATATTTAAATTCTTTTAATTAATAAACACCCTAACCTGTGATTTATTTATTTATTTTCCTCCAATTGTGGGTTGCCTGGAAGCTGTGCCTGGAAGAGATCGCTTTTAAGCGATAATGCCGCCTATTTGTACTGTTTTTTTTTTTTAAGTTCTGATATGTTTTTTCCTTATGAGGTATACAAATAAAGAATATTTTCATTTCATTCATTTCATTTCTGGAATGTTCAACAATTTTTAACCGACTTTCAAAAAAAGGAGGAGGTTCTCAATTCGTCGGAATCTTTTTTTTATGTATGTTCTCTTACTGTCCAGGCGTCTTCGAGTAATCTGTAAGATTACTCGAAGACGCCTGAACCGATTTGGATAATTCTTTTTTTGTTTGAAAGGATATACTTCCCAGGTGGTCCCAATGCCATCAGGTCAGGATCTGATGATGGGAGAAATCGAGGGAGCTCTTCAAATTTTATAGGCACAATTGATATACTTTGTGGTGGCGTTTGAAGTCTGGAGAAATCGAGGGAGCTCTTAAAAATTTTTAGGCACAATTGATAAACGTTGTAGTGACGTTTGAAATCGGTTTTGTAAAAAGAAGTTTTACGTTTATATTATTGTTGTAACAAATCGTATTCCTCTTGGAACCAACCTATTCCCGTAACCATTTTGTGTGGGGGCGCCTAGTTAGGGGTAGTTTAGGGGTGGGTCGCAATAAATCATCTCATAGCGTTGAACTAATCCATTCTGCCCGTTTTATTTTGTCGGGAGTGTTCGGGAAAGCGAGGGGTGAGTTAATTGCACTTTATGTTTAATACAGAATTTCCACTTTTTACGATCTGCTAAAAGTGCTTACGATTGCACTTTTGATGATGGCTAATAGTTATTTGTGCTATATGGGGCCAAAGAAAATTTTTGTTCCCCGAGGGCGCTATTTTGAATTCAGAGCGAAGTGAAGGATTCTAAAGTAGAATCCTGAGCGTAGCGAGGAATTCAATATACGCCGCCCGAGAACAAAAAAATTGGCCCCGGGTGACACACTATTTTTCATCATTACCTATGAGAAAAAGCTAGGAGTATCAACCTTCTATGATCACGTGACTTATCGAAGACAGCAGCTGCTCAAACATTTTTGAATTTCGAGTTTTTTGAATTTCTGCAACGATCGCAGTAGTAATAAACACATACTAAAGCACGAACGCGGACCAATCAGAAGAGAGAAACGAAAACTCCCATGGGACTAAAAATTAAATTTTGCTCCCGCTATCCTCTGAAGCCAATATTCGTTTTTCGAATAGGTATGATGAAAACAATATTTGTTAAGTTAAAGTTATTTTTTTTTTTTAATTGGATGAATATGGACAAGATAGTCCTTGACTGCGATTTCACCTGATGGTAAGTGAAGATGTAGTCTTAAATGGTAGGGGGTAACGGGGTATCGCAGTGTGCATTCAACCCACGCCCCTGATCAGTTTCTACTCGCCATCGTGCCGGAACGCTAAATCGCTTGACGGTACGGTGGTAACTATAGCCACGGCCAAAGCCTCCCACCAGACGTATATACATAGACTGTAAAAGCAGAACCTTTATTTTCGGCTTTACCATAGTAATACAACCGGCGCAGTAGTGAGCGCTGTGGTCTTATAACTGGAAGGTCTCGGGTTCGATTTGGGAATTTATAATTTCTGAATTGTCTCTGGTCTGGTCTGGTGGGGGGCTTGTGCCGTGGCTAGTTACCACCCTACCGTCAAAGATGCGCCAAGCGATTTAGCGTTCCGGCACGATAGCGAGTAGAAAACTATCAGTGGCATCGGTCCCCTTACCACCCTTTGGGTACGGAACCGTTAAAAACACTAGTGTTTAAAGCTCTTGTCATGAAAACTTCCATTTCAATATGTCAAAGAGTCCTGGACATGAGTGGTTCTTCAATGTGAGTGCAAAGTTCACGCTGCACAAGGGTTATTCAATTTTCAACCTTTTCACTTTAGGAATACGGTATATTTACACTGCAGATGTATTTTTGTCGATTCGCGTGGGAAATAACGTAAGGGGTTTAGGGCAATAGTAATAATTACCTAACGATTAAGACTTTTGAAAACATGGAATTTACTTTTTTTTGTAATAGGGATATCGATATTCACGATGATGCGTGGCTCATGGTTGTGTGTGTGTCGTATCTGTATAATACAAAACCTCAATAGCCCAACGGTTAAAGGTGCGGACTGAAAACTGAAAGGTCGCAGGTTTGAACCCCACCCGTTGCACTATTGTCGTACCCACTCCTAGCACAAGCTTTCCGCTTATTTGGGAGAGGAGAATATAAGTCAAGTTCAGCTTGGCTAATCTTCTAATATATAAAAATGAATCGCTTAATGTGTTGGTAAGCGCATCACGCGTGAACGGCTGGACCGATTTCGCTAATTCTTTTTTTATTGTGTTTGTTATTGTTAGGAGAAGGTTCTTATGAAAGAAAAAATTAAGAAAATTGCGCGGAAAATTAGAAAATTTAAGAAATATTAACTACCATATTAAATTATTTCTAATGTAACCGCTTTTACAATTCAAACTTTTTTGATGTAACCTTATGGCGTTTGACATAACATTGACAGAATGCGTGCTGCCAATTTCGTCAAAGAGGATGTAAAAAAACTTAAGACAGGACAACGTCTGTCGGGTCCGCTAGTATTCTTTATAAAAAAAAGTGTGAGAGAGAGCTTGTTCGCGTCTGACCGCTCCCACCTAGACTCCTGACAGGCACGCATATTTACGCAAAGTTATAATGGAGCAATAAGAGACTAGAGAGCTATAATAGTAGATAGGGATAAAAAAGTGGTAAATAGGCGAAAGATAACTCTTTCAGTGTTCAAAATTCAAAATCCATTTATTTCATGTAGGCCAACTTGTATGACACGTCATAAATCTACCACCCCGGTTCGGAATGCAGATTCTGCTGAGAAGAGCCGGTAAGAAACTCAGCAGATGCTCTTGTAAAAAAAAAAAAAAAAATTTTTACAATAGGTAACTAAACTATGCTATGCATACAGTGCTTCCACAATGAAGCTTCAAAAATGCATACGTAGGTACACAAACCAATGCATGTCACAACGGGCAGACAAAGCAGACCCAATCCCGTTGGTGGCACCCGTTCACGAGCATGAGCATGTTACAGTAGAAGGTAGAGCAGTGATCTGGGGCCCAAGTCTGCTATTGCAATTGTAGTTCAATTGTCTATCAATGACATCCCAATTGCTACTTTCAGCAATTTTGGTAGTCTACTAAATTCAATGGCGTCACAATTGTTTTCCGATGGTTTGCCACTGACACATCTAGCTTTGAATCTAGCTTAAATAAACGTTTTTAATATGTAGTTTTTTTTTGAAACTCATTTCGGCAAACGCTTTTTAAGCTAATGGCAATACGGAGGTATCATTGAATTACAATCCAATTATAAGAAATCGAACGACCATTGTGAATTTAGTAGACTACGAAATTTTGGACCAAAGATAATTGTATTGCGGTTCAATGACAATGACATGTAAAATAGCAGACTTGGGGCCCTGTGAGCATCGACCCGTCTCTATTTTAGTCTATGGTCGGATAGTTCTCGCTAATATAACACTGCACAACAGTGTTTTTGTTTCGGGCCCAAAAATAGCTGATTCTTATGTATTTCCACCTGCTGAATTCAAAAATCACCATAAAAACTAGCGATTAGCTCTTATTTTTGAGATAAAGTGACATTTTATATTCTCCATAGTCTATATTTCCAGTATGGGAAAAATTTGTTTTTGGATGTTGGCTCATATGTTAACTGCTCAAATACAACAGTAATCTAAATGTGGGTATGTTATAAACGTAATCACCATTTCAGCGACGGTAATTTTATAGTGTCTATGTTGTAATTAGTGGAGAATATCTTATTTTCGAGTGTTATTTGGAGAATAATTTTTAATATCAACATGCCACGGAAATGTACAAATTTAGTGGACAATTTTTGTTATATTTGTGGCGAAATAACGTTTTCGTCACAGAAACGCAATTTAACGCCTCTTGTGAAGACTGCCTACCAGCATTATTTTGGTGTTAAAGTAGGGGATCAGGATAAATCATGGGCTCCACATATATGTTGCAACTCATGTTCGGTTAACCTACGTGAGTGGCTGAAAAATAAAAAACGATCGATGGCTTTTGCTGTGCCTATGGTTTGGCGAGAACCTACAAACCATACAAATGACTGCTATTTTTGCTTGACTCCACCTATAAAGGCAGGAATGTCAATGAAAAAACGAGGAAAAGTTCAATACCCGAATCTTCCATCTGCTATTCGACCGATTCCGCATTCAGACAGTTTACCAGTTCCTACTCCACCCCAAAATTATAATTTGCAAGTAGAAAATGAAGACTGTGTAGAAGAAAGTGAACCCAAGCCTTCGACATCCCATGATCCTGATTTTCAAGAAGAGGATGATCAACCGCATAGATTGAGCCAATCGGAGTTGAGTGATCTCATTCGAGACCTTGACTTATCACAGGAGAAAGCACAACTTCTAGGGTCAAGGCTACAGCAGTGGAATCTTCTTCAACATGATGTCAAGGTCTCTAAGTACAGACAACGTCACCGGGATCTGCTTCCTTTTTTTGAGAAAAAAAACAATCTTGTTTTTTGCTGTGATATTGATGGTTTGATGAAAAGTTTAAATTTAAAGCATGATCCGACTGAATGGAGGCTATTCATAGACTCCTCGAAGCTTAGTTTGAAAGCTGTATTGCTTCACAACGGCAACCGTCTTCCTTCTATTCCTGTTGGTCATGCAGTTCACATGAAGGAGACTTATGTAAACATGAAAGCCCTTCTCGCCTTAATCAAATATGCTGAACATAAGTGGAAAATCTGTGGCGATCTAAAAGTCATTGCTGTACTCTTGGGAATGCAATTAGGGTATACTAAATACTGTTGCTTTTTATGTATGTGGGACAGTAGGGATAGGAAATCACATTACATTCAAACACATTGGCCTGCAAGAAATCTTACCCCTAATGAAAAAAATGTTGTTGCCGTGCCTCTCGTGGATCCAAAAGATGTGCTTCTTCCACCCCTACATATCAAGCTGGGGTTAATGAAAAATTTCGTCAAAGCTATGGATCGAGAAGGCCAGGCTTTTAAATACTTGAGAGAAAAATTTCCTACATTAAGTGATGCAAAAGTCAAGGAAGGCATCTTTATCGGGCCACAAATACGTCAACTCGTAAAGGATCCTGCGTTCGACCTAGTTTTGGAAGGTAAAGAAAAGGAAGCTTGGGAAGCTCTTAAGGGAGTTATGCATGGATTTTTGGGAAACAAAAGAGATGATAACTATACTCAGTTGGTGAATATACTTCTACAAAAATATCATCAACTCGGATGCAACATGTCCCTAAAAATACATTTTCTCCACTCCCATCTCGACTTTTTCCCACCTAGTTGTGGGGCTTTCAGTGACGAGCATGGAGAAAGGTTCCATCAGGACATTTCTGTGATGGAACGCAGATATCAGGGCCGCTGGAATGAAGCAATGCTTGCGGATTACTGCTGGTTTGTGTGTAGGGATGCTCCAGAACTTACATATAAGAAAAAAGCCAAAAGACAGCGATCTCAGGAAGACACCAATTGATCCTAATTAGATCCAGCTACTTGGTAGGTGTTCTTTCACCAATTTAAAATAAAAATAATATAAAAATCACACTTTTGATGTTGTTAATATGTTTAATTAATCATATCATTTTCTATTAATCCTTTCAAATGAACAATTTTCACCTACTGTATATCTTAGAAACTAGAGCTAATAAAAATTTTTCATTGTCATATTCGTTTTTCTCAACCCAAAATTAGTAAGAATTGACTCATAAAGTGAAGGAAACAAATTATTTATTTTTTTTTGTTGCGCAGTGATAATCTGTGGCGCGAGGCGCGGCGCAATTAACCGATGGCAGTTCAAGTTCAATGACATATTGATCACCTTCGCCGCGGCCGCTCCTGTGCTACTACTTCGGGAATCGGGTTTCATTTTAATCCATAGACACGGAAGTTTCTTTTTAATCGACTTCAAACAAAACAAGGAGGAAGTTTTCATTTGGATGCATTTTTTTTTTTGGCGATGTTACTCTATAACTCCCTCAAATCTGGACCGATTTACCTGTGTAGATAAACAAGTAAATTAAATAACTTGATCTGATCTTCGCTCAAGTATGGTTGAGCGAAGCAATGGCTGGATCATGCGTCGTGCTCGTGAACTTTGTCTTCTCATGTTGACATGTGTTGGATTATATGTATTGCATTTGTGAACCTTCACTGTGGAAGCACTGTATACATAGCTTAGTTTGGTTACTTATTGTAAAATTATTTTATTTTTTGAAAAGAGCAACTGCTGAGTTTCTTGCCGGTTCTTCTCAGCAGAATCTGCATTCCGAACCGGTGGTAGATTTAAAATGTTTAGATGCTAATTTTCGGCATCTTAGTATTTTTTAAGGAGCCAAACAAATTATTTAGTGAATTGGAAGATGCAGTCTAAAGTGGTAGCGGGCTAACTTAATCAGACCAGAGACGACTCAGGAGTTATTAATTCCACAAAACCCCTGCCGGGAATCAAACCCGATACTTCCCACTTACATTGCTCACCACTGTGCCAGTTTTTTTTTTTTTTAATTTTTAAGCTATTGCATAGCTTCTATCGCGGGCCTTGAGCGTGGAGACCGAATCCAGAAATTCCGTAAAGAAAATAACCTGACACGGGACTCCTCTCACCGCTAGATGGCGTTGATAAAAAATGCTATGCAATAGCTTTACCGCGGCAGTCCCCGAGTGCCACACGTCTTTTTTTTTTTTAAAGAATATTAGCTAAACTGAAGTTGACTAATATTCTCCTATCCCCTCCAAATAAGCAGAAAGCTTGTGCTAGGAGTGGGTATGACAATAATGCAACGGGTGGGGTTCGAACCTGCGACCTTTCAGTTTTCAGTCCGCACCTATAACCGTTGGGCTATTGAGGCTTTAGAAGTTTGTATAACATCGAGGTGCATTAGGATTGCACATTACAAACAACAATCGCGGACTTTCTTCGTGTCATTGGACAGGAAGCGTCTGATCGTGGAATACATAAGCGTTGCATAATGGCGGAATCACATTTGTCCGCATCGATTCGCATTTTATTTTTTTGACGATCTCCTTGGCGCAGTGGTGAGCGCTGTGGTCTTATAACTAGAAGGTCTCGGGTTCGGGGCAATTTGGGAATTTATAATTTCTGAATTGTCTCTGGTCTGGTCTGGTGGGAGGCTTTGGCAGTGGCTATCTACCACTCTACCGTCAAAGACGTGCCGCCAAATGATTTAACATTCCG